>CM062819.1:886741428-887433775 GCA_031772625.1 Pinus tabuliformis
ATAAACTCAGGACAGATGAAAAGAATGATAGCTTCATGCAAACAGTTCTTACTAATGGTTGTAAAGGAAAAGAAAACTGATAAAACCAATGTATTTGAGGGTTGTAATCCTGATCAACAAGCTGATATAGAAAATATTGTTTCAGAGTATGATGTCCTGTTTCAAGAACCTCAAGGTCTGCCACCCAAAAAGGGAATAGTACATGATATTATTTTGTAGCAAGATGTTCCTTTGCCTAACATTGGGATGTACAGGTTATCTACTTTTGAGAATGCTGAAATCAAGAAGCAGGTGCAAGAGTTGCTCGAGAAAGGGTTCATCAGGCCTAGCACATCACCATGTGGGTCACTAATCATTTTGGTGAGAAAGAAAGATGGCTCGTGGAGGATGTGCATTGACTATCGAGCACTGAATAAAATAACGATAAAAAATCATTATCCCCTTCCTCACATAGATGATCTTTTAGATCAACTGAAGGAAGCTGTTTATTTCACCAAGATGGATTTGCACAGTGGATACCATCAGGTCAAAGTTGCAGAGCAAGATGCATGGAAGACTACTTTCAAAACAAAGCAGGGATTGTATGAATGTTTGGCTATGCCTTTTGGTTTGACCAATGCCCCTGCTACTTTCATGAGATTAATGAATGATGTACTCAGACATTTTCTTGATGATTTTGTTATTGTGTATTTGGATGAAATTTTGATTTTTAGTAAAATGTGGGAAGAACATTTAAAGCATGTTAAGCAGAAATTAGATGTTTTGAAAAGAGAAAAACTTTATGTTAAACTCTCCAAATGCGAATTTGGCAAAACCTCTCTAAATTATTTGGGTCATATAGTAGGGGGAGGTGAATTGAAAATAGATCCCTCTAAAGTGGCAGTCATTGTAAACTGGCCTAAACCCAAGTCTGCTACAGAAGTGAGAAGCTTCTTAGGAGCAGCACAGTATTGGAGGAAGTTCATTTCAAATTTTTCCTCAATTGCAGCTCCCTTACATTCTTTGACAGGATTGAACAAGGTGTTTCAGTGGGGAGGAAAACAGCAGAAAGCCTTCGACACCTTGAAAGAAAAAATTAGTACAGCACCTGTACTAGCACTGCCAGATCTACAAAGACCATTTGAGATCCAAACGGATGCTAGTGACTATGCCATGGGAGCAGTGTTGACATAGCACGGTAAACCCATATGTTATCATTCTGAGACTTTTAATCCTGTAGTAGTCAACTATCCTACCTATGATAAAGAATTGTATGCATTAGTTCAGAGTTGAAAAAGTGGAAACATTACTTAATGGGAAAAGAAACAGTAATACATACTAATCATCAGCCACTTCAATATCTACACTCCCAAACTAAGTTGCAACAATCAAGACATTACAGATGGATGGGTTTTCTACAATAGTTTCATTTAGTCATCAGATATAAAAAGGGCATACATAACAAGGTTGCAGACATGTTATCTAGACCCATTATAAATGCATCTACCATACTTAAGCATAATTATGTGCTACATGAAAGCTACATAGAACAGTATGCTTAGGATATGGACTTTAAAGATGTATATGCAACTTTGAGTCAAGGCAAAAGAGTAGAAGAATTGGACTATCATGTGAAGGACCGACTCTTATATCATTGTGGGAAACTCTGCATTCCACAAACTGAGAGAGCAAAGATAATTAGTGAAGAACACACTTCTCTGATATTAGGTCACTTTGGGGTAAGTAAAATAGCTGCAAAGGTTCTGCTATTGGCCAAGAATGAGTGAGACAGTTTCTAGATATGTAAAGGGGTGTGCTATGTGTGCTAAAAGCAAGCCCAGTAATAGAAAACTAGGCTTGTACACTCCATTACCAGTTCCTTCTCACCCTTGTGAAAGCATTTCCATGGATTTTGTAGGAGGACTGCCTAAATCTAGGAAAGGTCATGACTATCTATATGTTGTTGTGGATAGGTTCAGCAAAATGTGTATTTTGATACCCTGTAGTAAACATATTACAGTTGAACAAACTACAAAATTATTCTTTGAACATGTATGTGTTCATTTCGGATTACCCACTTCTATTATATTTGATCGAGATACCCAATTTGTGGGAAAGTTTTGGTCCAGTCTATGGGAACTAATGGACACCAAATTAAAGTAAAGCACAACTTTTCATCCACAAATAGATGGCCAGACAGAAGTAGTTAACAAGACAGTGATCTAGTTACTGAGAGGATATTGCAGCAAACACCCTAAGCTTTGGGATGAACACTTGTGTTATGTGCAGCATGCTTACAATAAAGCCAAACACTCTTCTACCCAGAGATCTCCTTTTGAGACCTGGTTTGTTTTCATACCAAGGTCTCCCTTGGATTTTGTCTTTGGTAAAGATACCATGGTTGATGGACATAGTGATGTGGACAAAGAAACTAGGTTCATTGAACAGATCCAGGAGATCCACCAGGCAGTACAGGAACAGCTGGAAAAGAGCCAGGCCAAGTACAAGGCTAGGCATGATAAGCATCGGATGGAGCATAGTTTTCAAGTTGGAGACCAAGTCTGGATGTATATCAGCAAGGACAGGATGAAAGGTGAAGGTAAGAAGCTAAAACCTATCAGGTATGGACCCTTCAGGATACTTGAGAAGATTGGTGAAAATTCTTTTCACCTTGATCTGCCAGTTTACATGCACATCTACTCAGTTGTGAACACAGATTGCTTGAGGTTGTTTGAACCTTCAATGATTGAGGACCCTGAAGAGCAGAGTCAATTGCCTTCCGTTGATGACCTACTACATGAATATCTTAATGAGTTGCAGGAAGATATAGTGCTAGACAGGAAGGTAAGGACAACGTAGAGTGGACAAGAAGAATACCTCAGGATTGGGCTTAAAGGTTCGAAGCCGAGCAGTGCGAAGTGGATTGAGATTGGACAAGTGAGACAACAGTTTCCTCACTTAGTCGATGCTTGAAGAAAACCAACTTTTGGTGGTCCAAAAGCTTTTCAATTGGGAGGTCGTGATCTGAATCAAATCCATAAACGACTGTCATAAAATCATGACTATATCGGGATGAAACAAATCCTTGAAGAATCTAAAACAGTAATAAAAAACACCCTGAACCAGTGGCCATGGCAGCCGGCGCGGAACGACGAGGACCTCGGTCAAAGTGCGCTGACCGAGGCCCATGGAGATTGCACAGGAGGTCAAAATAGCCCCTGGGAGCCCCGGATCGGGAAAAGGAGCTGATTTTTTATGCGCGTTAGCGCTTCGCTGGGCAAACAGGGCCGAAAAGGAGGAGCCTTAAGCACTCGGCCACGTGGGGGAACTAGAGGACCATGGGTGGAAAAAGGTAAAGGCGCTAAAGTACAAAGGTAGGACCCGCGCCCTAGAAATCGATGGTATTGATCGGGGTGCCCTTGAACGGTAAGTGGTTTTGGAGAAAGTGGAGCGATCATACTCAGCAATCGATGCGTGGCTGCAGAGTTGAGAGAAAACCGCCGTGATCACGTGTTATCAGTCAAGCAATTTAACCGTGCTCGACGTGCGAATGACGTTGGATCTGGAGGAGCCCAGATCGGATGGCAGAGATTGCGTCCGATAGACAGAGCGAAATTGATAGGGAATCAAGCCACGATTTAAGGGGATTTGGAATCCGTTGACTTCCACGATGGAGAAAGAAACGAATCGACGAACAGGCTGGCGCTGTCTCGATGGAGACAAGTGGCTACTTCCCGAGCATTCATGCTAACGCCGAACAGGGAACTCCAAACACACAGGCGGAAGGCGAATTGATGTAGGTGGGAGAGGAACCGAACATGCATGGAGGTCGAATGGCTAAAGCCATGAACAGAGACCATGAATAGGATTCAGAAAGGGAGAACGAAAAGTCCAAGTGACCAAGAGAGACAGTGAATAGTGAACCCTGAGAGGAGGACTGAGCACAGAGAGCAGTAAAGCCAAGCAAAGGAGACAAAGGGTCAAGCTGAACACAGGCAACGTCGAGCACCAGAGAGCTTGAGGAATAAATCCTTCCCATAGAGGAATCTGTCTGGATTGAGCATCACAGTTGGCTCTTTCCACTGTAGACTGAGGGTCACAGAGCTGGTAGGAAGAACAAGAGACTATGTACTCCAAGTGGCTTGGGGAATCCAAGAACCACCCTACCAAGCAAAATCTGCTTCGGGAGAACTCATATTAAGTGCCTGCATTGTAATTTCTCTGCTGAAAGACATAATAAAACAAGGCCACCACTGAAGCTGGACCGGAGATGTAGCCCTGGAGAATAGGGTGAACTCCTTATTAAAAACTATTTATGTCTTTGTATTGCTTACTGTATTTCTTTGTTGTCTTTCCATTTATTTTCTGTGTATTGGCAATCTGATCGATCCGTTGTATCAATAACATAGAACACACACACACCAGCACATGGGTCTGTAATACCTTTTGTTTAATAAATCTTCACTGAGGTCACTTATAGGGTGATTATTAGATCAATTTTGGATGAGTCTCTATTTCTAATATCATCATCTGACACATGGTATGGAGATATATTGATCTATCTCTAGACCCAAACTTTCCAACCTGATAACTCTCGCTCGCAATAGCGACGTATTTGTTACCAAGTCAAAGATTATCTGATTGTTGGTGACACTCTTTATCGTCATGGTATCGATACAGTTTTACAGAGGTGCCTCACATGAGGAAGTTGAGAGAGCATTGAATGATTGCCATTCAGGTGCCTATGGTGGACACTTATCTGGATATGCAACCGCACAGAGAATTCTCCATGCTAGTTACTTTTGGCCAACTATATTCAAAGATTGTATTATTGTTGTCAGAAGCTACCATGCATGCCATATATATGACCAAAAAACTAGATTACGACTTGCACCATTGCATCCAGTCATTGCTGTTTTTCCATTCACCAAATGGGGCATTGAGTTTATGACATGTAACCCCAACTCGGTCGGGGGGCACGGGTATATTATAGTCACCATTGATTATTTTACCAAATGGGCCAAGGCAATGAAAACATTGAACAACAGTGGCGAAACGACTGCTCTTTTCTTTTTTAACCATGTGGTTTCCCAGTTTGCTGTATCACAAGCCATAGTTATAGATCATGGGTCGTATTTTCACAATCACATGATGGCTGAGTTGACTACTAAGATAGGATTGGCACATGATAGTTCTACCCCTTATTACCCAAAAGAGAATGGACAAGTTGAGGCCATCAACAATGTCCTGAAGCGGATGTTGCAGAGAATGATAGGGGTTCATAAGCGAAACTGACACTTAATCCTATACTTTGCCTTGTGGGCATATCGAACCTCGGTGAGAAATGCAACTGGATTCACACCCTTTTAGTTGGTGTATGGTTTGGAAGCAATCTTATCGATACAATGTGAAATTTCATCGCTCAAACTCGTGATTGACCTGTTACCCGACACTTCTGAAGAAGAAGCGTGTTTCTTGAAGTTGATCCATTTGGATGAAACTCGTCGTGATGTAGCATTGGCTAACGAAGCGCATAAGAAACGTATTAAGGCGCAATATGATAGAAATGTCAAGCCTCGTATCTTCTCAGAAGGAGACCTAGTCTTGCTTTACGATCAAGAAGCTGATAAACTTGGAACAGGGAAATTCGAACCAATGTGGATGGGTCCTTATATTTTCAAGTGTGTTCTGGTTAAATGTGCCTACGAGTTAGTAGATTATGACGGGATTCCATTGTTGCAGCCCCGAAACGGGTTGTACCTCAAACGTTACTATGCTTGATTAGGTGTAGTAAAACTCACTGTATATATTCTTTCATTGCATGTGAGTGTGTGTGTATCTTTTAGAGATTTTTATTTGGTTAGTAATCTGCTTTTCATTTGTTGCAGATGTTGGATTCTTTGGAACCTTTTGTTGGTTACGCCAATGGTGCTAGTCGTAGTGCGCAAAACTTGTCTTCTGCAACATGGGCTATTTTTGCTCCAAGTGGCGAGTTAGTGAGTTTCCAAGAGATTTGTATCGGTCGATCGATGAACAACATCACTAAGTATAGCACGTTGATTGAACTACTCTCTGATGCCATTTCACTTGGATTTTTCCAAATCATCGTTAGGCTAGACTCGCAACTCGTTGTACTACAACTAACAAACATTTATACTATCTGAAATCAAACAATTTTTCGTATGTTCCTTAGAGTTCGTATTTTGGAAAGACATTTTGAACACATTCAATAGCAACATATTTCCATAAATCTTAACACATTAACTGATTCTCTATGTGTTAAATAGACATTTGCGGGACATGTAAAAGTAATATTTTCAATTCACATCATCAGTTGAATAGGATTGCATATAACTGTAGAAAGCTCTGAAAGTGAAATAGGTAGGTGTTTTAATTTTTTTTACAAAATTTGTGTCCAAGACACGTTTGTTCATCTGACCCGAAAACTCAAAATTCATGCAAAACATCCTAAGTAGATCTAGTGGTGCTCATGGTAATAGGTCACAACCTGTGCTATCATGCACAAAAGCCTCTCACAGCGGCTAGGAACACCAATAGTGTGGCATTGAAACCCCATAGGTAGCTCCTCGATCCGGACATCTGGAATACCAAGTGTTAATCCCTCTATGTGATCTTGCAACTCTGCTAAGGTCTCAGCCAAATCCAAGTCCTGGAGAACTTCTCTCCCGATGTTTCTCCACGCTATCCCACCTGCAACCTGTTGGTGTCCCACAGGTCGAACAATACCCACATCTGCATGCATAAGAGTAATTTTAGTTTAGTCTTGGAAACATTACAAACACAAAAAACATGTAGAAACTTGAAAAATCGAAAAACACTTTGGTCAAACAACTTACCCATAGCAACCCATTGTGCTCCAACTAGTAGAATCAAATCTGAATCTCCACAAAAATCCATCCATGAGTATGGATGCTCCTCAATGACAAAACGTTGTCACTTGAGCCAACTGAAGAATGCAGTGGAAAAAATTATTGTTGACTGACCCGCATGTCAAGCCATCAATTCAACCCACTTGCATATGTGTATCTCTAGGACCAGCTACATCCAGTGATACATGTTGTGGTTGCATCAATGGGATTCTCTCTAAGGTAAAAGGGATTAATATCAAACCATAGCATAAATTCTTCGTCTTACCACTTTTTACCTTAGTCAGTTTTTTTCAGTGAAGAAAGCACAACCTCACACTAGTTGAAAACTTTTGGCTCTAGACACTCCAGTGCATACTACATATAAGATTTGTTCGCCAGATGTAGTGTCACACTGCCAACCAATTTTGCAATTGTGAAGAGGATCGTTCTCAAAGGAAAATCACCTACATCCTTGATGTTTATTTTCCCATCCTTGCTAGGTTGTGTACATGGTTGTCAAAACTGTCTAATATAATTTCTCACTAATTCACCTCCATGGGAAAATCCAGAAAGTGAGATGGGGGCACCTCGCCTCGATAGTCTGGTAAGAAAGTAAATATCATCAATGGTAATAGGGACCATCTTGTCCCTAATGTGAAAATTCTGATCTATCAGATCCCATGCACGAACAAGGAACTACAGTAGTTCTATTTGTCGCCTCATTTCGGACAACTTAAATTATTTGAGTAACCCGCAATTTTTGAGGGCCTCAACTATACTCGGATTGTTTAGGGAAACCATGTCTTGTTCTTCATGCTCTCTTTCTTGCCATGTAATTGACATTCTGATCTAATGAAAGCCTGAAACACAATCATAAGCTTAATTTGGATCATTTCCATGCAAAAAATAGGACAAATTTTGTATCAAACAACCAAATCAAACTTGGGAGATTCACCCAGCGTAGCCCATGCACAGAGACTGTGCATTGCAGAGCATGGAGCCCTCTATTTGGGTGCTCTTCAGCGCAGTTTTTGATGTGAAATCTTGCATTGATAGGAAAAAAAATGAAACCCCATGGGCCCCAAAAAACCCTAAAACTTGCATGAAATGAGAAAAGAATGACTTGAAAAGAAAGTAGAGAGGTTTAGCTCTTACCTGTTCCGGATGGCTCGAGAAATGGTCCGTAGAATCTCTCACAATCAACTGGTGAAGATCGAGGTAAAAACTAGCTCAGAGAACAAAACTGAATGGTAAGTTCCAAATGGTAAAAGTCATGGTAAAAACTTGTTTTATGTTTATTTCATGTTCATTAATCAAGTAAAAATTATTATTTACCTATTTTTTCCTATGAAACAGATATTTTTAATCCATTTGGTGCTGTTTTGAGCAAGTTTTGCAACTGACTTACAGAATTCAACGTGCTCGATTGTTAATTGTACCTTTGCCCACAGAGCACACTTTATCTCTTTTTTAGGCTCTATTAAAACAAAAAAGGAACCCCCTTGAAGTCCTCTTTAAGCTCTTTTCAGACTCTCTAAACATGAAAAGATTATCGAGCGCTTGTCCTTTCCAGCTCGTTAACAGATTGGAAACGATATCTCTCTTGTATTATTTTATGCTTTTTCAGGCTTGAGAGATTAATTTATGAAAAAGAACTTGTGGAGTTTTCTTTTTGTCCCTTTTCAAAATCTATAAACATGAAAAGGACCGAGTTATATTTGTCGTTAAACTCATTAAAACATCAAATAGTGACAAACTTGTCCATCTAGACAAGACCGAGTTTCACCTTCGCTAGACTCGTTAAAACATGAAATAGTGATGGATTCGCCTGAAGGGTGAAATTATAAAACAAGAATATGTTATCCTCATCAAGCTTGATAAAAATAAAGAGGTATTGGTCAGTAATGACTGGGGAAAATGGTAAAAAGGGGAAAACCACTTTATGGTAGTAGGTCGCTCTTGAACATGATACTTTCACTCCATCACTGTGACTATTTGGGTGGGGTTACTAGCTTTATGGTTATCACACTGTTGGTCTATCATACCATCCATCACTTTGTTTTGGGTTAATGCTACAATTCATTTCAGTGTCACTGACATGTTAAAGAGAAGTCATTCAGTCAAAATCCATCCTTTGCAATACCATAAACCTTCATTTTCATGACCACCATTGCTGAACCTTGTGTCATTAGTCAAATTCCATCTCAAAAATCACTACACTCGTTTCATGTCATTGATGTGGGATACATCAAGGCCCTCCTGCGACGAGTCGCTTCTTGTCGACATCAGCTCATTATCTAAGAAGTTGACTTAGACACACCCTTTTAGTACCTTGAGGATTGCATGCATCAATGGCAGGTCTCTCGCTTCTGGCGATAGGCATACATCAATGGCCTTCGATCGAAAGACTTTGTATGGTGTTCAACATCAAATCATCCATTCACACCATGCAGAATGTACTGCAATACCTTGAGGATCATTATCATTATCGGTGATTTATCTCGCATCTATTAACAACTTACATCATTGGTTGGTAATCAGATGGTGTCTTCACATGTTCAACTTCAAATCACATATTCACATGGTTAGACTCATACTTGAGCAAAGAATTGAATGAGATATAAGACCCCGAATCTAGTTTCATCCATCTGGGCTGCGATTTCAAGAGTACTAAATCATATGTACAATGGCAAGTTTACATTGATGGTCATTCCGATCATGGGTCTATATCTGTAGACGACTGTTTATGTACATGTAATGAAAGTTTATAAGATGAGCATGGGTATGCCTTCCCTCAAAAATTCACGTAATTAAAATATCATGATATATGCACTGTAATTGATGCAGGTCACCTTCCACTTTGATACCTCCTCATCACATCGTAAATCATTTCATTCGACATTGGCATTTTTCTGACTTCATGCTTTAGGGGGCAGCTGTTATAGATCCATTTGAGCACATCAATTCCCAACATCCAGATCAATGTTTTAGGGCTCATCAAACCCTAATTTCAGTTACTTCATGCCCTAAACAAGTCACCCCTTTGAATTCCTCCTTCCCAGACAATTTCATGACTTGAAGACATCTAGAAATAGCCTCTAGAGGGACCAGCACAGGTAAGCCCTTGTAAAGGTGCGCTGCAGAGCAGTTGAGTCCACTGCCAGGGTGCTCTACAGAGCACTTAGGCTTCCTTTCACCTGCACTAGGCGAGAATGAGCGAAATTCACATAAGGTTTGGGGAATATTCTTATCTTTTGGAGTCATCTATAAGGTTCCCTCACTTATCAACTCCTATGAGCTCGAAAACGGATGATGAATGAGTTAAGGTGCATCCTATCCTCTCATCCCTTCCTCCATGGAACTAATTCTAGGTATGGAAGGCCATTCAATGCCACCATTTATGACAAAACCTTCTTCATCTTCTTATAAATTTTCCACTCATCTGAGTGATTAGGGACTAGATTATGTTGAATTGTAAGGAGATAATGTCGCTATGAGATTTGGCTTTGAAGCAAGTATTGTAATTCTACAAGTTTGTCATGCTTTTGATGTGATGTGGATGGGATCCAAACTGGAGGAATGGCTTTGAATCAGACACCAATGGTTGTAGTTCCTTCTTCTATCTAATAAAGTGTTTGAACCTTTTTCCCATATGTTTGTATTGTTTCATAATGCTTATATGTGTGAATTGTATCTGATTCCTTTCACTTATATTGAATGGATCGTGTGCTTTGATAGGTTCTTTGTTTTTTGTTGTGTTTACAAGGTACTTCTCAAGCGTATTAAGTACGAGAAGGAGCGACAGGATCGATACAAGGGAGACGAGAGGAAAGCGAAACTACAAGTAGGTCTTATTATCTTCTCATCTTATCTATTGCTTATAGGAAAAGCCTAAAACACTTTAAACTATTGTTCTAGATACAACTACTTATCTAGGGAATTAGTATTATCCATAGATACCAAATTCTCCAAAACAAGAGCCAAGGCTTTTTCTTGCCTTTGACTAGTGTTTTAGAGAACCCTGTAGTCATCTGATAGAAAACCTCTTGTAGGAGCAGATTGTCTGTCACCAACTTGGGGAGAGCATGAGGGGGTTTATAGGATCTTAAAACTTTGATAAAGGTGCCTTCTTCGATGGGAAACTACTCTACCACTCTAATGATTCTTTCCTTAGCTCTCTTGGACATGCAAGGAGCATCTTCCCTGAAGAGAAACTGGTACAAAGGGGCAATAAATGACTCGGGAATGATTTGATGCATACTCTTGTATATTGGGTCCCAAAATATCTTATAATAAAGGTTCACAGGATTTGACATCTCAAGGATCCAATTGTAACTCTGCCCCTTAAAATGGCATCTCACATATACTGCATCTAGGAGGTACAATTCCATATAAAAACCTGACGACTAGTCCTTATCCAGGTTCTTTGTTTCCTGTATATTAGATATCAAAGTCAAAGCCTGAATTATTGCTCAGATGAAAATAGTTCCTATGATAGAAACCATGTACATGATAAGGACTCATGTTCCAAGAAATGTGTTGATATATGACTTTCCATACAATCAATTCATCATTGCTGCCAAAAGCTGATAGACTTTCCTAAGGCCTTATGTTCTCTATACTTGATCAACATCGACCTGCAAATTGGATGGTTCTTTCCACCATGACTTTAGAATATCTTTGGTTGACATTTGGAAGTATAATAACCACCTAGTTTTGAAGGACTCTTCTTGCTCTGGTAGCTTATAACAGGCGGAAATATCTGGAGCAATTAAAGAAGTGAAAGCTTCGCCTATGTGACTCCTTATAACCCATCAATATGTATTATTGTTTTGTAGTATCAAGTCAATGATTTCTACACATGAGAATATTGGCCAATGCATGGCTACTTGATGGAGCCAAGACCTCTTGACATTGATGGATACCCTGAAATCCTCATGGCCCTAGGGAATATCTCTCATTGAGAACTCTAAATAGATTTCAAACCATGAGAGCTTGGTGGTTTTGTTGATATTTAATTTCATGTCTTTGTAGATTGGTGGTGGTAGCATCCCTTCTAGAATTGCTTGGTTGATTCTCTCTACACTTTTGCGAGAAGATTTGACTACTGGAGGTGCCATTTATCGAGAGAAAGATGACATGGATATACAATCCAAATCAATGTCACCTAGAATTTCAAACAAACAAACCCAATATGAAAACTATGGCATAAATAATAATAACCAGAACAATGATTATGAATAGGGAAAATTTTAGGGTCTAATATTCGCAGGCGGGCTAATTTTCCATGCTTTTTCAATCAAATTCGTCCATTTCCATTTTTTCTAAAAATTATTCACCCAAATTTTATAGTACAAAATTGTTTTACCTTAAAAACTGGTAATATTTTATATAGACTAATATAAAATGATTATAGATATAAATATTTCTACAAAACTATCACCAAAAATTTTACAATTTTCATATTAGGGACTAGTAAGATTCGCCAAGGTTTCTAAATTTTACGATAAAATTTTCCTTGAGATTCATGAACTAGACTTCGAAATGTGAGGGGTAGGACAAGAAATCATGAGACTAGAACTAGTTTAAGGGAAGGTCATAGGGTCGTAGTAGTTTAGGGGTTATTTATCAAAACAATATTGGAATAATGACTTTACGACCTGAGGCTTTGAAGATGTTGAAGGTCGCAAGTCACAACTTCACATGATTAAGAGGTTGCAAGAATGGAAGGTTGTACAGTCACAAGATTACAACATATCGCCTAAAATCATGGTGTGACTTTGTGACCTAGCGATCTTGAGGTTATCACGAGCTTTTGGAGTGTGACTTGGTATTTCTCAGTGGCTAAAGTGGTTAAGTGATGACTTAGGAGGAAAAATATGGTTTTAGGGTGAGTGCTAAACTTATGGGAGCACAAAAGATCAAGGGAAGATCACCTAATGAGGACATGTCCTTGAAATGAGGAACAGGGAGTTAAACACACAACTAGGTGGGTGAATTGAGGTTTGGAGGGTTTTAGGGTGAGTTTAGGCTTTAAAATGGCTCATGGAGGTGATTAAATCCTAGTTGAAAAGAAAATGCAAGCTCTGGAGTGCAAAGGAAGATAGGTGGCAATGACAAAGGATTTTAGGGAAGGTGAAGAGATTCTTACCTAGAGAGAAGGAGTCACATGCTTACCAGGTTGCCAAGTCCACCTACCTTGAGCGCTTCAATAAGCCGAAGAGTGAAAAATGAGTGAGGGATGTATATGTAGAATGGTTGCATGTGTGGGATTTTGAAGGTTACAGGGTCACAGATTAAGGGAGATCACAGATCATGATCTCTAATAGGTCATGACCTAGAGACTATGTGTTTAAAGAGCTTAATGTTATCTATGTTGCAAGGTCACAAGAAATTATGGTCACAAGATAGAAGGTCAATAGGAGTGCGACTGTATGACTTTACGACCTGAGAATAATGGTTGGTACTATTTGCAAGGTTGCAAGGTCGCTTGGTTGTTGATTTTAAAATGTTGAGAATTTTGTGACCTATGGAATGTGCAACTCAACGAAATAGGTAAATTAGATGTGCTTGAAAGGGGTTGTTGGTTGCAACTTTTCATCTAAAGTTATGGCTTACATATGTAACTTGCAACCTTGAGATAAAGTTAAGCTCAAAACTAGTAACTTGAAATTTTCTCAAGTGATTAAGGGAAACATGACTCGATACCGAGGTGTGAAACCTTATTAAGGTGTATACAAAGGGGAAAAGTCTAGTAAGGAGGGGGGCTCCAAAATTTTGAAGGGGGTCAAATTTTGGGGTTATTGTAACAACTACAACAACTTGTGATTCACTAGTAGAACCTCAGAGTCTCTTCTCATCCTAGTTTTAGAGTGAAATAGCCCCTTGCGAGTGTGTTGTCCCAAGATCATGAGTCCCACTGACGTCTCCAAGTTACCCTTTAGTGTTGATCATAGGTTCCTCACTATCTTGACTTAGCTCACCAAACACAACCACGAAGAGTATTCCCAATGACTTGAAATAGCGGTTTAGATAATGATGTATAGGCTATAAAAGTTTAGTATTGTAGTTATAGATCTATGGTGTTGCTCCACTTCTAGCAAGCCTAGACAGTACCCCGACAGAGTCACATCCTAGAAATTGCAAACATTGCTCTGCTGCCAGTGAGCCTGGATAGTACCTCAATGGCCTCTCTATGCAGGAATCCTTTCTCAATCCTTTACCCTTTACTTAACTTTTTCTTTCGTATATGCTCATTATAATTATTTATTAGGCATTCATTTTTCCAGGGAAGATAAGGGATCTCGACTTATTTTACGTGCAAGAGAGGTTGTTTCTTGTTTTTCATAGACTTTATTATTTTTCCCGACAGTGTTTCACCCATTATGGTTTTTCTTTCTCCCTTTCAAGTCAGTGGGTGTGAACCAATTTTCAAACTATAAGACCAGGTCAACAGAGAGGGTATTGCTATTGAAGATAGGGTGCCTTGGATAATCAAGGTTCCACACTGAGACTGGTCTTCACATCTCAGTTAGGTTGTGACTTTAAAGGTAGTTGAGAGCAAGAACAAACAAGAGTATAACAATTAAACCATTGGTGTAGGAGCTACCTCAACTCTGGAGTGCATTCAATGTTGAGAAATGTTCAAGAGTTCTTTATTCAGACTAAAGTTGTTATTCATGAATTAGGTTATCATGACAGAGATGACATGGAGGAAATATAGAACTAAATACAAAGATGAAATGCATAATGTAGGAATGATATTAGGAACTAATTGTAGAAGAAAAAATAAAATAGAAAAGAAAGATATATACAAGGATGGGGAAGCAGCCAAAGGAGCTGCTAGGTAAAGTAAAGCTTAAGGGCTTGTCCATTTACAGGAAGGGGTTCAATCCTCCCCTCTAGGGTTTGTAAGTGGTAGGTATGTTGACCAAGCTTTTATTTAACATGAAAAGGTCCAATCCATAAGGCTTGAAATTTAGTGTGCTTTCCTTTGTCCTCGTGGGCTTGATCCCATTTCAAGACTAGATCACTTACGTTGATTTCATTCCTCCATGTGGATTTCTTATCGAACAATCTCTTGATTTGATTTTGGTGTATGAAAAACTTATCTCTAGTCGTTTGTCTCTCTTCCTCAAGTTTAAGTAGAGTATCAATTTAGCTTTGCATGGTAGCACAAGGTGTGCCTCGAGACTCTTGTGATTATTGGAGGGCAGGGAGGTATAAGTTTGGCAGTAATATTGCTTCTTTCCCATACACCAGGAAATAAAGGTAAGTCTCAAGAGATGGTTTAGGGTGACATGGTCTACCCAAAATGCATTGGTTAAGGCGTTGTGCCAATTTATTTGATGTAACAACAAGGTTTTCTTGACAATACAGATTAGGTTCTTATTGGTGGACTATGCTAGTTTGTTGCCTTGGGGGTAGTAATTAGCTGAATGTTTCAAAATGATACCATTTTCCAAAGCAGAATCATATAATTTGAATAATGAGAAATAAGTAGTATTATCAAATGCAAGGGAGGTAGGAACATTGAACCTGGTTATTATGTTTTGATTAATGAAATGAATTACCTCCTGGTCATTGATTTGATGTAAATTCACAACTTCCACCCATCTCGTGAAGTAGTCTATGGTTGTGATTATGTACATGTGTTGTTTTGATGAATGTGACACGATATCTCCAATGAAATCCAACCCCCACTTCTAAAAATGTTATTCAAATACTATATACTGGAGTGGCATGATCAGCTGTGATTCCCTTTTGGCACATCTATGATATATAGAGCATTTTAGCACATATGTGTGGGCATCCCTAAACAAGGTAGGCTAATAGAAACAAGCTCTCATGATTTTATGCATTTTAGTATCAGCGACATAATTTCCACCTATTGGCCGATCATGTAGCTTCTTCAACACCTTTTGTTCATCGTCATATTCTAAAAATTTGAGCAATATGCCATTGTGGTGTTTATGAAACAGATTACCTTGAAATAGCTAATAAGATGCAACTTTAAGCTTTAAATTTTTTTTCTATTTCTCATAAAATGGAGGAGACAAGGTCCCTTGTCCTAAATACTGCTTCATATCAGTATACCAAGATGATGCATAATCATGTGCTGGAATCAGATCATTTGGTACATTTCAATCTCCTGATCCCACCCTTCTAGTTCTTTGTCCAGCTAGTGAGAAGCTTCAGTAGCCAATTTACATAGCCTATATCCTTTTATTGTGTGAGAAGGCTTGAACTCCAAGTCATATTCCTGGAGGAAATTCATCTAGTTAGCTCTTCTTTCACCCAATTCCTATTGGATGAACAATGACCGAATGATTGGGTGAGGTACGAACATCGTCACATTATTCTTCAGGATCTATGGCTGAAAAAGTTTAGAAACTTTGTAAACAACATATGTTTGTTTTTCCATGTCAGGGTAGTTGAGCTTTGAACCTTGTAGACTAGTAATCATGAAATATATGGCCTACTCCTCACGTTTACTGTCCTTTTGTGTCAGCACAACTGCTAATAATGAATCTGAAGAAAATGAATACATAATAAAATGTTTGTGGAAATCAGGGTTGTAAAGATAATGGGCTTCGATAATGGATTTATTGATACTATCAAATGTTTCCTTCTCTTCTTGGTTCCACTAAATCTCACATCCTTATTTATCATGTTCTCCAATGGTTTCACTATCTGAGCAAAATTTGAAATAAACTTACAAAGAAAGTTGATCTTTCCCAGGAAAGACTGCATATCCTTCTTACTACTAGGAAGTGGGATTTGCACAATAGCCTTCACACGTTCAGGATCAATGATGATACTTCTTTTAGTTATGATGTTCCCAAGAAGCTTTCCTTCGAACACCATGAATACACTCTTCTTGGGATTAAGTGATATTTCGTATTTTCTACAACATTCAAATATATGCTTTAGATGGTGGATTTGATCCAATCTCCTCATTGAAAACATTGTCACATCATCCAAATACACTACCACATTTTGGCAAATAATATCTCTTAAATTAGTTTCTGTCGCCCTTTACAATGTGGCTCCAGCACTAATGAGGCCAAAGGGCATGTATCAAAAGGCAAATGTTCCCCAATTATTTCTAAAAATTGTCTTTAATCAATCTGGCTCAACTACTAAAACCTAATTATACCCAACCATCGAGTAAAAAAAACATTTCAGATATATATAGTGTTTGTAGAATTTTCTCCATAGAGGGAATAAGATAGTTATGTTTATCTGCAACCTAGTTCATATTTTGCAAATCGATCCATAGCTAGATATGACTAGACATTCTTTGTACAGGGTCTAGATTCGAGACCTAGGTGGAGTGTCTGACCTTGAAAATAATTTGTGCATCTAACAACTTCTTTAATTCCTTCTGAATGAAGGGATTCAATGTTGGGTGCACTTTCCATATATTTTGTTGAAGTGGCTTGACCCCACCTTTTATAGGTATGACATGTTGGATGATTGGGGTCTCATATGTCTTGAGCTCATTGTACATCCAAGAAAATACATCCTGATACTTCCTGAACAAGTTGATGAATGTTTGTCTTTCAGTGGGTGAGTAGCCAACGCGTAGATTGATGAAATTAGGGTCAACATCAATCAAAATATTAATTTTCTCATGTGATAACGTGGAACTTTGGACCTTGATATTTGGAGGTCCCCGAAACTAGTTTTGTAGATCAAATAAGTTTTCCAATGTAACACCACCTTTGGGCATGGGGTTGTCCTTGAGTGCATTAGCCTCTTCTTGTAATGTTTTGTCATGCTCTTCATCTATTGCCGCGTCTTTCAATACATCTATGTTGGAAATGAAATCTAATATCTCTTAACCATCATTGAAAACACAAAGATTATTTATGTTATCTAGGACGACATATTTATAAATAATCTCAATATAAAAACCATCCCTCAAAGGTGTAAACTTGGCTACGACATTAGCTAGAGTATTAGCAAAAGCATTATTAATTCTAGGAATAGATTTAATACCAAAAACCTTAAAAGAAGAAATCAGGGGCCATACCTCTTGTTGATAGTTTTTCATATGCAATGATAAAAAATGAATAGTATTGCATACTTGTCTTATGATCATTTATGAATCACCAACCACCTTTAGACATTCAACTTTGAGATCAATAACCTTCTTGAGTCTGAGGATGAATGCCTCATACTATATGGTGTTGTTAGTAGACTAAAATTTTAACCTGCAAGAAATTAAAAACTTATTTTTTGGGGGTCCATCATAATGCAACCGACACCAACTCCATCCTAAGTATTAGACCCATCACAATATAAAGTCCAAATTTCATTGTAATTACCATGTACATGCTAAATCTATTTACATATATAGTAGAAGGTTCATTAGCGTCAGCGGGGAGATAAGGAAGGAGTTCCAAATGCGCGTTTGGTGGAATAGGCGATGATATGACTTCATATCACCTGATGTCCATCTTTAAAAAGAACATTCCCAACTCCTCATCAGTTAATATAATCATCTCATTTGGAGCTTCCAACTCAATTATCATATGCTTCATACAGGGATCACTTTTAACTTAGATTTGGTTATTTTTACCTTTTTAAGGAAGCCAAATATAAGACCAATCAGTTGAAAAATACCCCTGTAGTTTGCTCGACCAGTCCCTACTTAGAAACAGTCCATAAGTTTTGGGTATGGCAACAACCACTATGTATATGCGTTGATGCACTCTAAATACTGAAGATAAATTATCACATTGTTAAATTCTCCCATGGTAGGGACTTGAGACCTATCTAATTGAATGATCTTAGCATCTATCTTTTCTAGTTGGATGTTCAATTTCTTGCAAATAGACAAGGGCATGACTTTGGTAGATGCACCAAAATCGACAAGACAATTGTGTACATTGTAGTTAAAGATCTCAAAATTCAAAATAAATGGGGGATTTGAGCCTCTAGAATTTTCATTCATAGCATTGAAAATGGATTGTAGATTAACCAAAGTTTTGGACTCGCTAGAAAAGATAGCCTTTGAGGAGGAAGAAGACCTACCGGTAGGAGATGTGGTAGCAAAGGTTTTAATGATTAACTCCTGCTAACTAGCTAGCTTAGCAAGTTCATAAAGTGAAATATTGGCCCATGTCGTCTTCATGTCCTCTATAATGTTGTATCCCATATCCAAAGACATATTTTCTTCTTTAGATGTTTGAGGAGTAGGAGCAGGTTGCAAGGATTTAGTTGAGTTTTTAGGATCATTGGAGTTAACTTTACCACTTTTCAAAGAACTCTTCATGGTTTGGTTGGATGAAATTTTGGGAGCTGAGGTTGAAGGATGGGTTGGATTGTTCAGGGGAAAAATCCTTCTTAATAGTTCCTTTTTATTCTCTTCTGGCATGGTTTCTACTACTGAACCTTTACTCCTCAGGTTATATGTCTTCGATGCCTTAAGGGGGGAGTGTCTCCCACAGTGGCTTATTGGATAGATTGGACTTCAACCCCTCAAATAACTTAAAATTATAACACAGAATAACTAACATTATCATCGGGGGGAACAATTTCGTCTTCAACATCTTCAGTTTCCTTATCTTCATCACCAATCATCTGATCCTCAAGCACCTTTGTAACTACTGCGGTCATATTATGTATCCATTTTGGACAAATATTTTCTGAATGAGAAGCTTGGTGAAAGGTTCAGTAATTCTCCATACTAGGATCTTCTACATTGAAATTCATAGTAGATCTTTGAGCTAACTTTGCAAGCAGATTATTATTGCTTTTAAAGAAAGGATTGGAAGACTTACTTCCTGACGAACTCTCATTGGTTTTCCTTTTCAACTTTGGAACTTTGCTGGTCAATTGCTTCATAGATTTGGCTAGAGTCTCAAAGTCAAAAGAATCCTTATCCTTATCATGGGATTTTCTAGCCGAGGCCTAATTTTTCATACCAACAGACTTCAAATATTAGCAGATGCCATGCTCAAGTTCTCCTATGGAAAGTAAATCCTTTCAAAAACAAGAGCCTTTGTAAAGTTTTCAATAAGAGTAACCTTTTCTTCTTGTTTCACGAACATGAAAACGTCACATGGTTAGGATTTAGTATAATGATTAACATTAATTGAATCATCAAGAGCCACGTCAACTACGAACTTATCATTTTTTTGCTTAAGCAAGAGTCGTTCCTTCTATTTCATTAAACCAAAAATAAATTTACAGAATATACAATAACCATGCCGGCCACATGGACTAAGGAAAGCCAAGGGCATGCTGCCATAGTAAAGCCCCACCCCTATACAACATACCATAATAATCTCTCAAATCAACCTTAGGTTGAACAAAAAAAAATCAAAATCCTAATCAAAGGCTCCACTAAATGCCCACGTCATTATCGCGACAAGCTCGATAAGACTCGTGGCCCCACAAAAAAGTACTTACAAATCTGACAGTTAAATCAACATACAAAATCGGGCGGCACAACAAAATATGGCACCGCTTAAGATGTGCGAAACTTAACGCGCAATGGAGGGTGGTTTCATTACCCCTCCCTAGCCACATGGCGGGATCCTAATGGGATCAATCCCAAAAAAAAAAAACCACTTAGCGTACCAAAGCCGAGTGATCACCCGTAAACTTCTTGAGCCTAGTTTTCCGACCAGTGAGAGGAATGTAGGGGAACCGCCTTTGCCAAAAAATTGGAACCACCCTTTTCCAAATAGAGACCGCTGCTGACTGTGGATAGAACCCTGTAGTACAACCTGAAGGGAAAGGGATCTAGTCACTTTCCGCCAGGGTGTTATATGACTGCTTTGAGCATGTTCATCTTCCCGGTACCAACCCGAGAACTGAGATCGAACCTGTTTAGACATCTTCATTCAATACCTTTCCTTCTGGCCCAATATTTAAAAATTTCTCTATCTTCTGCTGCTTGTTCTTCGCATAGAAATTTTACTCTACCCTCAGTCACCTCCTGCCATTTCATTTCAAATCTGCACTTTGAATTAATCACCCCTTGGTTGGCTAAAGTGTCTGCTAGTTTGTTGGCTTCTCGTCTAACATGTCTGAAACTAACAGTTCGTAGACTTAGGAGATGTTTTTGAACTCTTTGATACACTTGTATTGGTCTCCAGTGTTTTGAGACCTTCTCTGGCACTGCTCCACAACTAATTCTTTTAACAGCTTTTATGGAGATCTCTAAGTCTGCCTCTATGATGACATTTGAGCTATGATTTAGATTCAGCAGTTCTAGGCATTGTTCTAAGGCCATTAATTCAGCCATATTGTTTGTGGATTTACCTAAGTGGCAGTGGAAAATGAAGACTATAAAACCTTCTTCATCTCTTAACACCCCTCTGTATCTGGCTATTCCAGGGTTTCCTTTTGAAGCACCATCAATATTGCATTTCAGGTACCCTTTCGATGGAGGCTGCCAGAAATCCTTATCCTTTCCCAAATTTCCTTCTCTTCTACTAAGTCCATTAGTAATGATCTCTTGCATTCTCAGTTGCCTGAGAGTTCTCATCTCATTTTCTGTGGGAGGGTTTTTGGGATAATTGTGAACAGTGGTACTAACTATCTCCTTAATCTGCTTCAAGATTAGATCCAACAGGGGGAGAGGACTAGTTTTTTCATCATTGAAAATTCTTTTATTCCGTTCTTTCCACACATTCTAGATAATGAAGCTTGGCATAAAGGCCTAGTCCAGATTGAGAATCTCATTCTCTGAAAAGTTCCTTCTCCACTTGTTCAGGGTATTAGTGATGCTTCCTTTGTCTCTGTCTATCTGTTGAAAAATGGTGGCAAAAGAATCCCACAACCAGGTGATAAAGGTGCAACTATTAATAATATGCTCCATTGTTTCCTCTTGAGCTTCACATAGCTGACATCTAGAAGGACCAATAACCCCTATTTTCCTAATGTTATCCCAAGTTAAAAAAAAATTTGTGGTGAACTAACCACATGAATAGCTTGATCTTCATCCACCCTTGGTGGCTCCAAAGTTGTTGCCATGAATTTGTTGAATTGCTAGAATCTAGATTCAGGGTAATTCTCTTAGCTTCCTTAAGATTAAAGGAGCCTTCTTTATTGACGCCCCATCTTAACTGATCCTGCCCCTCTGTTACTAAGATTTTCCTTTGTCTTAGCATGCTCATAATTGCCTCGGCTTTTATTTTTAGGGGGATGTCATCTCTACAGTCTATGCTTCTCCAATTTCTCCATTTTCTAGAGTTGTGAGGAAGATTCCAGAAATATTTAACTTTGGTTAATCCTTGGGAATCTATTTCCTGATTGAGGATCATACATTCCTCTTTTAACAACATTGGTTCTTGCTACCATTTGTCCTCCCAAAAGAGAGCAAGATCTCCTACTTTGATTTCCCATAAACTATAGTCTTGTACTAGGCTTCTGTTTTCCCAAGCTTTATTCCCGATGTAAGAGCCTTTTATGTTTCCAGACATTGTAATAAGATCATTTGTTTGCCACGAACTTGCATATTTTTATTTCTAGGTTTTAGCCCATTGAGCTTCTAGTTCTTTAACCCATCTCCACCAGAGTTTGGCTCCTAGAACATTACTTAGAATTTCCTAATCATCTAAGCCTAGACCCCCGTGACTCTTAGGTTTGTAGATTTTATCCCAAGAAACAAGGGCCCATTTCTTCCTTGTTTCTTCCTTGCCCCAAAGGAAGTCTCTCTGGATATTCCTGAATTGCTGTAAGACACCTTTGGGAGCTGGGAGGGCTGATAAAAAGAAAATCGGGATTGACTGTAGAACGACTTTTGTCAGTATCAACCTACCAGCTAGGTTCAATGATCTGATAGTCCATTTTTTAACTTTGTCTTGCATCTTGTTGAGCACCGGTTCCGAAATACTTTTGTGCAGGGGCCTGGCTGTAAGGGGAATTCCCAAATACTTTGAAGGGAGGGAATCCCTTTGAAAGCCCAGAATTCTGGAGATATTTCTCTGAATTGCAATGTTAGTATTTAAGAAAAAAAAATTGATTTGGAGAGATTAACTTCCATACCTGTAGCCAAGGCAAAGTTATTCAGGATCTTTTTGTATGCTGAAGCTTCTTTGACTATAGGAATTCCATGCAGCATTGTATCATCCACAAATTGTTGGTGTGTCATTGTCTGTCCATTCTCTGTTAATTGAAGGCCCTTAATTTTTCCGAAGGCTTTAGCTTTCTTAATGGCTCTGCCCAATCCTTCCATCATGAGGATAAAGAGAAAGGGAGAGAGTGGGTCACCCTGCCTGAGGCCTCTAGAAGGAGTGAAGATATCTGAGGGAGATCCATTCACTAGAATAGAAAAGCTGGAAGAGGTAACCAGAGCCATAACCCATCTGACCCAGTTGTGATCAAACCCAAAAGTAGAAAGGATCCTCTTGATATAGATCCAGTTTACCTTGTCATAGGCTTTGGCAATATCTAATTGCATGATCATACCGGCCTGTCTTTTGCTGGTTAGCATGTGAACTGTCTCGTGGGCTAGAATAATATTATTAAGGATTTGTCTGCCTTCCACATAACCAGATTGTTCACCTGAGATTAAAGAAGGAAGAAGAGGTTTGAGTCTGCTAGCCAAAACCTTGGATATAATCTTGTATACCACATTGCATAAAGCAATGGGTCTATACTTATCAGCAGTCAGGGCTGAATCCTGTTTAGGGATCAGAGAGATGAAGGAGGTGTTGAGGGATTTCAAAATAGTTGTGCTTCTTTTGGAATCCTCCACAACATTCAGAATGTCCTGCTTGACAATGTTCCAATAGGCCTTAAAAAAATCCACATTGAAACAATCTAGACCTCGAGCTTTGCCATTCTGCATATCTTTAATAACTTCACTGACTTCCTCTTCGGTGACTGTTTTGATCAGGTTAGAATTGTCCTCTCTTCACACTAGCTTAGGGATATTTTTTATAATATCTTTGATGCATTGCTCTCTGTCTGGATTATTTTCCTTAGTGATACTTTTGAAATGTTGAATCAACACATATTTGATATTCTTATGAGAGGTCTGGAGCTCCCCATTGTCATTTAATATCAAAGAGATTCTGTTGTGAGCTCTATTGGCTATGGCGGGTCTATGAAAAAATTTAGTATTATGTTTACCTTCTTTGAGCCATTGAATTTGAGACTTTTGTCTCCAAAAGATTTCCTCTTGTTTGCATAATTTTTCCCATTCTTGATGGTGTTTATCAGCTTGCTGACTTTTGACTTTATCAAAACCCTCTATGATCAATGCTTGATTGAGTTCCTGTAGTTTGGTTTCCACTGCCTTTTTATCCACAAAAATGTTACCAAAAACCTTCTTGTTCCATTCTTTGAGTCTGAATTTAATATGTTGAAGTCTTTTGTGTAGGATGAACATGTTAGTACCCTGGATCTGCAGATCTTCTACCCACCATTTGTCAATGTTGCTAATGAAGTCTGGGTGGGAGAGCCAGATATTCTCAAACCTGAAGGGTCTATTCCTGGGAGAATCAAACCCCTTGAGTTCTAATTGAATCGGCCAGTGATCAGAACCTCCAAAGGGGAGAACTTTAGCTATTATTTCTCTATTTGCTAGCATAAGCTCCTCTGAGATCAAAAATCTGTCTAACTTGGAGGCTACCTGAGCCTCACCTCCTCTTTTGTTGTTCCAAGTAAAAAGGCCATTATGCATTGCCGAGTCAACCAGATTCATATCATCTGTGAAGGTTTGGAACAATTTGGAGTCTTTATTAAGCAATCTGGTGCCTCCTTTTTTTTCAGAAAGTGATTTAATCATGTTAAAATATCCTCCCAAGACCCAAGGTATTTCTTCATTTCTACTTCTGAGCTTTGCCAAGGAGTTTAAGAGTCTCAGTTTCTCATCTATTCTTTGTGGACCATAAACATTTGTGACCAGGAAAGTATCCACGACTCCCACTGGTTGAATAATAACAGATAAATAATTTCTTGATGCCTCTGCATCTAATATGCTGACTTTTTGGGGGTTCCATAGAGTGAGGATGCCTCCCGCTGTGTTCTCTGCTTTCACTTTGAGAAACTCAAATCTATCCATCCATTTTCTATGGATTTGATTTAATTTTTGAATGGAGCATTTTGTTTCCTGAATAAAGATTATATCCGGTGTTGCTAGTTTCATTCTGTTACTTAACATTCTTTGTTTTCTTTTACTACCTAGACCTCTGATATTCCAAGATATGAACTTCATAATTAAAGATTTGTGAAAGAGTAACTGGTTAGGTCTTTCATCTTACCCAAATCTATCATCAGCTTTGCACACTCCATCAAGAGCTAATTTTTCTTTTTCCTGCCCCGTTTCTTTCCTAGATTTCTAGTTGCTAATCCTGGAGTTGATTTCATAGTTTTCACACCTTTTTGCTCCTGCTTGTGAATACTTTTACCTTTATCCAACCCTCTTTCTTGGGGTTTCCATAAAAATAACTGATGTATTCTGGAGCATTCTTTTGGAGGTATTGCTTCTATTCCTTCCTTGGATCCCTACCTCAAGAATCCTTCCAGGTCCAGGTTTTCCTTGTCTAGAATTTCCTGTAATTCATGATCCTCTAGATCTATTATGCTTTGGGTCATTTCCTGGTCCATCTCCATTTCTATTTCACTCATAACAGTCTCATTTTGATAACCCATATCTTGAGATTGTTTATTGTTTTCTTCCTTTTCTTTTTCATTAGGATCTTCCTCTTGAGATTGATTTTCCTTCATGTTTTCTTCATTATCGTCTAGCACTTGAAACTTGTTCTGACTGACCTTCTGCCTCTCATTCTATTGTTTATTTATTCTCTTTTTGCCTTTTTTCCTCTGCTTGCCACTTTCTGAAAGCTCTTTGTATCCTTCGAAGTATTGAGGTTGCCTTTGTTTCCTGCTTTGCTGAGAGGGCAATCTCTGAATAGATGTCCATGTTCATGGCATCTACGACATCTAAATGGGATATGCTCGTAGTCCACTGTCTACACCCACTCCTCATCAAAAACTTCCAAAATAACTTCATCTGGAAGAGTTTCTAATAGATCCATTTCCACAGATATTCTTGCAAAGGAGGTATATTTCCCTCTTCTTTTGGCTTCAGAAACTTTGACAAAACGCCCTAGTTTATTTCCAATAGCTGCTAGTGATTCAGTTTGCCAATAATCAAGAGGTAGAGAATATAGGCTTAGCCATACTAGAACCGAGGTGAAGGTCTCCCACTCTGGGATGAATTTCATCATCCAAGGCCTCATATAGAGACCACCTACTGCAAAGAAGTAGGGTCCTCCTTTGAATATTCTATCTTTGTCTTCGATGTTTCAGAACACTACTGTGAAGAATCCCTTTGACCCAAGATGTAGGTTAATGCTTCCTTTGGGTTTCCAATGATACTTGATCCACGTTTGTAAAGCTTTTTCAGTGGGCCATAGTCCCATGAATTTGTAGATAATGGAATAATTCCCCATGTGATCTTTGTGCGCTTGCAGAGTAGGATCATTTAATATTACTATGGGAGTGATTTCTACTTTAGGCTTGCAAGGTCCCTTTTGCTTTCGGTCTTGTGAACCATGATTTTTTTCTTCTTCCTCCTTGTCCTTTATGCTACTGTTTACCTTGGTCTTAGTCCTCTCTGTCCCCTTATCATTATCTCTGTTTTTTTCCTCAACCACGCCTTTACTGTTTATCACCGGTGTTTTGCCTTTGTTGAATACCACATCCTTGTAGGAGGGAGTCAAGCTCCCTCCTCTGCCGCCCTCCATTAGAAACAGTCTCTGCTACTCTCTGAACCCTCGTTGCTCACTCCCGCCATTTTTCCTTAAACCATTTCCAAAAACCATCAACTATGAACTTATCAATATGGTGGTGAATCCTTGATTGAATTCTTTAACATTTTCCTTCTTACTCATATTCAAATTACTTCGCTCACTAAGAAGCATAGATGGTGTCTTATCTTTAGCGAAATTTTCGAGAAAAGTCTTTTGGAACTCATCCTAATTTTGTATAGAAGCTACATGCAAAGAGTGATACCATGTGGCTACTTTATTCTCAAGGGTGTGAGGGAAAATCCTACAAGCAACATCATCATGTTGTACTCTCATCATTTGCAAGGCTAGGTAAACATTGTTGATATGGTCTTCAGTCATGGTCCCTTTCTCAAGGTCATATTTCGGGGGTTTTTTCTCAGGGTGTCGAGGCATGTCATGAAGCGGACCATGGACATCTAAAGGAGATTGGGCCATCCAAGATAAAGGTTGTTGACAGCTAGCTCTTGATCGTTGATAGATCACTTGGTTAACATTTTCTTCCTCGTCACTTTTAGAACCAAACCTAGAGCCTTCACTAGTGCATGGAGGTTCTTCGTCATTTCCCATAGGGACCCTTAGGTTTCCTAGATTCCTAAATTTTATGATGTTTCTAAGGTTCCTCAAATTACTCAGAAATGTAAGGTTCCTCTCGTTCTAGGGGGCATCAATGTTGTGCAAATTGACTTGATTCCTAATGTTCCCTTCAACCCTTGGTTTTTGAACCACCTCATCATTCATTTGTCATGGTTGATTTCCACCTTGTGAATTCTTGCCTCTATGTCCCTCCCTTTCAAATCCTCGGGGCTCTCCAAACCTTCAATTGAAAGTCTCTCAACAACATCCACATAATCATCCAAAGTCATACTAATCAAATGTGGTATCGAACTTACCAGGACACCTTTACGGGTATGGTGAGGCTTAGACATGTGTTGATTAGGAAGAGAGGTTGTGGTGGGGATACATTTGAGACCTTTAGAGAATTGTTGAGTAACAGGGCATAAAGCTCTCAACTTCTTATATGTGACATCATAGAGAGGTTTTTCCTCCTCGTCCAGATAATGCTTGAGTGGAGGAGGTTGAGAATCATTTGGGGGAAGCTCGTGTAAAGGAGTACCCTGAGAAGGACGATGAGGAGGTAAAGGAGGAATAACAGAGAGTTGGTTACAATCCTATTTGGAAGCCTTAGGACCAGGATGGGTGTTAGTACTATCCATCTAGTAAAATATGCCCTCCTTATAGCGCAAAATTTGTTGATGGGATGGAATGTACCACCAACAGCTAGGGGATATCCCCAGTGAAGTGTCCCAATTAGATTCTACACCATTTGGTTAAGGAATCCCATCAGGTATGTAGGCCTACCTGCCATCTAGTTGATTAAGATTTGCCTCAGACAATACAAGTGTCAACTTAAGAGAGAACAACTAAAACTTCAACAAATGCAAGTAACCTACGAAAATACAACATAACAGATACCATGAATAGAAACAACATAATTTCATAGAATGAATCCCAAGGAAATAATATTTAGCAAGGATTCAAATAAGATCCACACATACATATAAGATAAATTTACCAACCATGAATAATTTCATGATTAATAACCATATAGAAGCATAAGTGAGCGTACAGTAACACAATGATACAATGCTAATATCAATAAATAAGTTTACTAACATAAGAATAAGGTAAGCACATAATCTATTATAAGAAAATCTCACAAGGGATGAAGACACATGAAGAAATAGTACACCAAAGTTCAAAAGAACTTTCAATCATTAAACTGAGAATATCCACACCACCATCACACAAGATCTCCATCAAATCACAAAGGTAGTTCCAGTTGAAGCGATCATCTCAAGATTCATTGAAGTATCCAAGACAATATATTTCTCTATAGTCACTGATAAAGGCCTGGTAGGGCTCTTGGTGTTGAAATATGGCAACAAGAATATTCCAATTTAGTTTTTCCTTGAATTAAATTGTGAATTAAAATCGAATTTAGTCTTAACAGCTACTTGGAAATAACTGATTAATTCATTTTGAACTAATTAGTTGGAGAAATTCAAGTTAGAAGTCTTTCTGAAGTCATGCAAGAGTTATCCCTTAAATTAAGGAGACAAGATTGAGTTATATTTGAGTTGTAATTAGTTAACTCAGTTTACTGAGTTGAGACCAATTAAATTAGTTCCAAACTATTTGAGGAACTAATAGAGAGTTAACAGTCAGTTGATGCATGCATGCACTCAACTAGTGCTACTCCAGTTAACTGAAGATTCCCTCATCAAAAACTAATGCATGTTTATTCTGAGAAAGACCCAGTTGAGTTAAATGTCAAGGATAGTGTGCTATCAGTTTCATGTGTTTTCTTATAAAGAAAACTCGTGCATGCATTCAAGGATTCATCGTTGAGGATTGCGCAGTTTTGGAGGAGTTCATCCACTTGGTAATAGGAGAATCATCCCAGAGGAACAGTGCAAAAAAATAGGATCTTGGAGGGCAGAGAGGAAGGCTGAAGAGAAGCCAAGATTACCTGTGAGCATCTATGAGGATTGTACTAAGAACTGGCTAGCTGTGAGAGCTAAGGCTTTGTATAATTCCTATGTATTTCCACCTTGTATGATAATACAAATAGTGGGGTTTTTAGCTGAGGCTTTTCCCAAAGTATTTTCATGTGTATTATGCATTGATTCTTATTCTTCTGGTTATAATGTTCAACTCGATCTTTAAGCTTCCGCAAATTGATAGTAGAAGTAGGTTACAATATTTTGCTTTGATTTATATTGCATTATCGGGTTAACCTACCATCAGATTTTCTACATGGTATCAAAGCTAGATTTGTAGAAAATTCTGCATGGTATCAGAGCTGTGAACAGTATACTGGGAATAGAATTCAAAGTTTGAAGTTCTGGGTTTCAGGTGCAAATCGAATTCATGTCATACTTCAAGGTTGGCCAATGGCATTCTATGTCTTGAGACTTGAGTATGCCTTGGAAGGTAGCTCGAATTACATAGCATGGAAATATAGAATGGAGGTTGTATTAGAAGACAATGGCTTGAAGGAATTCATTGATCAAGAAATCCCAAAACCGGCTTCAACTAATGCACAAGAGTTGGCTGAGTGGAAGAAGTGTGTGGCGAAGGCGAGACAGATCATCCTTGAGGGAGTTTGAGACCATATTGTCTTGAGTATCCATGGGAAGGATACTCCATTTTCAATGTGGAAGACATTGAAGGACCTCTACCAGAACAGTAGCGACTAGAGGAAATTGGTGCTCAAGGATAAGCTTTGAAGAATCAAGATGGAGAAGGGCGATACTATTTCCACATATCTGAACAAGCTCACCACCTACAAAGATGAGCTTGGCAGTGTGGGAATAACTATTTCTGATGATTATATGGTGAGGCTCACTCTCCTTCGCCTTCCAAAGAGTTGGAATAGCTACAAGGACTCTGTGAATGGAAGGGAGAAACCTGTTGTATTGGGAACAACTTTGGTCAGATCTTATGCAGGAGGAGATCAGGAGGAGCAAATGAGATGGTTCTTCATCCAAGAATGATGATGAAGAAAATCTGGCCTTAGAAAGTAAGGCAAGGAAAGGGAAGGGGAAGGCTTCCCATTCCAAATCAAATTCTTCTCATGGAGGGAAGAAGGGCGACATGTCTAAAGTGAGATGCTTTAATTGTCACGAGATGGGACATTATGTGACTAATTTCCCGTCGAGGAAGTCAAAGAAGGGATCCTCAGAAGGAGTGGAAGGTGAGGCATTAGCCTCTTAGTTCGAAATGGACTTTACCCTCATCGCATGCATGGTGTCATTGATAATGGGTTGTGTCTAGTATCTTGATAGTGGAGCCTCATTCCACATGACCGATGATAAAAATTTATTCAGTGCCTTGGAGGATAAATACCTCAAGATGTGCATAGAGACGGGTAATGACAGAAGGTATAACATTTCAAGATTAGGCACGGTTGTTTTTCAGAGGGAGCATGGAGCTCCTATCACCTTGACAGATTTGAAGTATGTGCCTGGACTGAAGAAGAACTTGGTATCGGTTGCGATGTTGGAGGACAAAGGCTACGATGTTGTCTTTAGTAAATGAAAGGAATTCCTAAGACACATAACCATGGGTCAAACCAAGAGGATAGGGATTTGGGTGAAGAATCTCTATAAACTAGAGGTAGATGATTGTGCAGCATTGAGTACGAAAGCAGAATTGTTGCAAAGCCAAGACATTGGCAAGTTGTGGCACAGGTAGTTGGGCCATTGTTATAGCTCCAAACCTCACTCTTGATGTTTGTGATGCTGCACTCATGGCCTAGGGCAACCCCTCCTTCCAAACCTGGTCCAAATATTAAAAAAACAGTGTTTTACTCCCTATACACGACATTTCCCTAAGCTAAACACGTGTGTACACAGGTCTGTGTATACCCAACCCACGTATATGTCTTAAAACACTTAAAAAAAATTAAAGCTCCTTAATTTCAGGTGGATATCACAGGTTTAACCTGCTGATTACCTATTAGTGCCCGTGGCCCAACTGTTCCCAACGAATTCCCAACTAAAAAACTACTTTGGGAGAAGTATAAAAAGGCTTCAATGGGAAGGCCTAAAGGAGGAGAGAATAGAGAGAAAGATCACTCTACTGAGATTTTCCCTGACCAGGTCTGAAGATCCTTATGCTTCCAGCACTTCCCCCATTTACAGGAAACCCTTGTTTCCTTGTCTGATGATGTCTTTCTACTTGAGAGACCATGGAGTAAGTCATGGAAGGAGTTTGTTAAAGGCTTGAGACTAGATGAATCTAGAGGACGGTTCCGCTTAGAGCCTGCGAAAGGACGAATTAGGTCAAATCATTCCTTTCTGTACTTTAGTTATTTATAATAAAAGAAACACTTGTCTTGTTCCTGATATAAATCTTCTTCATGTTCATGATTTCAATGTTATAATTCATATGTGAATGGTTGTTTTTAATTCTATAACTAACTACCTTTCCTTATGTTATGAAGATGATTTCTTTATGATGCTTGGTCAATATACTGTTGTACTTTCTAGAATTGTTTGTTTTGCAGGTTGAAGGACTAAAAGGAACACAAAGAGGGTTTGGACCCTAACTGGATCTTCTCAAACGAAGGACCCTCAGGTGCACCCCTTTTACGTTGTTGAAGGCAGATTACAAGTTGTAAAATCAATACCCCACTTAGTAAAAGGACCGACAATGACAACGGGAAAAAGAGGAGCTGGATGTGCACGCATCTTCCGAGTATAGATTTGATAGGGGTGATAGCATTTGACCGCTTCAACACAGTCTTTGAAGAGCGAAGGCCAAAAATAGTCGGCACGTAAGATACGGTGGGCTGCAGCAAGCCCTGAAAGATGACCACCACAAGCTCCACTGTGGCAGTCATTGAGCATTGACTCTGCTTCCTCTAGGGTTAAACAGTGTCGAAGGATTGAATCAACCCCTCAATGGTATAATCTATCACCTATGATAACATATTTCTTGGCCAGGTGACGTAATTTCCAGCGTTCATCCTTAGAGAAAGTAGAGGGAAACTTCGAAGTCTGGAGATAGACAATGATATCTCCATACCAAGGGTCGAGTGAAGAGATGAGGAATAAATGTTCGTCGAGAAAACTTTCCTCATAAATAGTATCCTCTCCACAAGGAAGCTCGGAAATTAGCTTGGCGAAAACCATGGATTTCTTAGACTTGGCGGACAAGAACTCGAGATCAAATTCTTGTAAAATGACTATCCATCAATTATATTTTCCCCCAATCACTCACCTACTGAGGTCCAATTGAAATGGATTGATCGCTTCTAAGACAAAAGTTTTGCATAGCAAGATATAATGACGGAGCCGCTGGATAGCATGGACAACAACCAAAGCCAACTTCTCAACCGGAGAATAGCGAAGTTTAGGAACTATCAAGCCTCAGCTCAAATAATAAATCACATGCTCCGTGAGAGCATCGTCTTCCTGAATGAGAACCATCTGAATGGTTGATTCTGCTGCAACGAGATATAAAAGAAAGTCCCTACCATAATCCGGCAGACTCAAAAGTGGGGCAGAGACTAATGCCTTTTTCAAAGCATCGAACGACCGTTGTGCAAAGTTGTCCCATACAAATGGAACTCCTTTACGTAGCAAATGCATAAATCATTTAGTGATCTTGGCATAGTTTGCTATAAACCTTCTTAAGAAATTAGCTTTCCCTTGAAGAATTTGAAGTTATCGAATTGAGGACAGGTAAGGCAATTGAATTATTGCCTCAACCTTGAAGGGATCAATCTGAATCCCTTCATTTGACATGATGAACCCTAATAACCAACCAGATGTAACTATGAAAATGCACTTATTGGGATTCAACTAGATCTTATAAAAACGACATTGCTCAAAAACCAATCGAGGGTGACTAGGATGATCAATTCTCTTTCGAGAATGAGCAGCTAGATTGTCCAAGTATGCTTCGATGATATGTTTAATGTCGTGGAAAGCATATGACATGGCCCGCTAGAAAGTAACTCTAACATTTTTAAGACCAAAAGGCATCTTTCTGTATGCAAAGGTACCCTAGGGACATATAAAAGCTATCTTATGTTGATCCTCAGGACGGATAGAGATTTAATTATAACCAGAAAAAACTGTCCATGAAGGAAAAAATCTCATTACCAGCACATTTGTCAATAATCTAATCAATAAATGGTGTGGGGTAATTATCTTTGGGACAAGCTTTATTTAGGTCCCTAAAGTCAATGCAGACTTGGATTGTTCCTTTCTTTTTATCCACAGGGACTGGATTAGAAACCCAATCGGTAAGAGGAACAGGGTATATAAAACCCACCTTGAGCAGCTTCTCTACTTCAGCTTTAATGGCTGCTGCTTTCCTAGGATTAACCGACCGAAGCCTTTGACAAACTGGTTTGGCGTTTTCATACGTCTTGATCTCATGTTGAACTATAGATGGATCAATGACAAGCATTTCTTCATAAGACCAAGTGAATACATCTCGAAATTCCTTGAAAAGGTTAGTGTAAACTTGAATTTCTTCAGGGGAACATTCGACTCCGATGAAGAGATTCTCGATCACGTTAGGGTTCATAAAGATGTTTATAGATATCGTTTTTGAAATCATCGACATATTACCTTTGGCACAAAAGTGTGCTGGAGCCAAAGGATTTGATACCATACAAACATCACTAGTAAAGAGCTCGGAGAACCTAGATTCTACTTCCTGCAATGGAGGAAGAAAATATGAACGATGGTGTAAGTATTCCCAAGGTCAATCTACACCCATCATTACTTCTAGGATTGCTTCTTTAGAAGGTAAAACTGTATCTAAGCAGTCCAAGGCGAAGGTAGAATCAAGGGTCCAGGCTGCGGCCACATCACCATCTAGCTCCTCCTTAGAAAAAGGAGTAGAGTGGTTGTCTGCAGAGTTAACGATAGACTGGTATCTAAGCTTTACTACAGACATAGGGAATGCCATTCCATTAACTTGTCCTTCAGCTAATGTGGTCGTAGGTGAAGGCAAGGTCCAAGGGTCCGAAAAATAATGAGTTTGGAAGAACTCTTTTCGAGGATACTCCTTAGATGATGAAACGACATTGATTCTAGCGATAGGAGAGGGAAGATCAAAGGTACCCATCAATGAAGAATACATCCCAACTCCTAGATTCTAAGTAGGCGGATGGGTTATCCACTAAAGGAACAGTAGAGTCAGAAGTTACTTGAGGATCGACTGGACAATAATCCAATTAATCAACCTTAACGATTTTCCCTTCATGAGGAAAGAAAATGACACAAAACAGAGTCAAAACAACGACGTCCATTTTGTATACCCAGTTCCTTCCTAAGAGAATATTGTAGTCTAGGTTAGCATCAATGACTTCTACTTCAATATTAATGAACTTCCCCCCCAACACATATGGGAAGAGCCAGGATAATCCCATGTGGCTTATGAGAATGTCCATCAAATGCAGTAAGGAGGGTAGGTGAAGGAACAGCCAAAGGCGATCCAATAACCTTCCAACATGACATCGACATGACACACGTGGAAGCTCCTTCATCAATAATGGTATGAAAAATGTTAATTTTCCAGTATGTAGACATTATTTGGAAAGCCATATGATGAGGGAGTCGCTTTTTGACATTTAACATGTCGAAAGTGAGCACTAAAGAGTTAGTTGGATCAACTACCCCAATCGCCGAAAGTAAAGCACTTCGTTGAGCTAGACATGACTAGAGAACCTCTAAAGTGGACATGGCGCATGGACTCTGAGCCAGATCCTCAACAATGGAGTAATTCTGGGCGGCCCTAGCATTAGGATTAATAGTTGCGTGTTTAGTGGAACCTTTCGGTATCCGTGGTATAGTCTCAACAGGGGGTCGCTCAATATGAAGGTCAGTATTTCCGGGAGCAGTTTTGTCCTTGGAAGTTTCTGCTTCACCATAATCATGTGACCGAGTGGCCACATGGACATTGGAACCCATCATGACATTTGATGACTTTTCCCCTTCCTGGTTGCCCCTTGTGGAGGTACCAGGGTTTGAACTCGCGCCAGAAAGAAGTTGCTACCCTTGGGGAAAAGGGTTGGTTAACACAGCTTGAGAGCTAGAAGTCCCTTGTTTCCCTAACAAGCGCTGAGCATCTTGAATCTTGGGGCAGAGATGGGTTAAATGGTCTCCACTGCATAACTTGCATGGAAACTTGACTTTATTTTTAGACTCATTTCTGCCACTACTAGCATTATTGCCAGATTTATTCGTGTCAGTCTTCTCATCTTGACTCTTTTTATTACCTTGTCCTTTCTTCTTCCCATTGGAATTTTGATTTCCTTTGGGGTTGGCAGATTGGACGGCATTAATTGAAGAGGGTTGGGAAGACGAAGGGTTAGATGATGTGACCTGGTTGTTAGAAGCAGTTTGTAAAGACAACTGCTGTAGTTGACTCAAAAGGTTCACCACATTTGTGTCTATCGATCCAACGATACCATCCACGTGGGGAATTGGCTTCGACTTGGTCATATCAACCTTAGTCCTGGGAGCATCAAGCAAGATTTTTTGTAGAATCCCAGACTGAGAATAAATCAACTCTAATTGTTGGGCTCTAAAAATAGCTTGCTCCTCAAAATAGACTCCGGACAGGGAGACATCCTTAGAGATTTCAGGTTGTAAAGATTTCAAAAACCATTCGAGACGGTATTCTGGAGGAATCTCGGCTTTAATAAGCCTCTTTCTCCATCTCCATTCCTGAATGTGGTCAGAAATGTGAGTTGTCGTGTCCTGACGGAAATTGGCCAGAAGTTCAGTTCCGGCATCATAACGGACAGGCAACTGGAAATGATTTAAGAAAATATTAGCTAAGTCGATGAAAGATGTAAAGCTACCCCCTGGCAACTCTATATACCACTTGGTCGCATTACCAGTCAAGGTGCGTTGAAAAAGTCTCAACCTAATCAAGTCATCAATAAGGGAGTTTGATGAGCACCACAAATGGAATGTGGTTACGTGGTCGCCCGGGTCTTCGCCACCCTTCCCCTCGAACTTTGGAATGTCCGAAGGGAGTTTGGTTGGGACCAGAGGCCAGGCCAGATTGTATTTGATTGGATCGTTTGTTAATTTTGTGAGATCTAGCAAGTTCAATGTTGCCAAAAAGGGAAGCCTAGGAGGACCTTGGGGATTCCACCCAGACTGGGCGGAGTTCCCAAAGTTCTGAAAAGATTGGCCTAGATTTTGGGAGGCACCAGGTTGCCCGAAGTAACCCGCAGAACTAGCTGAACCAAAAGGCAGACCTTGTGATCCAGCAAAACTCAGAGTTTGACCAACTCCGGCCAAAAAACCTCCATAACTGGTGAAGCTCCCTCCTAAAGGATTATAAGGATTCGATAACCCCTGATAAGGATTCCAAGTAGAAGCTAAGGGAGGAATACTTCAAAATGAACTAACTGTGGAGTACGGCCTATTCCCTTATTGGCCGAAAAATGGATTCCCAGTTCCCATGCCACTAACCACAGGGTTAGTCCAACCTTGAAAGGGATTACTGCTTTGTCCTGTGGCAGAAAAAGGAATATATCCTATCGTCAGGATGGAATGTGGTATATGACCACTCCCAAAAGGAAAACCCTGAAATGTAGCTGATCCACCCATCATGGATGTGGAGGCACTAAATGGAACTGACAGAATACCCTGTGAATGGGTGCCAAATGGAAAGAATCCAGTACGAAAAGCATTGGCTTGGGAATTTCCACTCATAGAAGGAATGGAGGTAGACCCAACTAAAGATGTGCTAGCAAAAGACCCAAAGATGCAGAGGGGATGGAGATTGTTCCTCCCGTTTGTACTAATGTTGGAGTCTGCATAGTTGTAACACTTGTGGTAGAAGCCATGCTTCCAGTAGTAGCCATCGATGGTAAGTGCGTAATGTGACCTGGACTTGACAGTCTATGCGCCGGAGACCCAATGTATTGTAATACTTCTGGATAACTAGAAGGTAAGGGAGAATTCAGAGTCGCTAACGACTCTTGAAATTCTTCTACTTCTATGTTATCTTTCGATTGAAAGAGAACTTGAGAAAGAATTGGAGTGTTCCTCTCTTGTTCTACGAAAGTACCAGGCCTGTTTTGAACACTAATGTCCCTGTGAGGAGGATCAATCCTCGATGCGTCAGCTACCACGGGACAAAATCCACTAGCAGTATTGCCTCTGCACCTTCTAGGAGAAGGCTCTAAACTTGGTGGTGAAAGACCACGAAGTCTTTGAGACCATCTAGGTGATCGGTCAACCACTTTGAATTTTTTATTAAGTTCTAGCTAAAGACTCAAGAAAAAATGAAAGCTAGGCCAACTAAGAGCACAGAGCACACACTAAAAAGTCCCTAAAAGATATCAGTCAGTCAAACAACTTTCGAGTATTTCCACTCTGGGTGATGAGGACTGGACACCAAAATACAAGAAAGTGAAGTAAAGGGCCTTCTGAAGATAGTCTGGGATAATGATGGCCCAGTCCTACCAGCGAAGGTAACAGAGGAAGTTACGCTGACCTCCTAACAACAACCTACGCTGGTGCAAGCCCCCAAGCTTCGCAAGGGTGCCCTCCAGTAGTACCATTGAGAGTGATACAACGTCGACCTCAAGTGCCACAGGATTCCCCTCCATAGCCGCCTATGTAGATCCCTAGGAGTAGCAACTAAGGTTACCAACTCGTATCAGAAGCCAGGCGGAATAGTCTTGAGGTTAGATCTAACAAGTAGGAGAGGGGGTATCTCTCTTCCTTATCTTCAAAAACCCTCATGCTTAACTCCCAGATCCGGAGCTTTCCTAGTCTCCCTAACGCTATTGGATTTTCACTCACTATTCAGACTCCTATGTTTGACAGTTTAAATGGCCTTGGAGAGTTTTCTCTCCACTCGCCTAATCCAAGGCCCTAAAATATCCTAAAACTTGTTGGTGTGTCTAGCTTGACAATTATGAAAAGTTCTAGTATATTTTAATTAGCGCTTGTTTTTAAATGGGTTGTTCTTAAGTCAAGGGATAAGTGGAAATGAAACTTGTGGTGTTTTGATGCAAAATAAATTAATAAAAACCAAACTATATGCAAATGCACTCGTTTTGTTATTCAATGAAAGAAAATTCTACTAGGTTCAGAGGAACTTCAAAGAAAGCAACAAATTTTTCTTTTCTTTTCTCTTACTCAAGCTTCACACTCACAAAAGTTAACAAAACTATGGATGTCCTAAAAAGATGTGCAAATTTATCCTAATGCAATGAGTACATGCTGATGCAAGACTTATGACTACTGTAAATCAAGAAATGAAAGTAACTTGTTTATCAATATGATTTGCCACTTAAAATATTTAGATGGAATATGAGTTGCTAATGCTCATTTTTGTCTCTACACTAAAAGCAAGTTTCAAGACAAACAAAAATGCACTTTCAATCAATAAAAGAAACTAAATCAAAACAAAGTTCAAGAAAGAAAAACCAAGTTTTTCAAGAAGTTTTCTTCAAAAGAAAAAACAAAAATGTCTTTTAAAAAGTGCTCTCAACAAGACTAAAACTTTACAATTGAAAATTTGGCAACAAAAAACTTTGCAAGCTGACAACACAAAATGGATGAAAACTCAACAAAAAAAATGTGTTTCGAGATGCTCTTAGCAATCAAAAGCAGCAATAAGAGCTTGGCAACAAAGACCAAAAGATCAAAAAGACAATTTTCAAGAAAGTGTCAATCAACAACTTTCGGAAAGCAAGAAAAGTAGATGGTCACAAAAATGTACTTTCGACAAGCAAACAAAAAGGTCACCAAAACAATATTTGACACAAAGATTGAGATCAACCTTCGTGCCCTGAGGAATCAGAGCAACCAAGATTCCCAGCAAGAAATCTTGTGTGCTTAAACAAAAATGATGACGCTTGCAAAAGCAAATAAGACCAACACCTTCCACAATCAGAGAGAATTTGAAATCAGATACTTGCTATAAAACTAAAGACTGACACAGAAGAGTAATTGTTTAGGACTGAATCAAACCAGCAGACAGACCATTAGAAACATAAATATTTGAAAAATCTTGAAAATTACAAGATATACACGACTGTGTTAGTGCACAGCTGCATGTATACGCGACTCATCCTAAGGAAACATGTGTATACGCAGGTTTAATTAAGGAAACATCCGTATATACACTTCTGTAAACTGGAAAAACAACGTATATAAAAGATTTCAAGAAAAAACAAAAAGCAGTCTGAAGAAACTGATCAAACTTACAATTCAAGTTCCTACAGGAACAGACTACACAGTAACAGCAAGAAAACAGATAGCTGAGCTCGTTTGGCTTGAATAAACCCAAACTAGGAACAACAATACTATTGTCCCCAGCGGAGTTGCTAATTCTATTAAGGGATAAATTCCCCTAGGGTCTTAGGTTGATACCCTAGCAGATCAGAGGTTATTTACAGAGAGAAACACACATTCCATATAGCCATGATGCTAATATAAACAAACTATATGAAAAAGGGGTGCACCTAAGGGTCCTTCGTTTGAGAAGATCTAGTTAGGTTCCAAACCCTCTTTGAGTTCCTTTTAGTCCTTCAACCTGCAAAACAAACAATTCCATAAAGTACAATAGTATATTGACCAAGCATCATAAAGAAATCATCTTCATAACATAAGGAAAGGCAGTTAGTTATACAATTAAAAACAACCATTCACATATGAATTATAACATTGACATCATGAACATGAAGAAGATTTATATCAGGAACAAGACAAGTGTTTCTTTTATTATAAATAACTAAAGTACAGAAAGGAATGATTTCACCTAATTCGTCCTTTCACAGGCTCCAAGTGGAACCATCCTCCGGATTCGTCTAGTCTCAAGCCTTTAACAAACTCCTTCCATGACTTACTTCATGATCTCTCAAGTAGAAAGACATCATCACACAAGGAAACAAGGGTTTCCTGTAAATGGGGGAAGTGCTGGAAGCACAAGGATCTTCAGACCTGGTCAGGGAAAATCTCAGTAGAGTGATCTCTCTATTCTCTCCTCCTTTAGGCCTTCCCATTGAAGCCTTTTTATACTTCTCCCAAAGTATTTTTTTAGTTGGGAATTCATTGGGAACAATTGGGCCATGGGCACTACTAGGTAATCAACAGGTAAAACCCACGATCTCCACCTGAAATTAAGGAGTTTTAATTTTTTTTCAAGTGTTTTAAGACATATACGTGGGTTGGGTATACACAGACTCGTGTACACACACGTTTATCTCAGGGCAATGTCTCGTATAGGGAGTAAAACATTGTTTTTTGAATATTTGGACCAGGTCTAGAAGGAGGGGTTGCCCTAGGCCATGAGTGCAGCATCACAAACATCAAGAGTGAGGTTTGGAGCTATAACAACCATTTGCATCATGGGGATTTGAAGATAATGCTGTAGATATCTACATGACTTCCCAAAGGTAAACTTGAGCAAGTTGACACATGCAAAGGTTGTACCTTGGGAAATTACACCAAGTCTTCCTTTCATGATCGAGACATTTGAGCAGAGGCTATCTTAGAGCGAGTTCATACTGATGTGTGTGGACCATTCTCAATGGCATCCATAGTGAACCAAAGGTATTATGTGATTTTCATTGATGAGTATTCTCGTAAATGTTGGATTTATTTCATGCAGAATAAGGACCAAACTTTTGCAAAGGTTTGTGAGTTCAAATCTTTGGTCGAGAAAGAGTCAGGGATGAAGATCTAGGCCTTGAGAAGTGACAACGGTGGAGAATATGTCTCTCAAGAGTTTAAGGAATTCTGTGCAGTGAAGGAATTAAACGAGAGTTGAAGACACCTCATAACCCATAGCAGAATGGGGTGGCTGAGAGGAAGAACATAACTATTGTAGGGGAAACACGGGAAATGCTGCATCACCAAGGCCTACCACTTCACTTGTGGGATGAGGCATGCAATGTAGTGGTCTATTTTCAAAATATAAGCCCACATCGCATACCTAGGATGAAGACACCCACGGAAGCTTTCTCCAGTAAGAGACCAGATGTGGGTAACTTTAGGATCATTGGCTCATCGGTATATTGCCATGTGACAAAGGATACACAGAAGAAGCTTGATGCAACAGCAGAGTTGGGGATATTTGTGGGGTACACTGATACACCTCACAACTATCGAGTGTACTTGTCTACCAGTCAGAAGACAGTGGTTCGCAGAGATCTCAAGTTTGATGAGCAGAAGGCCATGTGAGTTTCCCTTGAGAGGGAGCTCCAACTACAGGCTGTGGAGGAACTGTTGGTTCCTAAGGAGGAGGAGACTCAGACTGATGCGAAGCACCTGCATGCAAAGGTTCCAGGAGTGGAGACATCCACTCAAGAAAAGTCTTCCAGAGATGGATGGAAGCACACAAGAGAAGATGACAGATTTTTGGAGGATGTGAGAGAGAATGTGGGAGCACCATCTTCTCAGTGTAGACAGAGGAGGTCACCTGAGAGGTACATTGGATACATGTCCCTTGTTGGGGAATTTGACGAGACCAAACCATCTTCCTTTGAGGAAGCAGTGCAGCAGCCAATTTGAGTTGATGTTATGGTGGAGGAGTATGACTCCATAGTTCGTAATAGTGTTTGGGATGTGGCTTTGAGACTAGAGAACAAGTCAATTGTGAGCTCCTGTTGGCTTTACAAGGTAAAGCAAGCTGCTGATGGTAGTGTGGAGAAGCATAAGGCAAGATTTGTTGCCCGTGTCTTTTCACAAGTCGAGAGGATCATGTTGCTACAATATATTTCGACAGAGGAGAAAGATGCAGACATTTTGACAAAGGCATTGTCAAAGTGTAACTTCGAGTTCCATAGAGACAGGATCGGGTGGCAGATAATCCCTTTCTTGTTGAGAGGGAGTGTTGAAATATGGCAACAAGAATATTCCAATTTAATTTTTCCTTGAATTAAATTATGAATTAAAATCAAATTTAGTCTTAACAACTACTTGGAAATAATTGATTAATTCATTTTGAATTAATTAGTTGGAGAAATTCAAGTTAGAAGTCTTTCTGAAGTCATGCAATAGTTATCCCTTAAATTAAGGGGATAAGATTGAGTTATATTTGAGTTGTAATTAGTTAACTCAGTTTACTGAGTTAAGTCCAGTTAAATTAGTTCCAAACTATTTGAGGAACTAATAGAGAGTTAACAGTCAGTTGATGCATGCATGCACTCAACTAGTGCTACTCTAGTTAACTAAAGATTCCCTCAACAGAAACTCATGCATGTCTATTCTGAGAAAGATCAAGTTGAGTTAAATGTCAAGGATAGTGTACTATCAGTTGCATGTGTTTTCTTATAAATAAAAATCGTGCATGTAGTCAAGGATTCATCCTTGAGGATTGCACAGTTTTGGAGGAGGTCATCCACTTGGTAACAGGAGAATCATCCCAGAGGAACAACACAAGGAAATAGGAGCTTAAAGGGAAGAGAGGAAGGCTAAAGAGAAGCCAAGATTTCCTGTGAGCATCTGTGAGGATTTTACTGAGAGTTGGCTAGTTGTGAGAGCTAAGGCTTTGTATAATTCCTATGTATTTCCACCTTGTATGATAATACAGATAGTGGGGTTTTTAGCTGAGGCTTTACCTAAATTATTTTCATGTGTATTGTGCATTGATTCTTCTTCTTCCAGTTATATTGTTCAACTCGATATTTAAGCTTCTAAAAATTTATAGTAGAAGTAGGTTATAGTATTCTGCTTTGATATATATTGCATTATCGGGTTTACCTACCATCAGATTTTCTACACTTGGCATAGCGTTTTCTTCTCCCCTACATAATATTACAGTGGACCTGATAAAAAATCAATCTAGTAATGTACAATACTTCTTCCTCTTCTTCATCTGGGATGCCCAATCCTTTAAGTGGTAGGTGTCCACCATTAATTGGGGTTGATGGAGGAATTTCCAATGGAGATATATCAATTTGCATCTCAAACCCTTGACCCTGATGTTGGTTAAGGCGATTGAGATCAACTTTCTTATTGAGCTCTTCCTATTTCTTCTCGATTTCTTCCTCTTCCAACCTCCTTTTATATTCTTCGTATTTTCTCTTTTGTTATTCTTCAATTCTTTTCTTTTCTTTCTCCTCTTCTTCTTGTTTTGTTTTGAATTCTTCTTCTTGCTTATGCTTTCTCTCTGGCTCATTGTTTTCTTTTTTCTTCTTGCTAGTCTCATGTCCCTTGTGATTGTCTAAGCTCTTCCTCCCTTTCTTTCCTTATCTCCTACTTCTTCCTGGAAAGATTTGAATTACTTTCCACTAGGGTTTCTTCATCTTCGTTCCCCTCTTTCTCATCCAATGGGTCCTCTTGGTCATTGCTTTTATGCTTCTTATTTTTTTCCACATGTATTTTGTTACTCTTTATTTCTTTTAAGAATTCTTACTCAGAATTATAGGTTTATGCTTTCTTGAGAGTTTTTGGCGTACTTATCCTCCTTTTCTTATTGTTCACTTGGTCCTAATTCCCTGGAATCATTGTACCGGTTGTTGACTTTATCTTCATGACTATGCTTGTTATGAACATATGACCAATTGAAACATACTTTCTTGTAATGTGTCACCACAATCCACTTTGGGTCATACCTACGGTGATCCAAATCCACAAAGAATAATCCTTTCATTTCTCCAACTTTTGCTTCGGCCCCCTTGAAATTATCGAGGATGTATGTTCCAATAGTCAAAGGGAAGGAGGGCCAAAGATTTTTATTTCCTTTGACTAGTGTTCTAGAGAACCTTGTAGTCATCTATTAACAAACCTCTTACAGGAGTATCCTATCTGTCACTAACTTGGGGAGAGCATGAGGGAGCTTATAGGAGCCAAAAAATCTGATGAAGGTGACTTCTTCAATGGGAAACCAATTTACCACTCTAATGATTATTTACTTAGCTCTCTTGGATGTGCAAGGAGCATCTTCCTGGAAGAGAAACTAATAGAAAGGGGAAATAAATGACTCATAAGTGATTTCATGCATAATCTTGTAGCCCAAGTCCCAAAAGATCTTATAATGAAGGTGCACAAGCTCTGACATCTCAAGGTTTTAGTTGTAACTCCACCTATCAAAATGGCATCTCACACATATTGCATCTAGGAGGTACGATGCCATATAAAACTCTGACGGTTGGTACTTCTCTAGGTTCTTTTGTGCCTATATATTGGATCTCAAAGCTGAAGCCATAATGCTTGCCCAGTTGAAAATAGTCCTTTGGTGGAAACTTTGTACATGGTATGGATCCATGTTCCAAGAAAGGTTTCAATATTTGATCTTCCATATAATTGGTTCATCGTTATTGCCAAAAGTTGATAAACTTTTCTAAGGCCTTATTTTATATATACCTGATTAGCCTTGACCTAGAACTTGGAGGGTTCTTTCCACCATGAATTTAGAATATCTTTGGTTGACATCTAGAATTATGATATCCACCTAGTGTTGAAGGAATCTTCTCACTCTGGTAGCTTATAGTACGCAACAATATTTGTAGTAGTGAAAGAAGTGAAATCTTTTTCTATGTGACTCCTTGTAACCCATCAGTTTGTATCAATGTTTAGTAGTATCTAGTCAATGGTTTTTTCACATGGGAATGCTAGTAGATGTGTGGCTACTTTATGCAGCCAAGCCTTATTGAAATTGATGTATACTATTAATTCCTCCTAGTCCTGGGGAATATATCTCTTTGAGAACTCTCAATAGATGTCGAACAATGAGAGATTGGTGGTTTTGTTAATATTGCATGTTGTGTCCTTGTAGATCGGTGGTGGTGGTAGTCCTTCTAGAATTTCTTGGATACTTCTCTCTACACTTTTGCAGGGAGATTTGACTACTGGAGGTGCCATCTCTCTAGAGAAAGATGATATCAATATACGATCCAGATCAATGTCACTTGGTAGTTCAAACAAACAATCCCAAGATAAAAAAACAACATAAATAGTAGTAACTAGATCAATGATCATGAACTAGGCTTCAAAATGTGAGGGCTAGGACAAGCAATATCGATCCCTGAATTGGTTTAAGGGAAGGTCAAAGGGTCATAGCGGTTAAGAGGTCATTGATCAAAAGAATATTTGAATTGCGACTTTGCGACCTAAGGCTTTGAAGATGCTGAAGGTTGCAGGTCATAGTTTCGCAAGATTAAGAGGTTGCAAGAATGGAAGGTCATGCAGTCACAGGGTCGCAAGGTCACAACATATAGCCTAGAATTGTGGTGCGACTCTATGACATAGCGATATTGGGGTTGAGAAAAGGAATAATTTTAGGTTTAATCAATTATTGGGTCAACTAGGTCACCAGGTCATGCGACAAGTGTTATCATGAGCTTTGGGATTGCGACTAGGTCTTTCTCAGCAGCTGGAGTGGCTAAGTGATGACTTAGGATGGAAAGGAGAGTTTTAGGTCGAGTGGTAAACTTATGGGAGCACAAAATATCGAGGGAAGAGCACCTAATTAGTAGATATCCTTGAAGTGAGGAACAGGGAGTTAAATTCACAGTTTAGTGGGTGAATGGAGGTTCATAGGGTTTTAGGGTGAGTCTGGGCTTTGAAATGGCTCATGGAGGTGATTAAATCCCAGTTGAAATGAAAATGCAAGGTTTGGAGGGTAGATGAAGACACATGGAAATGACAAATGATTGCAGGGAAGGAAAATAGATGCTTACCAGGAGATAAGGAGTCGCACGCCTGCCAAGTTGCCAAGTTCACTTGCCTTGAGTGCTCCAATAAGCCAATGAGTGACAAAAGATTAAGCGGTGTATATATAGAATAGGCGCATGTGTGGGATTTTGGAGGTCGTGGATCATGATATCTAATAGGTTCAACTATGCAACTAAAGAGATAGATTAATGTTCTTGAGGTCGCAAGGTTTCAAGAAAGTATGGTCGCAAGATAGAAGGTCAATAGGAGTGCAACTATACGAACTCGTGACTTGAGCATAGTGGTCGATATTAGTCATGATATCGCGAGGTCACTACATTGCTAATTTTAAAATGTTAAGACTTGTGTGACCTAGCAGATGTGTGACTCGACGACTTAGGTAAATTAGATGTTCTTGAAAGGGGTCACAGGTTGTAACTTTTCATCTAAAGGTATGGCTTACATATGCAACTAGCAACCTTGAGAGAAAGTTAAGATCATAACTAGTAAATCAAAATTTTCTCAGCCGATTGAGGGAAATATGACTTGATACCCAGGTGTGAAACCTTGTTAAGGTGTAAACAAAGGAGAAAAGTATAGTAAGGATGGGGCCTCCAAAATTTTGAAGGGGGGTCAAATTTTAGGGTTGGTGTAGTAGCTATAACAAATGACTTCAAAATTTGAATGTAGGAAAAATTTTCAAGGGTGTTTGTCACAACGAAAAAAGGACCTGTGACAGAGATGGCTTGAAAAATATTTGCACTAACATCTATCTAGAATTGACATAATTTCATTGTATGAGAAAAAATAGTAGCTACAGATAGAATTTTAGCAGAGTCAGTTGGAGGCAAAACTATGCTACAAAAGATATCATATTTGGTGTTGATTCCAAAGTTGCAATGTTACAAGGTGTTAAACAACTGGAAGATGTTATAAAGGTGACAATGGGACCAAAGGGTCACAATGTTGTTATTGAAAAAATTTATGGTGCTCCAAAAGTAACAAAGGATGTTGTCACAATGGAAAAAGTATTGAGTTTAGTGACAAGTTATAGAAATATTGTAGGTGAAAGTCTTGTGAAGCAAGATGCCAATGCTACAAATGATTACTATATAAAAGTAACATTTATAGTCAAGGAAAGGGGTTTATTCCATGTTTTAACTCCCGCATCAAAGAAACATATTACAATTCTAAAATATCATCTTTGACCCTATTTTACTCCATTTTCCATGAATTTAGAAGATAATGAAAAGAAGAAGAACGTATTGTACATGGATGGATTGGTTCTCCATTTGGAGTTAATGGAAAGGAAGGGAAAAATGGAAGCGATAAATACATATCCCAATTACTTCCTTTCATTTACACAAGTGTGAAATATTTTTATTGGGATTTATGCATGCCAACATTATCTATTATTTTCCTCCACAAACTACCTAGAATTACTGCATTGAATAAGATTATTCACATTTCAATGTATGCCGAGGCTTAGGATTAGATTTATCTTTCTGAGGTAGCAGACTCATTTTAAGGAAAATTGAGAAAGCTAGTAAAATATTGTAAACATTTACACCCTATAATACTACTATTTTGTATCCAGCAAGAGGTGGTAATATGCACTGGTTCAGGGCCTTGACATCTTGTTCCCTTCTTGTTTTTATAGCACCATTGTAGTCTAAAGATAAATTTGGAAAGCATTCATGTATTTGGTCATTAATTGGCTTGGTTAGAAAACTACCAACACCCTGAAAATATTGTTGTGTAGAGGATTGTACAGGGGTCCGAAAATGGTGCCTTGATTTCCCTAAATATCACATATTTCTACTATTTTCCACTGGTTGTAAATGTATGTGACTGATGGTTGAAGGTAAGTAAGAGAGCACAAACATGTTTACCTATGTGTAAGAAGAGTATATGGTAGAATTTTTCCATGTTTATCATTAGTTGAAGAAACCTGATGAACTCGAAACCATTCAGCCCATGGAAACTCCTCTAGTGAGGGTGTACTAGATAAAATCAACAAAAGAATATTTGTCACTATGTCAAAATATTTAAATTGAATTCACACCTACACGATAACGGATAATTTGCAGCGTTGAGAATATATGAAGTGAAATGTAATGATATGCATCATTCCTCGAATACCTTATTACAAAAATATCTTTTCTTATATTATTTGTTTGGTGCGGAAACTAGCATGGCGAGGCAATAGAATGATTTCCCCTACCAAAAGTAAGGATACTATTCATATCTGAAATAGGAGATGTTATCTAAAATGGGTCATGGTGGAAGTGACAAAATGTGAATGCTCATTTACTCTAAAAAACAGGCTTAACATTGCAGGTATTAGGTTTTGGCAATAATTCGTATGCTTATGTACCTGGCCTTGTGCAACAATGCAAACTAAGCACTCAATCTATGATGCAATAATGTAACTTTCCTCACTGCATCATGTGCTAACCCCTAGAGCCAATTCTCCTTCCCTGTGCTACCATCCAAATCAACAATGCACTCAGTAGAATCTTTCAATTTTCCCATAGAAACATTTTGAAACACAATGAGGCTTGATGTTAGAAACACTCACAAGGGTTCCTAATACCATGTGCCCAAATGTAATCTTTGAAAGTTTGTTAATTGAAAGGGCCATGGTGCCAATTTGAACCCTATGGAAGGAAAATGGTTCTTGGATTCATCCCTACACTCAGAACACAAAAGTCTAAGTGAATTTCATCCCACATTTATTATTTCCCTAAAGAAGCATCCTTCTTATACTACCGTGTTAAGATTAAAGGGACCAATGCTTCCTAACATCTTGTCCAAAGACCAAACAATAGCAGAGGAAAATAGTGATGCTAATAAACTTGACTACCCAAGTAAGTCTTCATATAGAGAGAAGCCATATTTTTCAAAGGAAGAAAAGTTCTTGAAAAGAAGCTAATTGACATAGTAGATACATAATGCTTAAAATATGTATATTATGAGAAAATTATAGTGGATATGAGCATACATTTTCAAACATGCTACATCTCATGTTATTTGATCAGTGAAGATTCAAGGAGTAAAACATTTTGGATCTATAGAGGTACAACATAGCTCTCTCATTAGGTATTATTTCTCAATCACATAACTATGAAGCTAATCAAGTATGGTACACACCCATAAACCTCTTTTAATCTCTTACTACTGATTATATGTGTTATATAATTTGTATATAATTGCTAATGTCACAATCAATTAACAAAGGAGCAATATCATTCATAGTAAATGGAGGAATACTTGCTACAATTTTTCCTATCTTGTTGTGATAAAATGTTTCAATTTGGTATCCTGATTGTTAGTTATATGCTTATAGGGATGAAGTTGTTTGGATGGTTATTGGTTATATGAATTTAGATGATGTAGAATTAAATTTCATTATGTTTTTTTTTATATTACAAATGTCATATTAGCATAATGAAAATAGAAAATGCTGGAAGTCATGTGAGAGTCATAAGAATGTCAAAAGTTCTTAAGAGTCGAATAGTTCATGGGGAATTTGAAGAGTAATGGAGGAGGTGAAGGGTCACCTTCCCTATATAAGTGCATCATCATGCCTCTAACGTAGGGGATTTTGGCACTTGATTCTTTTGGCACTTAGGTAGTTGTGAGTGCTTTTACTCTTGGAAATTATAGACTAAGTTGTGGTGAGGCTAGGAACTTATTTTGGATATTATATGAGTAGTCAACCTTCAACTATTGGATTTTGATGGAGCTGTTGTACATGTACTTAGGTTTGCAACATTATCAATGAGAATCTCTTCATTGTTGGCATGGATTCTCATGCACTCCTCTGATGGTTGTAATGGCTATCCAATACTCCTATTATGTGTGCATATTTTCTTTCATATGGGTTATATTTTGGTGAACTAATTCATATCTTATTACTCACATGTATGTTGAATCTTTGTTTTTTCATTACTCATAACACTCGTAATTTGTTGTGAACTATTTGCAATTAACCTTTAGTACTTTCTTATTTGCATATGTCTTAGATGGTTTTAGTTCATTGGTTCTTCTTGAGATAGACTCCTTATTATTATGAAAACATATTTGTGTACCTTGTATGTAAAAATCTTAACTGACATCCCAAAGATCATCAATACCAAATATTTCACATACAGAACATGATTTTAAGATGACATACCTTGATTAACAGCAGAAGATGTAATGGCTGCCATCTTATGTCTTCTGTCTCCTGACAGCTGCTACTCTTCTTCTCAGAATTCGGTTTCTCTCCTCTTGCCCACACTTCCTTTATGTGTTTCTTGATGGAGAAGAATACAACTCTTGTGTGTGGGAGAGAGAGGACCCAATCCTTTATATATTATTTAACTCTAATCTGGTACGTCCATCATATACCAATTCAACGCTTAAGATCTAATGCTTTAGATTAGAAACTGCTTTAGGATAAAATCTAAATGCTTTAAGATTAGATCGGGTCACATTAAGATTAGAAACTGCTTTAACGTTAAAAAGCAATGAGCCTTTTGCTGTTTCTAATAGCAGTTTCTAACATTCTCCCACTTGACCCGACTATTCCTAATATTAAGTGTTGAACATCATACTATGATAAATTGTTGAGAGTTATGGCGGTTGTGCACTATTAATTCAATGCATTCCCTTCCATATACTACAATACCAGCAATCCATCAATTCATACTCATAATTTATATAAAACAGCATAATGGTCCACATAATGTCTTATATTATAATGATTAAACATAATATCTTTATAAGACTCTTTCTTGTTTAAAATTACATAAAATATGTATTACTACATTAAAACAAGAAACACATGATTGTATATCAGAAACACATAAAAGAGCTCAGAATGTCACACATCAATTATTATTAATACAACCAAGACCCATTCTTTGAACATGTTCCTTAAATTGTCTTGGTTGTAACCCTTTCGTCAAAGGGTCTGTAATCATAAGTTCTGTCCTGATGTGCATGATTGACATTCTTTGTTTCTGAACCTCATCTTTCACAACAAGATACTTCAGTTCTATATGTTTGGCACCTTTAGAGTACTTGTCGTTCTTTGAGAAAAATACTGTTGCAGAGTTATCACAATAAATTTTCAGCGGCTTGCTAATGGTGTCGACAACCGCAAGTCCTGAAATAAAGTTCCACAACCATAATGCATGAATTGTGGCTTCAAAACATGCCACAAATTCTGCCTCCATGATATGGCACCTTGAGCAAACATAAACAGGTAACCAAAAGTCGATTTTCTAGTATCGATGCATCCAGCAAAATCTGAATCGCTATATCCAATCACTTCCGATTCATTGGATGAGCATGTAATCTTTCGTTGAGAGAAATTCCTTAGTCTCATGCAATATACTTAAATTATTTGCAGCAAGCAAGACGTCATCAACATAAAGGACCAGATAAATAAACTTGCTCCCACTGATCTTTCGGTATATACAGTGATCAACCGTATTTTCCTTAAAACCAAAAGATGTAATAATGGTATTGAACTTAATATACCACTGCCGGGATGCTTGTTTAAGCCCATATATTGACTTCTTAAGTTTACACACCAATTGTTCTTTACTTTCTACAGAAAAACCCTCAGGTTGATCCATATAAACATCCTCATCAAGATCTCCATTCAGAAAAGCTGTTTTCACATCCATTTGATGCAACTCCAAATCATAATGAGCTACTAATGTCATTATTATTCTTAGTGAATCCTTTTTCGAAACAGGAGAAAATGTCTCCTTGTAATCAACACCATCTTTCTGAGTGTAACCCTTAGCAACAAGTCTAGCTTTATACCGTTTGATATTACCACTAGAGTCGTGTTTGGTTTTAAAAACCCATTTGCTTCCGACTCTTTTACAGCCATGTGGTAACTCAACGAGATCCCAAACTTCATTCTGTTGCATGGATTTCAGTTCTTCTTTCATGGCATTAATCCATTCCTTTGACTCTTTACTTTCTACAGCATGTGAAAACGAAACTGGATCCTTATTGATTCCAATATCATAATCTGATTCTTGCATATAAACCACATAATCATTAGAAATAGTTGACCTACGATTTCTTTGAGGTCTTCTTAATGCTACTTGTTGTGGTTCATGCATATCAACATTATGTAAGTCATTTCCTTCAGGAAGTACTTCTTCATTTATATGTTGTTCATTATCATCATGCTGTTATACAACAGCTGGAACAACATTTGGAGTAATAGTAGATGGAGGAACTATTCTAGGTAATGTAACATTTACCCTTGTTTCTTTATTTCTACTATTTCTCTTCTAGTACTCCCACTGACTTCACCATTCTCATGAATCTTGCATTACCAGTTTCTAATTACCTCTCAACTTCATTTACAAACGTCTCAAGGACATTCACAGATTGAGATTTTTCATGAAGCAAATAGACATAACCATAACGGGAAAATCGTCAATAAAAGTGATGAAATACTTTTCTCCATTAAAGGCTGGAGTGTCCATAGGTCCGCAAATATCAATGTGTATTAGTTCAAGAAGCTGGTTGCTTCTAGTGGCTCCTTTCTTATTATGTTATTATGTTTGGTTTGTTTACCTTTAATACCATCCACACATAATTCTAGATCACTAAAGTCCAAATTTGACAAAATTTCATTACTTACTAATCTCATAATTCTTTCTTTGGATATATGACCTAGTCGTTTATGCCACAAGAAAGCAGAATTTTCATTCAACATGCTACGTTTTCATCCAACATTATTTACTACATTCAACAAGGAATTCGCATAAGTTTCATTCAGTTTCAATTTATATAAACCATCAATTAGAATACCAGAACCAACATTATCAGCAAAAACAACCAGATCCATTCATACATCTAAAACCAGAAATATCCAATTTACTTGCGGAAATAAGGTTTCTAGATAATGAAGGTACATAAAGGGTACTGTATAAGTTTAATACATATCCACTTTCTAGAATTAGACGATAAGTCTCTTTTTACAGACACGACATTGAACACCCTTTAGTTCCTTCTTTTCCTCATCCTGCCCATTCTTAGCAGGTGCCTTTTCCTTCTTGAAATGACTTGATTTTCCTTTCTTTTCTTTACCAGCTTTATTACTCACAAAACTTACTGAGTGATTCACTTGATTTTTCAAACGTCCTTCTTCCTGAACAAGTCTACTGGCCAATTCATTAACATTCCACTTATCCTTTATAGTGTTATAGTTAATCTGAAAAGGTCCATATTCAGAAGGTAGCGAGTTCAGGATGAACTGGACAAGAAAGGAATCCTCTACTGTAAGTCCCAGGGAGTTTAACCTTGCTGCAATATTAGTCATCTCTATAATGTGCTTTTGCATAGTTCGCGACCCATCAAACTTCATGGTCGTGAGTTCTGCCATAAGAGTACCAGCGAGTGACTTATCAGCTGAACGAAAACGCTCTTCCACAGACTGCATATATTCCTTAGCACTTTCTGTTTGTGGAATTGTTGACTTGATGTTGTTAGCAACAATCATCTTAATAAACATAAGGCTCAATCTGTTACTGCGTTCCCATGCTTTATGGTGTGATTTTTCTGCCTCAGTACTATCTCTTGTAAGAGCAGCAGGCTTATCCACAAGGAGTGCCAAGTCAAGATCCTGTATACCTAAATGGAAATTGACTTGTTCTTTCCATTCAGAAAAATTAGCACCAGTGAACAATGTAACAGATGAAGCATGTGTATTCATGGTAACTCCTGCAAATAAAAATTGAAATATCTATAAGCTCATAACTAACGCGATTCAGATGTAGACATAATAGTATAATATAGCACTCCTTTGGGTAGATACTATCTTATACTTAACATAATTAAATACCAAAACATAAGCAGGTAATAAATATATTCAATCAAATAGAACTGACATCTTTGGATGATCAATATTTATTTAATCAAAATATCTATTAAACCTCATCATGTCAACTAGTTATAGAACAAGACTTTCCTTTGGGTAAGTTCTCAGGTTCTATCATTAGTGACGCCAGTTTTAATTGGTATTTTTATAACTGGCAATTTCTATAAATAATCATTATGTCACTTATGCACTAAATGATTATTCTGATTTTGACCACTTTGGTGATTAACAAAATCATAAATCTCATGTGCATAAATGATTTATAACACATACTTGATGCGAAACAATCAGTCATAGAACAATTACTATAGAGATCCATCATTATATGGATCCATCATTATATGGCAAAACAATCAAACGTCAATAATTTCTATTATCAACGCAATTACTTTGTGAAAAAATAAATTTCCAACACATTATTATATAGAGCATGTTCTTGTACAAAATATATAATGGATTATATCAAGATATTTATATGCTGTTATTGATTTCATTATGGGCCAAAATCTTACGCCTCAAGCTAGCAGCAACCAAAACCTTGATTTTTACCACTCAACCACCATGGAACAACTTAGAGTTTCGCAGATTCTATTACAACAAATACAAAATGATGAAAAATCACAATACGGGAAATTGGAGACAATTGAGCACGGTTGAAACAGGACGGCAAGTAATAACGATGGTCACGATGAATTTATGTGACATGCAATAGGATTGTGACGACCGAACAATAATACAGTTCCAAGGATGAGTTTTCCTTCGAGGCGATGATTGCCTAATCCAATCGAACCTGTAACTTTCCATAATGTGCTATTAAACTTTTCGACTCACATGCAGCCCAACAATCTTTTGTAATTCTTCGCATCATATTGACGTTTACAGATTCTCAAGATAACTTATATTCATTGCTTTTTAATACATTCATTCCAACATACACAGCTTCCCAATTTAACAGCAAAACGTAAACTAGAAAAACGTAAAAACGTATTTCTTCACAACATATATCATATCATTGAGTATTTATTCTACGAGTCCCTTTCATAAGTATGTAAAACTAAGCCTATGACTCTACGACAATATCTCTCGCAAGAGACATTCCACAAAAGCTTTAATGCAAATTAGTTTTACCTCGTTATATGAATAGTTTTAATCAATAAACGCCAAAACAATTACTGGGTCTGAACATATGGAGGCCTAAACATAAACTAAAGAACCTCCTGAACCTTTAGCGAGAAGCTATATTTTCCAAAACGTTTAATAAATGGACTATGAAATCAAAGCTAGCATGAAAGGGTTACAGAAAACAAGCAAACTCGTCCTCTTAGCAGAGGAAAAGGATAAAACCTATGGTTCCACCATGTTAATTTAGAATACTTGCGTGCTTTGAAGAAAGAGTTTACCCACAATCTACCGTCTTCGTAACACAGAGTAACCACCCGGTTTTATAATTCATGTAAACAATCACCCTTTAAATGCCTAAAAGAAATTACTTACGAGAGGCCGAAATCTCCCAAATGTTTAAATGCACCCTTAAAACGAAAACCCATGAATAATAAGCATAGAATGCTCGGCATGCAGATTTCCAGGGATTGAGATTGAGCGATTGATTTACATGCAATCATAGGAAATATTCAGTTATTGATTGTGGCTCTGATACCAAATGTAAAAATCTTAACTGACAGCCCAAAGATCATCAATACCAAATATTTCACATACAGAACATGATTTTAAGATGACATACCTTGATTAACAGCGGAAGATGTAATGGCTGCCATCTTATGTCTTCTGTCTCCTGACAGCTGCTACTCTTCTTCTCAGAATTCGGTTTCTCTCCTCTTGCCCACACTTCCTTTATGTGTTTCTTGATGGAGAAGAATACAACTCTTGTGTGTGGGAGAGAGAGGACCCAATCCTTTATATATTATTTAACTCTAATCTGGTACGTCCATCATATACCAATTCAACGCTTAAGATCTAATGCTTTAGATTAGAAACTGCTTTAGGATAAAATCTAAATGCTTTAAGATTAGATCGGGTCACATTAAGATTAGAAACTGCTTTAACGTTAAAAAGCAATGAGCCTTTTGCTGTTTCTAATAGCAGTTTCTAACATTGTACTCCAAGTTATCAATTATGGGCTAATTTCATCCTCATTCTCTGGGTATTTCATACTTGTCTTCATGTTAACTTCTCTTAACTTGAAAGCCAAGAGGAAACAAACATGGTGGCAATTAGGCCCACATATCGTATGTGACTCCCATCCCAAACAGTGTGAGGTATGATTGGGACTTCAAAACGAGTAGATCCTTTTATTGTTGGCGATACATTTTTCCCCGTCAATAGGTGTTCATCACCCTAAGGCTTGAATATATGAGTATTGGGAGAATTTCTCAAAGCAATGTTTTGGTTGTCATCAATAATTTTCAGGTTAAGGTTTGTGGGTCTACAACATTATCAAGAGTTATATTTATTTCCAATTTACTCAAAGTAAATTATATGCCATGGATCATCGTGATTTATAAGATCTTAAGAGGATTATTAGGACACATGAAGAAATGACTCAAGAAAAAAAAGCATCATTTTTCTCTCTTACCTATAAATTTCATGAATATGAGCAATAATGTATCTCACAAATTGTACATATTATGAGTATTGTGGTATATGTTAAGCAACAACTTGCTATTCTAGAGGCAAAATGCAATTTTATACATAATATAGAGAAACATTCGAACAAAGATGCATAGTTTGTGAGTTCGTATCCATGGTTGTTTGGCCCAAAAAATGCAGAGACAAGAACACAATGAACACAATAATCTAACTTTATGAAAATAAAGAAATTAAAGAATGTGAAGGCACACCACCATTAACTTAGAAAAGACCACAAATCACTACACCTTCTACTCATTTATAATTTACGAGGTTATTAATATCTTAAGTATCTCTTTTAGATTATATAGCAATAGTAAAAGCTAAGCATTACCAATAAATATATGTAAACTCTATATATTATTTTGAAACTATATAACTTGTCAACTTTTTGAAAACCATTTTTGATAATGTAAATGGCCCAATTTCTATTAAAAAAAAAATTATTTATTATTTCCTATTTACTTTACAAATAAAAATTATTTATTATTTCCTATTTACTTTACAAATAAAAATATAATAATGTGCGGGAAATCCATGAATATCCTTTTTTTTTTTAATGGAAAGGTAAATTTTTAATAAATTATTAAATATATCACTTAAAATTTGCACCACATTATTTAATAAATTGTGAAATATATTACTTAAAAGTTACACCAAATTATTTTATAGAAACATGTCTGTAAGAAGTATAAGTATAAGTATATATATATATATATATACTTTTTATGAAGTCCATATATATCCTCTTTTTTAATGGGAAAGAGAACTTCTAATAAGTTGTTAAATATATCACTTACAACACATTATTATTGTATAGAAGCATGTCTTGTTTTAACATTTAAAAGTTTCCAATGCATTATTTTATAAAAGCATGTCTTATTAACACGAAAGTTGCAAACACATTATTTTATTGAAGTATATCAAGATATTAAGTGTTCTTCATGTCAAGATATTTTATTAATGTCAAGATATTCATGCCACCATCATCAAGAATCAGCTTATCCACTAAAATAAACTATTGATTTTGTTGTTTTATTTTATTTTTTGGGGTTAAGATTTCACCACCCATAGTGGGGTTCGATATGATGAAGATTTCCTTTGGTAGTGACCTGACTAAGAGGAATATACTACAAAGATTAAGAGGAATATACCACAAAACTCTTTTAGTGGGGTGATCCATCTTGAGTTATTTAAACATTCCAACTATTAAATTTATTTATAGTTAAAGGATTTTGTTTTGTCTTTATCACGAGGGAGGCAAACTATATGGATTATATTTTTATAATTATATAGATTTCGGGTTGGGTTTCCTTTTTGGTTTTAGGAAGGCCAGCCATGAAACACATGTAAATAGGGACCACTTACGTGAAAAGAAAATTTTGTTGATACAAAACATTCATACAAGAAAGCACTTTGTTCCTGAAAAAGAGAACATTTGAGCAATTAGGGAAATAATGATTTATTTTTTATAAATAAGGTTGATAAAAAATTAATAGTATGTTATCATGATTATAAGGTTTTTTTAATGGGTTTTAAATTTTATATTGGAAGAGAGGTTAACATTGAGTGTTCTTTTAAATCAACACAACTTACAATTTTTTTTTATATATTTAATAAAAAAAAATTGTAAATTGTGTTGATTTAAAAGAATATATATGATTAATATTGAAATGATACGTGGTATTTAAAAATAATTATAATAAATACATCTTTTAAATTTGATGAATATTTAAAAGAATAAATATAAAGATAAAAGTATTTAAAAATAATTATAATAAATAAATTTTTTAATATTGATGAATATTTTAAATAATAAATATATAGATAACAATGATATTATTAGGATTGATATGTATGTATATATGTCCATTATATTTTAAGTATTGAGATAATTTATATTTTAATATTTTTTTAATTTTTCTTAATTTTTAAGATTCAAAATTGAGATATATTTACACTAGTGAGGTGGTATGTAGAAAATTCATGGATAGTTGGTATGTGACAATTTTTTTTTAAATATAGTAAACTTTTTAATCACAAAAGGTACACACATTTGGTTTATAATGAATAATTGATTTCAAATTGTGAGGATATCTAAATAAATTAGCATAGATTCACTTTAGCTTCAGATGTATCATGCTTGGAGATGACTCAAATTCCTTGTGGTGTCAACTTTTTGTTAAGGTTTTTAATTCAAAAAACAAAACAAAAAAAAAAATCATCTCAAAAGACTTGATTCATCTCATGTATGATAGTTTTAGAGTGAATTTGATTCTTTATATATATGTATGTGCATGCACCATGTGTCAACTTCATATTGGACATGAAACGAATTACACATCTCCCTCCCTCATACTATCATATTAAGTAGCACATCATTGAAACGTTTTCTCTAAAATAATTTTTTTCCTTTCATTTGTTTTCACTCACTTTATAATAGAGTTTATATTAGAATGTTTTATTTGAGGTGGGCATTGAAATAACTTTTTTTGTTATTAAATTTCATTTTTTTAATTGTGACATGTCAACTCCATGTTTAACATTGAAGAAACCATACTCTGGCATTGAAATAGAACAAGTCTAGATCCATCTTAACATTGGATCTGTCAAGCAACGAGAGGGATCAAATCTCTTTCACTCTAAAATAGGTTTGCACCTCAAGAGATTTGATCCCTCTGGGTGCTTGGTAGAACTAGAGTGATCATGGATCTAGGCTATTTTAATTATTAATTATAAATATAATTATTATAATTATTATTTTGTTTTATTTTATTTTATTTTTATGTAATTTGACTGAGTCAAAATATTTAATAGGATAGGACATTACAACATATTTTCCATATTGGGGTGGAGAGTGTCTCTCGCCACAAAAAGCATTTATTAAATTTAAAAAAAAAAATTGTTTTCAATTACTTTTTATATATAGAGAAAAAAAAAAACTTATATAAAAATATTTTATTTTATTTAAGATCTACATTGAAATATTTTATTTATAGTCAATACTAAAATATTACTTTTAGTTATTAATTTGTTTTTAGATATCGCATGTCAACTCCATGTTGAGCATATAAATTAATTATACATATACATCATATTAAATTGTCACCTTTTATTACAATAATATTTTTTTATCACAAAAATCATAATAAAACAAATATACAAAAATGAAAGAAAATCTATATAAAAATATTTTATTTTATTTAAGTTAGACATTGAAATAATTTTTTTAATAATTGACACTAAGATATTATTTTTTGTTTTAATATTTTTAAAATATTAGGTATCAACTCTATTAAATATATAAATAAATTATACATTTGGGTTATATTGAGTTGTAGCCTCTAATTATAATAATAATTTTATAATAAAACAAATATATAAAAATGAAGTATTATTTAAATTTCTTTATTACATAGTTTATAAATACATTCATCATAACATATATAATTATAATTAATCTATTCATCATAATGTGTGTGTGATGTGTGTGTGCACACATATAAGCACATTATCAACCCTTGCCTTCTTATGTTTAAGGTGTTGTTGATGGCCAAAACTGACTGCATCAGCATTTGGGAATCCACTCAGTCAGAGCCCCAAATCAGACTCTTTTCCATTGAATATGGTGGTTCCAACTGGTATTTTGGGTCTAGTTACCCGTGACAAATAGTGTATGGGGTGTGAGGTGGATGGTGATGATAATCTGTAAAATAGTGTATTAACTGATTCAAAATAAAACTAATCTAATATAATTACTTTTTACCTAGGTATGTTAATTATATGTGCTTGAATTATAACATTGTTTTATGACAATATAGATTCCCATAAATCAATGTCGTTTAAATCGATAAAAGAATTGATTTGATTAAATAGTTAATCAAATCAATTATAAGCTCATCACATATAAACAAATATTTCGTTATTCATTGTATGCTATATAATTTAATTCTTTACACATCAAAAGTGATAATGCTAGAATCAGTGAGAGAACAAACATGAATAATTTCTATACACTTAAAACAATTCCTCAAAAATAAAGTGCACACAAAACAAATAAAAGTACTCGTATTGCTGACAATCTTTTCATGTTGGAGTTGATAGTGGTTCAACTTGTGTTAAATAAAAACTAGAGTACAAAAGTGCAACAATAATTTTGATTTTTCAAAAATTCAAAACCCTGTGCTATGAGTTCGAGAACATAATTTATAGAGTCTTTTACAATAAAGAGCGGAGCTGCTCTCCCTAAAAATTCTCAACTAAAACATAAAATAATTGTCATAAAAAGAAATCGGTTGCAATAACTCTCAGTTGGTTGAGGATGATCCAATTGTTCTTTGCCATAATTTTTGAATGTCTAGAAGCATCACCAACTCTAGAGGAGAATGAGGCTTGATTTGCATTTGGCTATTGAAGATAGCCTCTCTCAATGGTGGCAGCATCTGAATGGATATGTTTGTAAGTGACTTTAAGATCAACCAATTGTTGTGGGGTTTGACCAAAAATTACCAATTGAATTCAAGATTAACTTTATTCAAATGGGCAATTTTTTTAGTGAATTTGACCCTTTGTTCAAGCCAATTCTTGAGCAAGCTTTTAAAATTTGGCAGGGAATCTTCTAGACCGCTGGAGATGAGATTTTATGCTAGTAAGGATGTGTTAATGAATTCAACTAGGGTATTTGACATTTCGCAAGCATCACCCATGAGGTTTTTAATTAAACGTATCCTTGCTTTCCATCCTTTAAGAATGACTGATTTATGCATTTAATCAATTTTGGGAAAGTCAAATTTCCTCCATTCAACATTGTTTTTCCACTTTAACATTTCATTGAGGTCCTTTTTATCTTCATCATAACTTATGATCATATCTACTAACTCATCAGTCAAAATATTTTCCAATTTGCATTGTTCCTAAATCAAACTCAATTTCTCACAAAATAGTTGTTGCTACTTCTGAAGTTGTACATTTAAGTCATGGGCCTCTTGCTTGAAATTCATCAGTTGAAGGGTCCCGACCTGTGATTATCGAAGCTATATATATATTTTCTCTTGATACCCTTTGTATGTTGAATCTGAAGGGTGTTGAAATTATTTTGTAGTTATGTTAGTGCAATCTCCTTTTGATCTAAGTGAGCTTGCCACTATGCTCTCAATTATTCTTTTTCATTCACAAATGCTTGCTCCTTAGTGGTGATTTTCTAATTTTTCTCCCTTAGCAATTCTTGTACTTCAATTTCTTTGTCCATGGTGGCAGAAGCATATGCACCTATGAATTGTGTTAACTTTCCAAGTTCATCAGCAGGGGCAATAGAAGTACCTTTCTAGAGAACTTCAAGAGGAGAAACTTGTGAAGTTTTCCCTGGGACTAAGGCTTGGGAATCATATATATTCCTTTTTTTCCTTCCTCTTTTTACCACTGCTTTGTGCATAGGGTTGTAAAAAATGTCCATTGGAGGGATCTCCTCAATGTTGAGAAAGATCTCTAAAGTAGGATTGATTGGAATAATCTCTACTTCAGGTTGGGTGACCAATGGTGTCTTCTCAGTTGTTGATCTCTCTGGCATGATATTTTTTCCGAGAATAAGGATTACCCTTTGGATTTAATTATTGAGAAATAATCTCCCCCCCCGCCTGCCCCACCCAAGGTCTTATTTGCTTGTTCTTGTTACTTGGATTCTTCTAAGGTCTGATCAAACTTCTCCCATACCAGTTCCATGCTTGTGTCTATTGTATGCATCTCTCCTCCAGGATTTGAAGAACTAGTTGTTGCTATTTGCTATTGTTAGGGAGGAACCATTGGTTTGGAGGAATTATCCTATTGAGTAGACATTGTAGTGTCCATTAAAGATATTTGTTTTTGCAGAGGAAGTTACAACAATTCTAATGGCAAGGGGGGCAGACTTTCATTCCTATAAGTGAGGAATTGTTCTCTCTCATTAACTGATAGTTTATCATCTACCCTTTTCAAAACTTAATTATAAGAAGATGCTTTGGTGAATAAATCATCATACTTATTTTCTTCATGGAGGTATCTTCTAATACTAGATGTTATGGCCGCCTATTTTGTTACTCCATCTAGGTCATAAGACCCAATCGGGATGCTGGCTAACTTTAATACCTCAATAGGTTTCAATGCCTTTTCATCATGTCCATAATTGGACAAAGAGGATATTCCAAAAGGTAAAGGGAATTGAAGCCAAACCTTCTTTTTAAAGTCTTTCAAGGGTTTGGTAATCCCATGACCAACAGTCTGACAGGCTACTTCTATGGATAACAACTTGTCTGGAATATAGAGTAGTAATACATGAGGGTCTTCGTAACTGCCTAAGACTCTGACATAAGTGAGTGATTATTCACCAAACCAGTTCCCAATTTTCTTAAGGTTTTCCATATCTTCTTGGGACATCCTAGGGGTTTGGTTTCAATATAACTTAATAAATTGGGATCATGACCTTGTGAAAAATCTTACAAAAATTACCAAAATAATTGGTCTCCTAGAGTACATTGTGATAAATATGAATTGCTTAGGGGTCATAGATGGTCCACTTCCACCCCATGGATGGGAAATCAAGAGAATAATAGAGAGAGTCCATGATGTAGGCTGGCATATAAAATGGAGGGATTGTATTCTCTAAAACGTTGTAGGCAGAGAGAAAATCCAAAATGTGTTTCACCAAATTTTTGGATAGTATAGTGGCCCAATCGAAAATGTACCCATCAGAAGCACCATCAATTAAAGAAACCCAACTATCAGGGAATTTAGATACATTTGGATATGTGTGTATTTTGCAAAGAATGGTAGCAACTTGACTAAAAGGAGAGGTGAGTGAGTCTATAGAGTACTTACCATCTTCTTCTTTCTTGTGTTTGTTTGGGTCACTCCTCCATTCTTTAATAGAATCATAGGGACCTCATGCTTTTTAAAGAAGTACTCCATATACTTTTTTTTGTAAATGCATTGAGGGTCTGGAAACTGATACATATCCTGAAAGGATTTTGTTTTGAATAAACCAATTATGGTGCCTTTATGAGTGTGTAACTTCCTTTCTATAATGTTTACCATTTCAACAACCCATCTAACCATATTTGTATAGGGAAAAATCTGAGGCCTCACTCCAATTATGTGCAAGAAATATTTTGTCGCGTCTTATGGAGTTTCCTATGAAGTTAGGGTTTCATCATCGACCACAATTGTTTTTGCTATCACCTTAGGGACTTCATCTTCAAAGTATTTGTAAATATCCTCTCATGAGGAATGTCCTGAATCCCTAGTACAAACTGTGTCCGAGAATGACACTACACTTGGTAGTTTCTCATCTACTATTTCCTTGAATGGGTCGGTAGATTGTTAGAAAAGTGCCTTCTTTTTCGCCTTAGCTTTCTTCATTTCTTCTTGGTGGGAGAAGTCAAAGCTCAACTATAAAATGCAAAGATATTAACAGAACAAAGTTGCTAAGGAGAAATAATAGAACAAAAAGGTTAAAAAATAATTCAAACCTTGTTAAATAAATTAATTCCTAATCATAAATATGCCAATGCAGAATGTGAATGAATGCATTTAGTTGATTGGACAAGAAGGAGGCGGGAGGCCACATGATAGATGCCACATCATACCCCGAGAGTAGGATTCTCATAAGAAATCTTAATTGGAATTTATAAAATTTTCCAGGGTGCCGAGGTAGTAGCTAAGTATAAGTGAAGTGAAAATCCAAAGGGGAAAACCCCTTAAGGAATTATAATAAAGACCCAGGGAAATACAACATAGAATAAATTTAATATGAGAGAGAAGTACTCGGAAGCTTAGATGCTCGTAAGTATTATTAATTGGAATTAGAAGAACTCTACGGGATTCCGGGTAGGCAAGGCTTAAAAAGAAAGGGGCCACATATAATAAAATAAGGGGAAAAAATAATCAAAGATGTGGGCCAACCTTATTATAGTGACGTGGAACTCGGATACCCAGAGGCCCTAGATGATTTTGGACATGGAAATTCTTAAAGATGTTATGGGATTTCCAAGGAATCAAGATTGATAAAGGAAAGCGATGAAAAGTGGGACATTTTCCTTATAAAGGAATTTTGATGAGAAAACAAAAGTTTGGGTGTGTTTTCCAAAGAGTGATGATGTGGAACCCGGATACATAGATCCCCATAAGTTTTATAATTGAATTCAAAATGAGATACAAGGTTTCAGGATACCCCAATTAACTTAGTGAAAAATCACCTTTTCCATTGTTTTTTAATGATTTAATTTTAGTTTATTGATCCAGATTGGAACATTATATTTTTTTTCATCTATCTTTGTGAATTTAGAGTGGAAAAAGTGGAGGAATCAGCTCATGAGATCGTTTTTTACTAGAGGGACCCAATTTGGTGAAATGGAGTCTGAAACCTTCTGAGAGCGTTTTGAGGCATCAAACGACGTTTTTTGGGGGTATAACTTTGCCACTCAAGTGTTGCATATTTTAAAGCTATTCTACACATAGAAATATTTACAACAGCGCAAGAATTGCATCAATTAGAGTCTGTATGCAAAAGTTATGCCACTTAGAAGTTGACCTTCCTGTTTTCACACCTATAGTTTAGGAAGATGTTACGTCAGCCCCCATTATTCATGGAAAAGGGACTAGCCACATGTTTGTGATGTAAAATACTCTAGAAGATTCTATTTTATAACTCTAGTTAAGAGTTGATGTAGTCAAACTTAACCACTAGTAGGCTATCGGGCTCTGTTATAACTAGACCACTAGGAGGAAGAGCCATTCCATTCTTTTGAGCATTTTATTCCATAGTTGAGCAAAGATATCCAAGAGAGATAGGAGGTAGAGAACACAGAGAGGATTTGTGCACTGTAGTAGCCCATGGGCCACATACATTACTTCTTTGTATCTACAGCCATATTTCTAGACAAAGAAAGAGAGCCAAACAGCCTCACCTTCTAGTTGGGTTTTCTCTCAAAAGGGTTTCCCAGAGAGAATATCTTGTGTATTATGTGTTTGTGAGCTCATTTTATCATTCTTTACTTTTCTTCTTGATTTACTTTTACATGCATGCACTAATTACAGTTAATTTTACAGATCTAGAAATTAAATAAAATTGTAATAGTGTATAACCTTGTATTCTTAATTATAATATTATCAGATCTATTGTGTCGTACTATCTAGTGGAATATCCATGGAAATTTATAGATAATTTGGTATCATAGAAGGTTTCTTTGGGTATTTTGTGGAGATTTCAGGGATCTAGATCGACAAGGCCGAAAATCGTAAAACCCTCATCATGGGCGACAAATCTATAAGTGAACCTCGTGATCCTATAGAGGTGAGATTTTCGTGGCTCAAAGAACAAGTCGCGAATATAAACCGTAATGTCAACCTCCTCATGGTGACCCTAAGAAATAAGTTGGGGATATTGAGAGAAGAATGGGATTCTAATGTAGAGGAAAAATTAGATGGGGGATCGGGAGATCGGGAAGACACAGATAACCAGCCGAAGAAAGAACCCAGAGAAGATCAACCTAATTCAAGTGTCGTGAACCAATCCTTGTTTAAAGTGGAAGAAAAAGTCGATATCAAGCCATACCATGACAAGATCAATGCTCTAAAGCTAAACCACTGGTTGAAACAATTGGAAGATTATTTTAGTGTCCATCAAATTGATGAAGAGAAGAAGATCTCATTCGTGTGGCTAAAATTGGAGGGCCATGCAATGACTTAGTGGGTGACCCACACGAAAACCCTAAGATTGGAGGGATAACCTCTAGTGACTAAGTGGGAGGATTTCAAAACACTCATTAAGTCACATTTTTATCCCATTGGGTTTGTGGAATACCAATGGATCTGGTGGCATTACTTCAGGAAAAATCTGGACCAAAGCGTGTAGGAGTACACCACATAATTTAGAAAGATGGATATAATGTTGGGTATCTCTCTAAAGAACTGAGATGCACTCCTCAAGTATTTGGGGGGTCTGCATCGCCATCTACGTGAGTAAGTGATGTTATTCAAGACCAAAATGGTGGATGAGGCTTGTGTATAAGCACAGTACCTGGAGACCATAGGCCTGAAAGGAGCACAATCAAGTGGATCGAAGAAAAAGGAGCAACAAGACACTTCCAAGGATGGGAAGAAGAAGAAAAAATGGGGAAAAGATAAAAAGAAGACATCCACAGTACACCAGTGAAGAGATCCTAGAAACCATTGTAACATTGATGGACATACAGAGGAGAATTGTTGGAAGTTGCATCCAAAATCAAACCCGAAGAACAAGAAGAAAGATAATAAGAAGAAGAATCTCATGGCCACTGATTTGAGAAACCAAGTTGAAATAAACTCAGATGTGGATAAGAAGATCGTCTGTACATCAGTGTAGACAGAGGTGTATCTGAGTAGCCTCCAACAATAGTAAGAGAAAGAAATGACCAAACTCTTCCATGTAAAGGTACAGGTCAAGAAGATGAAGATCGATGCTATGTTTGACTCAAGATCGAAGAAAAATCTCATTGCAACAAATTTGGTCAAGAAGTTGGTGCTGGAAGTTCGTTATCATCCAAACCCATATCCACTGGGGTGGGTACATAAGGATGCAGAGCTAAAGGTAACAAAACAGTGTAAAATTATATTTGTTATCAATGTTGATTTTATTGATGAAGTAGATATGAATGTGGTTCCGCTTGATGTATTTGGAGTCATGTTTGGGAGTCCATACATATACATGCATGATGCAATATTCATGAGGAGAGATAACTGATATCGACTCATCAAGGATGGAAGATCATTCATCATCAATGCGCACAAAGGCAAGTCAAAAATTTCACTGGTAAGTGCCAACCAAGCCAAGAAATTAATCAGTTCCAACAAGAAGTATGTTTTATTTCTTTTAAGAGAAAATCAATCTATAGAGGAGTCAATAAGAGGCAAGGCATCCCTAGAGGGTTGTACTAAGAAACAAAAAACAACAATTGGAGGATTTTTTATAGGCATACAAGGACGTGTTTTGAGAGCCTAAAGGGCTACCCCCTAAGAGAAAGATGTGGAGCACGAGATCCAACTATGTCCATACTCCCCATTGCCAAATATTGGGCTATACAAGCAGTCTGTTATAGAAGAAAGTGAGGTGAAGAAACAATTGCAGCAGCTGTTGGAATAGGGTATCATTCGACCGAGTACATCGCCATGTGGGTCACCCATCAGCGTTGTGCCAAAAATCACTCTTAAGAACAAATACCCCTACCTAGGATAGACGATCTGCTAGATCAGTTGTAGCAAGAAAAGTATTTCACCAAGCTGTACTTGAAGTCTAGATATCACTAGGTTTGAGTCAAAGAAGAAGATACATGGAAGACCACCTTCAAAACCAAGAAAGGTTTGTATGAGTGGTTAGTTATGCCATTTAGCCTATGTAATACACTAACTACATTTATGAGATTAATGAATGATGTACTGCGCCCTTTTATAGATTCATTTCTTATTGTTTATTTTGATGATATACTCGTATATGGTGCTACTTGGGAGGAGCATATTTCACATTTGACACAGGTGTTGGAAACATTGAAGAAGCACCAACTGGTAGAAAATCTCAGGAAGTGTGAGTTTGCGTAGCAGTCCTTGGTGTATTTGGGATATGTGATTGGTGGAGGAGAATTAGAGATAAAACCTTCCAAGATGGAGGCCATCATGAAATGGTCGGTGCCTACTAATGTTACTGAAGTTAGGAGTTTCATTGGAGTAGCACATTACCTGAGGAAATTCATAGCCTCATTTTTAGTGGTAGTAGCATCACTCCATGCCATAACAACAAATGGCAAGAGTTTCCAGTGGGGAAAGGGTAGCAAAAGGCTTTCAATGAGTCAACGAAGAAGATCAGTGAAGCACCAATTCTAGCATTACCAAAATTGCAACGACACTTTGAAGTGGAGACAGATGTGAGTGGGTATGCTATGGGAGTTTTTTTATGCAAGGAGGAAGGCCCATTTTCTACCATTTTGAAGTGTTTCATGGAGTTATTCTTAACTACCCTACCTACGATAAGGAGCTCTATGCCATGGTGCAAGCTTTGAAGAAGTGGAAGCACTATCTGATGGGAAAGGAGACAATAATCCACACAAATCACCAGTCGTTACAGTACTTACAGGCCCAGAATAAGCTACAGTAGACCAGGCACTACAAGTGGATGGGGTTTTTACAATAGTTTCATTTGGTGATCAAGTATAAGAAGGGCAGCACAAACAAGTTGGTTGATATGCTTTCAAGGCCACCCACATCAAAGATTACATATTTGGGGACTCTTATGCACATGGAGCCATTCACCCATGATGCATATAGAGAGGCATATTCAGAAGATGAGGAATTCAAGGAGGTGTATCAGTAGTTACAGAGTCAGATTCATGTGCACGATGGCGATAGAACCATTGACTTCCATCTCTAGGATGGGTTACTCTACAGGCAAGATAAGTTACGTGTTCCTAAAAGTGAGAGTTTGCAGCTGATTAGAGAGGCTCACACCTCTAAGGTTGTCAGGCACTTTGGTGTAGGGAAGACCATGGCTAACTTGTAGAGGTATATGTATTGACCCAAGATTCAAGAGCAGGTAGCTAGGTTCATAAGAGGATGTATGATTTGTTGTACCAGAAAGCCTAGTAAAATGAAACAAGGTTTGTATCATCCCTTACCTATAGCAACTCGTCCTTGTGAAAGCATTTCCATGGACTTTGTGGGAGGTTTACCGACAACTAGGAAGGGACATGACTACCTATTCATGGTAGTTGACAGGTTCAGCAAGATGTGTGTTCTGATGCCCTATAAAAAGACCATAAGCGGACAAGAACAAACAAACTTGTTCTTTAGATAGGTCTGGGTACACTTTGGGATACCAAGGAGCATCATTTTAGATAGGGATACAATATTTCATAGGGAATTCTAGACTGCATCTTGGGAGAAGATGGACACGAAGTTGAATATGTCTACAACATTCCATCCACAGACAGATGGGTAGACAGAAGTAGTCAACAAGAGTTTGGTGCAACTTCTGAGGGGTTACAACTAGAAGCATCTGAAGAATTCGGATGAAAATATGGTATATATACAACATTCTTATAACAGAGTGATCCACACTTCTATAGGAAAGTCCCCATTTGAAACTTGTTTTGGATATTTGCCACCTTCATCTTTGGATATTGCATATGGGTAGCAAGGAGGAGTGAAGGAAGACCTTAGAAGAGATTCTTTGAGGGCTGAAAAATTTATAGAGAAGATCAGGCAGATCCATCTACAGGTACAGGAAACATTGGATAAGTTGCAGGTGAAGTATAAGGCCATGCATGATCAACATAGAACAAATAAATCATTTAAGGTGGGAGACAAAGTATAGCTACAGTTGAACAAGGAGAGGTTGCAGGGGCCTAGTAAGAAAATCAAGGCTCTAAGGTATGGTCCCTTTGAGATACTAGAAAATGTGGGTGATAATACCTATCGACTCAATATACCACCATATTTGCACATTTACTCAGTTGTAAATGTAGATAATTTGAAACTCTATTAGCCTTCCATGCTAGATCAGGAAGAGGAACAAGTCCTACCTTCTGTGGAGGACTTGACACTAGACGCTCAGGCAGAGTTGACAGAAGACATATTTTTGCAGAAAAGGTCCACAACTACAAGACAAAGGAAACAAGACCTTTGGCAGATGAGGTTGAAGGGAAAACTTCCAAGAAAAGCTAAATGGCACACCAGAGAGAAGGTGGAGGAAAATTTTCCTCACCTTATTCAGTAAAATATTTTTAGGGACAAAAAGCCTCCCAAAATGGAGAGGTGTGATCTGAATTGGACCATTATATAATTTTTCATCCATCCTGATGCATTTGGAGTGGAAAAAGTTGTGGAATTGACTCACAGGACCATTTTTACTAGTGGGACCTAGTTTTGGCGAAACAGGGTCTGAAACCTTCCGGGAGCATTTTGAGGCATCAAACGACGTTTTTTGGGGGTAAAAATTTTCCACAAAAGGGTTGCACCTTTTCACGCTATTCTACACACAAAAATATTTCAAACGGTGCAAGAATCATGCCAATCAGAGTTCGTATGCAAAATTTATGGCACTTAGAAGTTGACCTCCTTGTTTTCACACCTATAGTTCGGGAGGATGCCGCGTCAACACCGATTATTCATGGAAAAGGGGCTATCCATGTGTTTTTTATGTAAAATACTCTAGAAGGGTCTATTTTGTAACTCTAGTTAAGAGTTCATGTAGTCAAACTTAACCACTAGTAGGCTATCGGGCTGTGTTATAATTGGGCCACTAGGAGGAAGAGGCATTCCATTCTTTCGAGAGAATTTTGTTCCATAGTTGAGAAAATATAGCCAGGAGAGATAGGAGGTAGAGCACACAGATAGGATTTGTGCACTATAGCATCCCATAGGCCACAAACATTACTTCTTTGTATCTACAACCATATTTCCAGACAGAGAAAGAGAGTGAAGCGACCTCACCTTCCAGCTGGATTTTCTCCCAAAAGGGTTTCCCAGAGAGCATATCCTGTGTATTATGTGTGTGTGAGCTCATTTTTTCTTTCTCTACTTTTCCTCTTGATTTACTTTTACATGCATGCACTAATTACAGTTAATTTTATAGATCTAGAAAATAAATAAAACAGTAATAGTGTAGAATCTCAGATTTTTAATATAATATTATCATATCTGTTGTGTTGAACTGTCCAGTGGAATATCCATGGTAGTTTATGGATCAGTTGTGGTGGTTCTTTATGAGAGGATTTTATTGTGAAAATGAAAAACTAAGTCCCTTAGCTTTATTAGGGTGAAATTATATACTTAAATGAAATCAAGGGTCCTCCTTATTATTATGAATAAAAATAAATGGGGGGTTGTTGTTTACTACAATAGGTGTGCATAACACATTTTAGACTCATAAAGGTAAGCACACATTTTATATAATTAGTTAGTAAAGTTTTTTTTTTTTTGGTATGGAGTTATAAAACCCAACACTTTTTAGAACTAATTAAAGGGGTGCACTTACTTTATGAGGTTAAAGTGTATTATGCACACCTTAACCATGAGGTGATGGGGTGTCAAAATGTGCTTATATTCACCATTGGAGAAATCCTTCATACTTACGAGAATGGTTGGTGTAGTGTTGTGAGATGTTGACATTTATGACTGCTTACACATAAAAATAAAAATAAAAATTACTGAAAATGTTACACACACACCAACATTTGAGATGCATGGATATTCATGGAATGGAAACACTAATGATCAACAACAATCATTTATGAGGACATTTTTTTACTATAGAGAATATCCCATTGACATATATGTTTCCTTTGGAATTGGAAAAAACACTCTATCGTGTAGATTTCAAATGGTTATAATTATGAATGTACCCCATATTCAAACCTAAACTGGCCTAAGGTTTACCAATGGCCATCAAAGGCTCTAAAGGGGCCCAACCATAAGTGTTATGGTGACCAAGAAAATAGGTCTTCCATTGATTGATGACAAGTTTGCAACACAAAATCTATAGGAAAAGTGGTTCAAGAGGAAGGTGATACACATGATATTAGATTGAAAACTAATAATTTAGAGTCTTGATGAATAGGGACAAAGGTTGATGACTTCATGCATGAGGAGATTTTAAATTGAGCCATGAAAAAATCCTTAGTTCATCAAAGTTTGTGAAATGGTCCTCGTCAACCCTAGATGAAACTAACTAATATACCTACATGCAAATGTTACAAATCAAGGAACTTTTACAAATTGTTTAGGGTTAGGAAAAGAAGGAAATCATTATGTTCTAGATCCTAGCAACTAAAAGTATGATAGGTATCATGCAGGTGACAATGTTTTAGTAATAGAAGGTGTTTTTATTGAGAATGAAGGGAAGGAAGGGATCAAATATGGGAAGAAGAAATGGAATAATGTTAAATCATGAAAGGAAGATATAAGGTTGATCATCGGAAAAGAAATTATGTTGTCATATATCTTCCCACTACAAGATAAGGAAATAATAGCAAGGAAAAAGGAACTCAATGAAAAATTGCTACATGATTGGATCTATAGAGTTTGGAAACAATAGATGGGGCACACTCCAATTTTTGAAATCCTAACCCAATGTTGAATAGGTTTCATATTCAACTCCGAAGAAGATAAAGATAAAATATAAAGAGGGCAGTGATACTAGGGATCTTCTCTTTTATCACTCAAAGGGTAGAAGTCAATGTTCAACCCTAAGATAGAAGAAATGCAAGTGCGAGTAGAGTAGGTCAAATTGTCACCCTTACCCCTTGAGTTCTAGAATTAGTTGATGATGGTGGTAATTGGAAACAAATTTCAAGTGTTTTCAATGACAGACAAAAGGAATAATATCCATGATAAAAATTGTTTCCCAAATTTTAGTGGAAGTTGACCTAGAACAAGGCTTATTGAACTAAGAGGAAATAGTTGTATATAATTGGAAACACACATTTTGAAACTTCATAAAAGTCCCTTCTAGCTTTGGGTTTCATCACCAAAATGATCACTTAAAAGATGAATTTTGTGAGAGAAAAGATATTTGAGGAGAGAATGAATATTGTGTGGATTTCTATTAAAAACATAATGCATATCATGAACAAGAAGCTAACAGAAGGTATAGTGACAAAGACATTGAATCCTAAAAGATGGATATGAAGGCATAAATTGAATTCCAAATAGGAACTTGCATTATGTCTAGAGACACCTCTCATAGTCCTTCAAAAATATGGGGGCTTCAATGGAGATAATTAGCTCTAGGAGTTTCACTTCAAAAATGGGTAAGAGAAAATTTGACTCACCTCTATATATTTCAAAAACAAGCCCAAAAGGATCTAGTGTAAAAGAAGTTGGAGTTATTATTTTGAGGTGCTTACCTTCTACATATGTAAATGATATTATTGTTGTAAGGGAATTGATTGTTGATCTAGTTCTTTTACCTTCTCTTGAAATATACCCCGACATAAACCAAATTGTGTCACCCTTAGTAGGGAAGATATTTCTTATGGTTTAATGTTTTTTATACTTTAATCCTGAAAAACATGGGGTCTTAAATAATAGCTTTTCTCATCTAGAAGTTGGGTTTGATGGAATAGTGAAGGATAATTATAGCCATGAATACAACATGTATGTTTTGTGCCCCACATTATTGGACATATATGAACTTCTATCAAATTACTTTGACACCCTTCATTGAAGGGCCATCAAAAAGTAATTAAAAGAGAAAACAAATGAAGGGAATCAAACCCATTATGAAAAGCCTATGTTGAATCTACCCTGACCAATTCAATTCCCACATATCATATAAGATTATTGAAAATGTTATTGGAGAAAACTGTATGGGGAAGATTTGGGTGGGGGAGAGGGGAGGGGGGCATTGGAGTAAGGTTGGTTCCCCTGAAGCTTTAACCAATGGTAGTTCCCTATTTAAGTGTAATGGGATTGAGCTCACCCCAAAAGAAGGTATCCTTGTGGATGATCAAGCTCCATAGACATGACATCTTAATGACCCAAGAAAAAATGTAAGATGGAGCTAGAGTAAAAAAATGTGCTTCCCTCATTTGTGAAAATTTAGCAATTTAGAGAGGAAATCAAGAAGCCTTGTGACTAGATGGATAATTTATTTTCAGGAACTAATTTTTCCCTTGATATCATTAGGAATGTAGACCAAGATGCACTAAATGGAGATTGGAAAGTATTTTTCATTTTTTAATGGGTATGGATCATAACATCAAAGAAGAATTTACTAGAGGATTCCTTTAGGTAGAATTTTGAAAATATAGAAAATTTAAATAGAGGTGTGATTTCAAATTTGTCACAAAGAGGGTTGATATTTCAGTGATGCAGCTAGAATGGACCCTATAGCTCAATTATTCCTACATAAAATTGAGGAATGGAGGCTTTATGAAATTTAATCAATCGAACTATAGCACACCTCAAGGAATCTTAGGTTAATAAGGCATGGTGTCTCTAAAATATTTGATAGGTTTTTGGTTTCTAAAAGGTAATGGTTTATTAGATAGATTCAAAAAATGAGTAGATGTAGGTGGAACTTTTAATAATTTGCATATACTAATCCAAATATTAAAAAATTGACACAAAACCATTAGGAACTTTTAAGTTCAATCTAATTTGCCTCAAAGAGAAATAATTTTTCAATATGATTAAAATGGAATGGATTCATTTCAATTCAAATTCTTGAGACTCTGTTATGTTATAGTTGGAAAATAACTTCAAAGGATTTAAAATATAGTTGGAGGATATGATTTTATTCCCAACAATATATTTTCTCAACTAAATACAATATTAGAAGAACCAAAGGTAGGTAAAAGGAAATTATTCGACTAGGGAGACTATTGTGGATGAGGAAGAAAAGAGAAATGTGTCTTTCTTAAGGGGATGGGAATGTGGAATTGTTAAAACTATGCCAAGAAAAAAAACAAACATCAATACCATCTATGAGATGGAAATAGAGGGAGGGAAAAGGTTAGTAGTTTTAATGAAATAGTTTCCTTGGATTTTTACTCATTTTACAAATTCATATAATGAACTAGAGTGGGAAAACATTATTGAAATCCTCAAGATAACCCCTCATTTTAAAATCTTCATTGAATTAGAACTGATGGCGAATTAATTGTTGAGGTCATTTATGAAGAACTTAAGCAAGTGGTGAGCCCCCAAGGGTGCAACTTGATTGGAAATCACCGTGATATGAAGTCATTGTGAAAATGTGAAGCTCGAAGTTCAAATCCCCTAATTTACCATCTGGGCCATGTGTGGGGCACGTATGGGCTCACCTAGATATTATAATGGTAATGATCATAATTTATCCTATGTCATGAGAGTACGAGCCCGACCTAATTGCCAATTCCTCTATATACATAAAAAAATTAAGGTAGTGGAGGAACCATTTTAAAGGGATAAAATAATCAGTCCACATGGTTAGTTGATTGCGTTTTATTTGAGATTCTACGATTTGAAGATGATTTATTGAGATTATTGGAGGAATCAAGTTTCAGAGCTTTTAATGCCACCTTTTTATCCTTAACTGTAAGGGAGGACTTTACTTCATTGCTTAATAAAATTAAAACTATGTCCCTATGCAATTATATTCACAAGATAATTTTGATGATTATAGCAAGATAATTGAAGGAGGTTTTTTCCACATTAAAGTTTGGTTTTTTAAGAGACAAAAAAAAATTGATGTTGCATGGGTAGCATAAAGTGGGACACATGATTAAAAATAAGAAACCAAAAGCTATGGTGGTTAAGTTGGACCTATTTAAATATTGTGATATAGTGATTAGGTTATACCTAATACTAATTATGTGTCACATAAGTATTGATGTTTTACTAAATTAGAATATGAGTTGACTTTATTTTATTTTATTTTTTGTTTTACAAATGGCTTAGATTTAGTGTTTTTCAAACCTTCCATGGGTTTAGAGGGATTCTCTATCGATCCCCATTACAGGGGTTAATAAATTTAATAATAAATTCTCAAATATCAAACATTATTAAGGAAATGGAGAAGGTAAGAGCACTATACCTAATTCATTTATTGTTTGTACATGATGTCCTTCTATTTGGTGATGGCACATTAAGGGAAGCTTTTAAATATATGGATATATTGGAGGTTATATTATAAATTCACAGGTATATAGGTAAACACTTAGAAGTCATAAATCTCTTTTAAAATAATTATACAAGGTCAAGAAGATATAATCTCCAATTTACTACCTTTTAACAACATTCCTTTCAATAAAGGATTCAAGTACTTAGGGTTTTAGATTTTTGCAAAATGGGAAGAGGGATCAAAGTGCTTTAACCTAGGTTAAATGGAAGAGACTTATTAACCAAACGAGGTGTCAGGACAAGGATTGAAGAGTGTGCATCACTTCATTAGGGATTTAGTTGTAAAGAGCCTATTGTGCATAAACAATTTTGACAATATTTTGCTTAAGATAATACTTCACAAAAACCTTGAAACCTTGTCTTTTGAGGAATGGATTAGATCTCATGTAACTTCAATCACAAATGTTTCAATAATTTAAAATCACCTTTTATATGTTTTTCTTTACATTCTAGTGCTTGGCATGGAGGATGGAGATGAAAGGAGAGTTTTATTAGGATAAGAACCAAATAAGGCTATAGGTATGTATCAACTCTCAAATTCATTATCAAGTTCTCTCAATCTTCAAGGAATTCATATGATAGAAAATATGGAAGAATCAAATGTTAATTAGGTGCATCCAAAGATGGAAAAGAGTAGAAGTGTTGGGTATAGAAGGGAGTCATCCAATACAATGCAATGATTTTGTTTGAATATTATCTCACAATGCAATTTGATTGAGGGATGAAGAGAATGTATTAGCTTGGTCAACAAATTTAACCACATGTCACTACAAAAAAAGCACGAGTTATAAATAAATGTTTGAAGAAGAGAGTGAAGCACAAGAATGGTGGTGTAAAACACTATGGAAGATGAAATCCATTTTAAAAATAAGGATATACATGTAGCTAGCATGGTGAGGAAGGTATTAACTTTTAATTTCCTAAAACAATGGACCTGTTATTTCCTTGAGATGGCTCCTAGCTAGGGAACTATGCCAAGGCACCATACTTTGTTTTCATAAAAGATTGAATACATATTGGATTTAATATTGGAGTTGTGGGACAATAGGTTTTGGATAGATCAATTAAGAGGTTTCCTATCCACCAAAACATACACTTACGTGTATAATGGAATGGATTGTAGAATAGCGGATATAAGAAAAAAGAACTTAATCATTGACTAAATGCTTCAATCTATCAATGAGGAAGATGCACTAAAATAATATTTCAACAATCAAACATTTTCATAGAAAATAACTACATGAAATACTCGACATACAAGCTCATTAAGAAGAGGTATGATAGTAACAATTTGAATCTAAACATATATTTCTTTACTTATTAAGATGCTACAGTTGATCTAAGGGAAACTTGATACTCAACTTTACCCTCTCAAAGAGTACTTCATATAAATTCTAATATTTTATGGATGCAAAGATTGTGACTCATAAGAAATAAGGTAAGATAGAGAAATAATATAGACTACAAATAGTTGAAATAAGAATCTATTTCTTGTATTCAGGCTTCTGTGATCCATAATGAATTAAGAAAAGTCTTTCGTTAGAAATCGCATAAGAGAAATTTTTTGCCAACAGGTTTCGAACCAATAAGTGTGGTTCATCATCAACACCAGATGAAGAGGCAGACCATGGAAAAGGCTTAAATAGAGAGCAATGTAGAGACCAAAATTACGATTGATTAATTCCAAATATATTGTCCACGGGATTTTACAAAAATATCATACAATCTCGGTTTTTCTGCCAAAATCCAACCCTTCTTTAGAGTTTCTTTCTTATATTTATAGAAAATTGTTACAATAGAAGTTTGTTGCAGATGCAAATTTTTAGGATCTACTTTATAAAATAAGAAAACAACTTCAACAACTTGAACTAATATTTTGTCATTTATGTCTCGATCCAACTGCCTTTTATGGATTTTCTCTTAGAAGCTTCATGTAGAAAGATTAACTAGCATGTTCTAATCAACTCCAACTATATGATGGAATGTTGATAACTTCTTCGAGACAAAGCCCAACTCAATATATTTCTGGTAATTAGGAACAACTAAAAATCATAAATCAATAGAGAAGGAGGGAAAAATCATCAATCAACTTGTCTACTATAGTCTATCCTTTTAGAGCTCATACCATATGTGAAAAATTATTAAATTTATTCCTCTCCCTTGGCAACATTTCTTAATAATCATCCAAAGATGTTATTAAACTTTGATTTGCATACCAACAAGATGGAAAACTCATTTTTGTCAGAGTATTAAATCTATTAATAAATGCATCCACTTTTTTTTACTATTCTACATTTATCTTAGGTTTGCTAAAGTAAAATTATTTTAATCAAGACTATTAGTTTCCATTGCTATTGAAGTCTTATTTTGAACTCCTAAAGCATGCAGTGGTTTCTAGGTCATGGAGTTTAGAAATTTAACAATCTTATTAGCTATCTAAGGTTTGTTTCCCAATTCATTTTGGTTCTACTAGATAACTTATTCTGTAAATTAAATGAAATATAATTCATCCCCCATCACTCTAAATGAATTCAACATCCCTAAAATTTCAGTAACAATTTATGCCTATATGATATGCCTTGCTTCAGTCAAGGTTGTTGTTCCTACCAAGTAATGCTGCAACTTTTGCTTTTCTTGTTCAATTATAACTTTTAGACCTTGATGAGTATCTATGGAAACATTCATGTCTACTCTTTAGAATATCAGTTTCTTCATTTTTTTTACTAAACTTATTCTTTTGATATTTTCAATATCTACATCCTTTAAACTAAAAGTAAACATTATTTCATCTAATTTTGGTCATTGTATTTCCACAATACTTCTCCACGCTTGGTCATCATCAGACCAGGAAGATGAAGGTTTGAACACAATTTTACATACACTTGCTCTGGTCTTATTTCATCCAATTTTGGTCATTGTATTTCCACAATACTACTCCACGCTTGGTCATCATCAGACCAGGAAGATGAAGGTTTGAACACAATTTTACATACACTTGCTCTGGTCTCTTTATATTGATCCTTTGCCTCCAAGAATCCCATCTTCTAGTCCTATGGCCCCATGGAGCCCTCCTCCCTCTAGATTCCTTAAACTTATTTTTTATGAGGCATCTAAAGGATATCCAAGTTCTACTAGTCTTGGAGGAATATTTTGCATGGACATCAGTGGCCACCCACCTATTCCACTGGCTCACAACACAATTTTCCTATTTTGGCATTTTTCTATTTTTGGTAGTTTTCAAATCCTGAACTTCTAGAGCCATTTTGAGGCCCTAAACGATGTTTTTTAGGGAAATAGGCTGTTGAAAATCATAAAATTTATCAATAGTTGAAAATTTATACCTCAAATATACCTTTCCAATAGGCTATCATGCACATCAAATGGAAATCGTATTCCAAAGTTACAACCCTGAAAAGTTGATGTTCCAACTTACCCCATTAAGACCCATAAGACTTTAGCACTTCATCTCCTAGGGTTAGGTTTTTGGATGTTTAGGGTTTCTCATTTCTTGTTCATAATTAAAAGGCCATAGAGCCTAATTGTAACATAGTTTAGGAAGGTGTGCATCCATCACATCTCTTCTTACAGATAAGCTACCAAAATTCAAGCTAGTTTGCTTTCATTCTACATGTATATAGTTTCATCATTTTCCATTTATTAATTGAAGTCAAGTTTCATTATATCTCTATGTTTTGGTTTTAAATATGTATTTTATTTTGTTCCCTTCACAAAATTTGGATCAATGGTATCAAAGTGGTTTCTTCTTTCTCTTTTTTTTTGTGCATGTCCCCAGTGCGGTGAGGGTATAAGGAGTTGGGACTCGAACTGCTTGAGCCCTAGCATGACTATCTTTGTCTACCCTGATGGCATCCCATGGCGAAAGAAAAGAAATATGAGGAACAAAGACATCCTATAAAAGTGTTGCTCAAAGAATCCATTGAGTGACGAAGGAATGAAATGTTAGATAATTTTTCCCAGATCCTTCGACAGATACAAATAGGAGACACATCTTCATCCAAGGGCCACTTCGAAGACACTGCCTCCTTGTAGGTACAAGTTAATTTTGATTTTCCTATATTTGAAGGCTAGATAGATGTATATGCTCAAGAAAAAATGTTAAATATGTGAGAAGGATATTTTTCAGTCCTGTTGTAGGAGCTACAACCACCCTCCAAAATTTTGCCTATGCTTAGATTTTGGAGCCTTCCTTTCTATTCATAAGAAACTATATTGCACTATTTTCAGGTATTCATGCTTCGACTGAGGCTTCTATTTTAATTTTTCTTATGTTTGCTTGACTTCACACCTAACTGATCTTTCTAATTCACGAGTTGATCTCCCAACTTGGTCTCACAGTAGTTCTCGATTTACCTCCAGAAATTATGCAATCATTTAGGGAAAATAGCCTTGATGATGGGAATTGCAAAATCATGATTGGAAGTCATCCTTGAGCTCATAGATTGCACCGTCATGGAAGGAAGACCAACACCGAGCCTAGAAACTTCACTATCCATCACTGAGCTCGAAATTTACATAGTGCACCGAGTCGGAAATTTTCCCAGTTCCTTGGAATGCATAATCTTTGTAACACCCTACGGGGTAAATGTGCATATAAACAACATAATAGGAATAGAAATACAATAAACATATCAGCCATAAAAATCCATATATACATCAGTACATTTGCACATGAAAATCAAGGGAATGAATTTTTTCATTAATAAATGCAATGAACCAACCAGTGATGGGACTACCACGTTCCACCCAACCATAGATTGGTTGAGCCAAGTCTCTCTTCAACCAATCACCCCTATGCCATATTCCAAGCATGAATGTGGGATCTCAGAGAACACATCAATCAAAACTCATTCAGGGCTTCTAGAGGCCACCCACCTCAACCCATCAAACAGTGATTCCACCTCACGGTCGGACATCACCAAAAACCATCATCAGATTGGTCTCCATCCAAGCCTTCCAGGGCTTCTAGGGCTTCTAGAGTGTTTTTCCAACCAAGGCTTCTAGAACTAGTAACTCAACCCACAACTTATGTAGGGCTCCTAGAGCGCTTGTCCAACCAAGGCTTCCAAAACTAGTAGCTCAATGCACAACTTATACAGGGCTTCCAGAGAGTTTGTCCAACTAGGGCTTCCACGACTAGTAACTCAACCAACCAAGGGTTTCTAGGACAAGTAACTCAACACAAGCTGTTCCAGGGCTTCCAGAGCATTTGTCCAACTAGGGCTTCCAGTACTAGTAACTCAACCCAAGCTATTACAGGGCTTCCAGAGCATTTGCTCAACTAGGGCTTCTAGGACTAATAACTCAACCCAAGATAAGGAAACATGAGAACCAACCAAAACAATGCAATGAAAGCAAACCCACAATCACCATGGCTATCAAGAAATGGAAAGGCTAGGAAATCCACTATCAATCTTGGCCATCCTCCATGCCAATGAAAAATCATAACCAAGAAACCACATGCATGTGCCATGCATGACAAAACAAGTGAAGAAATCATACATGCAACTCGGTACCTACAAGCAATCTGATGTATATGCTGATGTTGATGCCTTTTTATGCTTTCCTTCTCTTCCTTTGCCTTCTTGCTCCAAGAATCCAAGTATGCCACACCCTTCAAGAGTGCTCCAAGAAAAGTCTAAGTATCCAAGAGTATGAGGGAGAGAGAGAAAATAATGAGAGAGCTCCAAAACTGAACTGACAAAAGGTTCACATTAAAAGGAAGAAGCTTGCCAACTAATCCTCAGAAGCCTTTTTATTAATGAGGCCTCTATTTTCTTCATTTTCCATTATTTTCCTTCAATTTCCTCCTCACATGCAACCTGTGACCTTTCACCTTCCTTTTCTCCTAATTTCCATTATTTTCCTTCATTTTCCTCCTCACATGCAACTTGTGACCTTTCACCTCCTTTTTCTCCTAATTTCCATTATTTTCATAAATAAATGTGCCAAAATACCTTTTTGCCTCTTTAATGTCTTAGCCATTTCCTTTTCCAATTTCCTTAACCATAAACAACCAAATGAACACCCACTAGGATTTCCTGCCCATCATTCAGCTTGGAATACGTGTCCCATCATCCGTGGTATTTAAATATTTTTACATGGAAGTTTCACAAGGGATGTTATAGAACCCTCCCCCTTGGGGGAACATCGTCCTCAGTGTTCAATGACACCTATAACCAACATGACTGCTGAAAACAAAACATGCTACCCATGGAGCTTTATAACACAGATCGTTGCAATATTTATAATGAATGACCTAGTCAAAAGCAAAACATCATGACAATATGACCAAATAAAAACCATACTGCATATTGGAGCTTTATAACACAGCTCATTACGATATTTACAATGATACACACATATACACATATACACATTTTCTTAACCAACAAATAAATGATATGATGCCCATATCAATTAACAAGGGAATCCAGAGGCTCACACCTCCACCCTCAAAGTAATACCATGATTCACCTCCTTCCCAGGAAGTCTAGAATCCATTGCAAAGTCAAATTTGCATCCAATTTCTAGCGTTATAATCTTGTGTCACTTGTCCTCTCAACGAACAATTACTGTCTCATTGTTCCAGGGCACTCTACCAATGTGCATATGATTCCATCAGGAAATGCTAATGACCAAAACAAATCCATCCGTGACCTTCCCTTCTCTGCTACACAGTCCCTCGGGAATCCAGTCACCCCTTCCATTTAGTCACTCACCTTCCAAGTTCCACTGGCACCCCCATCTTGGGCAGTCCATCCCTTGGCAAGGCTTCCTCACATTAGAAGATACAACAACCAAGGCATATCCCTACCTTAAAACCATCATACCAGTCATAGCATGCTCATGGAAATCAATGGACACAATTGGGTACTAGTGTCCCACAATGGCCCTGCTTCTGAAGTGCTCTACCAACATACTACTGCATTTCTAATTTCTTTCAATATTGTTGCTAATTATTACAGTCGATTTTGTCCACTCAACCGGGCATGTTCATGCATTCTTGTACCAAACACATAACTTCCATTAGATTCAAAATAATTTGAAATAACTTCAAATCATACCTCATTGGTAGTTCGTCAATAAGGTACACTTGGAATCTTGTTCGCTTCCTATCACAAGAAGTCAAACTAGCATCTTTGACCAAATCAACATGTATAAAAATATCACATCAAGTTAGCTCAAAACACAACCATCATAGATCAAAATCATAAATAACATGTAACCATCATAAACTAGAATCATATATCATAAACTAGAATCATAGATCATAATTAGAATCATAAATCATAAAAAAAATGATAATTCACATGTAATCATCATATACCATAATCATAAGTCACATGCATAATAAAACTGAAATACAATACCGATACCTATCCTTTATCGATCCTTACTTCTGCTTTTGATCTTTTATATAGACACCGAATCGGTTGCCACACCCAGCAAACACCTAGTGCCTTCTCCTCTACTAGGTGCACATACGCATAGTATGCATCACACACATACAACCACACTTGATGCACAACACCATGCAATACATGCACATACACCTGACGTACAATGCATACACCTATAGCCAGTGTACAACACAGTGCATCCATCTATACCCAATGTGCAATACCAACCCAATAAATGTACCTACACAGAGTACAGCACAATGAGTACACATGCTGCAATACCACGACTACATGATGCACATACATAATACCACATTCCCTCAATACAACATGTATGACATGCACACAATACCACACATGCACCAGTACTATATGTACAACATGTGCATAGTACCACCGGTACATCGCACCACCTGCACAACGTGTGCACAACATCACATGTACACGATGCCACCTACACAACATGTACACAATGCCACATGTAAAGCACACCACTTGTACAATGTGTACATAATACCACATGTACACAGTACCACACACACAACATGTACGCAACACCACATGTACACAACCTACACACAACGCCACTTGTACAACATGTACACAACACCACATGCACACAACACCACTCGTACAATCATGCACACCACACCATATGTACATAGCACCACATGTACAACATGCACACAACACCACTTGTACATAGCATTGCAATCCCAACATGTACATAGCATTATCTGTACATAGCTCTACATATCCAACATGCACAGAGCACCTGATCCAAAATGGATTTTGGATATACTCCTAAGTCTAAGTGTTCCTCACAGAGGAAAATGCAAGTCCAAGGATGTTCTTGGAAATAGCCCCATTGCAGAGATCTTTTCCTTTTGAATCTACTGCAACTTGAATAGGCAAAAATGGACTTAGGATGCAGAAGTTATCGCATGCAGAAGATGCCCTGTTTCTTTGGAAAAAGAGGCAAAATCCCCTAAAACTGGCAAAAAAAACCCTTATAAAGGGAAATCGCATTAGAAAAAGGAAAAAGGCCAGACTTAAGCGGAGGCGGAAGAAACACTGATCCACCAATCCAATGTATCAGATCGGAGGCAAACATATATGAGATATTGGGACCCTGGACCTAGAGATTGTGATCATGTGATATGTTGATCGCAGATGATCAGATCAGCGAATCAACATCGACGATGGACAGAACCCCTAGGTCATGCCAAACGCGATGTGCGATAGCGATCGCGATGAGCAATCTCAACCGTCGAATAGCGAAAGGAATGGATGGGCAGGATTAAATCGGCTATTGGCGATTGCTAGACCCAACGGATTTCATAAGCGCAATTTAAAAAATTTGAAATCTGGAAAAAGGGATTTTCTGTGTATTAACGTTTTTTGGTGTAAAAACCGAAATACAAAAGAAAACACCCGAAGGCGATAAAATGGAGCCGAAGGGAAATTCTAAGCCCGATTGAATAGACTTTGAGTTCCATAAAGGCAGATTTCAGGCAAATCTCAAGAGGTAAAAGGTATTGGGCCGGCTCTACCCGATCCCACAGAATAGTCGACACATGGCTAGCGGAGGAGAGAGGAAAACTACATTTTCGAGCGGGTAACCTTCATACCCTTAAGCCACCCGAAATTTCATATCGACCATTAAATCAGAGATCCCATAGATCGATGGTGAAGAGTGCGATAGCGGCCAAAGGCAGACCCGATATGATTATAGGGTAGATGCGATAAGTTTTCAAGTCCGATAAAAGGATTTTGTCGGGTTTTTCAGTGTTTTCCCATGTATTTGGGATTTCACCTAATATGCTAATGCGATGCGCTATAACACCTAATGGTGGACGCGATAGGGATTTAGGGGCAATTGAATGGGATTTCACGTCCGAAATACATGCCCGATAATGTATTTTCCAGAAATATCTATGTAATGGAATTTTCTCAATTTTCGGCTTATTGCATGGAAAATGGCCACAATCCCTTATAACAGCTCCTAATAATCATTCCACACTACAAGCGGGCTTTTTTGGTAGATGATGAGGCATTTGAAAGCCACAGAGCCGCAGAGCCAGATGGCTAGTCAAACAGACAGCGTAGAGAAGCCACAGAGCTGCAGGGGAATGATTGAACGCAGGGAAACGACTAGGGAAGCCAAAAAGCTACTGCGCAGAGCAGCTGAGGGAGCCTTTGGGGTCACTTGGAGTTCAAGTGAAAAGCCAGAGAGCTGAAGGTTGCAGAAGGCCAAAACTAGAGCCAAAGAATCCAGAGTCGAAGAGCCAAAGCCAGAGCCAGAGCTAGAGGCAGAGCCAGAGCCACGAGCTAGACACAAAGCCAGAGCCTAGAGCCAGAAAGCAGAGAGCTTCAGAGCCAGGGGATAAGATGGTGTTCTGAACCCATTGTGTTCTATGTAAACCAGTGGAGTTGAGCATGGAGCTTGTAAAATAACTCAGACCATAATCCCAGAGAGCCTAGTTGAGTTGACTAGAGCTCAAGGAGATGTAGCCCAAGAGTTTTGGGTGAGCTCCATATTATATTGTTGTTATGTTTGTTCATCATTTGCTGCATTGTTTCATTGTTATATGTTTCATATCAGTGTAAGCAAAACAATTTACAGCACATAAACAGTTTAAAACAACCATAAGCATACACCTTATTTTCAAGCACATATTTAATTCTGCATTGGTTAATCATAAAGACTTGGGAATATTTAAGATTTGGAAGTGGGAGAGGTGCTTGTAAGTTAGACAAGAAGCCTAAGTGCCCCATTTTCAGATCAGGTGGTATCAAAGCCTGAGATTGATTAACCACACCTTCCAAGAAGGTTACATCAGAATGCTTGATTGACAAAGCAAATATTACTTGTCTGAAAGGTTTTTAAACAGTCAGAGGTCAATTGTATGCTTGGTTGCAGATTGACTATTGTTTGAGTTTGCAGAGGTGAAGGGAAAGCTATTGATAGCTTAGTCCAGGAAGGAAAAGAAGAAAGAATAAGTCATTGGCATAATGACAACTTCTACAAGTGAGTCCTCGAATTCTTCTTTCTTCATCACAAGGCTCTTTGATGAAGACATGAAGCAAGATTTGTCCACCAAGATGGATATGGTGATAGAAATGTATGAGGATGGAAGAAAGAGCAGCATACTTAGAAAGTAGTTGAATTCCATGAAGGAAGAGAAGCAGATGCTTTCTGACAAATTGCAGGGAATGGAGAGGCAACTTCATATTGCAAATATGAACCTAAGAGGGATGCATGAGTTGGAAACACAACTCTTTGTTGCCCAAGAAGCCTTGGTCAAGTATCAGCTTGAAGAAGAGGTAAACCATTCTAGTTTGTCTTCAAATTCCTATAAGAATTCTTATATTGGTTCTTTTGAAAAACATACTAGAGGCATAGGTTCCAAACTAATGTCCAAGATGGGCTATGAAGGAAAGGGCTTAGGAAAGCATGCACAAGGTATTGTTGAACCAATAATAGTTGGGGAAAGGCCTAAATATTTGGGTCTTGGCTATGGACAGTTTTATGGAAAGAGTTCCAAAGATGCCATGAAGGCCATTGAAATAGCTCCAAGAAGGGTTTGCATTGTAGAGTGTAAAGATTGTATTTGGGAGGAATGCAATGGCTTGAAACATCATTTGCAGGATGCAGATGTTTAGAAGCACACACTTGAACTAGAGAGTTGTGGAGACTCTAGCAGCCTTGAAGAGATTGATGGTGTTCCAAAGGGAGCCACTTCTTCATTTTCTTCACCTCCTCATGAAGGCAATAAAGGTGAAAGAGGCAAGTATAAATCTGGTTCTAATCATATTCCCTTTGATTTTTCAAAGCATGAAAAATTTCCACATAGATATGGGAAAAGAATTGCATTTTCCTTTTGTGGTTTGGATAACCATAATGTTTCTAGATGTTGGAAGAGAATGGCCACATACAGGAAACTTTTGAAGGAAAAGAAGCAAGAAGCCAAAGGTCCATTGGGCAAGGCAAATCATGTTGTCAAGAGGATGCACATGTGTTGCACCTACTACCATAAGCAAGGGCATCTTGCTGAAAAGTGTTGGACTCTGAATCCAGCAATGCTTCCACAAAAGTTGAAGAAAGTGGAAAGAGAAGATGGCAAAAATGGAAAGGAAGATTCCATGAATGATGTGTCTCACGATGATTCACATGATGATGCTCATGTGCACACAAAGGTAGTACCTTTGAAAGGGATTGGTAAGAAACTGTTAGATTTATTAGGTGATTAAGATTGCATGTCTATTGATGCATCTATTTGCATTTCTTGCTACAACATTATATTTCATTTCAGCTTTGAAAGTATAGTGTGCTTAAGTGAAAGTTGAAGGATGAAATGCATGCATGAGCATGAGATGCATGAACACAGGGATGCTGATGATTTCCTTGTATTTGAACATGTATGTGTAATTAACTTGCAAGGTTGATTACTTTGACATGCATGTGAAGCCATGTTGACTTGGGTGAAGTTAACTTGGTCTCCAAAAGGAGATAATGATGAAGTGTTTCATCTCTTGAAAAAAAGTCCTAATGGTATTTTTATACATGCTTGACTTGAAGGGTCATTTGTTTAAAGGCATGTTTTGTGGGCTTGTTATCTAGTCCATTATTTGTATGCAGATGTAAGACATGGAGGTGTTCACAAGATGTGAAATCTAGTTCTTTTGTTGAAGTAGGAGTTTAGGCCATCTAGTTGTTGTCTGTATTTCTGTTGTTGTTAACAGTTGTTGTTGACAGCTTTTCAAACAGGTACAAATGAAAGTTTTGTGGAGTAGATGTACTTCACATTTGTTTGAGCCACCTTGGATCAATGATCAAGGAAAAGAAGTTCAAACTACCTTCTATGACCATTTCAGCAGAAGTTCTGCATGAAGGCAAGAAGGAAGACAGTTCTTCCCAGGAGAACCAGCACATCCAGAAAGGAAAGTGGTTAGAGACTTTGGTCCAGAGGCACTATGCAAGGAAAGTGTATGGAGGCTAAAAGAAGAGGGTGCTATTACTCTCATTTACTGTTTAGATCAGTATATCAGTATTTTGGAGACCAAAAGTTCTTTAGTGGGAAGACATGATCCAAAATGGATTTTGGATAGACTCCTAAGTCTAAGTGTTCCTCACAGAGGAAAATGCAAGTCCAAGGAAGTTCCTGGAAATAGCCCCATTATAGAGATCTTTTCCTTCTGAACCTATTGCAACTTGAATAGGCAAAAATGGACTTAGGATTCAAAAGTTATCGCATGGAAAAGATGCCCTGTTTCTTTGGAAAAAGAGGAAAAATCCCCTAAAAATGGAAAAAAAACCCTTATAAAGGGAAATCACATCGAAAAAAGTCAAAAGGTCAGACTTAAGCAGAGATGGAAGAAACCCCGATCTGCCAATCCGATGTATCGAATCAGAGGTAGACATATATGTGATATCAGGACCCTGGACCTAGCGATTGCGATCATACGATACACTGATCACCAATGATCAGATTGGTGAATCAGCATCGGCGATGGACAGAACCCTTGGGCCGTGCCAAACATGATGTGCGATAGTGATAGCGATGAGCAATCTCAATCGACAAATCATGAAAGGAACGGACGACTAGGATTAAATCGACGATCGATGATTGCCAGACCCGACGGATTTCATAAGCACAATTTATAAAATTTGACATTCAGAAAAATGAATTTACTGTGTATTAACGTTTTACGGTGTAAAAACCGAAATACAAAGGAAAATGCCCAAAGGCGATAAAATGGACCCGAAGGGAAATTCTAAGCCTGATTGCATAGCTTTTGAGTTTCGTAAAGGTGGATTCCGGGCGGACCTCAAGCGGTAAATGGTATTGGGTCGGCTCTGCCCGATCCCACAGACTGGTCGACACGTGACTGGCGGAGGAGAGAGGAAAATCGCCTTTTCGGGTGGGTAACCTCCGTACCCTTAAGCCACCTGAAATTTCATATCGACCGTTGAATCGGAGATCCCGTACATCGACGGAGGAGAGTACGATAGTGGCCAAAGGTGGACTCGATATTATTATAGGGTAAATGCGATAAGTTTTCAAGTCTGATAAAAGGATTTTGTCGGGTTTTTCAGTGTTTTTCCGTGTATTTGGGATTTCGCCCAATATGCTAATGCGATGTGATATAATGCCTAATGGTGAAACCGACAGGGATTTAGGGGCGATTGAATGGGATTTTACATCTGAAATACACACCCCATAGTGTATTTTCCAGAAATATCTGTGTAATGGGATTTTCTCAATTTTCAGGTTATTGCTTGGAAAACGGCCCTGATCCCTTGTAAAAGCTCCTAATCATCATTCCATGCTACAAGTGGGTGTTTTTGGCAGATGATGAGGAATTTGAAAGCCACAGAGTCATAGAGCCAAATGGCCAGTCGAATAGTCAACGCAAAGAAGCCACAGAGCCACAAGGGAATGATTGAATGTAGGGAAATGACTGGGGAAGCCGAAAGGCTAGGAAAATGCCTCAAAGGAGCCCAGAGAGCTCAATTATGTGGAAGGCAAGCAAGGGCAGAAGTAAGAGAGCAGAGGGAGTGAAAAGCTACTGCGCAGAGCAGTTGAGGGAGCCTTTGGGGTCACTTGGAGTTCAAGTGAAAAGCTAGAGCACTGAAGGTTGTAGAAAGCCAAAACTGTTATAGACATTTTTGGGCACTGCAACCCCAATCAAACATGTCCATAAACCAAGGGCTCCTAAGTCCCTAAAAGTGTTGCTTCACACCCTAAAAGGACAAGGTCAGCTGATTACATCATCTCCCAGAAGTTCGCCATAGAAAATTGCTCAGAACTGGTCAAAGCTGGACCATACAGGCTGCCCAGTGCAGAGGGTGCAATGCATCTCACCTGCCCAGTGAAAAGGGTGTGATGCATACTGGAAAGCCCTTCTGTAGGGTGTGATGGGCGAGAGTAGAAAAATGGCAGAGACAGTTTGCAAGGTGGATTGTCATGGAATCTTCCAGAAACTTCTCCTGTGACACTTGCCTCTCTAAATTCACCCAGGGATGAGTAAGAGATCATCAATCTCCAAGTGGAATCAAGAACTATCAGAGAGAGGACACTAATCAAAATCCCAGAAGCTAACTCACCCCCCTGCAATCATCTATATATGGATCCCTCATCCCAGAGATCCAGGGGCTGGAATTTTGTATCTTGTAAGGAAGTGCTGTTGGTTTCTTGGTGGAATATCATAGTGTTGGGTGATCTAAACTTTTCATGAGGTGAAGAAGGGCTTTCATGCTAGGAGGATGACACTGGGTCAGAACAATTGGTTGTAATCCTCTTTGCTATTCTTGATATTAATAAAGCTATTCAAGTTTTCCTCCACATTCTTGTATGTTTGATGATATATGCATTTGTGTGGTCAATATATATCTGGTCCTATATTGTTTATGATTGTAGATCTCTATTCTTTGATAGTATTATGTTGCTTTGATTCCACAGGTTCTCTTTGAAGCTATGTAGATGAAGGAAAAGTGGCAAGGATCTATCAGAAAGGAGAGGAACCAAGCAAGGAACTAAGTGCAAGACTGAGGTTGGTGTCCTTTGTTCCCCTCTTATCTACTTCTCATAAAGGAAAGCGAAAGTAGTTTTAGTTTGTTTGTTTCTAAAATAGTTACCAGTCTTAGTGGGACTAGCAGCTCCGAGTGGACACTAGATTTCCCGATAAAAAACACCAGAGCCAAAGAAGCCAGAGCTGAAGAGCCAGAGCCAGAGCCAGAGCCAGAGCCAGAGCCAGAGCCAGAGCCACGAGCCAGAGCCAAGGGCCAGAGCAAGAGCGAGAGCCAGAGTGAGAGCCTAAAGCCAGAAAGCCAAGAGCTTTAGAGCTATGGGATAAGATGGTGTTTTGAACCCATGTGTTCTGTGTAAACCAGTGGAGTTGAGCATGGAGCTTGTAAAAGAACTTATACCATGATCCTAGAGAGCCTAGCTGAGTTGAATAGAGCTCAAGGAGATGTAACCCAAGAGTTTTGGGTGAACTCCGTATTATATTGCTGTTATGTGTGTTCTTCATTTGCTGCATTGTTTCATTGTTATATGTTTCATATCAGTTTAAGCAAAACAATTTACAGCACATAAACAGTTTAAAACAACCATAAGCACACACCTTATTTTCAAGCACATATTTAATTCTGCATTGGTTAACCATAAAGACTTAGGAATATTTAAGCTTTGGAAGTGGGAGAGGTTCTTGTAAGTTAGACAAGAAGCCTAAGTGCCCCATTTTCAGATCAGGTGGTATCAAAGCCTGAGATTGATTAACCACACCTTCCAAGAAGGATACATCAGAATGCTTGATTGACAGAGCAAAGATTGCTTGTCTGAAAGGTGTTTAAAGAGTCAGAGGTTGATTGTATGCTTGGTTGTAGACTGACTATTGTTTTAGTTTGCAGAGGTGAAGGGAAAGCTATTGATAGCTCAGTCCAAGAAGGAAAAGAAGAAAGAAGAAGTTGTTGGCATAATGACAACTTCTACAAGTGAGTCCTCGAACTCTTCTCTCTTCATCACAAGACTCTTTGATGAAGACATGAAGCAAGATTTGTCCACCATGATGGATATGGTGAGAGAAATGTATGAGGATGGAAGAAAGAGTAGCATACTTAGAGAGCAGTTGAATTCCATGAAGGAAGAGAAGCATATGCTTTCTGACAAATTGCAGGAAATGGAGAGGCAACTTCATATTGTAAATATGAACCTGAGAGGGATGCATGAGTTGAAAACACAGCTCTTTGTTGCCCAAGAATCCTTAGTCAAGTATCAACTTGAAGAAGAGGTAAACCATTCCATTTTGTCTTCAAATTCCTCTAAGAATGCTTATATTGGTTCTTTTGAAAAACATACTAGAGGCATAGGTTCCAAGCTAATGTCCAAGATGGACTATGAAGGAAAGGGATTGGGAAAGCATGCACAAGGTATTGTTGAACCAATAATAGTTGGGGAAAGGCCTAAATATTTGGGTCTTGGATATGGACAGTCTTATGAAAAGGGTTCCAAAGCTGCCATGAAGGCCATTGAAACAGCTCCAAGAAGGGGTTGCATTGCAGAGTGTGAATATTGTATTCAGGAGGAATGCAATGGCTTGAAACATCATTTGTAGGATGCAGATGTTCAGAAACACACACTTGAACCAGAGAGTTGTGGAGACTTTAGCAACCTTGAAGAGATTTATGGTGTTCCAAAGGGAGCCACTTCTTCATTTGCTTCACCTCCTCATGAAGGAAATAAAGGTGAAAGAGGAAGGTATAAATCTGGTTCTAATCATATTCCTTTTGATTTTGCAAAGCATGAAAAATTTCCACATAGATATGGGAAAAGAATTGCATGTTCCTTTTGTCGTTTGGATAACCATAATGTTTCTAGATGTTGGAAGAGAATGGCCACATACAAGAAACTTTTGAAGGAAAAGAAGCAAGAAACCAAAGGTCCATTGGGCAAGGCAAATCATGCTATCAAGAGTATGCACATGTGTTGCACCTACTGCCATAAGCAAGGGCATCTTACTGAAAAGTGTTGGACTCTGAGTCCAGCAATGCTTCCACAAAAGTTGAAGAAAGTGGAAAGAGAAGATGGCAAAAACAAAAAGGAAGATTCCATGAATGATGTGTCTCAGGATGATTCACATGATGATGCTCATGTGCACACAAAGGTAGTACTTTTTAAAGGGATTGGTAAGAAAAGTTACAGTTCTTATACAATTAAGATTGCATGTCTATTGATGCATCTGTTTGCATTTCTTGTTGCAACATTATATTTCATTTTAGCTTCGAAAGTACAGTGTGCTTAAGTGAGAGTTGAAGGATGAAATGCATGCATGAGCATGAGATGCATGAACACAGGGATGCTGATGATTTCGTTTTATTTGAACATGTATGTGTAATTAACTTGCAGGGTTGATTGCTTTGACATGGATGTGAGTCCATGTTGACTTGGGAGAAGTTAACTTGGTCTCCAAATGGAGATAATGATGAAGTGTTTCATCTCTTGAAAAAGAGTCCTAGTGGTCTTTTTCTACATGCTTGACTTGAAGGGTCATTTGTTTAAAGGCATGTTTTGTGGGCTTATTATCTAGTCCATCATTTGTATGAAGATGTAAGACATGGAGGTGTTCACAAGATGTGAAATCTGGTTCTTTTGTTGAAGCAGGAGTTTAGGCCATCCAATTGTTGTCTGTATTTCTGTTGTTGTTGACATCTTTTCAAACAGTTAAAAATGAAAGTTTTGTGGAGCAGATGTACTTCACATTTGTTTGACCCACCTTGGATCAATGATCAAGGAAAAAAAGTTCAAACTACCTTCTATGACCTTTTCAGCAGAAGTTCTGCATGAAGGCAAGAAGGAAGACAGTTCTTCCTAGGAGAACCAGCACATCCAGAAAGGAAATTGGTCAGACACTTTGGTCCAAAGGCACTATGCAAGGTAAGTGTATGGAGGCTGAAAGAAGAGGGTTTTGTTACTCTCATTTACTGTTTAGATCAATATATCAGTCTTTTGTAGACCAAAAGTTCTTTAGTGGGAAGGCGTGATCCAAAATGGATTTTGGATAGACTCCTAAGTCTAAGTGTTCCTCACAGAGGAAAGTGCAAGTCCAAGGAAGTTTCTAGAAATATCCCCATTGTAGAGATATTTTCCTTCTGAATCTACTACAACTTGAATAGGCAAAAATGGTCTTAGGATGTAGAAGTTATCACATGCAGAAGACGCCCTGTTTCTTTGGAGAAAGAGGCAAAATCCCCTAAAAGTGGCAAAAAAACCCTTATAAAGGGAAATCGCATCGGAAAAAGGCAAAAGGTCGGACTTAAGTGGAGACAGAAGAAACCCAAATCTACCGATCCGATGTATCGAATCAGAGGCAAACATATATGCGATATCGGGACCCTAGACCTAGCAACTATGATCATGCGATATGCTGATCACCGATGATCGGATCGACGAATCGACATTGGCAATGGACAGAACCCTTGGGCCATGCCAAATATGATGTGCGATAGTGATCGTGATGAGCAATCTTAGCTGTCAGATTGTGAAAGGAATGGACGGCCAGGATTAAATTGGCGATCGGCGATTGCCGAACCCAAGGGATTTCATAAGCGCAATTTATAAAATTTGAAATCCAGAAAAAGGGATTTTTTGTGTATTAATGTTTTTCATGTAAAAACCAAAATACAAATGAAAACACCCAAAGGTGATAAAACGGACCCAAAGGGAAATTCTAAGCCCGATTGCATAGATTTTGAGTTCCGTAAAGGCAAATTTCGGGTGGTCCTCAAGCGGTAAATGGTATTGGGCTAGCTCCACCCGATCCCACAGATTGGTCGACACGTGGCTGGCGGAGGAGAGAGGAAAACTGCCTTTTCGGGCGGGTAACCTTTGTATCCTTAAGCCACCCAAAATTTCATATCGACCGTCGGATTGGAGATCCCGTAGATCGAGGGTGGAGAGTGCAATAGCGGCCAAAGGCAGACCCGATATGATTATAGGGTGGATGTGATAAGTTTTCAAGTCTGATAAAAGGATTTTGTTGGGTTTTTTAGTGTTTTCCTGTGTATTTTGGATTTCACCCAATACGCTAATATGATGTGATATAATGGCAGACCCGATAGGGATTTAGGGGTGATTGAATGGGATTTCATGTTTGAAATACACGCCTGATAGTGTATTTTACAGAAATCTCTGTGTAATGGGATTTTCTCAGTTTTCAACTTATTGCCTGGAAAACAACCCCGATCCCTTGTAACAACTCCTAATCATCATTCCACGCTACAAGTGGGCATTTTTGGTAGAGGATGAGGCGTTTCAAAGCCATAGAGCCGCAGAGCCAGATGGCTAGTGGAATAGATAGCGCAGAGAAGCCACAAAGCCGCAGGGGAATGATTGAATGTAGGGAAATGGCTGGGGAAGCCGAAAAGCCAGGAAAATGCCTCAAAAATAGCTCAGAGAGCTCAATTATGTGGAAGGCGAGCAAGGGAAGAAGCAAGAGAGCAGAGAGAGTGAAAAGCTACTGTGCAGAGCAGCTGAGCGAGCCTTTGGGGTCACTTGGAGTTCAAGTGAAAAGCCAGAGAGCTGAAGGTCGCAGAAAGCCAAAACTAGAGCCAAAGTAGCTAGAGCCGAAGAGCCAGAGCCAGAGCTAGAGCCAGAGCCAGAGCCAAGAGCTAAAGCCATGAGCCAGAGCCAAGAGCCCAAGCCAGGATCAGAGCCAGAGCCAGAGTGAGAGCCTAGAGCCAGAAAGCCGAGAGCTTCAGAGCTAGGGGATAAGATGGTGTTCTGAACCCATTGTATTCTGTGTAAACCAGTGGAGTTGAGTGTGGAGCTTGTAAGAGAACTCAGACCATAATCCTAGAGAGCCTAGTTGAGTTGACTAGAGCTCAAGGAGATGTAGCCTAAGAGTTTTGGGTGAACTCCATATTATATTGTTGTTATGTGTGTTCGTCATTTTCTACATTGTTTCATTGTTATATGTTTCATATCAGTTTAAGAAAAACAATTTACAACACATTAACAATTTAAAACAACCATAAGCATACACCTTATTTTCAAGCACATATTTAATTCTGCATTGGTTAATCATAAAGACTTGGGAATATTTAAGCTTTGGAAGTGGGAGAGGTGCTTGTAAGTTAGACAAGAAGCCTAAGTGCCCCATTTTCTGATCAACACCATATGCACACACATTGCATATACATCATGAAGACAGTACAATATGTATACAACACCCCATATGCAATATTCACACAACCCTATTTGTACCATCCTATACATAACATTGCATAAATAACATGTACACATGTTATGTATAAACAACACCATAAGTGCACACATCATAGATGCAACATATACAACATATACAACATATGCATAATAGTAGTACCACACATCCAGAACCACATTGACTCTACCAAGCGACCCTGCTTCTGGTGTCTTATCCATGCTTGTCTTAACATGCCACCAACCACGCTGCTTTCATTCTGTTGGAGCATCCTTTGGTATAACTTTTCCACAACATAGTCATAATATAATCACATAATATCAAATCATAGCCACATGACACCGACCTCATATATTTGTCATGACTACTCTTCCCACTTGATTCCTCATGAACCAGGAACCTCTTCATGCCATTCAATTGCGTAAGAAATTATCCCTTCATAAGAATGATCCCTGACAATCCCTATCAGATAGTGACATAGACACATACATACATACATATATAATTGTTAGCATAAAATAATCATCACTTTTTCAGACAACGACATACATACATTCATGTATACATATATAAACATCAGCATAATGATGATCATAACATAATTACCAGATAACATAAGTTCTATGTTAATAGAAATTCCTTTATTCATGCAACACATGGGCAACATTGAGAACAATAGTTCCCAACAAAATGAAGGCATGGGATGCCTCAAATCCATTTACTTTACCTTTTCTTGTTACCTTTCTCATGCCTATACTACTACCATTCATTTACCACAATTGACCCAGCCAGTCCAACCGACTGTCATAGCCTTACCTTTCATTGCGCTTACTAATGTACCGAGCTTCATCTAAATCTTACATTACCTTTTGGCTACCACACAACTCTCACTGAGCTCCATCAACTTTCCTCTTTCCCAATCAATTCCCAAGACTCAAAACAATAAAAGAGAAGACAAGAGAAACCAAGAAGAAGACCATGAAATCCCATAATGATATGACACTACAACAAAGTGGCAAGGCCTTGCACCAGACATAAAAAAAACTACAAATCAAGCTCAAAAGACCAAAAGCACAAGACTGACACGATGACTCAATCCCCATGGTTCCCAAGGAAAGCTCAACCTGAGTGATCCTTAAGATTTCTTGGCAGCCTATCTTGCCATGCAACTCCCTGCATCATGCTGCCATAAACACATAACTGTCAATGTATAATTAAACATAATAATACACCAGTTACCTCATCTAATTGTGCTAAGCACGCTGCTTGCAACTGAACACATTCCACGCCATCTCTCAAGGGACTCCAATCCTTTAACATATCCACCTATAGCTAAAGACTAGCTAATATACATGTCAAGTGCATGTTCATGAATATAACACATATCCACAAATATCAGACAAAATCAAGGTTAAGAAGACTTCCTGTGTGCAAAGAACTCATTCGTTCGAAATTATAGTTTCCAAACATAGCCAAAGGAATTCTTGCCCAATTCCTTTCTTTTACCTTTTTACCTTGTTGGAATTGAGGCTTACTATATTTTCTCACATCACCCAACTGTTAGTGATATAAACAGATCAACTACTACCTTGTCAGGCTAATACTGACATGTTTGCTGCAACTACTCGCACATGTCAACCACATGTTCCAAATATCAAGACAATCATATTTATCAATTTGAAATCAACTTTTACAAACAATCATGTTATAATCCATAGTCATTAGACATAATGCTACAACTATCAACTACATTCAAGTACATATCAACTGTTTGAACACATACATGTTAGTACAATCATCTTAAAACAAAATCATTTGAACACATACTCATATTAAGAATCAGCTAGGCACCAAACACTCAAAAACCAAATAGATGTCATAATCAAACAACCAAGAACCAAATATACGACAAAATAAAACTCATTCCTTCATGTATATCAGGGGAGGCTATCTTGTCTACATAATAAAGCTAGGTTAGCATGATACAACTTCACAACAAATCAACTCAAACATAAATCATGATATCCCTAATAGTAACTAACTAACATGTTCACGTCATAAGCTCATAAGCATTTGTTGTTCATGCATAACAATCACATATGTATGATCAATCTAGATTAGTACGACACCATAACACAAATATGTCGGTTCATACCTGAATATCACAACCACAATGATCTGCATAGGTCAAACCAGGTTAATACAATACATATAACATCAAGATCTTCAAGGCAATGAACATAACCATCATGCATATGAACAATCCAAATAATAACATCAATATCTCAATGAAATGACCCTATTCATCAAGTTCATAGCATATAACAACAATAAGATATATATCATACTCATCAACAACATACAACATAATCATTAGGTTATCTAATATAAAACAACAAGATCAATGCACACAACTACATGTTACTATCATTCTTGACTATCTGACACATGTGCATATAACCACACTAATTGTCTAACATCTATCATGAATGTAACCATAACATAAAATACATGTTCATAAACCTAATGTATATAAACCTAATGCATATAATAACTCTTAACTTACATACCTGCATGCCAAACATACACTACATGTATGACGATCTGCTCTTATCACAAAGTCTAATGCCGCAACCTCATTCTGATGATCTGCATCCCTTGCTCTATCTCAACTAGCTCATTAGCCTCATAACAACCAATAGCATCATGATGACCTAAATTGCATACAACAACTTCACAAGGCATGTTTGACCTACTATTCAAACTATAACCATGACTATACATGCATAACAATTGCATATAGACATATATCACATGAGTGTAAAACCATACACACACCATTCTAGCTAGATTCCTGTCATCAATGCATGACCATATCAACTACAAAAACCATGACCTCATGCATGACAATAACCATTACTCCATTGTTCACATTGCCACATGCAACCAATAGTATGCATAAGAAATGCCAAATCAACTACACCTACGCATAAACACATGTAGTCGAACATAAGCAATCAATTCTTGTAATCAACCTACAAGACTGATACATGTATCAAAATATTCAAAAATGTAACCTAACATACAATGATGTAAGTAGGTATCATGAAATCAACATGTAAGTGACATATAATTCATACGCAGTCAGTCACATATTCCAAAAGTCAAGACATTGTGTCTATTAATTTGAAATCAGCTTTCACCAATACTAACAACCATGTCATAGTTGGCAATCAACTCACAATCATAGTCATAATACTAAAACTAGCACCCACTTGCACACAAGTGCATATCAGTTGTGTCAACACATATTATGTTAGTACAACCGTATTAAAACAAGAGCATTCCTTCATACAATTTTATAAGCACAAACACATATCACATGCTTAATCAAGTATTCAAACAACCTATAAGTATCTCCCCTTACTATCCATGGTCCACACTAAGGTAGAAGGAGGAAGCTACTATAATGGCCTGATCTCCAATGTCCAATTATTAAAATGGGATCTCCAAAGATCTACTAAATTTAACCACACTTGAAAATAAATTTATTTTTATTTCTCATAAATTTGTATGAGATTAAGTAAAAAACGTTGCACTTATTCCACTTGTGACATAATAACTAAAAACATGCCACTTTTCCATTTCCTTACATGCAACTTTTCAAATTCCTTGCATGCAACCTTTCAAATTCACTACACGCAACTCTTCAAATTATTTGCATGAAAATAGGCATAGATCAGCTACATCCATATTATCATACTACAATACCATCCCATCTAAAAAATAACATTTTCTTCAAACAATTACCATATTTTTATATTTTCTTCAAACAACTACTATACTATTACATTTGCATGTAAGAATTTATTCAAACACTTTACATGCAAACTAATATAGAAAACTATTTGCATACAAGTAAGCATATATCAACTACAATAATACTATTACACTTTAATTCTATCCCCAACCACAAACAACATACTCATTGGGGCATTTTATCAAACAATTTGTATGCAATTAATCATTGAACCATTTAAGAATTTCATCAAACACTCTGCAGACAAACTAATATAGCAAATGATTCAATGCATATATCCTAAACTGTAGTAGTACAAGTCATGGAAACTGAATCATATGGTCAGTGGCATTTTCCCTCACTATGGTTCAAGTTTCAACTTCTGAGATTTTATAGATGAAAAGTTATAACAAAAATACCAACACAATCATATTTGGTGCACAATTCTAGGAGTATCCATAAATCTCGACTTCCACTGGTCATATCTCCTGAAATATAGCAAATAAATGTCTGACATTTTTATCACAATATTAGTGGGATTCCCTCATTGTTGAAAAAACTTCAACTCCTTAGAGTGCCTAGAAGAAAAGTTGAAACAAAAATGTTAGCGTGACCTGTTTGAGGCCTGATTTTAGAAGCTTTCAGAAGGCTCGACTCCCTCTACTCATATCTCCTAAAATATTGCAACCCAATATCTAAAATTCTACCACATAATAAGTTATCTACCCCCTCAATGTGGATAATTTTTCATATTCTAAAAGCCTATAGAAGATAAGTTATTGCAGAAATTCAAACATGCCCTGTTTAAAGGTTCATTCAAGAAGGTCGTCTTCCTTAGATCATAATTCTTAAAGTATTGTGAGCCAATATCTAAAATTTTTACCACATTATCAGTGGGATTTATCTTCAATATGGACAAATTTTCAAATTATAATATGCCACGGAAGAAAATTTCCAACAGATATGATAGAAAGGTCAAACATTTAACCTTTATTCTTCATTTCACCTATGATAGAGCCCATCCAGTCCAAGTGTTTGAACCATGCTCTGATACCACTCTGAACACCCTACGAGGTAAATGTGCATATAAACAACATAATAGGAATAGAAATACAATAAACATATCAGCCATCAAAATCCATATATACATCAATACATTTGCACATGAAAATCAAAGGAATGATTTTTTTCATTAATAAATGCAATGAACCAACTGGTGATGGGACTACCACATTCCACCTGACCATAGATTCGCTGATCCAAGTCTCTCTTCATCCAATCACCCCCGTGCCATATTCCAAGCATGAATGTGGGATCTCAGAGAACACATCAATCAAAACTCATCCAAGGCTTCTAGAGGCCACCCACCTCAACCCATCAAACAGTAATTCCACCTCACGGTCGGACATCACCAAAGACCATCATCAAATTGGTATCCGTACAAGACTTCTAGGGATTCTAGAGTGTTTTTCCAACCAAGGCTTCTAGAACTAGTAACTAAACCCACAGCTTATACAGGGCTTCCAGAGAATTTTTCCAACCAAGGCTTTTAGAACTAATAACTCAACCCACAACTTTTACAAGGCTTCCAGAACTTTTTTCCAACCAAGGCTTCCAAGACTAGTAACTCAACCCACCAAGGGCTTCTAGAGCATTTTTCCAACCAGGGTTTCCAGGACTAGTAACTCAACCCAAGTTGTTACAAGGCTTCTAGAGCATTTGTCCAACTAGGGCTTCCGGGACTATTAACTCAACCCAAGTTGTTACACAGCTTCCAGAGCATTTTATCAACCAGGGCTTCCAGGACTAATAACTCAACCCAAGCTAATGTAACATGAGAGCCAACCAAAACAAAGCAATGAAAGTAAACCCATAATCACCATGGCTATCCAGGAAATGGCAAGGCTAGGAAATCCACTATCAATCCCGACCATCCTCCATGCCAATGAAAAATCATAACCAAGAAACCACATGCATGTGCCATGCATGCCAAAACAAGTGAAGAAACCATACATGCAACTCAGTACCTATAACAAATCTGATGTAGCTGCTAATGTCGATGCCTTTTTACACTTTCCTGCTCTTCCTTTCCCTTCTTGCTCCAAGAATCCAAGTATGCCACACCCTCCAAGAGTGCTCCATGAAACTTCTAAATATCCAAGAGTATGAGGGAGAGAGAGAATAATGAGAGAGCTCCAAAATTGAACTGACAAAGGTTTCACACTGAAAGGAAGAAGCTTGTCAACTACTCCTCAAAAGCCTTTTTATTAATGAGGCCTCTATTTTCTTCATTTTACATTATTTTCCTTCAATTTCCTCCTCACATGCAACCTGTGACCTTTCACCTTCCTTTTCTCCTAATTTCCATTATTTTCCTTCATTTTCCTCCTTACATGCAACCTGTGACCTTTCACCTCCTTTTTCTCCTAATTTCCATTATTTTCATAAATAAATGTGCCAAAATACCTTTTGGCTTCTTTAATTCCTTAGCCATTGCATTTTCCAATTTCCTTAACCATAAACAACCAAATGAACACCCACTAGGATGTCTTGCCCACCATTCAGCTTGGAATACGTGTCCCATCATCCATGGTATTTATATATTTTTACATGGAATTTTCACAAGGCCTGTTACAATATTTCTTGGTAGTGTGCATGTCAAGTTTCCATGGAAAAATAAAAAAGAAAAAGCTACAAAATAGAAAACCATCCCTAAAAAATAGGGATCTAATTTTAGCATCCAAAGAAGACACTTTCGTTATTTATAAAAACTTCAGCCAAGTGTTGCTTTTTCCTTGATTTTAGGCATGCGTGTCATAAACCCTAATTCACTCAAATCTATTTAATAGATGACTCTAGAGCTCATTTTCACATTCAATCTAGGAGCTCTAGCATTCTTTAGGATATCAAGGAACCTTCGGTGTGGTCGTCATTGCTTTTCTGGGTGAGTTTTGCTTTTGTCATCTTTTTCCACTTTTTTTGTTGCTTTTTTTCGTTTCGCTTGTGTGAGTCTTGTTTTACTTATTTCTCTTCATAGTTGTTGGCATTTCAATTTTTTTAACTTGTAGAAGTGTTTTTTCAACTTTTCATTTTCCTTTCACAAGTGTTGTATTAGTTCTCTTGTTCTTGCATCAATGGTCGTTGTTGCGGTGACTCTCCTCACATACTTGATTTTTCTTTTGTTTGATTAGTTTTTGCACTTGATCTACATGGATTTACTCATTCTTAGTTAGTTTTTCACTCAAATTCATATCATCACTCACTTATGCTCATTTTCCACTCTTCCACCAAGCATATCTACACTTGCCTTGGCCATATCTTGCCTTGCCTCTTTGGTCACTGCGCAATCCTAAGGCTCAAGCCACAAGCTTGGTCTCTAGAACTGCGTAGTGCATGGTGCAGATGGCTCCAATTATGCAGTGCATATTTCCAGGAGACAGCCTGTCACCTTGGCCACTGAGACTATGCAATGCACATTCTCTCCTAAACGACTGCCTGGGCTGAATTGCATAATGTATAGTTTCAATCCACAAGCTTCAACTCTGTCAGTCAAGATAGTGTAGTGCGCAGTTCCCACAGGAAACCAATTGTTAGGCCCCTACACTATAACAATAGTGGGCTTCTATGGGGCACAATAGTAACAATATGGGCACTACATGGGTACATCAATATAATAAGTGGGTTGTACTAATAACAATAAGGGGTTACACTAGTAGTATAGGGGCCTAACACCAATCCCTCTTGTCATTGAGAATTGCGCAATCCTCCCCATCAGATGCCCAGTTTGTTGCTTGAACATGCCTTTAAAGTAGATTTGCTAAAGACTGATGTTTGCTTGCCATGAGTGTCTTTTCTGTCCCATAGGTACAACAGTTATTGAGCACCTCTCCAACAGTCACTGTTACCATGGAACCTAAGAGAACTACTTCAAAAGAAACTACTGAAAGAAGTATTGGGGAAGTAGTTGAGCAAGCTCTAATAGAATTTCTAGTGTATGCAAACACTCAATTTTTTATAGAAAAAGGATCATCACTAACATGGAAACATGTTAAATATGCTTTTGCAAAGGACTTTGAGGCAGAATTAGAGGGATGGCAGGTTTATCTCAATATCCAATAGTTAGGACTACGCAAGGTTGCATGCATATATCTAGCCTTCCCATGTTCAGATGTCATCAACTGGATTGTCTCACACATCGATTGGAAAACCATGACATTGAACAGTTACATCGAACAAAATCTTGCCACCTTCTAGGCAGAAGATTATCAGCATATGTATCACTTGTACGAGCCAGTGGATTGCATGGACTCACTTTTCTATGCCACCCACAACTATGTGAACACAAGAGACAATGTCAAAGGCTAGATGAAAGAGCCATCGAAGTTTCGAAAGACACCCACCCATGTATACAAGACAAAGTCCCTCAAGAATGCCTACCATCTCTTGGTTATCTTAGCTTGCAAGACCCATGGTCAACAGAGAACATAAACCTTTCCTGAAGGGTGGGTAGTATTATTGGACCAAATTGTGAATGATGGGAATCCATTCAATTCGTGAGATCTATTGACTTGAAAGTTTAAGCCCCATGTAGCATAGGCTCGAAATCCTCTCAATGGTGAGCAACCAAGTTTCTATATGTCTGCATATTTATTGGACGCAATCTATGCACAACAACATTTCCCTGGCATGAAATGGGCCATGGACACCACGAGGACATGTCGTGCATATCTATTGCAAGTTGATTTCAGATTGCAGTCATTGAGGAGTAATGGCACAACTAACTGACCACTTCATCATCCTACTTTACAAGCTCATCTTTGAAGAAGATCCACCTTGCATGTCACAAGGAGAAATGGAGGCAATAACAGACATTGTATATTGGTATGCCTCACTAGGTGGAACCTTCCTTAGTGTGCTCAGTGGAGAGAAGCCTCTGCATGTTTTACCATGGTATGTCACTAGCAAGATTTTCATACAAGAAGTGTCATATCATCTCGCCACGGGGTCTTCAACATCTTTGCACAAGAATAAGAAAGCACCATGGCCTGCTCTTCCTTTCAAAATTAGATTATACGAGATAAAGAACTTGAAAGTCATGAATGTCGAGGGAAAGGAAATAGTTGAGTTTGCATTCAGTACTTGGGAATTTAATTCGTATGATCCCCATGGTAGTTGTAAAGACCACTGTGCAAGAGTTTACTTTCTGTGGATAGGTGGGGCATTCCATTGGCTAGAGGAGGATCCATGGAGGAATTTATATAATTCTTCCAAACTCCATGAGCCATTTAATTTAGTAGGGACTTCACAGGCTACTCCATAGATGACAACAATTCTGGAAGAAACAACAGCAAAAGGTAGAAATCCCATGCAGGGCAAGGGAAAGAGGAAGATTTCCACCAGTCCAGAGGGAGAACAAAGATGCAAGATGAAAGTAGACCTTATGCTCATGAAAAAAACTTTAGCAGTAGAAGCAAAGAGAAAACAAAGGATATAGAAAGCACGGGGGAGGAAGAGAGAAAGGTAGAGGTTATAGGAAGCATAACTGAAGCTGCAGGAAAGATACTAGAAACTGAAGGAAGAATAGGAGTTGAGGAGGAGAAAACAAGAAGAGAAGCCAAAATAGGAAGAAGAACAAAGGCAAGGAAAAATGACAAAATAAATAACACCGATACAGGTTGAGGAGCAGGAGCCGAACTAGCCAGCAGTTGAGGAGGAAGGTGAACAGATATAGGATCGGGAGCTTGCTTAGCAGATTGAGCACTTGATTGAAGTAACAAGCATGGTGATGGAACAATAGTTGTAAAATGAAGATGTTCATCTAATGCTGAGCACACCACAGGTCATCGCTTAGTCTCCACCACCTCCAACAGCAGAGCCAACCCAAAGCGAAGAAGGGGATATTGTTCCCCTTAATGATGATTTGGTAATGGATGTGTACAACTTGTCATTTGATGAGTTCCAAAAGAGGATTGTACAAGCATGGAGAAAGAATTTTTCAGATTATCACACATCACCTACATTCATTAGAGAAAGGGTGATAGTGGCGGACACCAGGAAGCATCAAAATGCCATTACCGAAGCCAACTTGGCCTTGGCAGGAGAAACAAGATCAAACATTTAGTATTTGATGACTGAAAATGAGAAATTGGCACAAAACTTGTAGGTTATTAGGAAAGAGGTAGAACAACTCCATGCAGCAGCACAGAGTGCTGCCTTTGCATAGGTTTACTTGGAGGAGATGGGAGCAATGATACTTGCTGAAGTATCAAAACTGGGAGAAACCATGCAGAAGTTCTATGAGGGGTTTGTGACCATACATCCAACAGTTGTCCGTTTGTATGGTCCACAACAGCAGAACAAAGAGTTTGTTAAAACTCTCAATAACATACAAGTTGCCATTTCCTATTTGTAAGAATGGACAATGTGATGCAAAGGGGCACCACTTGGCTTAGTGAGGAAAATGAAGTCACAGGCAGTGTTGGAGAAATAGAAAGTTTGGATGTTGATTCAGAAAAACAAGCAGCTCACCTCATTTATTGGTAGCATTTAGGCCTCATATGTATGGTTGTTCAATATTTTGGACGTCTTGGTGAAAACACACAAGATACCATCTGTTGGTTCACTCACCAAAGCCAAATCCAGGAACTAAGTCTGGTTGGAGACCGAAGAGTACTTGGAGCAGCTGAGATAGATTTCCACCAAGGAATATTTGGAGTTGAATAGATAGAACATGTAGAATTACTCAAAACAATGTTGCTCATGCTCCAAAATGAACTTGAAACTAGTTCCAAGACATTGTACCTGGATACCATGGAGGCTAGAGTTTGCTTCCAACCGACACCGTCACGCAATTTGGGGACATCATCACACACTACCAAGCTTAGCACCAATATGTGACCGAGAAGCAGCAAGTGGAGGTTGTTGAGCTAGATTTCTCCCAAACTCAAGCATCATAGTGTTGTGTCTTGTTAGGATGCGAAGTTGTCTCTACCCTATTTTGTCTTATATGGGTACAAGTGTAAAATGTAATATTATTTGTAATCATGTTGTAAGTGAAATTCCAAGTGTCAATATTGGAATATGAAGGGTCATGATGTAATGTAATGAGTCGTTTTTTCAAAGAAGCTGAAGAGTCATGAGGGTAGTCCAAAGGTCACAAAGGTGAGTTGAAGAGTCACCCCCTCTTATTATAAATAGAACCTCATAACTTATGTAACAAGATTTTGGGAGCCAAGCTTTTGGGTAGGCTTAGGCTTAAAAGGAGCTTGGGAGTATTGTGAAGAGCCTTGGCTTCTTCGTAGTGTAGAGATAGTATACTTCTTTGGAGGAGCATGTACTCTTGACTTTAATGTTCCACTATTGGGGCTAGTGCTTCGTCAATAGCGTATGTATGAATGGAACTTTCACTTATAATAAAATCAGACCCAACACACTTTCATGCATATGTTGTGAATATAGTAGGACTATTATTGTTGTATTTGCAATGTATGTTATTTAACTTATGCTTATGCTTATGAACTATTTCGTTTGCATTTGTATGAATCTTTTTGAACCCATGTTGTTGTATTAATTCATCACTTTAACTTGTGAACCATTCCACATCTCAACTTGTGATGTCATTATGCACATGTGTTACTTTCAAGTTGTGTACTATTACAGACTTCAAAGGGGTGCAGTTCCTTTTCCCTTCATGTGTTGGAACCTTCATGCATCACACTTGATTCTCCGCAAGGTCACACACTTGCTCTCACCCATAGTTACCATACTTCACTTCACATGTTTTCGCAGTCAAGGCATAACATTACCACCCACTGCTAGGACTCCTACTCCAAACGGTGTGAGGTCTACTTGGGACTTCATATAAGGGAGATCCCCTAAATGTTGGTGGGTCCAACACCGTCAACATTTCTGACACTAGAAGGAGAGCCAAATGACAAGATGAGCTCTTGAAGTCTGTTTTGAATTTCTGCACACGTTTCATGACTTCCTTCATAATCATAACCCCAACATGTTTTTCTAGAAACAAAATACTACAAGTGCCAATGAGTATTATAAATGACTTGTCAACTCTAAAATTTGACGGCGAGGGTGAAACAACCTTATTTGAGCATACTGCTCATTTTCTTGAATTTTTCATAGAACATAACATCCACTGTGAGGATGTTAGTTACAGGTTTTTCATTCTCATGTTTGAAAGGCATTTATGGTAATTGTGTCGCACATTTCCTGATGCCTCCATACACTCTTTCAAACATCTTATCACAAAAGTGTTTCATGTTTTTGATATGTATGATCGTAAACGTCTGTGTAAGAAAATTTTGGAATTGTGAAAATCACCTAATGAATCACTACATCATTTTCTCAATTGTTTCATGCATTTTTTTCTTGAATTTCCGAAAGATGAATTTGATTGGAATTTATTGTCAGGAAGATTTCAATACCTTGTTCACATTTTAGAAAATCCAAATGAACTTGAAGCTTTTGAACCTCTCCCAACATACCTCATTGTTAGTGCTTCTAAATATTTTATGGATGAGGTTGTTGTTCCAAGTGACCCTCTGTCCCCTTCTCATAAAAAAAACTCTAATTTCACAAGTTGAGGTGGGAGAAGTTGAGAATTCATCCATTGATCTACCACCATCTTTTCCCACCTCACATACCCATAATTTTAGCGCAGGTTTGGACTACCAATTCGATTGTTGTGATGAAGTGTTGTCTCCTCATCATCCATCATTTTGTCCCTCTTATCCTCTGGATTTTGATGTGTTGTGTTCATCGCCCTTCAAATATCCCTTTTGATTTTCATGAGGATTAAGTTCTAGATGGATTTGGTGTTGAACAACTAACCCATGGTATCATTTTTTATGAGTATGTGTGGGAGTCTGAACAAGAATTTGCAGTGAAGGATGACCTCCTTCTATCCACACCTCTTCTACATTACCCTAACATTTTCCACAATTCTTCCATGCTTGTTGAATCATGAGAAAATTTAGTTTCTATTGATTTTACTACTTTCAATCATCCTCAGAACACGTGGACTGCTAGTGGAGAGGACAAATATTTTTTTCCCGATCCTCCCAATCTCTCATCTTATCTTTCTAGAAATATAGAGGGTGAAATTTCTCATTCTCCATCATCCCCTCTTTACAATTCATCAAATCATGAGGATGCCTCTGTTTTTAATATTGAACTTTCTGATTGTGGCTGTTGTGATCTTTTCATTGATTCATTTGATCATGATTATGATTTTTCCACTATTGATCTTTCTAAGCCACCAATATTTGATGATCCATCTTCTGATGAATTGGAACTTCCCCAAGTTGTCGAGGCACTTCAAATCGAGTTGATGGTTATGTCAAGTTCTCGTAGCCTTGAGTTTAGTTCCACTTCCAATCATAAATGTGTTGAATCTTTCCAGGCTCCTCATCACTCTCTCGTACACATTGAAAATCAATTTATTTTACAATTTTCACATGATCCATCTGGATTACACAATCCTATCACTTAGTCATTGGAGGAGTCATACGTAGAGAGCACTATCGCAAAATGTAATTTTTATTCTTTCTTCATGTTTTCTCATCGTCGCAGTTCAATAGTTTGTGTCTACATGTCTTTGACTTGCAATGTGTTTAAAAGCCATGGTATGACCAGAGAATGTCTTTCATTCGCTTTTCATTTTTACTTTTCTGCGTGTTCATTCAAACTTCAAGCCTTTTGGTTTGTATTTTATTATCTTTCTTATTTGTTGTTATGCTTGTATATCTTTCTTGACATGCATTCCCTCGCCTACATAGGCCAACCAATGCACAGATGGCTCCATTGGAAGTATCACTTCATGTAACTTTGTCCTATAATCTATTTAGGTTAGGAGTAGGAGTAGTTTTGACACTCTCTATTGTTTCCTTTGATTTTATTTACTTTGTTTGTCTTTCACTCTACTTCTTTTTGTTAGTTAGTTTTTTTTTTTTTTCTTTAGTTCAGTCATAGGATAGCTCCTGCATGGGACCATGTTCGGCTATTCAAACAAGCTCAGTGAAATCCATGAGGAAGTTGTACTTCTAACAATGATTGGTTATCTATATATTCCCTCTCTTTATGTGAATCTTTCATTTCTTTTAGTTGATGATACTCTGATGGAAAATACATTCCTTTCAAAGAGAGTCATCGTGAAATCACAATGCTTGTAATTTTAACCAAGACCACCTACTGTAATCAGTCTTCTATTTTTGGTTAAGCCTTGTCAACTAAGTTGAGTAGAGTAAACAAGGGAGGAAAACCTTAACAAGTATGTCAAATTTGTATATAAATATCCTTCCCTTAAGGGACAACCTCTTCTGCTCTCAATAAGTCGGGATCCCTCTTCCACCCCATGAAGTAAATAAGTGCCTATGCACAGTTCTCTGAACAAATAAAAAAGAAAAAATTAAAATGAAATCAAGGGTGAAATAACAAAAAGGACTCCTACGCATAGATGTGAAGCAAGCAACTCCACTGGGGTACTGTCTCGGCTCGCTGGGAGCAGAGAAATGTTTTTGTTCCTGAAGTGACTCCATCGGGGTACTGTCCAAGCCTGATGGGAGTGGAGAAATGCCAGAGATGAAAACTAAGACTTTGAAAATATCTTTTACTTGTGCATTTATATAATTCTCATCCCTAATCAAAACAAATTAGTTTGACTTAGCTTAGTATGTGTGTTGTTGGTGAAGAGAATGGTAGGTACTTGTTGACAGTGTTGGACCCGCTAGCATTAAAGGGATCACCCTGGTATGAAGTCCCAACTAGACCTCACACTATTTGGTGTGGGAGTCCCATCTAGTATGATGGCCCAGTTGCCATTATTTTAAGGATTTGCCTCAACTCTTACTTGTCAACATAGGAGAGTGGTTTGATTTGTCTTCGAGAAGTGAGGTTCACATGCCTTGTGAGTGTAAGTGTCACTTGTGTCAATGGTTCTTTCATTGTAGAGGGAGAGGGTGAGAGTGAGTCCCACGTCGGTTGGGAGAAGTCCCAACATTGCTAGGAACACACAACACAACAGGGCGTGCAGAGCTTCCAGTGGAGCGGTCCACATGGATGCGGAAGTCACAACACACAAGGGAAGATAACACGTATAACACTCAGCGGATTAGTCCACACGAGTGCAACAGTTTTTTACAACAAGATTTATGTGAAATTTTTGTTTGATGTCCGAGAGAGTAGTCTACACGGACGAGACATCATTAACAACATATACAACACATTTTCATTAATAGATTATGTATTACAACAAGTGAAATAGTTCAAATGCGAAACACAAGTTAAAGCAACATGCATCACAAGTGTTAAAGATTAGTATTACAACAGTTACAATACATGTGTGATAACGTGTTGGCCTATTATCAGGCTTCTAAATTAAGCGAAAGTTCCAAGACACATCGTTACACCATACATCACTAACCCCATGTGAGGGGTGTTGGAGCCACTACTTACTCCTCAAAGAAAAGATTACAGACTCTCTTGGCTATGTGGGAGGAGCTAAGGTGAAAAGTATTTTGCATGTACAAATGAGAGGGTATTTATAGCCAAGGGTGAAACTAACCCTTGTGGTTGTTTGGCTACCCTCATGATTGTTTGACTTCCATGATTTTTCAACTTTACATGACTCTTTTTACAACAAGTGGGTCTCTTGGACTTCCACGTTACATTACATTGATAGATAGTATGGCCCACAGTAGAGATATGGATGACATGACTCATGACATGACTTGACATGACAGTGCTAGTACATTCATGTTGCTACTGGTGTGTATGTCGAATTCCAGTTCTGTTGGGTGATGGATGTCCTCATGGTCTGTCACAGCTTCACCTCTGCATGGCAAAGTGCACAGAGTCTTCGATGGTCGTTAGTTCTCTTGATGTTTCTTTTGCACGTTTCTACTTGCTTGTATGTTGGAAGGCTTGACAGGCTCATCTATTTGCGAAAGACGCATGTTCATTCGTTCATCCATCCATGAGCACATCTTTCATGTTTTCTCATTCGTTCGTCCATGAACACATATTTGCATGATCATCCATTCGCGAGCACATCTCTTTGCATGCATCATTTTTTCGTCCGTTAGTGAACCTTTCCTTTTGCATGTGCTCCCCTTCGTTCATCTCATTCGTCATCATGCCATGTTTGTTTGCGTACCTATTCCTGCAGTCACTAATGACGAGATGACATAAAATAAAAAAACCTCCTAGTCTACCATGATACATGATCACTTCCGATGTAGGTGATCGGGAGAGGCAACATGGTTTCAAGGTGGGATGGAGGCTCTGGACACTACTGATGAAAAATGTGCAACAGTCACTAAGTGATGGAGATGGGCAATCCGAATTGACAGTGACTTCCTGTGAGGTCTAGCCCAGCTAGAGGACAAAACTGCACATTTTTTGAGGGGAACAGTCTAGGCTACATGAAGGCTTGGCAGGAAAAATCTGTGTAGTTTCTAGAATGAGCGGGTAGCGAGGCTCGGCAACAAAAACTATGCAATTTTTTGGAGGAACAAGCCAGGCTGCAGGGAGGCTTGGTAGACAAAAATTGCGCAATGTTTTGAGGTAATTGACCAGGAGCTTGGCAGCCAAAACTGTGCAATTCCTAGAGGGAACTGGCAGCTAGCTACTAGGTCACTGGCAACATAAACTACACAATTCCTAGAGGGAACTAGTAGTCTGCTGCTGGGAGCTCCTGGTGAGAGAAATTGCACTGATGTTGGGAGTCCGACATACTAATAATCTCTGCACAATTTATGAGCTAAGTGGACCACTAGCCAACAGAGGGCGTGCTCATGAAAACAACGCAATTTTCTAGATGAGCATTCGGTTGACTTGTCAGGAAGGTTGGCTAGAAAAATTGCACAATTTTCTGAGAGAGATAAGGACTAGCACTGGGTGTCTATCTAGCCTGTCTGTGCAATTTTCTCAGTCAGCAAAGTGGGAAATGCTTGCAGCTTATGCACACTCTTTTAGGGGAGTTAGTCCTAGGGTGGCTACTAGGTGAAACCCTCCGGTTGACCATCATGGAAACTGATTGATTTGATTGCGAGCAGTGTAGCTTGAAATGACTTTCTTGGTGCTCTTGCATTGTTCTAGGTGACAGTCGATCGAGTGGATGGCAAGGTGATGGTCCGGCTATCATAGGGGAGTCTGGTCATTAGAACTTTAGTGGAATGACTAAGTGTGTGCATGATTGAGAGATGCATATGTGATCTTGTGACACACGCTTGCATGACTCGACGACTCGATGACTCAATCCATCTAGACACATATGTACAACATGACTGACTGTCAGTGCAGGCGACAAGCACGACACTTGTGATTGATCGTTGGTCGACCGTGACGACGCTTGTGCAACAGTGAATGTGACTCTGTGTGTGTGTGTGTGATAGATGTTATCATACCAAACATAACAAGTACACATGAAGTGAAGGCTTTGGAGCATAACCAAAACATGGTCGCAAGCATGACTTTGACATCAACATACAAGACATGGTGAAATGAACAAGTAAGGTGAATGCAAAGACTCACGCGAGCTCATGGAGTGAACTTGATTGTGTGCATTTATCAAGTGAAAACTTCAAGGGAGGCTACAAAATTGTGTGTAGGCCAAAATTTTGGAGGGTGGTTGTAGCCACTACAACACTTGGCGACACATTGGTAGAATTCCAACTTCTTTGTTTTGTTTCATTGATAGCACAGGGCCTTAGTCTTTTGAGGAGTATTGAATCGTTGTGCAGCTTGCTTCGACTTCCCCATTTACCCCATGGACATACATGATTCACCTTTTGCCGACTTAGTCAAACACAATCAAAAGTTCATCTTGATCACAGTGTTTCGAATTCTTGAAGGGTAGTTTAGCTCACAAGTTGAATATTTTCAGAGTATAAGTTTTCATCTCTAGTGTTGCTCCGCTGCTAGCAGGCCTGGATAGTACTCTAGTGGAGTCACGTAGGAGCACATGCATTGCTCCATTGCCAGCAAGCCTGGTCAGTACCCTTGCAAGCCTTTCTCTTCTTTCACCTTTGTATTTTTCAAGAGGACTATGCATAGGCACTTATTTATTTTTGGGGCGGAAGAGGGATCCCAACTTATTGAGAGTAGAAGAGGTTTGCTCATTTAGATTTTCCCCTTCTCTGTTTCTACTAGTTGGATGAGCTTGAACGCATAGAGCAGAAGGCTGAGTGTAGTAATGAGGCTTTCCAGTGTGGACACAGGCTCGTAGTTAGACCAATACTTCCCTTGCAGACAACTCATATTTTCCGTCAAGACTTCATTGGCCGAATGTTGTAACGAAGTGCAGAGAGGACAAATACAATATTGGCCAAGTGCTGCAATATCACAAGTCTCTTCAAATTTCAACCACAAACTCTATTCAAAAGTTGGAACGTAGTAGTTGGCAACACTTATTTCCAGAAACAAAAATAGTAATATATCAAGCAAACAAAATGAATGCAAACAAAAATAGCAAGCAAAAAAAAAAGTGAAAACAAAGATAGTAAGCAAAGAAAACAAGATGAAAATAACAAGCAGCAAGAAGACTATGTACATGGCATAGGGCGCGGCCTGACCTACTTGAAATAATTCTTGAGATCTTGGCCATTGACGGGAAGGTTTTCAATCCTCCCGTCAAGTGATTGCAAATGATACATGTGTGGGACAAGATTCTCATGGACTGTGTATGGACAAATCCATAGGGACTCGAACTTCGTATGTTTGCCCTTGTCCTCATGGGGCTTATCCCATTTTAGAACTTAGTCACCAACATCGAAGTTATATTTCCCTGCAAACTTCTTATCAAACCATCTCTTGATATCTGGTCGAGTGTGAATTTTCTTTTGCTTTCATCCTTTCTTCCTGAAGCTTATGGAGAGCATCCATCCTACGTTGAACTAGCTAGCAAGGCTTTCCTTGGGATTCTTGGGAAAGCTGAAGTGCAAGCAAGCAGATATTTGGTGGCAATATGGCTTCTTTTCCATAGACCAGGAAGTAAGGTGAGGTATTCATAGAAAGCTTGAATGTTACATGGTCATCCCAAAATGCATTCGTTAGGGTAGTATGTCAGATGTGTTGCTCAAAGAACACGATCTTCTTGATTATATGGATGAGGTTCTTATTCATGGACTCTGTGAGACTGTTCCCTTGTGGGTAATAGTTAGGTGAATGCTTTAGCACAATACCATTATGTAATGCAAAGTCATAGAGTTTCAAAGACAAAAAGTAAGTTGCATTATAAAAAACAAGTGATACTAGAACGCCAAAGCCTGAGACAATATTTTGCTGGAGGAAGTTGATGACCTCCTGGTCGTTCACTTGTTTGAGCGGAACTGCTTTTGTCCACCACGTGAAGTAATTAGTTGTTGTTAGAATGTAGCAGTTTTGTTTTGACGAATGTGGGAATATTTCCCCAATGATGTCGAGGCCTCATTGTTGGAATGGTTCGGTCACTGCAACGGGGTGCAATGGGGCTGTTGATTTCTGTGTTCTGTCGGTGCATCATTAACAGACTGGGCACTTGCGAGCATAAGCATGTGCATCCTTGAATAATGTGAGCCAATAGAAACCAACTTGCATAACTTTGTGCACAGTGGTGTTTCCTGCAAAGTGACCCCTGGTGGGTAATCATGAAGATCTTGAAGTAACTTCTCTGATTCATGTGCCTCCAGGCACCCGAGCAAAAATCCATTACTGTGCTCCCTGTAAAGCACTTTGTGCACCAATTGATACGCTAAGTATTTAAGGTGTAATGCCCTCTTCTGTATGATGGAAAAGTGAGATGGTACAGTGCCATGCTCAAGGTACTAGTGCACATCTGCGTACCAAGAGGTTCCGTCTTTAGCAAGTGTGGCTCGCCTTATATCATACATCTCAATTTCTTGCTCCGAGTCAGAAAGCTCTTCTTCACTCTCCAGTGAATGTACCACTTCAACTACAAGTCTGCAAAGCCCATGTACTTTTATCCTATGAACCATATTGATTTCAATATCATACTCTTGCAAGCTTGTCATCTAGTTCATGCATCGTTCACCCAATTATTGTTGTACAAGCAATGTGCTAACTGCTGGGTGAGGGGCGAAAACTATGCAGTGGCTCTTTAGCAAGTAGGACCTGAAGTGTTTCACTGTCTTATAAACTGCATAAGCTTGCTTGTCAATGGCGAGGTAGTTGAGTTCTGGTCCCTACATGCTTGTGCTGATGAAGGATATTTGGCGTTCATTATTCATCTCATCCTTCTAAGTGAGTACTACAGCTAGTGAATTATCAGAGGCAAAGGTGTATAATAAGAAATCCTTCTTGAAGTCTGGGGTGTAGAGTGCAGGCACTTTTGCAATGGCTTTCTTGATCCAGGAGAATGCATACTCTTCCCTCTTGCCCCAGTTGTAGACTGCATCTTTCTTGATCATATCCTACATGGGCTTAACTATCTGCACATAATCCAAGATGAAATTCCAGAGGAAGTTTATCTTGCCCAAGAAGGACTACATGGATTTCTTGTTGACTGGGTGAGGGATCTGTGTAATAGCCTGGACCCGGTCTAAATCCACCTTGATCCCGCTTTTTGAAACAATGTGTTCGATAAGGTTCCCCTCAGACACTACAAAATTGCTCTTTTTGGGATTGAAGGAAATCCTGTATCTCCGACATCGCTCAAAAATTTTCTTTAGATGGCATATGTGTTCTTCTCGTCTCTTTGAGAACAAGGTCACATCATCAAGTATACCACTTGTTATCGGGAAAACTAGTGTCCATTTAGAGCTACTAGTCCCACTAAGACGGGTAGCTATCTTAGAAACAAACAAACTAAAGTTACTTGTGTTTTCCTTTATGAGAGATAGATGAGAGAGAAGCAGAGAGTACCAACCTCAGTCTTTCGCTAGTCTCCTTACTCGTTTCCTCTCTCCCTTGATAGAGCTTTCGCCACTCCTTTCTCATTTGTCCCGCTTCAGAGAACACCTATAGAGTCAAAGCAGCAAAATACCATCAAAGCATAGAGATATATAACCATAAAAAATGTAGGATCAGATGTACATTAACCATATAAATGCATACACAAATACAAGATTCAGAGATATACAAGCATATGGAGGAAAACTCAAATAACTTTATTGATAGAAGTAGTAGAAGAGAGGGTTACAACCAGGTTGTCTGATCCAGCATCATCCTCTTAGCATGAAATCCCTCTTCACCTCATGCAAAGCAATATCACCCAACGATGTCTTCAAAGAGAAACCAACAGCACTTCCTTGCAAATTACAAAATTCCAGCCTCCGGATCTCTAGGATGAGGGATCCATATATAGATGTTTACAAGAGAGTGAGTCAGCTTCTGGGATTTTGATTAGCGTCATTTCACTGATAGTTCTTGGTTCCACTTGGAGATTTCATGATCTCTTACTCATCCCTCTGTGAATTCAGAGAAGCAAGTGTCATATGAGCAGTTTCTAGAAGATTCTTTGAGTTTCCACCTAGAAAACTACTTCTACCATTTGTCTGCTCTCACTCATCGCACCCTACATAATGGATTTCTAGTATGCATTTCACCCCCCATGTGTAACAGGTGAGATGCATCACACCCTCAGCGTGGAGCAGTTTGTATGGTCCAGTTTTGACCAATTTTGAGTAGTTTTTCAGCGAGAAATTCTGGGAAATGATGTAATCAGCTGACCTTGTTCCTTTAGGGTATGAAACAACACTTTTAGGGGTTTAGAAGACCTTGGTTTATGGACATATGTGATTGGGGTTTCAGTGCCCAAATATGTCTATAACAGTTGCCCCCTAAAGCATGAGGTCGTAAATCTTCTGATGTCGGATGAAATGCTTTATTATGAGGATCCGAGGTTTTTCGAACTGGAAGGTGACCTGTAATGAGATACAATACAATACATTATCTTCATAATATTTTCATGATCTAGCTAAGGTAGGCATTCCCATGCTCATCTTTATAAATTCATTTTCATGTACATAAGACAAACAATCATCTGTGTGGCAGACTGATGATTCTGGTAGAGCCATCATCCCTTAGCTTGGATGATTATCTATGCAACAATGATGTACATTTGATGTCTTTATTTTCCTGAATATATCGCAGCCCAGATGGATGAAACTAGATCCGAGGTCTTCAAACTTGTTCAATCTTCGCCCGAAGTACAAGTCGATCCATGTGAAAAGATGTTCTGATGTCAAACACGGAAAGACATCGCTTGATTACTAGCAAATGATGTAAGCTGTTAAAAGGCACGAGAGGAATCACTGATAATGATAATGACCCTCAAGGTACTGTAGTACAATTCACGTGGTGTGAATACATGAGATGATGTCGAACACCACGCAAAATCTTTCGGTTGAAGGCCATTGATGTAAACCTGTCGCCAGAAGTGAGAAACTTGCCATTGAGGCATGCAAGCTTCAAAGTACTGAAAGGGTTATTCATAAGTCGACTTCTTGGATAATGAGCTGATGTCGACAAGAAGTGACCCGTCATAGGAGGGCCTTAATGAATCCCACATCTACGACACGGAACGGAGCAAATGATTTTGTGGAGGTGAAAACGATCTGATGATACAAGGTTCAGGGTGGCGGTCATGAAAAATGGAGAGTGAAGGTATTGTAGCGGATGAGGCATTAGCTGGGTTGGTGAATTCTCTGAGAAACTTCTCTTGAACATATCGGCGACACTGAAATGGATTGGTAGTGTTAACCCCAAAATGGATGGTACAGCGGACCAATGGTGATATGATAGGTGAACGGAATAACCCAACCTGACTCGATCATGGTGATGGAGTGAAAGTGTCATGTTCAAGAGCGACCTACTACCAATGAAGCTATTCAAGTTTTCTTCCCTTTTTCCCCAGTCATTGCTGACCAATAACTCTTTATTTTTGTCAAGCTTGAGGAGGATAACATATGCTTGTTCTATAATTTGTCCTTCGGGCAAACTTGTCGCTATGTTTTAACGAGCCTAGCGATAGTGAAACTCGCTCTTGTATGCATGGACAAGTTTGTCACTATTGTTTTAATGAGTTTAATGACAAAGATAACTCGGTCCTTTTCAATTTTAGAGAGTTTAGAAAGAGATGTAAAGGCAACTCCAGTAGTCCTTCTTCGTAATATAATCCCTTAAGTCCGAAAAAGTATAAAATAATACGAAAGGGATGACTTTTCGATAGTTTTAACAAGCCGAACAAGACAAGTGCTCGATCTTTTTGTGTAATGATCCCTCAGGTCCAAAAAGATTAAAATCTATAGGAGGGATGGCACTTCCGATCGCTTTAACGAGCTTGAGAGGCCAATTTCTCGGCAATTTTTTTCATATTTTATGAGTCAGGTGAAAAGAGCTTAAAGGAGACTCATTTTTTTGAGGAACAAGTGATGTTTTTGGATAGCAACTAGTTCCAGGTAAGGTTTGGAACTTTTCAATCACGGCAGTGTAAAGAAGGTGGCTAATAGAATCACTCATCACAGCTATTCCTCAAAAGGGTAAACAATCAAATGGAGGCGTATGATCGGCTAAAAAAGAGTGGAGGTGATGGTAAGAACACGACCAAGGTTCAACAGCTGATAGTTATGCAATCACAAAGATTTACCGAAGGTGGGTTCATTTTTTAATGAGCTTAAACTCTGGGGGAACATGTGCTCATTGCTAGGTTTATTTTTTAACGAGCTTGAACTTCACGTAAAACTGCTCGTGCTAGTCGTATAATAAGGATGTCTCATTGATAGGTTCATTTTTTAGGGAGCTTGCCCCATTCGAAACTTTGCTCTGGAGCCTTTCGTATGCAAGCTAGGAATGACCAACCTACGAGTTTAAAGGGTTGAGAGCCTACAAACTAAGAAAATAAAAGGTCGCTTTTCACTTGCATGCAAAAAGGTTTGCATGCCCCCAGGTATAAGTAGAGTTTCTAGGTTACCATACGGAAGTTCTTGCATTAGCAAGATTGTTTCATCCACGTAGCAAACAAAACACTTCCTCGGCGATGTCGATAGAAATGGACAAAGGTGATTGTTGTTAGTGCCAATCACATAACCTTTGACGGGGGAATCCTTTTCCAGTCTACTTCCATTTTCCTAAACAGACAGGGGAGTCAGACTAGTCATATATCCTCCATGGAAACCTACCTTATAACTGGGGTTTTCCTGCCGAAGCAGACCAGGGCGCATGCCTCCTGGGTTTCAATCACAATCACCGAATCACTCGCAATCATCAGGTGGATGAACTAGAGATTGATGAGACATTCCTTGCGTAAAAAGACTAGTTAGGGATGGCATTTGACTAGTAGCTGTGTTTGAACCAGGGAATGAAAGCTGGTCAACTAGGTGGACCACTCTGCCTTCATGCGGAAAACACATCACTTGAAAGAGTGAGGAAACAATAGCTCCCATGCTATAAATGTAGTCACGCCCAAGGAGTAGATTGTAATATATGGGCCCTTGGACTACCATCACGCTTATATGAACGGTTTTCCTTCTCAAAGTTATAGGCAAATTTGGAAGGATCCCTAACGGTTGACTGGTTCCTTTGTTGAAGCCTGTCAGATTTCAAATCTCAGGCAGAAGCGATGGCGAACCAAGCGCTTTCCAAGCAGTTGAGGAAAGGATACTCACAGAAGCCCCTTCATCTATGATAGTACCAACCATGATCATTTTGTAAGCTTGTACTATGATTCAGAATGGTACATTAGATGGTAGGTGGGGTCTTCCTAGTAGATTCCAATCGAAGGAAATGACTAGATTGCTTGGAGGAGGGACCGAATAAATAGACGGGTAAATCTCTGACGAACTTCCTTCCTGTGGTAAAGGAAGGGGTTGATTTCCTCCATGTTCATCGGATTCTATGTTAACAAAAATAATTTGAACGGTATCGTTCTCATTCTCTTTGGTGACAGTATCATCTGAAGGTGGACCTTCTAAAGACAAGGCTAGGTCGACTGCCGTCTCGACCTGTTGACTTTGGTCCCATGTGGACTCAGAGGGTTTATCTTCAATGGTAGGTGCTTCGACTGACAACAAAGATGTGTCAGTCGTATTTTCAACTAGTGATGGATTCAGCAAGAGTTTCTTGTATCCAGGAGGAAATCGCTGTAGTGAAGTAGGACAGTTATCCAAGACTCTTTTAGCTTCATCCAAGAAGGGACAACAGTGGAGGGCATTATTGCCTTCACACAGCCTACAAGGAAATCTAGATCTTCCTTTCTGTCCATTGACTTCATTTTCAATAGTTGATGGTGTGCTTTAAACATGATCGTTAGAGGTTGAAGACATCGGATTGTGCAAGTGGGGAGACCAGTCCCTCAGGATCCGCAGGATGCGGGGACAATCTTGATGATAGTAGTATTTTTTGCAAATGACACATGGAGATTTAGGTTTGGAAGGTGCGGTGTGTGGATTTTCGCCAGATGATGCATGGTTGCCCCCTTTCGCAGTTGGATTCTTCTTCTTCTTCTCCTTCCCTTTCTTCTTCTTCTCAGTTACTTGGTTTTTAGCGTTACTAGCTTCACCAAGCGAAAAGGAAGAAGGAGTGGGAGAAACAAATGAAGTAGAAGGTGCGGGAGAAACTTTAGTATCATCTGGTTACTGGTTTAATTGTTGAGGAATTTTGGTGTTTTGAACGATAGAGGTCGAGAAAAGCCATATTGGCAGGCCAATTGTGAGTCCTGGAAGGGACAATGTAGCCATGTGTGGAGCACCAACATCTACCCAAGAGGAGAAGGGACTAGGATTTCCCCAAGGGGAAATCCTTGATTGGTAGACTCCATTTTCTCAACCTAAGACCAACGAGGGAACAATGACGTTATTCTAATTAAAATAAATTTTATGACGCTTTGACACAACTTGATTTTTCAATTTTTAAGAGTCGAGAAAAAGCTAAAGATGACTCTAGTTGCCTTCGATTTTTAATGAGCCTGATGTGACAAGTGCTCATATGGACCTTTTATTTTAAGGAGTCTGAAAAAGAACGAAAGTGACTACTCTGAAAATCTAGACAGATGGATTACCAAATCAATCGCAAAACTACATAATACTTTTTACGATACGACAGTCAGTCTTCTCGAATGTTGTGTTCAGTGCATTGCGATCGATAGGGCAGTAGACACGACTTCCTAAGGATAAAGGATGTAGCATATTGTGGTCTCCCAATATATACTCGACGATACGTGGGAGCACAAGTCTGTACTAGCACTTTTCATCTCAAAGAGGAGGAATCACCCAACCTACAATGAAAGCAATAGTTACCAGGCTTTACGATGTTGGAATATGTCTCTAGCCTAGACTTCTAGATGTTGTGTGTTAGGTTCCAAAGCGTTTTTATGTTCATTGAGGTTTATTTTATAGTTGATCTTTCTTAAGAAGTTTTCCTTTAAGGTTCACTGTGTGATGTAGATATACAATTCCTAAATATGCAATCTAAGATGATAAACAATCATTTACTTTCTTTTTGCAATGAAAATCCTAGCTACTAAGGAAAGAGAGATGAAATTCTTTCAACATAGAGCAAAGAGCACACACTAGATGCACTTTTCCTAAATCAATTTCAGCATGCAGTCTAAATGCAAATGCACATGCATGTATTGTTTTTTAGTTTCCTTAATGTGAGAATGACAAAAAGAAAACTAAGTACAGATCTGAATTATCTTCTTTCAAAGCAACAATACCAACAATTTTCTCTTCAAAAAACGAAAGGAAGGCTAAGACGACACTTTGCGATTTCGAATTTAAAACTATTTTCAACACTTGAAATACTATTAATTCAAATCAAATACAATGGCAAAAGTGTAATCGACTATCTAAAAGAGGAATGCTTTATGACACTCTTTTTCTTGACTGAAAATGACACTTGTGACACTTTCAAATCAAAAGATGACAGTTCGATTAAGCTACTATTTGCAAAGGAGAACTGTAAATGATGAAAAATACATAAAAAAAACATTCACAATTCCTTATCAGTGGAGGCTGAAATAATGCAAAGGAAGATGGTTTCAATAGTGATGTACTGATCATAGATAGTAAAACTACTCAATAAAGCTGAAGACAATGAAGAAAAAACCAAAATCTGGAGGTAGAAATAGTCCTAGTCAATCATCACACATGTAACACAAGGAAATAGGGATGAATCTTACCTACAACACACGGGAGGTGCGATGCATCTAGATTGCCAATGAGAGACAGTGCGATGGTCCAGGGATGAGACTGAGCTTGGTTTTCACTCACAGTTTGCAACTAAGCTCAGGGGTTTAGGCTTAGCTAATGATAGTTAGTAAACACAAAGTATAGGGGCTGATCTAATGAGGTTATTTGAGCTACCACCAAGGCACTTAGGATGTTTGCAAGCTAGATGTTCAGTTCATTAACCAACCTGGAGATTGACTGAAGCAGTGTTGATCTACTTTGCAATTGCATAGAAAAAGTAGTTCGAAGGCTAGTTGGCTTAACTTTAGGCTCCATCTGTGGTTTATAAAGCAAACAACAGTAACAAAACAAACAAACTATTCACTCCCCAGCGGAGTCGCCTTTTTTTTATCGGGAAAACTAGTGTCCATTCAGAGCTGCTAATCCCACTAAGACGGGTAGCTATCTTAAAAACAAACAAACTAAAGTTACTTGTGTTTTCCTTTATGAGAGATAGATGAGAGAGAAGCAGAGAGTACCAACCTCAGTCTTTCGCTAGTCTCCTTGCCCATTTCCTCTCTCCCTTGATAGAGATTTTTCCACTCCTTTCTCGCTTGTCCCGCTTCATAGAACACCTGTAGAGTCAATGCAGAAAAATACCATCAAAGCATAGAGATCTATAACCATAAACAATGTAGGATTAGATGTACATTAACCATATAAATGCATATACAAATACAAGATTCAGAGATATACAAGCATATGGAGGAAAACTCAAATAACTTTATTGATAGAAGTAGTAGAGGAGAGGATTACAACCAAGCTATCTGATCCAACATCATCCTCTCATCATGAAAGCCCTCTTCACCTCATACAAAGCAAGATCACCCAATGATGTCTTCAAAGAGAAACCAACAACACTTCCTTGCAAATTACAAAATTCCAACCTCCAAATCTCTAGGATGAGGGTCCATATATAGATGTTTGCAGGAGAGTGAGTCAGCTTCCAGGATTTTGATTAGTGTCATTTCACTAATATTTCTTGGTTCCACTTGGAGATTTCATGATCTCTTACTCATCCCTGGGCGAATTCAGAGAGGCAAGTGTCATATGAGCAGTTTCTAGAAGATTCTTTTTGTTTCCACCTAGCAAACTTCTTCTGCCATTTGTCTGCTCTTGCTCATTGCACCCTACAGAAGGGCTTTCACACCCCCCGTGTGTAACAGGTGAGATGCATCGCACCTTCAGCATGGAGCAGTCTATATGGTCCCGTTTTGACCAATTTTGAGTATTTTTTCAGGGAGAACTTCTGGGAAATGATGTAATCAGCTAACCTTGTTCCTTTAGGGTATGAAACAACACTTTTAGGGGTTTATAAGCCCTTTTTTTATGGACATATGTGATTGGGGTTGCAGTGCCCAAGTATGTCTATAACACCACTACGCTTTGTACGATGAGTCCGTGCAAAGCGATGTCCATTGTCCATTGGAAGGTTGCGCCTGCATTCATAAGCCCAAACGACATTCGTTTTTAAGCGAATGTACCCCACTTGGTACATAAAGTAGTTTTAAGTCTGTCAGGTTCTGCTACCAGAACGTGATTGTATCCTGAGAAACCGTCAAGGAGAGAAAACATATGTGCCCCAGATACTGTTTGCAAAATGTGTCCCATAGATGGCACGGGGTAGTTGTCTTTGTTTGAGGTGCATCTTACGTTCCGGAAATCAACACACAAGCATATTTCCCTGGACTTCTTACATACATGAACAAGATTTAAAACCCATGTGGAATGACGAAATTTGTATATGATCCATGCATCCAACAGCTTAGTGAAATCTTTTTGTATGAGGGGTTCAAGTGACGGATGTACTTTCCTCAACTTTTGTTGGTATGGCTTGACCCCTTGTTTGATTGGGATGATGTGTTGGATGATCCGCGTGTCATAAGTATTCAGATCATCATACATCCATGGGAACACATCTTGGTACTCTTTGAACAAGTAGACAAAGGCTTGCTACTCTTGTTGTGTACAACATGTACCAAGATTGACAAACTTCGGATCTTTCTCTATTCCCATGTGTATCAGTTCATGCCTCATGGTGGAACTCTAGGTCTTGTTGTTCCTTGCCCCCTCAAAATGTTCATGCAAGTCATAAATATTTTCCAATTTTGCCACATTTTCCATGATAAGGTGGCCTTTCTTGTCGCCAACTTCTGCTCGCAAAGAGAAATCGTGCTCATCATCATCTATCGCTACATCTTTGAAGGCATCAGCGTTGGCCATGAAATGCAGTATCACTTTAAGCGTGACCATGTTGAGGCTGATGGCCTTCTACAAGACTAACACGAGTAATTCATACTCAACAACATTGTTTGTGCACTCAAACTCCAAGCAACTTGAAACTAGATGCTTCCTGATGTAAGGGTCGATCAAGACACATCTGTCTCCTAAGACATCCTATGTCTTTGATCCGTCAAAGTACATGGTCCATAACTTGTTTATACACCGACCACTTGATGTGCTAGTACTACTGCTACTACTATTGCTGCTACTATTGCTACTATTAGTACAATGTATTGTACAAGTTTCATTACCATCAGTTGGGCAAGGAAGGAGTCCCAACTGCATGTCTAGTGGGGTTGGAGCTAGCCGCGCAGGATAACACCCCAATTTTGTTTCAAGGAGGCAGTTTCCAAACATGAGTTCTGTGAAGGCCAACAGTTCATTCCCACCATTAACAGGAGTGACATTATGTTTCATATACCTCTCGGATAACACCCGAATCTAGTTTTATTTTCCCTTGTATGGAAGCCACATGTGAGACCAGTCTGTAGCAAAGTATCCATCTAGCTTTATGGACCAGTCTCTACTGAGTAGTAGACGGTATGCTTCTGGTATGTCCACAACCACTATGTTGATGCATTGGTGGACTCAACCATCTTGATATAATCAAATGATCACATCTTGTAGTTTACCAATGGCTGGTTGTTATGAAACCAGTTCACAAAAAGATAGAAAAGAAAGATCAACGCCTTAGAAATCAGCCTCTTTGAGGGGGAAACCTCCTTTACATTACACAAATGAACAATTCTTGGATGATACAAATGACAAGACCTCCTTTCTATATATAGGAGACTAAGGGGTCATAATGTAATCAGAGCCGACATAATAATAATAATGTAAGGGCACAACAATATAATAAGGGGGTTGAACTAATAACAATAAGGGGTTACACTAGTAGTATAGGGACCTAGCATGCCCCTCTCCTTCAAAAAGTGTTGTCCTCAATGCTTGAGTAGTTCTAGATGCTTCTGTATAAAATTCTCATCCTCCCATGTGGAATCTTTCGCAAGTAAGTTCTTCCATTTGATGAGATACTCTAAAATTGATCGATTTCGCAGCAATCAGGTTCTTGTTTTCGTGACTGCTTTAGATTCCAATATGATTTTTCCTTCCTCAACAAGTTCTGAAAATATTGTTTGAACTGGGAGCTTTTCACTTATAAACATCTTTAAGCATGAAACATTGAAAACTGGGGGCACTCGGGAAGATGCAGGAAGCTCCAATTTGTTTGCCATAGTACCAATCTTTTGGAGCACCTTGTAAGGACCATAGTACTTTGGTGATAATTTATTATCCTTCTTAACTTGCTTGAGGGACATTTTTTTATATGGTTGTATTCGTAAAAATACCCAGTCACCTATATCAAAACTTATTTCACTGTGATGTTGATATTCATGTTGTTTCATTCGATTCAGTGCCAAAGTGAAGTTATCCTTTAAGAGTTGGAGAATATTTTGTTGTTGAGGGTCTACCTTAACACCTTCATGAGATACAATATGACCCAAGTATTCCACCTCTTGTACTCCAAAGAAACATTTGGAGGTTTTTTCATATAATTGTTTCTTGTCCAATAGTCTGAGCACTCTATCAACATGTTGAACATCATCCTTCCAAGACTTGTTGTAGATTAGTATATCATAAAAAAATACTAACACAAATTTTCTAAGGAAGGATTTGAAAATGGAATTCATCAAACCTTGGAATGTAGAAGGTGCATTGGTAAGGCCAAAAGGCATGACCAAAAATTCATAATGACCCTCATGAGTTCTAAATGTTGTTTTCGGAATGTCTTCAGTCTTCATTTTGATTTGATGATATCCTGCATGAAGGTCCAACTTGCTGAAGTAAATTTCTCCATGCAATTCATCCAATAATTCATCAATGAGAGGAATGGAAAATTTATGTTTAATAATAATATTGTTGAGCTCTCTATAATCCAGACACATGCACCACGATCCATCCTTCTTGTGCACCAATACTATTGGAGTAGAGAAAGAACTTTGAATAGGTTGAATTATACCAACCTCTAGCATTTTTGCAACCATACGTTCAATTACACTCTTTTGTGCAAAGGGATATTTGTAAGGCCTGATGTTTGGAGGAACACTTACTGGAAAATGAATAGCATGATTATGATCACAAATAGGTGGGAGGCCTTTGGGAGTCTCAAATACCTTGGAATGATTGTCCCAGACTTTTCGGAGATCTAGAGAAATAGATGATTTCGACGTGGGAACCTCTAGAAAACATAATTGTGCAATTAAGCCACATTGTTCTTCCTTTAGAATATTTTTCATCCATTAGAGCTAATTATATTTCCTAGTTTCCTTGTGATACCCCTTAATTCAACATCCTTTCCTTCTGAAAAAATTTTCAAGAAGAGTTCTTGAAAATTAAAAGTTATCGTACCCAAATATTGTAGCCATTGGACTCCTAGTACAACATCAGCACCACTTATTGGAATGGAAAGCATTGGACTATTCAAAACACATTCCCCCATGTATAGCTTGATATTATGGAACTTTGGAGCAATTCAATTCCTTCGCTATCTTATAACCAATAAAATTATGGGTACCTCCCAAATCAATCAACACTATTACCTTTTTCTTCTTGATATGTCCTTCTATCTTGATAGTTTGAGGAGTGGTAATTCTTGCCAATGCATTAAAATATATGGTCAGATTCATTTCTTGATGCTTGATGTGATCTTTCACTTCTTGAACCTTTTTCTTCTTGATATGTCCTTCTATCTTGAGAGTTTGAGGAGTGGTAATTTTTGCCAATGCTTTACAAGATATGATCGGATTCATTTCTTCATTCTCTGGGGTTGGTTCCTAGTGTATGTCCTCTTCTTTTGATGTTTCTTGATCCTTTTCTTCCTCCTCTTCACAATCTATGTAAAATAATTTCTTCTCAGCACACTTATGATCTTTAGTGTATTTGCTATCACAAATGTAACAAAGCCCATTTTCTCTTTTTTCTTCCAATTATTGTGGTGTAAAACTTCTAGGTTGTGGAAGGCTAGGAGAAAAAAAACTTCCATATTTGTAGTTGTGAGTGGTAGGATTCCTTGTTTCCATAATTCCACTTTTAATTTGTCATGCCAACCTAAATGCCTTCTCCAATGAATCAAGTTCCCAAAGATGAACCTCATGTTGAATGTTATCCTTTAAATTCCCTATGAAGACATCAATCCTTTGCTTCTATGGAATATAATTTACCCTTATATTCAATTTTTAGAAGTCCTCAATGTGCTCTGCCATTGAACCCTTTTGTTTGAGATTTATCAATTGGCTAAAGAAGGTGTTGCTATTTGTATCCTCATAATGTGCTATCATTTCCTCCGTGAAAATTGACCAAGTGACAAGTGGTTTATGAGAATAAAGCCCTTTATACCATAAAAATTGATTCGATTCTAAATATAAAGATGCAATATGTACCTTTTGTAATAGTTTTACATCATGTATATCAAGATATTGTTCCATCTGTAGTATCCAATTTAACCGATCCTTGTCATCAAACTTCCTCATATCGCCTTTTCTAGATTTTAGGAGCTCGATATTGAAATGACTATAACTATGTAATTTTGGATCTCCAAGGTCTAACATTTCAAGTTCTAGTATCCCTCTGCGTCCTCTTTCCAATTCCACCAGTCTAATCAAAATTGGATTCTCTAAGAAAGAGTTATGCCCAATCTCCCAAGATGGCCTGCTTATATACTTTTTCAGTAGAGTGAACTTGTATGAAGTACCACGTGTTACTTTTTTGACCTTCAGGGTTGAATAGAATACCCGCAAAATTCCAGTTCGTCCTCTTTCTGTAGCTTCTTACGAAATTTCAATCTAATGCTCAAAGAGGAGATTATGACGATTTTCCCCAAGTCACGTGTTTGGGATGTAATTTAGGAGCCTGCATAAAACCTAAATTTCTTGGACTTTATCTCCGCAAATATAGCAAAAAAAGATCTGAAATTTGGGTCCACGCTTCACCACAATTTTGTCTCAAATGGGTTTTAATTTCAGAGCCTAAACCTTCGTAGAAAACAAACTATAGTGAAAATACCACGATGACCTATTTGAGATGGAATTCTGGAGTTTGCAAAAACCCTAGCTTCCTCAGATCATATCTCCGCAAATATAGTGAGACAAGATCTAAAATTTGGACCCGAGGTTTAGAATGAGTTTGGCTCAAATGGGTTTTTTTTTAAGCTTCTGAAACATCATAGAAAAATGTTATAGCGAAAATTCCACGATGTCGTGTTTGGAGCAGCAAAACCCTAGAATCCAAAGCTTTGATACCAAATGTTATGAAACCAACTCACAAAAAGATAGAAAAGAAAGATCAACGCCTTAGAAATTAGCCTCTTCGAGGGGGAAACCTCCTTTACATTACACAAATGAACAATTCTTGGATGATACAAATGAAAATACCTCCTTTCTATATATAGGATTCTAAGGGGTCATATGTAATTAGAGCTGACATAACAATAATAATGTAAGGGCATAACAATAACAATAGTGGAATTATATGGGGCACAATAATAACAATATGGGGGGCACAACAATATAATAAGGGGGTTGCACTAATAACAATAAGGGGTTACACTAGTAGTATGGGGACCTAACACTGGTACCGATGTTTGATCAAGTTGTATGATTCGCATGAATGTCTCGCTCCATTGTGCATTGATCTTTTTCACAATGGAGAGTGGCATGACGTTGACTACCGCACTGGAATCAAGCAAGCAATTGTGAACATTGTAGTCAAATATTTTTAATGATAGTAGGAATGGAGTGCAACTTGAGACTGCTTCTTCCATCCAGAGTGTGTTGAGCATAGTGGAAAGTGATCTGGGAGGTGTGCTTGCTCCCTTGCTGGTAGAGGCTACACTGTCTATTGTTGTCTGTCCCAATGCGTGCAGCAGGATGTCTCGCTGACTCTAGATCTTAGCTAGCTCAAACAAAATGATGTTCACTCGATTTTTCTTCATGTCATCTACAATGTTGTATTCCAGAGGTGGTAGACTCTCTGAGGTGTCCGAGGTAGAACGGATGTTCGTGTCATCCGACGGAGTGTTTTGTAGCTTTCTACTCATGGACGTACTCTTTTCCACCGCTGTCTTCCCGAACTTATTCTGTGTTTTTTACTTTGGGGAGGCTGGTGGATCAACCTTCCTCAACAACAGTTTCATATTTTATTGTGCTTACCCAAGTGTAAGGGGAGCCCCTTTACTCCTGAGGTTCTATCGGTCATTTTTTCTTTGAGGTTGCTTCTCAGTGTTCATCTTTGACCTTGCTTGCGAGCACTGATATGCATTCACTACATGCCTAGAACTTGATGGTTCATCAAGTGCAACTTCTTCGTCATCATCAGTGTCTTCTGACTGCTCCTGCATACTGTTTTCTGTATCGAAAGTATGACTGCATATAGAGTTCACGACTCACTTCCAATCCGAACAAGAGTTCTTGGGGTGATTCCCTTCATGATATGAACAAATTTAGGATTTGCACACTGTTCAACTTGGAAGACAAAGCTCTGCATAGTTTTTGGAGCGAGCCAGTTGCCGCTTGATAAGTTTCTTGCCTATATCTGCCTTGGCAAATGGCTGCTTGCAAATGTGTCTGTTTTCCGTTGTTTGAGCTTGGACACTTCCATAGTCAATTTCTTGACCAGGCAAGTGAGGGTTTCAATATCAGTTGGCTCCTTGTCTCTACCCTTGCTCACCATTGCTTCGGACTTCCTACTTGCATCTTTGGAGTCCTTTATTGATTCATCATCCTTGATGACTCCAATTGCGCACAGGTCTTTCTCAACAGCAATAACCTCTTCGCAGTTTTCTAAGAGTGTTGATTTCACAGCTCGCTTTAGGAACTGCGCAACGCTAGTCGGCAGTACTGATGTGTAGTAATCAACAGTGATGGAGTCATGAGGTTTAGTGTCCACTGTAAACTTGTTCAATATGTGTGTAAACCTCTTATTAAATTCTTTTACTTTTTGTTTTCCCTCCATCTTTAGGCTTCCCAATTCTCTGAGTAGCATGGCTGGGGTCTTGTCATCGGAAAACCTTTCAAGGAAAATGCGTTTGAATGCACCCTAGTTCTATATAGAGTTCAGCGGAAGGCTGTGATACCATACAACTGCACAACCATCCAAGCTACATGGAAACAATCTACATGCTACGTCGTCATATCATACCTCAAGGGTCTGCAGCTGTAGGTAGAAGTTGTCCAAGTGATCTTCTACCTTCACCATGCTTTCAAGGTTAAACTGGATGTTCATCCTCTCCGCTTGCTTCGGCGTCTTGTACAGAACAGTTGGGAGAGCCAACGGTCCCTTAGTCATCCATTCTAGATTTGGGTCAGCCATCTCTTCTTCTTCTTCATCCTCCTCCTCTCTTTCATAATCTGATGGTTGTGGCTTTGAGTCTATTGGTTCATCTCTACCTTCGCCTCCTCCAATGCCTTCCCTTCCACCTCATGTACCGAAGTGTGATCTCAAGATCACAAGAGTGTCTTGTTCACCTCACCAGAAGACTGGAGGTTCCTCTCCATCTTGAATAGCTTCTATTAGACCTTCAAGTGTGGCAAGGACTACTTCTTCCACCGTTGACACAACAACTCTTGTAGGAGTGGCTTTTGGATTTCTTGACACGTATGGAGGATGATGTATGCCTTGGGATCAATCTGACTACTTTTGTGAACTGGCAAGTGATGGGATGGGTAGAGCAAAGTTGATGATACAGAATCTCATGTTCAATCCTGGGAGGTGAGGAGTAACCAACTGCAGAGTCGCATGTAGGAGATAGGGAGTGTGATTTACTACCTTAACCAGATGGTTGATGAATGGGTGTGAGAGGATGCTCAGCCATATAAAACTCACTTCCCTCCTTCTAGTGCCAGGAATGTTGACGATGTTGGACCTGCCAACATTCAGGGGATCAACCTGATATGAAGTCCCAACTAGACCTCACATTGTTTGGTGTGGGAGTCCCATTTGGTATGATGGCTCGGTTGCCATTATCTTAAGGATTTTCCTCAACTCTTGCTTGTCAGCACAAGAGAGTTGTCTACTTTGTCTTCAAGAAGTGAGGTTCACATGCCTAGTGAGTGTAAGTGTCACTTGTGTCAATAGTTCTTTCACTGTAGAGGGAGAGGGTGAGAGTGAGTCCCAAGTCGATTGGGAGAAGTCCCAATGCTACTAGGAACACACAACAAAATAGGACATGCACAGCTTCTAGCAGAGCAGTCCGCACAGATGCAGCAGTCACAGCACACAAGGGAAGATAACATGTATAACACTCAGCGGATTAGTCCACACGATTGCAACGGTTGCTTACAACAAGCTTTATGTGAAAGGTCGATCTGATGCCCGGGAGAGTAGTCTACACGGGCAAGACAACATTAACAGCATATACAACACATTTTCACTAATATATTATGTATTACAACAAGTGAAATAGTTCAAATTTGAAACATAGGTTAAATCAACATGCATCACAAGTGTTAAATATTAGTGTTACAACAGTTACAATACATGTGTGAAAACATGCTAGCCTCTTAGCAGGCTTCTGAATTACGTGAGAATTCCAAGACACATCGTTACGCCATACATCACTAACCCCATGTGAGGGGCATTGGAGCCACTACTTACTCCTCAAAGAAAATATTACAGACTCTCTTGGCTATGTGGGAGGAGATGAGGTGAAAAGTATTTTGCATGTACAAATGAGGGGGTATTTATAGCCAAGGGTGAAACTAACCCTTGTAGTTGTTCAACTACCCTCATGATTGTTTGAATTCCATGACTTTTCGACTTTACATGACTATTTTTACAACAAGTGGGTCTCTTTGACTTCCACGTTACATTACATTGATAGATAGTATGGCCCATAGTAGAGATGTGGATGACATGACTTGACATGACAGTGCTGGTACATTCATGTTGTTGCTGGTGTGCATGTCGAGTTGCAGTGCTACTAGGTGATGGATGTCCTCACGGTGTGTCACATCTTTACCTCCATATGGCAAAGTGTGTAGAGTCTTCAATGGTCGTTGGTTCGCTTGATGTTGCTTTTGCACGCTTCTCCTTGCTTGTATATTGAAAGACTTGACAGGTTCGTCTATTCACAAAAGGCGCATGTTCATTCATTCATTTGTCCATGAGCACATCTTGCATGTTTTCTCATCCGTCCATTCATGAACACATCTTTGCATGAACGTCCATTTGCGAGAACATCTCTTTGCATGCATCATTTGTTCATCTATTGGTGAACCTGTCCTTTTGCATGTGCTCCCCTTTGTTCATCCTGTTCATCATCGCGCGATGTTTGTTTGTGTACCTATTCCTGCAGTCACTCATGATGAGATGAAATCAAATCCAAAAACCTCCTAGTCTACCATGATACATCATCACTTCAGATGCCAGTGACTGAGAGAGGCAACAAGGTTGTGAGGCGGGATGGACGTTTTGGACATTGCTGATGAAAACTACGGAAGAGTCACTGCGTGATGGAGATGGGAAATCGGGATCAATAGTGACTATTCGCGAGGTCTGGTCCAACTGGAGGACAATGTTGGAAATAATACTGAGAGGGGGGGGTGAATCAATATTATCAGATCAATCAAACTTTTCAATTTCATACTCAGAAACATATACGCTACTTCAATTAAGTGAACCCGCGTGTACACGCTACTGTGTCTAATGAAACTCGCGTATATCCAGAGATCTTATAATTCAGTTAGCTTAATCTTCAGTAAATGCATCAGATCATTATTAAGCATATTAACAGTAAATAGGTGCAGAATAACAGAACAGAACATCACACAAGAGCCACACACATGAACACAAAGATATAAGGTGGAAACCCAATGTGGGTGAAAACCACCTGCTGCAAGTCATCTCAATCTTCTTCTTAATAAGAAAATCCTTTTACAATATTTGTACTGGTGCAGTCTTATACCAGTACGGGAGCTACAACCCCCTTTGCTCTTGTACTAGCCGATCCATTTACTAGTACGCAAGCTGCTACCTGCTACAATGCTCCAAAGATCTCCTTTAGCTTTTGTACTAGCTTAGATACTAGTACGTAGGTGCTTGCCTACAATCTTCTCACCTCCAGGTACCACGTTTCATCAATTTTCAGACTGGATACACTGAAGCACAACACATAATCTGTAAGGCCACTTTTCATCCAATTTTCATATTGGACCCATAACTATCATTGAAGCTCAAAACAATCATCAAACTCTGAATCACTGAAACCCTGTTAACAACAGTCACCAGAACACAGAGCAGACACAGAACTCTGTAATAACCATCAGATCCATCTGCAACTTCAAATATTAAGATTTACAATGTATACGCTACTTCGATGAATCAAACCCGCGTGTATACGCGCTTTTATCAAAGCAAACCCGCGTACAGATCTAAAAATAATTTCTCATAACTTGCAGCTGTACCAGACATCAGTCATACTCATAATACTTATAGAACAATACATGCGTCAGTATGTAGATCTAGAATAAGCATCATAAAGATAGTTCATTTCAAACCATTTGATCCCGATCTCTCCTTAGATCTAGTTCTCCATCAACCGATGAGATCTGATCCCAATCTCTCCTTAGATCTAGTTCTCCATCAACCGATGAGATCTCTCCTTAGCTCAGATCAAGCAATGCATCATCAACCCATAACCTGCATACTGGATCTCATACTTCTTCAGATATTCAAGACATTTCAGATACACTTGCCTAATGATTTCCTTCTCCTTATATAGCCTTAGGCCTTGTTCAATACCAAGAGCCAAAACCATAGAAAACCAATACCTTCAACTTCAAAACTAGGGATCGACACGCCCGTCGAGACACAATGGTCTGAAACCATAGGCACAACTTCCAAGGACTAACCGCCATGGACCAAAGGTACTTTTCCACATACACGCGCTTTTTCTGAAGCCAACCTGCGTGTACACGCGACTTGGGCTTAACGAACCTGCGTGTATGAACTTTCTCTTCTTCTTATAGTCTGATCATCAATTCCTTGCTGCTGACCTTCTGTCTGATCATCAATTCCTTGCTGCTGACCTTCTGTACTATGATTTGTCATCAGTGAGGTTTGCCATCAAGGACAACACTTATCTCATAATGCCAACAATCTCCCCCTTTGGACTTGATGGCAAAGCTAACTTGTCACACTTAGAACTATCATTTGATTCCTTTGAGCTGTCCTCCATCAGTCACATCTGATATCTCTTCTGAAGATTCATCATCTGATTCCTTTGAGCTGTCCTCCATCAGTCACATCTGATATCTCTTCTGAAGATTCATCATCTGATTCCTTTGAGCTGTCCTTCATCAGTCACATCTGATATCTCTTCTGAAGATTCACCTAGTTATACATAAGTGAGATATTCTTCTATGAGAGGGTTGCCATCAAGTACAACACATGCATCATAATGCCAACAATCTCCCCTTTGGACTTGATGGCAACAACACCAAATCACTCTCCCCCTTTGACATCAAGGGCAAAGGGTGGACCAAGATATTCTCTTCCTTTGCTCAATCATTCCACTGTCCATACTCCCCCTGAGTACCTGCTGAAATCTCTGAATAATCTCCCCCTTTGTATATGCCAAGGTGTACCAATCTGTCAATGCTCCCCCTGAGTACATGCCAAGTCTCTGTACTACTGAAGTGTGCTGTTCATGCTCTTCCTGACTGTAGGCAAGATCTGCAAAAGATGTTCTTCAAGAAGAACATGACTCTATACATCATAAAAGACCTTCCTATCACCAAAGACTCATACATACATCCATCTCTCAACTAAGTGAGGATATACAAAAATTGACTCATCCACCCAACCAAGTGGGGATACATCAAAAGTTTACATATGACAACCAATCATATTGCATCAATCATCCCAGGCATAGTGGGGAAACCAAAATAGGCCGTTACATGACCTTGACACCATGAAAGAGATACCACAAAAGAGTTATATGACATAGAGACGAAATAACTAGACCAAGACTTATGAAAGTCACTGATAATCACCATTCAGATCAGCAACCAAGAGATCCTTCTGTTCTCCTTTCGCCTTTGTTCCTCCTGAAATCAACACCAAATGTGAACTAGAACCAAAAGCTTTAAGATAATGCCAACAATGCATCATTGGAAGATTATCTGCTCCCCTGAACCTGTGCCAGATGATCTCTGTCAGACCTATATCAGACTTTCTGCAACCAACATCTGTCCCTGCTGATTTCCTTCAAATCTCCATATACGCGTCTGTATACACATAAACAGGTGTATATACGCAGATATCCCTTACGCAACACGCGTACACCATATACGCGTCTATCCCCTTGTAAAACGGCGTATGCACGCGGATATCCTTTAAACAACACGCGTACACAAATTTCCATATCAGCAACCTGTAAATGTCCTGTAGAGAATAGGTCATCAACCTATAACAAGGTATGTCTGCATCAATTCATCCCTTTGAACAGAATCCAGAGTCATTCACATTGTATCATGTGTGAAACCACCATAGCCATTTCATCAAGCTCTTCATGATCCAACTATCATTACTTGGGAACATCTGCATCAATTAACATATGTAAGGATCAACCTATCATCATATAGATAAGAACTCATCACCATGTCTTCAATAAAGCAACTTTGAGTAGTCATCCATGTATCAACACTATGTATCTTGAGCTCAAATTCTTTTGACAAAGATTCTTGATATCATCATCAGCAACAATCCTTATCCGCATGAGTGCCTGCATCATAATTGTATGATATTTATGCATATGATAACAGCAGTATATAAGTGACTCATCATCAAGTGAGGAAGATGTGTATTCAAGCTTTGTACTTCTCCTTGTTCTTATGAAGATCACCATGCATCATCAAAGAATCAACCATAAATCTGATCTGAACATCTTCTATGTAACTCCAAGAATCATATGAGAGTTTATCATAGACAACTCACAATAGCAAGATATATCATTTAGCCATATAAGAATCATCACCAAGGATTATTAACCATAATGCCAACATTGAATTGCTAAAGGCATATGCTCCCCCTCAACCTGTGCCATCTGTTAAATCTGATCATGCATATATCAGCAATAAGCATCAAAACATCATCATCCTCAAGTTAGGATCAGAACACTTCTAGACATCATACAAGTAATAAAACATTTCCACACATCCTCAGCAGACTGTAACCAATAGAGCAAATAACAGACTGAATCATATCATATCCTTTTTCTGATCCTGTCCCCACTGCCTTTTCTCAGACTGACATATACGCGACTTTGCAGTGTCTAACTCGCGTATATACGCGACTTCCCTTTAAGGGACTTGCGTATGAGATTCAGGACACTGAAGTTTTACACTTTCAGCTCCCTCTGAGTCTGATATGTCTGTGTTGTGCTGTGTCTCAGTACATTGTGCTGACTGTACTTCCTTCTTCCTCCATATCCTCAAGTGTGATGAGGTTTTCTTCTTTTTGTGTGATGTCCATCCTTTGTTCCTGCATTCCTTTGCTATATGTCCAAGCTTGTTACATGCATAACATCTAACATGTTTCATGTTCCTCCTGTAGCAATCAGCAGCTTTGTGACCAAACATATTGCAAGCAAAGCAATATCCATTAAAGTACCTTGAGTGTGATGATCTTTCTGCATGATGGTCTTGAACCCTTCTTCTTCTACATCTAGCTGCAACATGTCCAAGATTATGACATACATAACATTCAACATTATTCATAGGAGGAGTAAAAGATTTTCTTTGAGGAGTCTCTTTCCTTGATTGTTGATGGGGTTGACCTTTCATCTCCTTGTTGATCATTTTAGATTTCTCTTTAGAGTTCCTTGCCTCACCTTGTGAACTAGATTCACCTTCAACAGATTCATGAAAACCAAGACCAGTCTTGATAGCAGGAGACCTTTGACTATTAAGAATATCATCCAATGCTTTAGTACTATCTTGAAATCTCAAAAGTTTATCCTTTTCTTCTAATTTACCTTTCAAGATATTTACCTCAACTTGAAGTTGTTCCTCCTTTTCTAGACATTGCTTCTTCATGTCTTCTCCATCTTTTCTTCCTTCTTCCAACTGATGCCTTAGTTTGAGAATCTCCTTTTCTTGTTCTTCATTCAGATCCTGCTGCATTTGACGAACTCGGAAGGCACATTCTAGTTGAGATTTTAAGCTGGTGACTTCATTTTCTTGTTTTGCAGTAGCTTGGAGTAGATTTGTATTCTGCTTCTTTGATTCTTCAAGATCCCCTTTTAGTGAGAGGATTGTAGCTTCAAGATTTTCATAGTAGCTGGATCTATCTTTGAGTTTCTTGATGGTTGTGTTTTTGTCATTGACTTCATTTCTTAGAGAAGTTGCTTCAACCTGCAACTTTTGATATTTCTCCTTGAATAACTCTCGTTGATCCTTAGCAGTATTATCCTTTATGTTCAGAAGATCTTCTTGAGTTCTAATTTTGCTTCTTAGTCTTCTAAATTCTGCTTCTATCTCATTTCCTTCTTGTTCACCCATAAGAGCAAGTTCAGTAGTTTCACTATCACTTCCATCTGTCTCACAAGGAAATATGGCTGGAACATCAGAGGATAACACATTCATACCTGATAATGATTCTGAATCTGATTCTGAATCTGAAGAGCTTCTTATACCTAATCCCCAATCGATTCTCCCACTGTCATAGATCTTCTGAGATGTCTTCTTCTTCTTATGAGCTTTCTTCTTAAGCTTCTTTCCCATTGTTCCACGGATCTCCTTCAAGCGATCAAGCTTCTACCAAAGGACTTGCTCTGATACCAATTGTTGGAAATAATACTGAGAGGGGGGGGTGAATCAGTATTATCAGATCAATCAAACTTTTCAATTTCATACTCAGAAACATATACGCTACTTCAATTAAGTGAACCCGCGTGTACACGCTACTGTGTCTAATGAAACTTGCGTATATCCAGAGATCTTATAATTCAGTTAGCTTAATCTTCAGTAAATGCATCAGATCATTATTAAGCATATTAACAGTAAACAGGTGCAGAATAACAGAACAGAACATCACACAAGAGCCACACACATGAACACAAAGATATAAGGTGGAAACCCAATGTGGGTGAAAACCACCTGCTGCAAGTCATCTCAATCTTCTTCTTAATAAGAAAATCCTTTTACAATATTTGTACTGGTGCAGTCTTATACCAGTACGGGAGCTACAACCCCCTTTGCTCTTGTACTAGCCGATCCATTTACTAGTACGCAGGCTGCTACCTGCTACAATGCTCCAAAGATCTCCTTTAGCTTTTGTACTAGCTTAGATACTAGTACGTAGGTGCTTGCCTACAATCTTCTCACCTCCAGGTACCACGTTTCATCAATTTTCAGACTGGATACACTGAAGCACAACACATAATCTGTAAGGCCACTTTTCATCCATTTTTCATATTGGACCCATAACTATCATTGAAGCTCAAAACAATCATCAAACTCTGAATCACTGAAACCCTGTTAACAACAGTCACCAGAACACAGAGCAGACACAGAACTCTGTAATAACCATCAGATCCATCTGCAACTTCAAATATTAAGATTTACAATGTATACGCTACTTCGATGAATCAAACCCGCGTGTATACGCGCTTTTATCAAAGCAAACCCGCGTACAGATCTAAAAATAATTTCTCATAACTTGCAGCTGTACCAGACATCAGTCATACTCATAATACTTATAGAACAATACATGCGTCAGTATGTAGATCTAGAATAAGCATCATAAAGATAGTTCATTTCAAACCATTTGATCCCGATCTCTCCTTAGATCTAGTTCTCCATCAACCGATGAGATCTGATCTCGATCTCTCCTTAGATCTAGTTCTCCATCAACCGATGAGATCTCTCCTTAGCTCAGATCAAGCAATGCATCATCAACCCATAACCTGCATACTGGATCTCATACTTCTTCAGATATTCAAGACATTTCAGATACACTTGCCTAATGATTTCCTTCTCCTTATATAGCCTTAGGCCTTGTTCAATACCAAGAGCCAAAACCATAGAAAACCAATACCATCAACTTCAAAACTAGGGATCGACACGCCCGTCGAGACACAATGGTCCGAAACCATAGGCACAACTTCCAAGGACTAACCGCCATGGACCAAAGGTACTTTTCCACATACACGCGCTTTTTCTGAAGCCAACCTGCGTGTACACGCGACTTGGGCTTAACGAACCTGCGTGTATGAACTTTCTCTTCTTCTTATAGTCTGATCATCAATTCCTTGCTGCTGACCTTCTGTCTGATCATCAATTCCTTGCTGCTGACCTTCTGTACTATGATTTGTCATCAGTGAGGTTTGCCATCAAGGACAACACTTATCTCATAATGCCAACAATCTCCCCCTTTGGACTTGATGGCAAAGCTAACTTGTCACACTTAGAACTATCATTTGATTCCTTTGAGCTGTCCTCCATCAGTCACATCGGATATCTCTTCTGAAGATTCATCATCTGATTCCTTTGAGCTGTCCTCCATCAGTCACATCTGATATCTCTTCTGAAGATTCATCATCTGATTCCTTTGAGCTGTCCTTCATCAGTCACATCTGATATCTCTTCTGAAGATTCACCCAGTTATACATAAGTGAGATATTCTTCTATGAGAGGGTTGCCATCAAGTACAACACATGCATCATAATGCCAACAGACAAAACTTCTCATTTTTTTAGGGGAACAATTTAGGCTACAGGAAGTCTTGGCAAGCAAAATCTACGCAGTTTCTGGAATGAGCAGACAGCAGGGTTCGACAGAAAAAACTGCATAATTTTTTGGAGGAACATACCAGGCTACAGGGAGGCTTGGTAGACAGAAATTGCATAATGTTTTGGGGGAACTGGCTAGGAGCTTGGCAGCAAAAACTATGCAATTCCTGGAGGGAGTTAACTGGCAGCTGGCTATTGGGTCACTGGTAGCAGAAACTGCACAATTCCTTAGGGGAACTGGAAGTCAGCTGTTGGGATCTTGACAACATAAACTGTGCAATTCCTAGAGGGAACTGGTAGTCTGCTGTTGGGAGCTGTTGGCGAGAGAAATTGCACTAATGTTGGGAGGTCAGCCTGCTAATCATATCCATACAATTTATGAGCTGAGCAGACTGTTGGGTAGCAGAGGGCCTGCTCATGAAAACTGTGCAATTTTCTGGATGAGCAATCAGTCGCCTGCTAGGAGGGGTGGCCGGAAAAATTGTGCAATTTTCTGAGAGAGACATGGATAGGAACTAGGTGTCTGTCCAGCCTATCTATACAATTTTCTCAATCATCAGAGTAGGCAATGCTTGCAGCTTCTGTGAAATTTTTCAAGGGAGTCAGTCCTGGGGTGGTTGTCGGGTGAAACCCTCCAGTTGACTAGCATGGAGACTGATTGATTTACTTGTAGGCAGTGCAACTTCAAATGACTTTCTTGGTGCTCCTGCTCTATTCTGGGTGATAGTCAATTGAGTCGATGGTGGGGTGATGGTCCAACTATCAGATGGGAGTCCGGTCATTAGAACTTCAGTAGAATGACTAAGTTTTTGGATGAGTGAGAGATGCATATGTGATCTTGCAACACACGCTTGCATGACTCAACAATGAGATGACTCAAACCATCCAGAGACATATGTACAACATAAATAACCGATGATGTAGGCAACAAGCATGACACTTGTGATTGATTGTTGGTTGAGCGTGACGAAGCTTGCATGACAGTGAATGTGATTCCGTGTATGAATGTGACAGATATTATCATAGTGAACACAACAAGTACACACGAAGTGAAGGCTTCAACATGTAAGACTTGGTGAAATGATCAAGCAAGGCGAATGCAAAGACTCACGCGAGCTCAAGGAGTGAACCTGAGTGTGTGTTGTCATCAAGTGAAACTTTCAAGGGAGGCCCCAAAATTGGGTTCAGGCCAAAATTTTGGAGGGTGGTTGTAGCTGCTACAACTGGACTATATCTTTAACTCAAGCTAAGTGAAGAAGTTGTGATAATTAGTGAACTAAACTATACCTCCAAAAGATTTAAACCTATTTTGCATGATGCAAGATCCATACAAAGAGTTGTAGTTCTACCAATATGTCACTAATGTTGTAGTAGCTACAACCACCCTCCAAAATTTTTCCTATGCATCAATTTTAGAGCCTTTCTTCCTATTCATAGGAGCCTATCTTGCAATGTTTTCAGGTATTCATGCTTCAACTGAAGCTTATATTATTCATTTTTCTTGTGTTTTCTTGATTTCACACCAAACTGATCTTTCTAACTCTCAAGCTGATCTCCTAACTTGGTCTCACAATAGTTCTTGGCTTGCCTCCAGAAACTACGCAATCCTTGAGAGCAAGAAACCTTGATGATGGGAAATGCACAGTCCTGACTAGAAGTCAACCCTAAGCTCAGATTCTACGCTGTCATGGAAGGAAACCCAATGCTAAGCCCAGAAACTGCGAAATCCCTCACTGAGCTCAGAAACTGCGCAGTGCACTAAGTTGGAAAGTTTCCCAGTTCCCCGGAACTACGCAATATTTCCCAACATTGTGCATGGAAAGTTCCCCCCCGAAAAAGTAAAAAAGGAAAAAACATCCCTAAAAAATAGGGATCTAATTTTAGCATCCTGAAGGAAGCACTTTTGATATTTTTAGAAACTTTCACCAACTGTTGTTTTTTCCTTGATTCTAGGCATGCGCGTCATAAACCCTAATTTTCTAAAATATATTTAATCAACACCTCTAGAGCTCATTTTCACATTTGATCTAGGATCTCTAGCATTCTCGAGGAGATCAAGGAACCTTCTGTGCGGTCGTCGTCGCTTTTCTGGTGAGATTCGCTTTTGTCATCTTTTGCCACTTTTTTGTCGATTTTTGTCATTTCACTTGTGTGATTGTTGTTTTACTTATATCTCTTCATAGTTGTTGGTGTTTCAACTTGTTTTAACTTGTAGAAGTGTTCTCTTAATTTTTTGTTTTCATTTCACAAGTGTCACATTGGTTTTCCTATTTTTGTACCAATGGTCTTCGTTGCAGCGACTCTCCTCACCTACTTGATTTTTCTTCTGTTTGATTAGTTGTTGCATTTTATTAAACATGGATTCACTCATACTTAGTCATTTTTTCACGCAACTTCACGTCATCACTGACTTCTGCTTGTTTTCCACTCTTCCATCAGGCAGATCTACACTTGCCTTGGCCAGATCTTGCCTTGCCCAGATGGGCACTACATCCTAAGGCTCAAGCCACAAGCTTGGCCTCTGGATCTACATAGTTTGTAGTACATACTGGCTCTAACTGCACACTATGTAGTTCCACGAGTCAGCCTTTCACCTTGGCCACTGAGACTATGCAATGCACAGTCTCTCCTAGACCACTGCCCAAGATGAACTACACATTACACAGTTTCAAGCCACAAACTTCAACCTTGGCTGCTGGGATTGCACAGTGTATAGTTCCCATAGGTAACCAGTCACTCTTTTCAATGAGAATTGCAAAATTCTCCCCATCAGATACCTGGTTTTTTGCTTGAACATTCCTTGAAAGTATATTTTATAAAGACTAATGTTTTCTTGCAATGAGTGTCTTTTCTATCCCACATGTACAACAATTGTTGAGAACCTCTCTAACAGTCACTATTAATGTGGCACCTAAGAGAGTTGCTTCAAAATAAATCACTGAAAGCAATACTGGGGTAGCATTTGAGCAAGCACTAGTAGACTTGACAGTGTATGCAAAAACTCAACTGTTTATAGAAAATGGATCATCACTAACATGGCAATAGGTTAAATATTATTTTGCAAAGGACTTGAGGCAAACTTAGAGGACTGATAGGTTTATCTCAGTATTCGACAGTTAGGACTACACAAGGTTGTATGCAGATATCCAACCTTCCCATGTGCAGATGTCATTAGCTAGATTGTCTCACACATTGATGAGAATACCATGACACTGAGTAGTGCTAGTCGAAAGAAGCTTGCCACCTTCCAGGAAAAATATTATCAGCACATGTATCACTTGCTAAAGCCAGTGGAGTGCATGGACTCACTTTTCTATGCCACCCTCAACTATGTGAACATAAGAGACATTGTCAAAGGCTAGGAAAGATCCATCAGAGTTTTAAAATAAACCCACCCATGTATATAAGACAAATTATCTCAGGAAGGCCTACCATCTCTTGATTATCTTAGCTTGCAAGATCCATGGTCAACAGAGCATAGAAAACTTTCCTGAAGTGTGGTAGTCTTATTGGACCAAGTTGTGAATCAGGGGAAGTCGTTCAACTGGTCTGATATGTTGGCTCGACAGTTGAAGGCCCATGTAGCACAAGCTCCGAATTTTCCCTATGGTGAGGAAGCAAGGTTCTATATGTCTGCATATTTACTGGAGGAAATATGTGCAAAATAGTTCCCTGGCATGACATGGACATGGACACCATGAGAATATTCCATGCATGTCTATTGCAAGTTTCTTTCATATTGTAGTCATCGAGGTGTAATGCCACAACTAACTAACTACTTCATCATCCTGCTTTACAAGCTCATCTTTGAAGAAGATCCACCTTGCATGTCATGAGGAGAAATGGAGGAAATAACAGACATCGCAGATTGGTATGCCTCACCAGGTGGCACCTTCCTTAGAGTGTTTGACAGAGAGAAGCCTTCGCATGTTTTACCAAGGTATGCCACTGACAAGCTTGTCATGCAAGAAGTGTCATATCATCTCGCCACAGGGTTGTCAACAGATTTGCACAGGAAGAAGAAAGCATCATGGCCCGCTCTTCCATTTCAAATTGGATTATACGAGATAAAGAACTTGAAATTCGCAGATGTTGAGGGAAAGGAAATAGTCAAGTTTTCATTTGGTACTCATGACTTTAATCCGTATGATCCCCATGGTATTTGTAAAGATCACTGTGTGAGAGTTTACTTCTCGTGGATCAACAGGGAGTTCCATTGGCTAGAGGAGGATCCATGGAGGAATTTTTACAATGCCTCCAGACTCCCTGAGCTGAGCTGGTCATTTTAGCTGGGACTTCACAGGCTGCTCCACATACAACAACAATTTCAGAAGAAACAACAACATAAGGTAGAAATCCTATGCAGGACAAGGGAAAGAGGAAGATTATTGACATTCCAGAGGTAGAACAAAGTTGCAAGATGAAAGCAGATCCTATGCTCATGAAAGGAGCTTTAGCAGCAGAAGCAAAGAGGAGGTAGAGGATACAAAGAGGAGAGTGGAGGAAGAGAGAAAAGCAAAGATTGTAGGATGTGGAACTAAAGTTGTAGGAAATAGAGAAGAAAATGAAGGAAGAACAAGAGTTGAGGAGGAAGAAGAGCAAAGGAAAAGTGCAATGACATAATAAACAACATGATACAGGTTGAGGAGTAGGAACATAACCAGCCAACAATTAAGGACGAAGTTGAATAGATGCAGGATCAGGAGCTTGCTCAACAAATTGAGCACTTGATTGAAGTAACAAACATGGATATGGAACAAGAACCATAGAATGAAGATGTTGATCTAATGTTGAGCACACCATAGGTCACCACTCAGTCTCCACCACCTCCAGCAGTAGAGACAGCCCTGAGCAAAGAAGGGGATGTTGTTCCCCTTAATGATGATCCGATAATGGATGTGTACAATCTGTCATTTGATGAGTTCCAAAAGATGATTATACAATCAAGGAGAAAGCATTTTTCATATGATCACGCATCACCTACATTCGTTAGAGAAAGGGTGATAGTGGTGGACACTAGGAAGCATACAAATGCCATTGCCAAATCCAACTTGGACTTTGTAGAAGAAACAAGATCAAACATTCAGTATTTGATAACTAAGAATAAGAAATTGGCACCAAGCTTTCAGGCTGCTAGGAAAGAGGCAGAACAACTCTGCGCAACAACACAGAGTGCAATCTCCACATAGGTTTACTTGGAGGAAATGAGAGAAGTGGTACTTGTAGAAGTATCAACACTGGGAGAAACCATGCGGAAGCTCTATGAGGGGTTTATGATTCTACATAAAGAAGTTGTATATTTTCATTGTCCACAACAACAAAGTAAAGAGTTTGTTAAAACTGTCAAGAACATACAAGCTACCATTACTTATGTGTAAGAATGGACAATGCAATACAAAGGGGCACCACCTGACTTACTGAATAAAATGAAGCCATAGGCAGAGCTAGAGAAAGCAATATTTTGGATGTTAATTCAGAACAACAAGCAACTCGCCTCATTTATTGGTAGAATTCATGCCTCATATTTATGGTTGTTCATTATTTTGGATATCTTTGTGAAAACACACAAGATCCCATCTATCGGTTCACTCACCAAAGACAAACCTAGGAACCAAGCCTGGTAGGAGATCGAAGAGTACTTGGAGCAGCTGAGACAGATTTCCACGAAGGAATATTTGGATCTGAACAGATAGAACATGCAGAATTACATCAGTGGTCCTATCCAAGTCAGAACAATGTTTCTCATGCTTCATAATGAACTTGAAACTAGTTCCAAGACATTGTACCCAGATGCCATTGAGGATAGAGTCTGCTTCCAGCCAAACACCATCATGCAGTTTGGGGGCATCATCACATAGTACCAATCTTAGCACTGATATGTGACTGAGAAGTAGCAAGTGGCATTTGTTGAGCTATATTTCTCCCAATCTCAAGCATCATAGTGTTGTGTCTTGTTAGGCTATCAATTTGTCTCTACCTTATTTTGTCTTATATGGGTACAAGTGTAAAATGAAATACTATTTGTAATCATGTTGTAAGTGAGATTCCAAGTGTCAATATTGGAATATGAAGGTTAATGATGTAATGTAATGAGTCATTTTTGCAAAGAAGTTGAAGAGTCATGAGGGTAGTCCAAAGGTCAAAAAGGGGAGCTAGAGGGTCACCCCCTCTTATTATAAATAGAACCTCATAACTCATGTAACAGGCTTTTGGGAGCCAATATTTTGGCTAGTCTTAGGCTTAAAAGGAGCTTGGGAGTATTGTGAAAATATTTGGCTTCTGTGTAGCGTAGATCAAGTATAATTCTTTGGAGTAGTAGGTGTTCTTGACTTTAATATTCCACTATTGGGGCAACTATCCATCAATGGTGTATGTATGAATGGAACCTTCACTTATAATCAAATCAGAGGCATCATGCTTTCATGCATATGTTGTGAATATAGTAGGACTATTCTTGTTGTATTTGCAACGTATGTTATTTAAATTATGCTTATCAACTATTTCATTTGCATTTGTATGAATCTTGTTGAATTCATGTTATTGTATTAATTCATCACTTTAACTTGTGGACTATTCCGCATCTCATCTTGTGATGTCATTACGCTCATGTGTTCCTTTCAAGTTGTGTACTATTATAGGCTTCCAAGGGGTGCACTTCATTTTCCCTTCATGTGTTGGAACCTTCATGCATCATACTCGATTATCTGCAGGGTCAAACACATTCTCTCACCCAAATTTAGCATACTTCACTCTACGTCTTTTCGTAGTCAAGGCATAACATTACCATCCACTGCTTGGACTCCTACTCCAAACAGTGTGAGTTATACTTGGGACTTCATATCAGGGAGATCCCCTAAATATTGGCAAGTCCAACACCATCAACAAGTCCATAATTTTTCTGATAGGTAAAATATTTCTTTTTCACTCCTTAAGGTTGCCCCCCATGTCAAGGACTAGCGGGAAACTTAATGTGAGAAAAAGGCCACAAAGAAATCCACACTATTTTTAGTCACACACTCTTTAGTGATGTTGATAAGGAGCAGTATTACCCTATTGGAATTTTTTGATAGTGATGGAAATCTGTCAACCAAGGGTTCTCCCCAATGTGAAGTCCCAATATGACCTCACATTGTTTGGAGCAAGAGCCCCATCTAGAATATCATCATGGTTGCCATGTATTCTGATAGATTTGCCTTAGCTCTAATTGTTAGCAAGAGAGGAACGAGTGGTTCCTGGTGAGTGCTTGGTTGTAGGTGTGTCAAATTTATTCTACCGTGGATGGAAAGGATAAAGTGAGCCTCTAAGAGAGAGGTAATAGTACCATCCAAGAAGAGACACACACAATCAAGAAGGCTCCATCTAACATCTAGTGGAATAGTCCACAAAATATGTGACAGACATTACAACCAATCTACGAGAAAGATCTATCTGGTATCCTGCAGAATAGTCCATGAGGATGGGACAACTAACAACCATTACAACACATTATCACTAAGATAAGTACTAAAATAATTGAAATAGTTCAACTACTTTAGCATAGATGAAAACAAAAATCCGCAGAATAATCTTACAAATATTCATAATCCATGCATGAAGAACATGTCAACCATGAAGGCTTATGCTATTAAGTAAAAGTTGCAAGACACATGTATACAATGAGCATCACTAGATCCAATAATGGAGCATTGGAGCCACTCCTTGCTCCTCAAAATAACTAGTTTGTCTCTTTAATGCCTTGCAGGAGGAGCCAAGGTGAAAAGTCATTTTCTAATACAATGAGGGTGTATATATAACCAAGAGGGTGATGCTTCACCTTTCTTGTGACTCTTTCACTACCCTCATGATTATTTGACTTCCTATGACTTTTCAAATTTACATGACTCTTCATATTCTGAATGTGTCCTTTGGACTTCCATTTTACAATACATTTTGAATAGGTAATTACATAATCCATAATAATGATGTGGAATATGATGACTACTGACACGACATGAAACAATGTTGATGACATGGACTACATGATGATGTGATAGTGCCAAATGGACCTTCTTGTTGCTTCTTTCTTTGTGTCTTATTGAAAATATGGTACATATTCTTCTTCTTCCTCCTCCTAATGACTTAAATATGAGGAGTCTTCCATGTGATCTTTATCTTCATCTTCTGTTATAGTCCGATGTTCCTTCTTCCTCTTGCATGATGATCATATTATCTCTTCCGATCCATATGTGTCTTATAGCATGTCCTCCTTATCCATCTCCATCTTCATCATCTTGCCATGGCATGATAAGGTACTTGTTTATGCAATTCACTCATGACAAGACGACATCAGTCTGAAGACCCCATAGTCTAAGATTGTGCATATTGAGCCATTGATTGAGCCGGAACCATATGGAAGGCTAGGAAAAGGGCTCAATGACTGCACAGTTGTGTAGTTCAAGTAGTCAAGGGGAATCTTAAGCCTTGAGACTGTACAATGCACAGTTCAATCTTGGTTGAGGGAGAAAATCGTGCAATCCTAGAGATTAGTGTGACGGGCTAAGGGGATGAACACTGGGAGACCACATTGTTCAGTTCTGTGAGACAAGGGAGACTGCGCCATTATGCATTTGTGTATTTCAGGAGCTCAAGGATGAACTTGAGGCTAGAGACTGCATAATTCACAGTTCAGGCCTAGCTTGAAGGCATGATTTCACAATTTTGGACTTGAGCATCGAGATTATGAAATGCACAGTTTTGGGCTTAAGTGCCAAAGTAGAAAAATGTGCAGTTCTAGGCTTGAGAATTGAGGTTGCAAAATGAGAATTTTTGGGCTTGTTAACTGAAGTTGTGAAATGCATAGTTCTAGGCTTGAGAACTAAGGTTGTGAAATGTGTAGTTCTGGGCTTGAGCACTGAGGTTGCGAAATGCTTAGTTTTGGGCTTGAGCACTGAAGTTGCGAAAATCATAGTTATGGGCTTGAGCACTAAAGATACGAAATGCACAGTTATGGGAGGTAGATAATGTGCATTGTACAGTGCTAAGAGGCAAGGTTGCTACTTGAGGCCTAATACTGTGGAATGCGCAGTTCAGGAGTTCTGGATGAGGGTAGGTTTCCAGGAATTTTCCAAAATTTAGCTAAGTGTGGGACCGTAGAGACTGTTGTGAATTAGTGTTATTACTTGACTCTAACAACACACTTGATACACTTTAATGACACAACAACATACATAATATATAACACATTAACAACATATTTCCCTCAATGTGACAAATTTGTGACGACTTTACGACAAGTGCGACACTAAAGGTACACTTTGGGACGACCATGACGAAACACTTGTGACAGTGCTTAAAACTTTGGGAATGAGTGTGATTGATGTTTACATGGTTAGACCAACTCATTCACACAAAGATAACCCCTTTAAACCAGCAGAACAAGCATACATACATTGTGCGACAATTAACATGTGAAAAGATGACAATTGCTAAATTGCAAAAGGCTCTTGCGATATTTGAATCAACAGTGAAAGTAACACATGCCAGAGCAAAGATATCATGGAAACACCACTAATTAAAGTGAAAGCAACTGAAAGCGATAACCGGAAACATGAAAATGGTGCGCGGGAGTGACAATTTACAAAACACACCGAAACAAAAGTACAAAAATAGCTAAAATGTGAGAAATTGTCATTATCAGTGTGCACTGATTGTTGACATGGATTGGACATCACACATGCATAGTCTTGATGGAACGTGTTATGCTTGTCCAATATTGCGTAAAAGAACGCACTCATGCACTTGTTATGAACTGAGCATGCATGAGAAAGTGACTTCGACGTTGCCAATCCAAGAAGGGAGCTCAACAACATCAGCTGACCAAGAAGTGACTACGGAATGACCAATCGCAAGATCCATAATAGGCTCCAAAATTCGAGTGTACATAAAATTTTGGAGGGTATTTGTCATAGCAACAACATATGGTGACACACTGGTAAGAACTCCAAATTCTCTTCCTTGGTCAATTCTTTCGTCCAGGGTCTAGTTCTTTAGGAAGTATTGGTTCATTGTTCATATTTCCATTTCTTCCCCACTTACCCCATGCATAAACATAGTCCCATTCATTCCTTTACTCGATTAAACACAAACATAAGATCGACGATCACACAATGTTTTGAATTAGGGTAGGGTAATGAAGTTCAAAAGCTTTAGATTTCCAGAGTATAGTTTTTTTCATCTCTAGTGTTTCTCCTACCAACAGGCCTAGATAGTACCCCGGTGGAGTCACTTTAGGAACATAAACATTGCTCCGCTTCCAGTGAGCCTAGAAAGTACCCCAATAGAGTTGCTTGCTTCACCTCTCTACATAGGAAACCTTTCTCTTATTTCTACTTTATTTATTTATTTATATAGGACTGTGCATCGACACTTATTTATTTCATGGGCAGAAGAGGGATCTCAACTTATTGAGAGAAGGAGAGGTTTTTCCTTAAGAGAAGAATATATAAGACCTCTCATATTGGTTTACTCATTTATATTTTCCCCTTGTCCTTCTCTACTTGATTGGATCAACCTGAAACCATGGAAACATAAAAACCTGAGTGCAGACATGAGGTTTCTAGAATAGACATGGAGGTCATGGTTTGACACAAGGATTTCTTAATGAAAGGATCTTATTTTCTATCAAAACATCATTGACCAAAAGATGTAACCAAGACAAGGAAGAAGGACAAAGAGTTAGATAAATGTTGCAGTGTTACAAAGTCCTTTTCTATTTTACCACATTCCCTTTGAGCCAACAGAGTGTCTTCATGCACGATCTCACAAAACAAAAGGAAAGACAACATAACAAGGAATAAAACTAGAAGACCAGAAAAAAAATGGCTAAAGAAAACCATGATGTGACACCAAAACCAAAAAACACAAAACAAACTATAGGAAATGAATGTAGGATGGATGTGTAGGTAAACTAAAATGCAACTAGACCTAATCCTAACATAAGAAGCTAGAAGGTCGAAGTCACATAAAATGGAATTTCCAATGTAGCCACCATAATTGTTCCCAACCTGCAACTACAAAGATGCAATCGATTAAAACAAATATAAGATAATGTGCACTAGAAAATATAAGAACCTGAATGGCTTGCACAAAAATTTGAAGGTATTTCCTGTGAGTAGAAAGATAGGCCATAGCCACCACTTATAACCAGTTTATATTCTTACCTTTTCAATGAGAACCATCATTCAACAAACCTTAGAATATTCTCGCGGATGTGTCTCCATCTACACCAAACTCCTTCACAAACACACAGAAAGATCGAAACTTGTTGTTTGTGATAAAGCTTTCCAGGTAAGATTGTTCCAACCATTCAATGATTGGATCGTAAAATTCATGATAATCCTCTTGATAACCCCGAAATATTTGAAAATATGAATTCTCAATTAGAAGAAGGAGATTACGGTGGGAATCTTGTGAGGGAAAATAGATCTGATCATATTCAGCAGTCATGTCAAGATTGTGAGGATGTGACATAAACTTCAGTGAAGGCAGAAGTGTCTTAATTGCTCGACAAAAATATGAATAGTGAGATGTTGAATAATTAAGATCAAAGGATGTAAAACAACTGTAATTGGATATATTTGTGGGAAATTGATAAAACAAATGACAATCACCAAGGATAGAATAACGATTAGATGGGTTTATTAAAGCATCTGATTCCCATTTTGTAATCAACAAAGATAAATCAATTTAAACAAATCTACGAATGTTCTGAAAAATTGAACCAACTTCCTCGAAAGCCAAATGTGGAAAACCATTTTCCTGTAACTAGTGATGAATTGTACAAGCATCATAATCATCGAATGAATTTAAAAGGGATGTCAACACAACAAACACATGAGACTAGTCAGGACATAGCGAGCAGAGAAGAATTTGATTCGCGTGATTTCTCATGCATTCACTATCACTCAAGAGGATTTCAGGTGCGATGAAGGAAAATATTGGCAATACAACATTCGCAAGGAAAACGAGGAGCTACTCATCATGAAATAAATTTGATAGATATGATTCCTTTAGCCAAAGGTGGTCTTTGCGATGATAAACTTTGAAATTCCATGACTCTATGAGAGATACACATTCCAAACCCCAGTTTGATGTGAGAGATTTGCATGAAGATGAATCAACTGAAGAGGATTCCTGAATCCAATCAGAAACCAAATCTCGAAAGTTTGAAACATTACATTTTGAAATATCAAATATCTTTTAGAAAGATATTTAGATCGAGTGAAACTATGAAAAGAGAAGGATTTTGTGAAAGAAACCAAATATGGCTTAGTTCGGGGACATAAGCATCAATCGAAGTTGAAGTGCCTCAACTCCCTGACAAGTCCCAGAACTATCAAGGATTATCAAATCACATTTTGAAGACTGAACCCGATCATGCATGGTGTGAGGATAGATGCTGCCATTGGTTTCAACAAGACCACTGCTCATTGTATGGTATCCATCCTTTTCACTGATTTAACCGTATATTTCAAATTTAACAATCAGATTACTCAAGTCAAAAGATTCTTCTAATCGCAACTTTGAAGATGAGTGAATCGATGAAATTTTGTGAGCAAGCTGATTTGAAGAGTTGTCTTCATGCAAGAGAAGATATGATGAGGGATGGGAAGGGTAATCAATGATTTGATTGTTTTCATTTGCATCATGGATAAGCTCATAGTCTTATGCCAATTGAGAGTTTAACTCATCAGATGAAGGACTTGAAGAGCATGGAGTATCTTCATCACAAGTAGATGCACCACAAACAGTATAGCACAAGGGATGGTGAGATGAAGAGGAAGCTTTGATAAGCACATATTCTTTGACCGAATCAAATTCTGGATCTAAAGTGGAATATTTATGAGAAACAAAAAGATCAGTTCATGCACCTAGGCATTCATGATCACATACATCAACAAAGTAATCATCATTAGGATGATTGTTTCCCAAGGCTACAGATTGATTGAAAGAATTGATTGAATTTTATTCACTACCAAGATTAGCATATTGAAAATCATCCAAGAATGGGAGTGCATCATCTTCACATGGAGGATTTTGGGAAAAATGAGAAATATTGATAACATCTTCACCTTCCTATTCCTCTACATGTGTAATGTGACTCCCTTGTATCTAATCGCAATTTGAACCAATAACTCAAAAATTGAGAGGGTGTGAAAATTTAGCTGGTGGAGCAGGTTGATCGGGCACATCACGGTACAAATGGTCATGGAATGTCAATGATAGAGGATAGCAGAAATACAGATCAAATTTGAGACTAGAGTTATGAATGGTAACATCATCTTGCAAAATGGAGGAGTTAGTCTTTACCATGGGCTTCATGAGCCATTCTAGGATTTCCTCCATTGAATCTAAGTCATGAGAAGCAGAAGAAAAATGAGAATATGGATTAGGAATTTGATTTTCATATTTCACAACTTTATTATCATCACGTGAAGACACCCTCATCAAAACTAGAAAATGAGTAGGATAAAGAACAGAAGGAGCAGTAAATTCCTCCTCTAAAATGAGAGGTGTCTCATGATTCGTAAGAGTTGGGGAAGTAAAAACATCAAGGGTTTCAAATTTATTGTGAAAAGAGACATGAACCAAATGCTAAAACTTTTTTTTAAATAAATCCCAATATGTATCTTCTTGAGGAAATCATCAACTGATTCATCATGCTTCATTCGTAACTAATTTATTCTTTTATAAACATCTTGGTAATCATACCTATCAAAGGATTGATAAATCTCCTTGAGTAAATGATTGAAAGTGTTATCACTCCAAAATTTCTTTAGAAGTTGTTAAAGAAAGAAATGGTAGAGGTAACCACAAACCAAATTTCGAGATCATGATCTAGCCTTCCTAATCTCAGAGAGGGCTCTCTCTTTATGATTTAACTTTGTTTTAGTTAATTGATTTTAGGCTAGTTATGATTGTGCTGGGGTTTTTTATTTGAATTTGGGTGGTGGGATCACTTACTTAGATGAAAAAGGGTTGTCTTTTACCATTGGGCTATGGGGTCAAATGTCAGACAAACAGGACTAGATTAAGTTCTAAAAACAGTGTCTACAGGGAAAGATAAAGGATTTACTACAGATCTCAAAGGCTTGATGGTGAAATGGTTTCCAATTGGATCTAGGGAGCAATTAAGGGTTCCCTAGGCCGGATTATGAAGAGAAATGAAAGAGGTCAACTAGGATGGGAGAGAAATTAAGGGTTCTCAAATCCGGATATCAGAGGAAAACATATAAATGATTAACTGTGCAAAAAAGAGTGTACTTGAACGAATTCTAAGTTAAATTTCCAGTTTATTCATTCAAATTTATATAAGATTTAAGTTTATGAAACACATAAGAAAGTAAAAAAAATCAGACAAAGAAGATACTTCACTGCAATATCTCATCTCATGAATCCTATAGTGCAATATTTTTATTACTTTCTCTAGTCTGTTGACTTGAAAATTGGTACAATAACCCTTAGGTTTAAGATCAAAATAACTCTACAAATGTATAGCAATCCACACTCAATACTTCAAATTATGAAGTATTTATACAAAAGAACTTACAAAATATCTCAAACTGCATTGAGAACTAATCTAGGAAAAAGAAATATCTTCATGCAAGAAGATAGAGACAACTATTGAATTGTTATTTGCTGTCCCTGTTATTTGAGTTCTGCTAGATTTTAATCTTTGATATTTTCCCTTTAATCTTCTTTGCTATTTGGTCTTCACGATGGATGTTATATTTACTTATGAGCTTTCATCTGATACACTTTCATATGTTTGTATTTCAACTGTATTTCTCTTACCATGAATGCTCTGTCACCTGCTTTTACTTTTACCTTTTATTGTAAATCTTACTCACTCTTTCATGCTTCTTTGTTTTTAGTAAAAATGATTTTTACTAAAAGGCACATGTAGAATACAAAATGTTGCTTGGAGAGTAGTTTGTAAGAATCTTTTGTTGTGCTGGTGAAAATAATTTCATCTATATTTTAACATTTATTGTGTAAATTGTTTCCTTCTGCTTTGTGATAATTGTCTTTTCCTTTTGAATAAAGCCTTTTGAATACATTTCCTTGTGAACCTTGGAGTAAACAAGTTTTGGAACTAGTATCAAAACTATTTATCCAAGCTCCTGTTTTGCTAATCCCCTGCAAAATAAAACAATCATCAATAAAGCATAGGTCTGTGGGGAAGGCAATCAATGGCTTTATTGAACTGAGATGTCTGTGGATGGAGTCTGGACTGTGTTCGGGAGGTAATCAATGGTCAAATTCAGTTGCAGAGGCTCAGGGTGGCACAGGAAGGCTTAGGCAGCTTTCACAATTTGAATGAGCGAAAAGAGTGAAAATGAGCGTCTTTGGCCTTTTAACGGGTAACGGTCACATTTGGCGTAGAATTTATATAAATGAATAGTGGGTGGTTTCATTTTACGTGGGGAGGCAGTTTCAGGGGCCATCGCACTGCTTTTGGTAGTCGGGCGGTATTTCCTTGAGAGCACGCGAGTTCACCTAGAGCTGCCACGTAACTGAAAGGGGCCCGAGCAAAACCACGAATATCTCGTGCTGGTAAAGCTAGGAAAGAGAATCAACATGGTATGGATGCACGTCGTCAGATCTGGGGGTGCAAGATCTAACGGCTGTAATGCGGTGGAAATGCACAGAGGGAATAAGGGTAGAGATTTGCGGGGCCCAGGGGAATTAATTACACTTAACTATAATTTAGGAATAAGGTGGGGTTAAATATAAGTGGGTTTAATAAAGTGGGACTAGGGTTTAAATGTGGCGGGGTTTGTTAATTTCACCGAGGGTGGTGGGTTAAACGGGTTTATGTCAGGGAAAATGTGAATGGAAGAGTTAATTAAATAATACGGGGGGGGGGGGGGGGGGGGGGGGAACAAAACTTAGAATAAATGGGTTTTATGGGTTTTTTAGGTGAAATATGGTATGGCGGAGTTAATTAAGTAATGCAGAGGGAGAATTTTAAACTTAGGACAAGAGGGGTTTTATGAGTTTTTTAGATAAAATAGGGAAATTAATAACAGGAAATTATTTTTTCAAAGGGGAATGGGTTTCACACTAGAGAAGAGGGGTTTTGGGTTGGGAAATGACCTTTGGAGAGTAATTTGCTAGGGAAATGTGTGAAACCAAGGGGTAAGGGTCAAAATGGAGGGAAAAGGGTATATTCATAAGAAATGATGGGATAATGGGGAAATTAGTAAGTATGTAGTGGCGGGTGAAATGAAATGAGGGGAAGTTATTTAAATTAGCTTATGAACATCCTTTCACTTTCATAACTGCTCCTGCACACTAAAACATAGGATTAAGCATGATAAATGTGCTTTTTCTTTAACAACCTTGTATTTCTGCAACCTTTCTTGTACCTACCCTTTACTTACCCTAACATTTTTTCTTCACTTTATTGGGTGAATTTAGGCTAGCAGACCCTTTCTTTCCTTTTTCTTTTTGAAAAGAAAACCATGTAATTCTAACCTTATATCTTCCAATGTCTCAGATTAAGCTGTTGAGCACATTTTATTTCTCTACCTAACTACTGATCTGCCAAGATTAAACAGTTTGGCTAGATCCTTATTCTCTATCTGTAAACATGAAATTTAAAGCATGAACTAGTCAAGATTAAGCTATTTGACTATCATGAGCTGTGGCATTTATGACAAGTTGCACAAAACCATTATTTTGCACAGTAAAGTAAAAAGTAGTGGCACTTAGGCTTGCACACTTTCATGATCGGTTTTTGTTTGGGGTTCATATCTTTTGACTTTTTTGATCTTTTCTTATTCTTTTTGTCCTTTGATTTTTCTTTTAGGACATACACTCTTTACATTTTTTAATTTTTAATATGGACAACATTTTTCAGAAAGAAAAAGTATGTACAATCTGACAAGACTAAGTATAGAAAATTCAAAATTGTGAATCCTATTATTATAGGATCCTAACAGTGGCTCCACTTGGGGATGGCATTTCCTGGTGAAATGTCAATATCTTCAAGATTAGTAGCCTTTGAATTGTGAATGCAATTACCCTGTAAACTGTACTTCTGTAATTTCTGCCTTATTCATACTTATGATGGTGAAACTTTCAAAGCTTAGTGCCTTCTCTCCGGGCTTCGACTTCAAAAGATTACCATCCACTCCAATCTAAACTCTGCAATGTTATATACATGAGTAAAGTAAAGTGAACCACTGTTAATCTGTGGAAAAATAATGCTTCAACATTCTACGATTGACAAGTCCTCCTAGTAGATCTAATCCATCTATCTCTCCCAAGAAAAAAGCATTGTTACCTCTGTAACCATAAATGACATAAGGACCTTACCATAAGAAGTAAAATTTGCCATGTTTTCCCTTGTCTTATCTTCTTGATTCCCACTTAAGAAATTTATCACCTATGTAAAAATCATCAGCTTTGGTTTTTTTATCAAATATCTTTTTTATTTTGCCCTAGATTACTTGTGATTTTACATATACTTCTTCTTTGGTCTGCTACAAGTGTATGGTCTGATTTATCCTTCTCTAGATATCATTTGGTTCCACCTGTAATTCCTAGATGCTCTTCATCACTGGCACTCCAAAAGAGGATGGAAAAACAACATCCATCCCATATACTAATTGATAGGGAGATGTACCAATGGAATTTTTGGTGGTTAGTTTGTCTACCCATAAGGAATTAAACAACTTTTTTTTCCATGTCTTTTTGTTGTCTTCCAGTAATTTCTTAATGATATTAACTAGGATTTTGTTAGAGGATTCTACAAGTCCATTACCTTGAGGGTAATAGGCTGTGGAGTGGCCAAGGGCGATGTGGTATTTGTTACATAAGTCTATCATTTTCTTGGACTTAAAAGTGGCTACATTATTAGTAATGCTATTTTGGGGGCATCCAAATCTTGATAGGACATTGCTTTCTAGGAAGGATATAATGACAATGTCTGTATCTTGTCTAGAAGGGATGGCTTCTATCCATTTGGTAAAATAATCGATGGCTATCAAAATCCACTTATGCTGGGCTGAGGAGGATGGGTGTATTTCTCCAATGAAGTCTAACCCCCATTGTTGAAATGGAATTTCTGTGGAGATGGGTTTGAGAGGTAAAGGTAAAAGATTTCTTTTTCCCTCAAATATCTGGCACTTATAATAGGAGGTCACATGTTTCTTAACATCTGCAGACAAGGTGGGCCAGTAGAAACCAACCCTTAGGATTTTTTCAACAGTAGTTTTCCAATACAAGTGTCCTCCACAATCCCTTGCATGAAATTCTTGCATAATTTTATCAGCTTCATCTTTTAGTGAACAGTTCAAAAGAATATCACTAATGTCTTTCCAAAACAAAGCATTATCTACAATGCAATACTTTAATGGCTTCATTTTCAAAAATCTAGCTTTAGTTCTTGTTAAACCAGGAGGAGCTTGTAAGTTTAGTAATACAAATATGATATCTGCATACCAAGGTGAATCTGTAAAAGTTTCACTGATCTGTGGAGTCACCATCTCTTCCTGATCATCAAGGGCACCAATGAAATTAATATCTAGGATCTGACAGTTCGATTCAGCCATGAGTTTGGCTAAACCTTGGCATTTGATAAGTTTAGTAGGCTTTATTTCTATGTCATATTCCAATATAGTGGCAAACCATTTGCCTCTTTTACCTTCAGGCCCATTCTATGTCAAAATGTCCTTAACTACTTGATCCAGGATGTTTTCGCTTATAGATGTATAGAAAAGAATTACATGTAAAATTGCAGCTTAACACAAAAATGTGCACATAAGAAAAGAAGAAGTAAACACATAAAAGGCACAAAAGAGGACACCAAGGCTTGATAATGGAGTTCGTCCAATTCAGACTATGTCTCTGAGCCCAGCTCAACAATGGGGAGGCCTTTCTTATTAAATGGCATGAAAGAACAGAATTACATTCATCAAACTGTCCACAAGAGGCTTATACCTCCAATCTGCAAGATGGCCTATGAAATGAATGCCTGATGATGGAGAGGTAAGTAGCACCAAATCATCCCACAGCAATGAAAGGGGCTGAAGTTGTGTAAACTATCTAAAACAGACAAATATGTGCTCTCGGTCTCCTACCAAACAACGTGCTACAATCATAAATGCCTCCTCCGTGCTCCTTCCATCGACCATGTTTTATAATGGATTCTTTGGACAGAATCCCATTCAAATTGGGGCTTGTCTGGTTCATTATAGAGGTTGGTAGCGTGGAATGATCGGTGGGCACAACCACCTCTTTAAATGGCCTTCTATCGTTGAAGTGATAAGACTTCAAAAATCCTGAAAAACATTGAAAATCTGCCCAAAAACCATATACCCAGACTTCAAAAATAATTAAATTGGGTTTATTTCCATATTGGATCCGACCTGAGGTCGTAAATTGGCCTATCAGGGGTGTCCAGTCCTGGTTATCGGGAATTACCGACCACCAATCGCCGATTGCCAATATCAGCATTGACTGATCGCATTGACATTCCCTCATATATCGCTCCGATAATAATCGTCGATCGTGTTATCACCGATCGCACTACCTGCTTGCCGATATATACATATAATTCCTCCGATCTTCCAATCTGATTAGATCAGATATTGGCGATTGGGGGTTCGACTACTCCTCGCTTAAGTCCACCTCTACACGACCTCCGATTACGATTTCGCCTTAAAGGCTTAAGACCCATTTTCAAAGGAAAATCCTCATTTTCTTCAGGATCAAAGAATCCTTCTTTGTGCGATAACTTCATCATCCAGACTTGAATTGAAGTACCGTTTACACCATTGGAATCAGGAAGACGAGATCTCCACTCTAGTCCTAAGTTGACTTCATTCTTCTCACTTTGATTTCTAAGTTTTTCCATGCCAGTGTATCTGAAGATCCACCGGGATCAATCCTCCTCATTGAGGGGCTCTTGGACTGCCAAAAGATTTTCATTAGTCAATTCGCAAGTGAGGGAATTGTTCCCTCACTTTCTCTTTCTCTAGCCATCTAGCCTTGCTGGGTTGCATTCCCTTGAATCCAACTTGAAGGTATTCTATATCTCCTCGCCATGAATTCCTGGTTCTTCTGTCGAGGATGATGTCTTCGGGCAACTCATCGAGATATTCTGGTGCAAAACCATCAATGGTAGGAACTGTGCCCACCTCATCAGTGTCCATGATCAAAGGTGGTTCATACAACTTCAAGTTCTCCACATTCACTATTGAGTACATTTGCATATATACCGGCAAGTCAAGATGAAAGGCATTGTTCCCAATCTTCTCCAATATGGTGAATGGTCCATACCGAATTGGCCGTAACTTCTTTCCTTCTCCCTTCATCCTGTCTTTGCTGATGTGGAACCACACCTTGTCACCCACTTGGAATTGATGGTCAACTCAGTGTTTATCATGTCGAGCCTTATAATGGGATTTACTTTTTTCCAACTACTCTTGCACTACTTGGTGAATCGATTTGATTTGTTGAATGAACTACTGAGCTTTGTCCTTATCCTTACATCCACTGGAGCCATCCTCCCTTCCAAATACCATATCAAAAGGGTCCTTTGGCAAGTAACCAAAGAATGTCTCGAATGGTGAACGTTGCGTAGATGAATGCACTGCTCGGTTGTAGGAATGTTGTACATAGGGGAGATGTTCATCCCACAACTTGGGATGTTTCCCACAATAGCCTCGTAATAAGTGTACCACGGTATGGTTAACAACCTCTGTCTATCCATCGGTCTGCGGGTGAAATGCCATGCTTCTTTTCAGTTTGGTGTCCATCATCCTCCACAAGCTGGTCCAGAACTCCCCAAGAAAGCAAGAGTCTCGATCCGACACAATTGATGTGGGTAATCCAAAGTGGACCCAAACATGTTGAAAGAAAAGAGAAGCAGTCTGCTCTATAGTAATCTGCTTTTTACAAGGCATAAGAATACACATTTTGCTGAAACAGTCAACGATGACATAGAAATAGTTGTGACTCTTCCTAGACAAAGGTAAACCTCCTATAAAGTCCATTGACACACTTTCCCATGGACGACTCAAAATAGGGAGTGGTGTGTAGACCCCAAGTTTTCTATTAGAGGGCTTTGAAATAGAACACATCACACAACCCTTTACATAGCGAGTCATAATTTTTTTCAAATGAGGCCAAAAACAAAATCCTTTTACATGACATAAAGTATTTTCAACACCAAAGTGTCTAGACACAAGAGAGGTGTGGGCTTCTCGAATTACATGCACTCTTTCTCCTGTGGGAATACACAATTTACCAAGGTGATATAATAATTTCCCTTGCAAGTGATAGTTTTCCACCTGTGAACCATGGGTTAGTTTTGCATAAACCTCCTTAAAGTCATCATCGTTAGCATATTGTTCAGCATAACTTTCAAAAGATAACGAAGCATTATACAAAATAACAGAAGTAGAAATAGGAGGGCGAGATAGCATATTAGCCACTTTATTGCTAGTGCCCTTCTTATACTTTATTACCAGATGAAATTGTTGAAGAAAGCCCATCCACTTGAAATGACGAGTTTGCTGCAACTTGGTTTGTGACTGAAGGTACTGCAAGGGCTAATGATCTGTATCAATGATGGTCTCCTTGTCAATTAGGTAGTGTTTCCACTTTTTCACACTCTACACCAAGGCATAAAGCTCCTTGTCATAGGTGGGATAGTTTATCACAGCTTGAGAAAACTTCTCAAAATGGTAACAAATTGGCTTCTTTTGCTGCATCAGTACGGCTACCATGGCATATTTGTTGGCATCGGTTTCGATCTCAAATGGCTGTTGGAGATCGGGTAAGGCTAAGACTAGTGTGGTGCTAATTTTCTTGTTCAATGTTTCGAAGGACTTCTGATGTCTTCCTCCCCATTAGAATACTTGTTTCACACTTGTAAATGTGTGCAAAGGTGCTACAATAACAAAGAAATTAGCAATATATCTTCTCCAACACTGGACTACACCAAGAAAGCTATGGACCTCGGTTACACTAGTAGGCTTAGGCCAATTTACAATTGCTTCAACTTTAGAGGGATCAATTTTTAACTGACCATGACCAACAATATGACCTAGGTAACCCAAAGAGGTTTTCCCAAACTCACACTTTAACAATTTTACAAAGAGTTTTTCTTTTTTCAGCACATCAAGCACTTTCTTTACATGGATCATATGTTCAAACCAACTCTTTCTAAGAACTAGTATATCATCTAAATATATGAGAAAAAACTCATCAATGAAAGGCTAAAATATATTATTCATAACCCGCATAAAGGTGGCTGGAGCATTGCAAAGCCTGAATGGCATCACTATCCATTCGAACAACCCCTGCTTGGTTTTGAAACTGGTTTTCCACACGTCCTGCTTTGCAATTCTAACCTTGTGATAGCCACTGTGAAAATCCAACTTTGTGAAATATACAACACTTTTTAATTGATCCAATAAATCATCTATGCATGGGAGGGGATAGCGATTTTTCACCGATATTTTGTTGAGCACACGGTAGTCCACACACATCCTCCAACTGCAATCTTTCTTTGGGACTAGAACGATCGGCGAACCACATGGAGAGGTACTCAGCCTGATTACGCCTTGGTCTAGCAATTCCTGCATTTTACGCTTTCATCTTTCGACATCCTGTACATGCCGATATTTGGCAGAGGGGCATCATGCAATAGTTGGATTTCGTGTTGGATTTCTCTTTAGAGGTAGTCCCTTCGACTCCTGAAACATTTCAGTATAGTTAGAAATTAATTCAGTTAATTCCTGCTTATGCTTCCCATCGCAGCCCTGGAACGCATCAATGACATCGGCCTCTTTCTCCCTTAAGACCATAAGCATGCATGTTTTACTAGAATTCACCAGTTGTTTCATATGCCTAGCACTTACGAGGCTGGCATTGATCTTATTTTGATGAGCCCGAACTATGTATTATACCACATCCTTGGTGATGTGATATTTATTCTCATGGCTGAAAAAGATTGCTTTTCTGTCATATAGGTATGGGCTCCCTAATACCATGCCACAGATATCCAACAGTATAAAATCCATTTCTACTTTGTCTACCAGCTTAGACGCAATTACAAATTTTACCTTGCACTGCTAGGTTACATTTAATTTATCTTTATCATGTATCCATCCCAGTGGGTAAGGCTTTGGGTGTGATTTTGTCTCTAAGCCAAGATTCTTTACCAGGGATTCTGCAATTAAGTTTGCTTGACACCCAGTATCAAATAGAGTTTCAACCTTGGTGTGATTTACTACAACTCTGATATGAAATAATTCAATTATTTTTCTATCATTTGAAAGGGACTCATCTACAAAATCGGTGCTTTCATGTGATTTAGAATCAACAAGAGGTGTAAGGGTACCTTTTTTTTCCCACTGTTGTGACCAGTGCATCATCTCCCGAATCTGATCCAAGTTCTTGCTGTGTCGCTGCCACTGTTTTCTGCGTCCCTTTTCCTCCATACCTTTTTGGATGCCTTTCTGGGTGCTGCTTCCAACAGTGATCGTCATCGTGGCCTTTTTTCTTGCAGTGAATGCAATAAGGCCGCTCTCCCTCTTTGGCTGCTGCTGTTTTCTTCTCCTTCCCTTTCCATTTTGCTTTGGATTTGCCATTGGGAGGTTTGAATGGTGGATTTCTGGACTGATCCTCTCTTTCATTCTTGCCCCTGTTCTCAATATGAATTGCTTTCACACTAGATGCGTCAATAGTGGTTGGTTCAAACAATAACAATGAATGCCGAATATAACTATGCAGTGAGACAATTTACTTATTTACAACTTTAGGTGTATCAAGTGCAATACCCAAATTTAGTGCTTGCTTCCTAACTTCTTCTATAAAAATTAGAACATCTTGCCCTTTGCCTTGCCTTAAATATTGCCAATTCATCAAAGCTTTCTATTTGTATCCTAAGGGATAAAACTGTTCCTTTAACGCAGAAGTAAAATCAGACCATGAGGAAAAGAGCTTACCCACATTTTTATTGCTCTGCAATTTTCTCTCCCACCAAACGAGAGTTGTGTTGCCCAGCCGTAGAGAGGCCAGCTGGATTTTCGCCTCATCCTCTATGATTTGTTGAATCCTGCAGTAAACCTCAATCTGCCTGATCCAATTGTTAAGCTTTTCTGTATTACTTTCACCATTAAACACAGGAAGATCAAATTTAACATCTAATTTAAAAAAGGTTTCTTAGATGCATCCTTTGGATTTCTCTAATTACAGTGGTGAGAGGAAGAAGAACCTTCACTACTAGAAGGAGAAGGAGGGGGGTCTTCTCCACCATTCCCATGTGCTGAACCTTTTCCTTCTAGGTTTCTCTCCTCTGCTTTTTCCAGTCTTATAACCAGCTGACTGATATTCTTTGCCATTGAATAGAAAGTCTTTCTGAAATTGCGCTCCTCTTCAATATGAGCTTCCTCTTTAGCCATGTTTCTTCTCCGAGGTGCACGTCCTGCCTCTGGATCGAAAGGTTCTATATTCCCTTCACCTCTTTGAAGCCTACCTCCTGTTAGCATACAAACATGTAATTCACATCTAAAAAGCCCTGCTCTGATACCGCTTGATCCAGGATGTTTTCACTTATAAATGTATAGAAAAGAATTACATGTAAAATTGAAGCTTAACACAAAATGTGCAGATAAGAAAAGAAGAAGTAAACACATAAAAGGCACAAAAGAGGACAACAAGTCTTAATAACAGAGTTCATCCAATTCGGACTACGTCTCCGGGCCTAGCTCAACAATGGGGAGGCCTTTCTTATTAAACGGCATGAAAGAACAGAATTACATCCATCAAACTATCCACAAGAGGCTTATACCTCCAATCTGCAAGATGGCCTATGAAATGAATGCCTGATGATGGAGAGGTAAGCAGCACCAAAGCATCCCACAGCAATGAAAGGGGCTGGAGTCATGTAAACTGTCTAAAACAGACCAATATGTTCTCTCAGCCTCCTGCCAAACAGCATGCTACAACCATAAATGCCTCCTCTGTGCTCTTTGCATCGACCGTGTTTATAATGGATTCTTTGGACAAAATCCCATTCAGATCGGGGCTTGTCTGGTTCATTATAGAGGTTGTAGCATGGAATGATTGGCGGGCACAACTACCTCTTTAAATGGCCTTCTATCATTGAAGCGATAAGACTTCAAAAATCCCGAAAAACACTGAAAATCCGCCCAAAAACCATATACTTGGACTTCAAAAATCATTAAATCGGGCGTATTTCCATATCAGGTCCAGCCTGAGGTCGCAAATCGGCCTATTGGGGGTGTCCAGTCCTAGTTATCGGGAATGACCGACCGCTGATCGCTGATATCGGCGTCGGCCGATCGCATCGGCATTCCCTCATATATCGCTTCGATAATGATCGTCGATCATGTTATCACCGATCGCACTACCCGCTTGCCGATATATACATATAAGTCCTCCGATCTGGTTGCCTCCGATCTGTCGATCTGATTTGATCGGAGATCAACGATCGGGGGTTCCACTGCTCCTCACTTAAGTCCGCCTCTACGCGACCTCCAATTGCGATTTGGCCTTAAAGGCTTAAGACCCATTTTCAAAGGAAAAACCTCATTTTCTTAAGGATCAAAGAATCCTTCTTTGTACGATAACTTCATCATCTGGACTTGGATTGAAGTACCATTTGCGCCATTGGAATCAAGAAGATGAGATCTCTACTCTAGTCCTGAGTTGACTTCATTCTGCTCACTTTGATTTCTAAGTTTTTCCATGCCATTATATCTGAAGATCCACCTAGATCAATCATCACCATTGAGGAGCTTTTGGACCACCAAAAGCTTTTCATTAGTCAATTGGAAAGTGAGGGAACTATTCCCTCACTTTATCTTTCTCTAGCCATCTGGCCTTGATAGGATGCATTCCCTTGAATCCAACTCGAAGGTATTCTACATCTCCTCGCCGTGAAGTCCTAGTTATTCTATCGAGGATGATGTCTTCGAGCAATTCATTGAGATATTCTGGTGCAAAATCATTGACGGTAGGAACTGTGCCCACCTCATCAATGTCCATGATCAAAGGTGGTTCATACAGTTCAGCTTTTCCACATTCACTACTGAGTACATCTACATATATACTGGCAAGTCAAGACAAAAGGCATTGTTCCCAATCTTCTCCAATATGGTGAATGGTCCATACCAGATTGTCCGTAACTTCTTTCCTTCTCCCTTCATCCTATCTTTGCTGATTTGGAACCACACCTTGTTGCCCACTTGGAATTGATGGTCAACTCGGTGTTTATAGTGTCGAGCCTTATATCGGGCTTGACTTTTTTCCAACTGCTCTTGCACTACTTGGTGAATCAATTGGATTCACTGAATGAACTGCTGAGCTTTTTCCTTATCAATACGTCCACTAGATCCAACCTCCCTTCCAAAGACCATATCAAAAGGTTCCTTTGGCTGGTAACCAAAGCATGTCTCAAATGGTGAACATTGTGTAGATGAATGCACTGCTCGGTTGTAGGAATGTTGAACATAGGGGAGATGTTCATCCCACAACTTGGGATGTTTCCCACAATAGCTTCGTAATAAGTGTACCACAGTACGGTTAACAACTTCTATCTATCCATCGGTCTGCGGGCGAAATGTCATGCTTCTTTTCAGTTTGGTGTCCATCATCCTCCATAAGTTGGTCCAGAACTCCCCAAGAAAGTGAGAGTCTCAATCCGACACAATTGATGTGGGTAATCCAAAGTGGAACCAAACATGCTGAAAGAAAATAGAAGTAGTTTGCTCTGTAGTAATCTATTTTTTACAAGGCATAAGAATACACATTTTGCTAAAATGGTCAACGACGACATACAAATAGTCGTGACTCTTCCTAGACAAAGGTAAACCTCCTACAAATTCCATTAACACACTTTCCCATGGACAACTCAGAATAGGGAGTGGTGTGTAGAGCTCAAGTTTTCTATTAGAGGGCTTTGAAACAGAACACGTCACACAACCCTTTACATAGCAAGTCACAATGTTTTTCATATGAGGCCAAAAACAAAATCTTTGTACATGACATAAAGTCTTTTCAACACCAAAGTGTCCAGACACAAGAGAGGTGTGGGCCTCTCGAATTACATGCACTCTTTCTCCTATGGGAATACACAATTTACCAAGGTGATACAACAATTTCCCCTGCAAGTGATAGTTTTCCACCTGTGAACCATGGGTGAATTTTGCATAAACCTCCTTAAAGTCATCATCGTTAGCATATTGGTTAGCATAACTTTCAAAAGATAATGAAGCATTATGCAAAATAACAGAAGCAGAAATAGGAGGGCGAGATAGCATATCGGCCACTTTATTGCTAGTGCCCTTCTTATACTTTATTACCAGATGAAACTGTTGAAGAAATCCCATCCACTTGAAATGACGAGTTTGCTGCAACTTGGTTTGTGACTGAAGGTACTGCAAGGGCTGATGATCTGTATGGATGATGGTCTCCTTGCTGATCAGGTAGTGTTTCCACTTTTTCACACTCTACACCAAGGCATAAAGCTCCTTTTCATAGGTGGGATAGTTTATCACAGCTTGAAAAAACTTCTTAGAATGGTAACAAATTGGCTTCTTTTGCTGCATCGGTTTCGATCTCAAATGGTTGTTGGAGATCGGGAGGCTAAGACTGGAGCAGTGCTAATTTTTTCCTTCAATGTTTTGAAGGACTTCTGTTGTCTTCCTCCCCATTGGAAGACCTGTTTCACACTTGTCAATGTGTGCAATGGTGTTGCAATAACAGACAAATTAGCAATAAATCTTCTCCAATACTGGACTGCACCAAGAAAGCTACGGACCTCGGTTACACTAGTAGGCTTAGGCCAATTTACAATTGCTTCAACTTTAGAGGGATCAATTTTTAACTGACCATGACCAACAATATGACCTAGGTAACCCAAAGAGGTTTTCCCAAACTCACATTTTGACAATTTTACAAAGAGTTTTTCTTTTTTCAGCACATTAAGCACTTTCTTTACATGGATCATATGTTCAAACCAACTCTTGCTAAAAACTAGTATATCATCTAGATATACAAGAACAAACTCATCAAGGAAAGGTTGAAATATATTATTCATAACCCACATAAAGGTGGCTGGAGTGTTGCAAAGCCCGAATGCCATCACCATCCATTCGAACAACCCCTGCTTAGTTTTGAAAGTGGTTTTCCACATGTCCTGCTCCACAATTCTAACCTTGTGATAGCCACTGCGCAAATCCAACTTTATGAAATATACAACACTTTTCAATTGATCCAATAAATCATCTATGCATGAGATGGGATAGCGATTTTTCATCAATATTTTGTTGAGCGCGCAGTAGTCCATGCTCATCCTCTAACTGCCATCTTTCTTTGGCACTAGAATGATTGGTGAACCACATGGAGAGGTACTCGGCCTGATTATGCCTTGGTCCAGCAATTCCTACACTTGCCAATTGATCTCCTCCATTTCAACTGCCGACATCCTATACATGTCAATATTTAGCAGAGGGGCGTCATGCAATAGTTGGATTTCATGTTGGATTTCCCTCTTCAGAGGTAGTCCCTTCGGCTCCTGAAACAGTTCAGTATAGTTAGAAATGAATTCAATTAATTCCTGCTTATGCTTCCCATCACAGCCCCGGAATGCATTAATGACATCGGCCTCTTTCTCCCTTATGACCATAAGCATGCATGTTTTACTAGAATTCACCAGTCGTTTCATCTGCCCAGTGCTTACAAGGTTGGCATTAATCTTATTTTGATGAGCCCGAACTATGTATTCTACCACATCCTTGGTGATGTGATATTTATTTTCATGGTTGAAAAACATTGCTTTTCTATCATACATGTATGGGCTCCCTAATACCATGCCATAGATATCCAGCGGTATAACATCCATTTCTACTTTATCTACCAGCTTAGACGCAATTTTACCTTGCTCTGCTGGGTTACATTTAATTTAGCTTTATCATGTATCCATCCCAGCAGGTAAGGCTTTGGGTGTGATTTTTTCTCTAAGCCAAGCTTCTTTACCAGGGATTTTGCAATTAAGTTTGCTTGACACCCAGTATCAAACAGAGTTTCAACCTTGGTGTGATTTACTACAACTCTGATATGAAATAATTCAATTCCTTTTCTATCACTTGAAAGGGACTCATCTACAGAACTGGTGCTTTCATGTGATTTAGAATCAATATGAGGTGTAAAGGTACCTTTTGTTCCCGCTGTAGTGACTAGCACTTCATCTCCCAAATCTGATCTAAGGTCTTGCTGTGTTGCTGCCACTATTTTCTACTTCCCTTTTCCTCCATACTTCTTTGTACGCCTTTCTAGGTGCTGCTTCCAACAATGATCGTCATCGTGACCTTCTTTCTTGTGGTGATTGCAATAAGGCCACTCTCCCTCTTTGGCTGTTGTTGTTTTCTTTTCCTTCCGTATCAATTTCTCTTTGGATTTGCCATTGGGAGGTTTGAATGGTGGATTTCTAGACTGATCCTCTCTTTCATTCTTGCCCCTGTTCTCAATATGAATTGCTTTCACACTAGCTGCGTCAATAGTGGTTGGCTCAAACAATAACAATGAATTCCTAATATAACTATGCAATGAGCCAATATACTTAGTTACAACTTCAGGTGTATCAAGTGCAATACCCAAATGCAGTGCCTGCTTCCTAAATTCTTATGTAAAACTCTGAACATCCTGCCCTTTGCCTTGCCTTAAATATTGCCAATTCATCAAAGCTTTATGTTTGTATCCTAAGGGATAAAACTGTTCCTTTAACACAGAAGTAAAAATCAGACCATGAGGAAAAGAGCTTACCCAAATTTTTACTGCTCTGCAATTTTCTCTCCCACCAAACGAGAGCTGTGCTACCCAGCCGTAGAGAGGCCAACTGGATTTTCGCCTCATCCTCTATGATTTGCTGAACCTTGCAGTAAACCTCAATATGCCTGATCTAATTGTTAAGCTTTTTTGCATTACTTTCACCATTAAACACAGGAAGATCAAATTTAACATCTAATTTAAAAAAAGGTTTCTTAGATGCATCCTTTGGATTTCTTTGATTACGGTGGTGAGAGGAAGAAGAACCTTCACTACCAAAAAGAGAAGGAGGGGGGTCTTCTCCACTATTCCCATGTGCTGAACCTAGTCCTTCTGGGTTTCGCTCCTCTGCTTTTTCCAGTCTTATAACCAACTGACTGATATTCTTTGCCATTGAATAGAAAGTCTTTTTGAAATTGCGCTCCTCTTCAATACGAGCTTCCTCTTCAGCCATGTTTCTTCTCGAAGGTGCACTCCTGCCTCTGGATCGAAAGGTTCTATATTCCCTTCACCTCTTTGAAGCCTGCCTCTTGTTAGCATACAAACATGAAATTCACATCTAAAAAGCCCTACTCTAATACCACTTGATCCAGGATGTTTTCGCTTATAGATGTATAGAAAATAATTACATGTAAAATTGCAGCTTAGCACAAAAATGTGCACATAATAAAAGAAGAAGTAAACACATAAAAGGCACAAAAGAGGACACCAAGGCTTGATAATGGAGTTCATCCAATTCGTACTACGTCTCCGGGCCCAACTCAACAATCGGGAGGCCTTTCTTATTAAATGGCATGAAAGAACAGAATTACATTCATCAAACTATCCACAAGAGGCTTATAACTCCAATCTGCAAGATGGCCTATGAAATCAATGGTTGATGATGGAGAGGTAAGCAGCACCAAAGCGTCCCATAGTAATGAAAGGGGTTGGAGTCGAGTAAACTGTCTAAACCAAACCAATATGTGCTCTCGGCCTCCTGCTAAACAGCGTGCTACAACCATAAATGCCTCCTCCGTGCTCTTTCCATCAACTTTTATAATGGATTCTTTGGGCAAAATCCCATTCATATTGGGGCTTGTATGGTTCATTATAGAGGTTGGTAGTGTGGAATGATCGGCGGGTGCAACCACCCCTTTAAATGGCCTTCTATCGTTGACATGCTAAGACTTCAAAAATTCTGAAAAACACTAAAAATCCACCCAAAAAAACCATATACCCGGACTTTAAAAATCATTAAATCGGGTATATTTGCATATCGGGTCTGACCTAAGGTCATAAATCGGCCTATCGGGGGTGTCCATTCCTGGTTATCGGGAATGATCGACCACCAATCACTGATTTCCGATATCTGCGTCAGCTGTTCGCATTGGTGTTCCCTCATATATCACTCTGATAATGATCGTCAATCGTGTTATCGCCGATCGCACTACTCTCTTGCCAATATATACATATAAGTCCTCTGATCTGGTTGCCTCCGATCCACCGATCAGATTAGATCAGAGATCAGTGATCAGGGGTTCCACTGCTCCTCGCTTAAGTCTGCCTCTATGCAACCTCCAATTGTGATTTGGCCTTAAAGGCTTAAGACCCATTTTCAAAGGAAAATCCTCATTTTCTTAAGGATCAAATAATCCTTCTTTATGCGATAACTTCATCATCCGGACTCGGATTGAAGTACAGTTTGCATCATTGGAATCAGGAAGATAAGATATCCACTTTGTTCCTAAGTTAACTTCATTCTGCTCACTTTGATTTCTGAGTTTTTCCATGCCATTGTATTTGAAGATCCACCTAGATCACTACTGAATTTGGAACATAAGCAATAATGTGAAAATACAAAATAGAGACTTTGAAATCTTTGATAGCCTTTACTAAAGCTAATGCTTGTTTTGTCATAATGTTGTATTTGAGTGTGGCATCTCTTAAGGATTACTGAAAAACGCAATTGGTTTTTCATATCCTTGGTAATTCTTTTGCAACAAGACTGCTGCAATAGTGTGTTCTGAAGCAAAAGAAAAAATTATAAAATCTTTCTGGAAATCAGGACTTATAAGGACTAGAGTCTTGGTTAGGGCTTCCTTGATGTCTTCAAAGGATTATTTTGCCTCCATTGTCCATTTAAGTGCTGAATCTTTTCTTAACATGTTATTTAGTTCTCTAATCAATTCTGCTAAATTTGAAATGAATCTCCTAAGAAAATTAATTTTGCCTAAAAATGACTGCAATTCTTTGATGTTTCTAGGATGGGTGATGGTCAAGATTGCCTCTATTCTAGCAGGATCTATTCTAATTCCATCTTTGGATATTATATGTCCCAACAGTTTTCCTTCTTCTAGACCAAAGAGTGTCTTTTTGGGATTTAAGGAAATACCAAATTTCCTACATTTAGTGAAAACTCTTCTTAGGTGATCTAGGTGTTCATTGTCAGATTTAGAAAAGACTGTGATGTCATCTTCGTATACCAATAGGAATTCATGGATCTCCTTGGCAAACGCTATATCCATAGCTCTTGGAAATGTTTCTCCTACGTTCATTTGTCCAAAAGGCATCTTCAAATAAATGAAGGTACCCCAAGGAGTAGTAAATGAAGTTTTGGCTTGGTCCTCTGGTTGAACTAAGATCTAGTTATATCTAGAAAATCCATCAATCAGTGAAATTCTAGATGAGCCTACTACCCTCTAAAGGATATGGTCCATTTTTGGTAGAGGATAGTTTTCTTTTAATGAGACCTTGTTTAAATTTATGAAATCAACACAAAGTCTGATTTCTCCAATTTTCTTCCTAGTAGTGACTAAGTTTGAAACCCAATCTGAGTATCTAATGGGAGCTATAATTTGGGCATCATACATTCTTTTAACTTCTTTCTCAATAGATGGCATGAGAACTAGATTAATCCTCCTAAGTTTCTGTTTGAAAGGTTTATGATCTTCTTTGAGAAGTATTTTGTGTTGAATTATGTTGGTGTCATAAGACTTCAAGTCTTCATAACTCCAGGCAAAAACATCTTGGAACTCTTTAAACAGATTTATGTATTTAACCTTTTCTTGTGGAGGTAAGGCTTTTGATATTTTAATGAGTTTAGGTTTTTCTTCAGTTCCTATGTTACATTCTTTTATATCTGCTCTCAAAGGCTCCATTTTTGGCTTCCTAGCTACATTGTTGGAATCAAACAAATCTTCTAAGGGGACTAATACCTTAGGAAAAAAATTAGTTTTAAGATTAAGAATTTTAGGATCATCATTCATTATTTCCTCTATTTCTACATTTTCTAAGTTATCTACTTCTAATTTAGTGAATTTAGTGGGTTTACCTATATCTAAAATATTTACATCTATGTCACTATCTATGTTATTTTCTATTGTACAGTCTGTATCTATTTTACAATTCTGAAACTCACCTTCAGCATTCATCAAGTCACAAATCTGAGAATCTTGGGAGAAAATCTGTCAATACTTCAAATTTTCTGGTTTGACAGGCTTGTGTCTCACTTCTGCAGTGTACTGATGGTTGCGCTGAAAGGAAAACTTGCAGGTACTGGCAAAAGTAGTCAAACTGTGGGCCTGCATATTCTGTTTTCTAGGAATGGTGGCAAAGTTTGTTTCCAGAAGGTCTTTGATCAAATCTAGGATAGTCTCTCTATATTGACTCAGTCTGGGATTGTTTACAGAGTATTCACCATTAATTTGTTTAATAATCAATTCTGAGTCTCCAAGTATAGAAACTCTCTTGGCTCCAAGTTTTCTAACCATTTGTAATCCTAAGATCAGAGCTTCATACTCTGCCATGTTGTTTGTGCATTTAAAATTTAACCTAAATGCATGTCCCTCAAAATGATTATTCTCCATATTGTGGATCCACACTCCTGCTCCTGCCCCTAATCTATTCACAAATCCATCAAAATCTAAATGCCAAAGTGATTCATGAAAAATGTTTTCACTGTCAGCTATTTTGTATTTCAGTTCTTCAGCTGTGATTTCCTTTTTGTCATGGTCTGAATTGTACAAGATGAAAGAGTCCATATCAGAATGCATGGAGTATATTGGGAAATTTTGTGGTTTTTCTGCACTACTCACCATGTATTTCATCAAGGTCTCTCTATACAATTTCCTTTGTTGGCCAAAAACAGATATGGTGGCATATGACATATCTAACTGCAAGGATCCTTGCAATTTTTCTCCCCATGAGCGAGATAGTTGTTGGAAATAATACTGAGGGGGGGGGGGGGGGGTGAATCAGTATTATCAATTTAATAATATTTCATTTCCATAAACAGATTTATATACGCTACTTTGGTTAATGAAACTTGGGTATATACGCAACTATGTTTAGAGCAACCAGCGTACACCTTATTTAGTCAGTTTAATCTGTGTATTAGAACCATATAAGCAGTAATAGGTACAGTAAAAAATAGAGCAGACAATCACACACAAGTACACAAGATATAAGGTGGAAGCCCAATGTGGGTGAAAACCACTTGCTACAATTCGTCTCTATCTTCTTTTAATAAGAAAATTCTTTTTACAATATTTATGTACTGGTGCAATCTTATACCAGTACACAGGCTTCTACCTGCAGAAGGCTACTACCTTCTTTCATTCTCCAGCTTCTCCTGGAAGGGAGCTACAACCCCCTTAGCTCTTGTACTAGCTGATGTACTAGTACGTAGGTGCTGACCTACAGAAGGCTACAACCTTCTCTTTTCTTCCAGGGACCACGTTTCATAAATTTTTAGACTAGAACCATCAATATCATCAATCAAACATCAAAATATATCTGCATCAATCAATATCCCTTGCACTAACCAAAACTGAATCAAACAATCACTTCTTTGAATGTTGTAACCAGAATATAGTAACAGTAACAGTACCAGAACCCAAAACACTGCAACAGTAAACAAAAGTAGCTAACACATATTTTATGAGACGTATGCTACTTCAATATGTAGAACCTGCATACATACGCCACTATATGAAGGAAAACCTGCATATACGTTGTTTTTAATTACCGAACCAATGTGTATATGCACCTTTGCTATACTGAACCTGTGTACAGATCTGTAAAACATAATTTACCCTTTTCAACTATTCAGACATCTGTTATACCCAGATCATCAGATTTACAGATCAAGACATGTGCCCAATATAAAATATCAAAATCACACAAAGATACTTCTCTTCAAGCCTTAAGATCTTGACCCATCAATAGAACTTATCCTTCTTCTAGCGCAAAGGTTCCTCCTTGATTCAGATCCAGATATGCACCATAACCCAATCACAAGTATTCTAGATCTTGTTCTTCATTAGATATTCAATACTTGAGTGCCCTTGACTAATTATCTCCTCCTCCTTTTATAGTTTTAGGCCTTACTCAATACCATGGTCCAAAACCACCTAGAAGAAATACCTTGGACCAAATACCTGCAGTCAATGCTTCGGTCAAGATACCTTGGATTAATACCACGAGTCAAAATACTGAGGACCAAATACCAAGTTTTCCAACATGTACACGCTTTTACTTGCGTGAAAGTGTTTGTATATGCATACACACCTTTTGTACTGCAAACTCACATGTATACGCGGCTTGGTCAAGGGGAACCTGCGTATATCTCTTTTCCTTCATTCTGAGAGCCTGAACTATGATTTGTCGTCTAAGTGAGTTGCCATCAAGGACGACACTTGTGTCATAGTGCCAAACCTATGTCATAATGCCAACAATCTCCCCCTTTGGACTTGATGGCAACCCCAATTCATTCTCCCCCTTTGTCATCAAGGGCAAAGGGTTATGCTCCCCCTGAGTACATGTTGAATTCTTTGATATGCTGAAGTGTGTTGTTCATGCTCCCCCTGACTGTAAGCAAGGTCTGCAAAAATATGTTCTACAAGAAGAACATGACTCTATACATCATAAATGACCTTCCTATCACCAAAGACTCATACATACATCCATCTCCCAACCAAGTGGGGATATACCAAGATTTACTCATCCACCCAACCAAGTGGGGATACATCAAAAGTTTATACATGATAAAACAAGAACATTACATCATCCATCCTAGGCATAGTGGGGAAACAAAATAGGTCATTACATGACCTTGATAATAAAAGTTATACATAACATAGAGACAAAATATTTGAAACAAGACTATGATAGTCAACAATAACTATCATCAGCAGCATCTGTCAATCACCATCCAGACTAGCAACCATGATCTCCCTCTGCACCTGTTCCACCTGAATAAAAAACAACTGTGAAATTGTACCAAGATCTTCTAAGGTAATGCCAACAATGATAATGCATTATTAGAAGTATATGCTCCCCTTGAACCTATGCCAGATGATCATTGTTAGACCCATATCAGACTCTTTTCATCCTGAGTCTGGCCCATTGATATTCTTCAAACCAACATATATGCAACTATATCCATAGAAACTGGCATATGTACGCAGATACACTTCATGAAACTCGCGTACAACCATTGTTCTCTGAAACAGATAAGTGTCAACAACAAGATGATGCATCAACTACTCCCAACTTTTGTCTGAGGTATTCAAATGTCTCTCTGGGTAGTGGTTTGGTGAATATATCAACAACTTGTTCCTTGGAGGGAACATACTCCAATTTGACCTTTTGTTCAAGCACTTGTTCCTGGAGAAAATGATATTTTATAGGTATGTGCTTGGTCTTGGAATGCATGACTGGATTCTTTGAAATACTGATTGCACTTGTATTATCACATAGAATGGAGATGGGTGGAGTACATGTGATCTGAATGTCTTGCAATGTTTGCATCATCTAAAGGAGTTGTGTGCAACAAGATGCAATAGCCACATATTCTGCTTCAGCTGTAGATAATGAAATTGAGCTTTGTTTCTTGCTGAACCAAGACACTAATCTGGAACCCATATAGAATGCACCACCACTAGTGCTTTTTCTATCATCCACACTTCCTGCCCAATCTGCATCTGTGTATGCATGAAGTGTAAGATCTATGTCCCTAGGATACCATAAGCCAAAATTCTAAGTTCCTTGAAGATATTTGAAGATCCTTTTGACTGCCTATAGGTGTGATTCCTTTGGAATTTCTTGAAATCTTCCAACTATTCCCATTGCATGCATGATGTCTAGTTGGGTACCTGTTAGATAGAGCAGACTACCAATCATGGATCTATAGGTTGGTTGATGTACTGCTGTTGATTCATCATTTGCGCTGAGGCTGCATCCTATTACCATGGGGTACATACTGGTTTAGAATCTTCCATGCCATATTTCTTCAAGATCTACTTGAGGTACTTGGTTTGTGATAGAAAGATAACATCTTTATTTTGTTGAACTTGTAAACCAAGAAAATATGTAAGCTCACCAAGCAGGGACATTTCAAATTCTTTCTGCATTACCAAAGCAAAGTTGTGACTCATGGCTTCTTCATTGCTACCAAAAATGATATCATCAACATACACAACAAGTATTAGCAATTTATCATTGTCAATTTTTATATATAAATTGCTATCAACTGATCCTTTTGAAAAACCTTGTTGATGAAGATATTTGTCAAGACGATAGTACCAAGCCCTTGGAGCTTATTTTAGACCATAGAGAGCCTTTCTGAGTCTGCATACAAGTTTTGGATCATTTCCAAGGATGAATCTATCTGGTTGCTCAATATATACTTCTTCTTCTATATCTCCATTAAGAAAGGCAGATTTCACATCCATTTGATATACTTTGAACTTCTGAAAGCTAGAAAGAGCAAGGAACATTCTTATGGCTTCAAGTCTAGCAACAGGTGCAAAAGTTTCTTCAAAGTCTATACCTTCTTGTTGAGCATACCCTTTACAGACAAGTCTGGCCTTGTTTCTAATTACTTCTCCATTTTCATTCAGCTTATTTTTGAATATCCATTTGGTTCCTATGACATTCTTATCATGAGGTCTAGGAACTAATTCCAAAGTATTATTCTTTTCAATTTGCTCAAGCTCTTCATTCATAGCCTTGACCCAACATTCATCTTTGCATGCTTCATGTACATTTTGCGGTTCGATGGAAGAAAGCAATGCCAGATAGCTTGAAGCTTCTGTAATAGTTCTTCTTGCTTGCACACCTGCCACTTTTTGTCCCAAAATTTGAGTCTCTGGATGATTTTTCTGAACATATCTGGATGGAGTCTTTACTTCTGTCGTTATCTGCTCTTTTGGTGCTTCATTGGTTTCTTCTTCTTCAGCATTAGTTTGATTTGATGTGGAAGGATAATCCTCATCTTCTTCCCACTCTTCAATTTTTACCTGCTTTAGATTTTTTCCTTCTTCATCAACCACAACATCAATACTTTCAACAATTTTCCCAAGTATTTTATTATAACACTTGTATCCTTTACTTCGGGAAGAGTAACCAAGGAGAATGCCATCATCTGCCCTAGGTTCAAACTCGCCAAGCTTTTCATCAGTCCTTTTGATATAACATTTGCTTCCAAAAACTTTGAAGTATTTTATAATAGGAGTCTTACCATACCAAAGTTCATGAGGAGTTTGAGTGTTGTTTAACTAAACATTCGTTTTGTTGAGAATAGTGACGGCAGCAAATGCAGCTTCACCCCAGAAAGTTGCAAGAGTTCCAGACTCATCTAGCATAGCACGAGCCATTTGTTGAACAGTTATGTTCATCCTTTGTACCACTCCATTTTGCTGAGGAGTCCTTGTGGTAGAGAATTCCCTTATTATTCCATGTTCTTCACAGAAGTAGAAGAATTCATCCAAGGTAAATTCCCCTCCTCGATCAGATCTGAGACATTTGATTTTGCGATCTGATTCATTTTCAACCAAAGCTTTGAAGGCTTTGAAATTTTCAAATGCTTTGTCTTTATGCTTTAGAAGTCTTATCCAGCACATTCTGGAAAAGTTGTCAATGAACAATATAAAGTATTCTTCTCCACGAGGTGACCTTTTCCTTGATGGACCACATAAATCAGTATGGACACGTTCAAGTGGCTTACTAGCTAATCCTTCTTTCTCAAGGAAATGTGTTCTGGTTTTCTTACCAAATTGACATGATTTGCATATTGTATTTTTAGGAATTCTGATGTCAAGAAGATCGCGTACAACCTGGAATTTGCATGATTTCCTTATCTGAGGGAAGCTTAGATGCCCCAATCTTCTGTGCCATAGCTAGTGTTCATCATTTTTGCTTAGATAGTATTGTTGTTGTCCTCCCTTGAGTATGTATAAATTATTTGGAGTTCTTATGCCTTTGATCACTGTTTCTCCTGTATCAAGCTCACGAACAACACATCCATTTGATCGAAATACTACCTCATTTCCTTGATCACACATTTGACTAACACTCAATAGATTGTGCTTTAAACCATCAACATACATAACATTCCCAGCTTTGAACTTTTCTTTTCAGAGAATAGAGTCTTTACCTTTTATGACTGCAGGGGTGTCATTTCCAAATGATACCTTCCTTTCCTTTTCTAAGGCACTATATGACTGAAGTTTTTCTTTATCACCTATCATGTGTTTCGAGCATCCACTGTCGATGTACCATTGATTTTATTTTCCTTCTGCATATAAGGCTATCCCACATCTTTCGATCTGTGGTTCTTTCTTTTTCCAAGTTTTGGGACCCAAGGAATCTTGCTCCTTCTGAGATGTTTGCCAAAATGTACTCCTACATTCAGAGTCTTCATGACCGAAGTTGTTACAGATAGAGCATTCTATTTCATTTTCAAGAACATAAAAGTTATTGTAGGTCCTTTTTGTGATCCCAATCACATTCCTTTGATTTCGTGCTTCTCTATTCATGATGGTCTTGTAAGCAACACATTGAACAACTTTGTGTCCAAAGTTATGACATGAAAAACATTGGCCATTAAAGAAATTCCTGTGATTATCGAATCTACTGTCCTGATGATTGTAGTTTCCATTGACATTCATTCTTGAAGCAAATTGAGAATGATTTACCTGTGGTTGTTTATAGCTTTTGTTCATCCTTGAAGTAGATTGAACCCGATTTACCTGGTGATCTGCTTTAAGCCTCTGCTGACGATTGTCCACCTATTCATTTCTCCTTCCTACATCAAGATAGCTTTTGGAGGTTGATGGCTTCTGTGGTTGAGATGGTTCTTCAGTATATCCAAGACCTGTTTTTATCAGAGGAGAACACTGCACTTTGATAATTTCATCTAAAGTTTCTGATCCTTTAGCAAACTTAAGATTGAGAGATTTTGTTTTCTCAATTTCTTTTCTTAGACCCACAATTTCACATTCTAATTTTTCATTGTGTTTTTCCCTTTCAGCAAGTTGGAATGTAAGAGTATCTATTATCATACTCTTTTCTTCTAAATAGATTTTAAGTTTAGAAATTTCTTGATAGAGATCATTTTCATCTAAAGCATCCAGGAAATCATCATCTTCAAAAGCCATCAGAAGTCTATAATCATTACTATTTTCATCTTCATCATTATTTGATAAACCATCACTATCTTCATGCGTATAGTAGCTCTTCTTATTTACACTTTGTTTTCTATTCCATTTTGTTGATTCCTTACCTTTATCAAGCTTATCTTCGTGAGGAGATTTGGCTGCATAATGACCTACTCTTCCACAAGCAAAACATTTGAAAGGTAGTTTTCCTCTGAATCTTCCAGAACCCCATTGAAGGTTCTTGACAAAATTTGATTCTTCCTCTCCTTCTGACGTATGTCCTAACTCATTGAGTTCTCCTTTTTTTGAAGCTTTGAATGCGGCTTCTCTCATATCTGATGGACCCCATTTTCTCATTTAGAAAGCAGTTAGGATTCCGTGTAGCTGTGACATAGTAAGACTCTGAAGATTCTTCTTTTCTTCTATGGCAGAAAATTTTAATTCAAACTTAGAAGACAATGATCTAGAACCTTTTCAACTAAAGTAAATTCTTTTATCTCTTCACCCAAGTTTTTCATGTGATTAAAAATCTCATCTATACGTAGGAAATAATTAGCTACACTTTCATCATTGTGCATTCTAAGAGTTTCATATTGAATTTTGAGAGATTTTAGTTTTCCATGTTTTACCTAATCGTCTCCTTCATAGCTTAGAAAGATCTTGTCCCATATTTCTTTGGTGGTTTTGAGCTGCATAACCTTGACGAATTCTGATTGTGATAGACTCCCCAATAGAGTATTGACAAACTTTGCATTTGTTTCATACTGCATTTTACCTTCCGTATCTATAGGAGTTGCTGCTGGAAATGTGTATCCTCCTTCCATGATATCCCAAACTTCTTTTCCAAGAGATTGAAGATAGGCTGTGGTTCTTACCTTCCAATAGATGAAGTTGCTCCCATCAAAAATTGGTGGCCTGATGGATGCCTCTTTTTCGTAGTTGCTCATGATGATAGATCTTCCTTCAAGCGATCAAGCTTCTTCTGAAGGACCTGCTCTAATACCAATTGTTGGAAATAATACTGAGAGGGGGTTGTGAATCAGTATTATCAATTTAATAATATTTCATTTCGATAAACGTATTTATATACGCTACTTCGGTTAATGAAACTTGCGTATATACGCAACTATGTTTAGAGAAACCAGCATACACCTTATTTAGTCAGTTGATCTTTAATCTGTGTATCAGAACCATATAAGCAGTAACAAGTACAGTAAAAAATAGAGCAAACAATTACACACAAGTACACAAGATATAAGGTGGAAACCCAATGTAGGTGAAAACCACCTACTGCAATTCGTCTCTATCTTCTTTTAATAAGAAACTTCTTTTTACAATATTTCTATACCGGTGCAGTCTTATACCAGTACATAGGCTTCTACCTACAAAAGGCTGCTACCTTCTCTCGTTCTACAGCTTCTCCTGGAAGGGAGCTACAACCCCCTTAGCTCTTGTACTAGCTAATGTACTAGTACGTAGGTGCTGACCTACAGAAGGCTACAACCTTCTCTTTTCTTCTAGGGACCACGTTTCATAAATTTTCAGACTGGATCCATCAATAGCATCAATCAAACATCAAAATATATTTGCATTAATCAATCTCCCATGCACTAACCAAAACTGAATCAAACAATCACTTCTTTGAATGCTGTAACCAGAATATAGTAACAGTACCAGAACCCAACCAGAACCTAGAACACTGCAACAGTAAACAGAAGTATCTAAAACATATTTTATGAGACGTATGCTACTTCAATATGTAGAACTTGCGTGCATACGCTGCTATATGAAGGAAAACCTGCGTATACACTGTTTTGAATTACCGAACCAACGTAGTAGTGTGCCTTTGTTATACTGAATCCTAACATAGATAGATCTGTAAAAGATAATTTACCCTTTTCAAATTCATTCATATTCAACATCATTATACCCAGATCATTATATTATAGATCAAGACATGCGCCCAATATAAAAGATCAAAATCACACAAAAAGATACTTCTCTTCAAGCCTTAAGATCTTGACCCGTCAATAAAACTTATCCTTCTTCTAGCGCTCAGGTTCCTCCTTGATTTAGATCCAGCTATGCACCATAACCCAATCACCAGTATTCTAGATCTTTCTCTTCATTAGATATTCAATAGTTGAGTGCGCTTACCTAAATCTCCTCCTCCTTTTATAGTCTTAGGCCTTACTCAATACCATGGTCCAAAACCACTTAGAAGCAATACCTTGGACCAAATACCTAGGGTCAATACTTCAGTCAAGATACCTTGGATCAATACCACGGGTTAAAATACTAGGGACCAAATACCAAGTTTTCCAACATGTATGCGCTTTTACTTGCGTGAAAGTGTGTGTATACACATACGCGCCTTCTGTACTACGCCCCACGTGTATACGCGGCTTGGTCAAGGGGAACCTGAGTATATCTCTTTTCCTTCATTCTGAGAGCCTGAACTGCGATCTATCATCTGAGTGAGTTGCCATCAAGGACAATACCTGTGTCATAGCGCCAAACCTGTGTCATAATGCCAACAATAGCAACATTCCATATTTGGGTGGGATGTCTGCAACTACTATGTCCATCACAATACTCTTTGCTAGGCACTGGACTAGAGTTACACATAAATCCTTAATCAAGCCAAGGCATTTAACTTGGCTAGAGTCAAAGGAAGACAAGTCCTTATATGTTCTGGTAATGTCCAAGTTTAGTCTCTCCATGATTGCTTTTGGCATCAAGTTATGGGATGCTCCTGAGTCTAACATAGCATTATGTAATATTTTGTCATGAATGTTTAGCCTAATGTAGAAAGGAGGGATTCCCGCTTGCTAATGAGTACCATTCGCCTCAGGGCCAAACAATAATTCAAGTTGATCATCATTCAAATTGACAACATCTTCTCCCTCTCCCTATGTTTAAAGTTTTAGTTATATGTGATCTATAGGATTCATTATTTACTAGTTCGGTCAAAGGAACTAATATCTTTAATTTTGCTATTTCAGTTTTGATGTTGAAAGGAAGTTGAGCTTTGTTTGTTTGGACGAGATCTTCCTTAACAACTACAGTGTGTGTGTTTTTATCTTGTTTCTCAGTAGTAGGCAATTTAATCTATGTTTCAGTTTTTTTTCTTTTATTTCTCTTATTTGGATTGATTTCAGTAATTGTTTCAGTTTGAGTTTCAGTGGAGGTTATATCTACAATTTTTGGGGTAGAATTCTTCGGTGTTCCCCTAGGGAGGCTTTGTAAAATTTTAGTGACAGGAGCTTCTGTTATCTTTTTAGTTTGGGTCTGGGTTGATCTTTTAGTGGGAGCTTCATTGTTATTTTTACTTCTTAAGCTATATTGTTTGTGAACCTCATATATAGCTGACTCATAACCCTGTTTAAAGTCAAAGGACTCACCAGATTCTAATTGCAATTGTTGCAGCATGTACAACTCATGTTCTTCTTGAGTGAGAAAAACAACATCTTCATTTTTTATTCCTAATAAGTTTATCTAGGTGTCATCCTCTCCTTCATGGCTATGTGAACCCTCGGCATAGTTTTCCTGGAAGGGAAGCCTAATTTTCTGATTTGGTATAGCATTCTTTCGAGTGTTAGGATTCCTCCTAAAGTTGGGGTTTCTTATTGGGGGTGGTTGTTGATTCTCTCACTGAGTTTTCCTTTCCATGTTTTCTAATCTATCCATTATTCTCTCTACACTCTTTGTTAAACTATCTATTTTTCCACCAGAAGTGGAAGTTTCCTCTTTAATTACAACTCTCTTTTCATTTCTCATTTTTGCTTTCTTGGCTAATAGGTTGGCCTCTGCACTAACAACATTACTTTGCATTTGTTCCAATGTTTTAGGTTTTCTTTCCCTTAATTGGTATGACATGTCAGCATCAAAAGCATCAAGGAATTTGATTAATTCTAGGTCAGGTGGAGGCTTAATATTAGCAGGGATTGCATTGTAGATGCTATTGAACTTAATACAATAAACTTGAACTAAATCATTATGAGCTCTTTTAATGTTATCATATTCAGAAAGTATTTGCAAAGGGTTTTTCTTTATTTCCCATATATTAATGAATAATCTATGAAAATTAGCTAAGTCTGCAATATGGTGGGTAGGTAAAGCTTTGAACCATTTCTTAACATCCCTAGTTAATGTTTGAGCAAAAAACCTGATTCAGACATCTGATTCATCTATCTCATGCAACTCAAAATAGTCAGTCATTTTGTTCACATGCTGTTGGGCAGTGTACTGACAAGTAGCATCAAACAAAAAGATTTTTCTTTGATAGTCTTGGGGCATTGCATGGAGTTGTGCTAGTAAAACCAGGGGTGCATATCGGTCTACCATGGCTTGGATTCTGGCTTGACTAGGGGGTAAGGAGCTGGTACTTGAGGAAGGGCATGAAATGGATGGAGATGAACTAGATGAGGATGAGGTGTTTGGCTAATGAATAACTGGTTTAGGGGAATGGGCTGTGGTGGATACTATTATTGACATGGTGGTAAATGAAGGTGTATTTACAGTGATTGAAGATTGTGTAGAAATTTCAGATGCAGCAGCAGTTAGGGCAGCTAGTTCAACAAATTGTTGAAGGTAAGCATCATCTATATGGCTTATCAATGTGGAGGTTAAAGCTTATAACTTGTCAAAAGTTTCCAAGACAAATTTATCTAAATCTAGATGTATAATCACCCTTTTGGATTCAATGAGTTGAATAAACTCAGGGTCGAACATTGTTTCATGGATTGCATTCTCCTATTTAGTTCTAAATAATGAGAGGTCAAATGAAAAATCAAAAGGAATTTCCTCTAAAGTTGAAAACTCCTCAGGGAGTGAGTTTGCATTGACTAACTAGCTACTACTTGCCTAAGTTTCTACTTTTTTAGTTTTTCTTAAAATCTTGTCTGGGTCATCAACTATGGTAGCAGGGTTTGGATCTAGGTTTGCCCTAGTATAGTGAGTCTTCTTGGGAGCCAGAATTTTAACCTTTTTAACTATTTTTATGAAATTTTTCAAAAACAACTTGTGGAAATGACCTTAAGGGGCTCAAGATGAAATTTAAGGTTTCCTTAAAGTTTTATCAGACTGAGGATTGAGTCCCCAGTATGGTTGCCAATAATTTTATCACTCCAAAGTTTCTTTAGAAGTTGTTAAAGAAAGAAATGATAGAGGTAACCACAAACCAACTTTGGAGATCAAGATCTAGCCTTCCTAATCTCAGAGAGGGCTCTCCCTTCATGATTTAACTTTGTTTTAGTTAATTGATTTTAGGCTAGTTATGATTGTGTTGGTGTTTATGATTTGAATTTGGGTGGTGGGATCACTTAGATGAAAAAGGGTTGTCTTTTACCATTGGGCTATGGGGTCAAATGTGAGACAAACAGGACTGGATCAAGTTCTAAAAACAGTGTCTACTAGGCAAGATAGAGGAGTTACTACAGATCTCAAGGGCTTGATGGTGAAATGGTTTCCAATCAAATCCAGGGATCAATTAAGGGTTCCCTAGCCCGAATTATGAAGAGAAATGAAAGAGGTCAACCGGGATGGGAGAGAAATTAAGGGTTCTCAAATCCGGATATCAAAGGAAAACATATAAATGATTAATTGTGCAAAACAAAGTGTACTTAAACAAATTCTAAGTTAAATTTCTAGTTAATTCATTCAAATTTAGATAACATTTAAGTTTATGAAACACATAAGAAAGTAACAAAATCAGACAAAGAAGATACTTCACTGCAATAGCTCATCTCATGAATCTTGTAGTGCAATCTTTTTATTACTTGCTCCAGTCTGTTGACTTGAAAATTGGTACAATAACCCTTAGGTTTAAGATCAAAATAACTCTACAAATGTATAGCAATCCACACTCAATACTTCGAATTATGAAGTATTTTTACAAAACAACTTATAAAATATCTCAAACTGCATTGAGAACTAATCTAGGAAAAAAGAAATATCTTCATGCAAGAAGATAGAGACAGCAATTGAACCATTGTTTGTTGTCCCTGTTATTTAGGTTATGCTGCCTTTTAATCTTTGATCTTTTGCCCTTTAATCTTCTTTGCTGTTTGGTCTTCACGTTGGATGTTATATTTACTTATGAGCTTTCATCTCATACACTTTCATTTGTTTGTCTTTCAACTGTTTTTCTTTTACCATGAATGTTCTATCACTTGCTTTTACTTTTACCTTTTATTGTAAATCTTACTCACTCTTTCATGCTTTTTTTTTTTTGTAAAAATGTTTTTTACTAAGAGACACATGTAGAATACAAAATGTTACTTGGAGAGTAGTTTGTAAGAACCTTTTGTTGTGCTGGTGAAAATGATTTCATCTCTATTTTAACATTTACTATGTAAATTGTTTCCTTCTACTCTGTGACAATTGTCTTTTCCTTCTAAATAAATCCTTTTGAATACATTTCCTTGCAAATCTTGGAGTAAAGAGGTTTTGGAACTAGTATCAAAATTGTTTATCCAAGCTCTCATTCTACTAATCCCCTGAAAAATAAAAGAATCATCAATAAATCATAGGTCTGCGGGGAAGGCAATCAATGGCTTTATCGAACTAAGATGTTTGTGGATGGAGTCCAGACTGTGTTTGGGAGGTAATCAACTGTCAAATTCGGTTGCAGAGGCTCAGGGTTGCACAGGAAGGCTTAGGCAGCTTTCATAGTTTGAATGAGCGAAAAGAGTGAAAATGAGCATCTTCAGCCTTTTAACGGGTAACAGTCACATTTGGCGTGGAATTTATATAAATGAACAGTGGGTGGTTTCATTTTACGCAGGGAGGCAGTTTCAGGGGCCATCACACTGCTTTTGGTGGTCAAGCAGTATTTCCTTGAGAGCACGTGAGTTCACCTAGAGTTGCCACGTAACCGAAGGGGCCCAAGCAAAAACATGAATCTCGCGTGCTCTCGGGCTGGTAAAGCTAGGAAAGAGAATCAGCCCGATATGGATGTGCGCTATTAGATATGGGGGTGCAAGATCTAACAGCTGGCGCGCGGTGGAAATGCATAGAGGGAATAAGGGTGGAGATTTGCGGGGCCCAGGGGGATTAATTACACTTACCTGTAATTAATTAATGAATAAGGCAGGGTTAAATATAAGTGGGTTTAATAAAGTGGGACCAGGGTTTAACTGTAATTAATTAATAAAGCAAAAGTATATACAATATTACAAGACTAATTATAGCCAATTAAAAATTATGAATCCTATTATTATAGGACCCTAACAGAAAATATGGATGGAGGTGGGTGGTAAGGTATGGCACCATTGATGACCTTCAAGGGTTAGGAAGAAAAGCACACAAGCAAACTCTTCATCATCGATTTTGTAAGATTCACAAAATGTAAGAAAATTAGAAATGTGTGTGGTTATGGATCATTAGGGGAATTTTGAGGTCTAAAATGGGCCTAGTAAGGAAATTATAAAATAATAGTGGAAATAATAAAATAATATTAGATTACATCATCAAATTTTAGAGGGAAAAAAGAAAAAACTATTGTTTTCAACTCATATTTTAAGCTTATCTCCCTATGGGTTTACTCAAATTTCAAGTGGAAATACTCGTTGGATGCAAAATTTGATTCCAAATCCAAGGAGTACCATGTTGTATACTTTTGATGGACACTACTACACAAAAAATGATAAATACATGGAAAACGTGATTGCAATCACATTTTTTCATGTATTTCTCATTTTTTGTGTACCAGGGTCCATCAAAAGTATGCAACATGGGTACTCCTTGGATGAAGAATTAAATTTTGGAGATTTACGGGGCCTGGGGGGATTAATTACACTTAACTGTAATTAATTAATGAATAAGGCGGGGTTAAATATAAGTGGGTTTAATAAAGTGGGACCAGGGTTTAACTGTAATTAATTAATAAAGCAAAAGTATGTATAATATTACAGGACTAATTATAGCCAATTCAAAATTATGAATACTATTATTATAGGACCCTAACAGAAAGAATGGATGGAGGCAGGTGGTAAGGTATGGCACCATTGATTAACATGATCTTCAAGGGTCAGGAAGAAAAGCACACAAGCAAACTCTTCATCATCAATTTCATAAGATTCACAAAATGTAAGAAAATTAGAAATGTGTGTGTTTATGGATCATTAGGGGAATTTTGAGGTCTAAAATGGGTCTCCTAAGGAAATTATAAAATAATAGTGGAAATAATAAAATAAGATTAGATTACATCATCAAATTTTAGAGCGAAAAAAGAAAAAACTATCTTTTCAACTCATATTTTAAGCTTATCTCCCTATGGGTTTACTCAAATTTCAAGTGGAAACACTCGTTGGATTAAAAATTTGATTCCTCATCCAAGGAGTACCATGCTATATACTTTCTATGGACCCTACTACACAAAAAATGATAAATACATGGAAAACGTGATTGCAATCACATTTTTTCATGTATTTCTCATTTTTTGTGTACCAGGGTCCATCGAAAGTATGGAACATGGGTACTCCCTGGATGAGGAATTAAATTTTGCATCGAACGAGTACTCCTGCTAGAAATTTACGTAAAACCTTAGGGAGATAAGCTAAAAATATGAGTTGAAAAAATAGTTTTATTATTTTATTAATTTTTTATCATTTTTTTTTTACTCCAAAAATTGTGAATCATCCCCCATGGTTGACATCATCATCTTGAATCTTATTGGTTCTTATAAAGTTTATTTTGGTTGTACATTTTTCTTAGAAGACCCATTTTAGACCTCAAAATTCCCCTAATGGTTCCATCCTCACCATCAAAATTTAACTAAGACAAGTGATAGAGAGGCTCATCGGGGTTTGAAAATTGATAAATGGATAAATTAGAGAAACACCTCAGACGTAAGATTTGAGGATGATCCAATTGAGATAAGAGGTTCAAAACTGACTCAATGGGCACAACTTGTCATCTGGTCCTCCTTCTTATGACAATTGTTAACGGTGTTGGAAATCTGTCAACCAAGGGGTCTCCCCGATGTGAAGTCCCAATTAGACTTCACGCCATTTGGATTAGGAGTCCCATCCGGAATATTAGCCTGGCTTCCATTTATTCTTATAGATTTTCCTTGGAATCTAACTATCAACAAGAGAGGAATGCGTGGTGCCTTCAAAAATCAAGAAGGTGTGCCTGGTGAGTGTTCGTTTTTAGGTGTGTTAGAGTTCTTCTACTGTGGAGGGAAAGGGTAAAGTGAGCCTCTAAGAGAGAGGTAATAGCACCACCCTAGAAGAGACACACACAATCAAGAAGGCTCTATCTAACATCTAGCGGAATAGTCCACAAAAGAAGTGATAGTTATTAGAACCAATCAATGGGAAAGATATGTCTAGTATCATGCAAAATAGTCCACAAGGGTGGGACAACAATAACAACCATTACAACTCATTCTCACTAAGATAAGCACTAAAATAACCAAAATAGTTCAACTACTTGAGCACAAATGAAAGAAAACATGCAATAAAAACATTTGTAGAATAGTCTTACAAATATTCATAATCCATGCATGAAGAATGTGTCGGACATGAAGGATTTTGTTATTAAGTAAAAGTTCAAAGACACATGTATACAATTAACATCACTAGCTCCAATAGTGGAGCGTTGGAACCACTCCTTGCTCCTCAAAAGAACTAGTTTGTCTCTTTAATGCCTTGCAGGAGGAGTCAAGGTGAAAAATCCTTTGCTCATACAAGGAGGGTGTATATATAACCAAGAGGTGATGCTTCACCTTCCTTATGACCCTTTCACTACCCTCATGACTTCCTAAGACTTTTCAACTTTACATGACTCTTCATCTTCTGAATGTATCCTTTGGACTTCCACTTTACAATACATTTTGAATAGGTAATTACATAATCTGCAATAATGATGTGGCATATGATGACTTATGATAAGACATGACATGACACCAATGACATGGACTACATGAAGATGTGACAGTGCCAAGTTGTCCTTCTTGCTACGTCTTTCTTTGTGACTTCTTGAAAAGATGGTGCATGTTCTTCTTATTCCTCCTCCTTATGACTTGAAGATGAGGAGTCTTCCATGTGACCTTAATCTTCATATTTTTTTATAGTCTAGTGTTACATTGTCCTCTCGCCTAATGATCATATTATCTCTTCCACTCTATATGTGTCTTCTAGCATGTCCTTCTCCATATCCCTATTCATCATCTTTCCATGACATGATAAGGTAAATGTTTTTGCAATTCGCTCATGATGAGATGACATCAATCCGAAAACCCCTAGTCTAAGATTGTGCATATTGATCCATTTAATGAGTCGAAATTGGATGGAAGGTTGGGAAAAGGGCTCAGTGACTATGCATTTACGCAGTTCAAGTAGTCAAGGGGAGCCTTGAGCTTTGAGACTACGTAGTGCGTAGTTCAGGCTAGACTGAGGGAGAAAACTATGCATTTCTGGAGACCAGTCTGACAGGCTGAGGGGGTGAACACTGGGAGAGAACATTGCATAGTTATGGGAGACAAGGGAGACTGGTCCATTACATAGTTATGTATTTCAGGAGTTGAAGGATGATCTTGATGCTAGAGACTACACAATGTGTAGTTTTGGCCTAGTTGGAAGGCATGATTGTGCAATTTTGAGCTTGAGCACTTAGATTATGAAATGTGCAGCTCTGGGCTTGAGAACTAAAGTTGTGAAATGCATAGTTCTGGGCTTGAGCACTGATTGAAAACTAGATTAGGGGAAAAAATTTGCTCAAAATAACAAGTGCTCAGAATCTCTCAAAACTTGAATGACTGCGTCCATCTCGGTAATACAATCCCAACGCAACTTGTTTCACTCAAAACGGAGTTCGTATGAGAAAGTTAGAGCATGTTGTTTGTTTTGTCAAATACACAAAATTTGTGTGACTGGGATGTTGACTAGGCATTCGTACAGCCCATTCAAAAAAGAGAATATTCCAGGGAATATTCCTTGGAATATTCTTGAAATATTCTGACATATGGCTCAATTAGGTTGTGACACGTGTCTATACATTATTGGTCAATGGAATTGGGTGGACCAATGAGAGGGTGACATGTGGCAAGCCTAGAGGCCACCACGTGCCCTCTTAAAGGTCATGTAAAAGTTTATTGGCAGGCCAGGGAATCGAACACGTGACCTCACTTGCACAAGCACCAAGCATTACCGCTACACCACAACCATTAGACTTAATAGTCTATGAGCACATTATGTATTTAAATGTTAAATGTGTTGAAGTTTGAAGGTAAGGCTAGCATTAATCTCCCATGTGACCAACTTTGAAACCAGCAGTCATTGCTAATTACTAACTGCACAGATTATGCTGGTTTAATGTTCTTTAACCATGATTAACCCCTAATTAAGTGCGAATTAGGTTGGTGGTAGTTTTTGCAGGTCTGCTAAATCCAGCCTTACTTCAAATTTGGCAGAGTTAACTAGAGTTTCTCCAGTTTTATTGGAGATTTCCTAGGAGAAACCGAAGAGGCCATAACTTTGGCATATTTCGACCAATTTTGGCTCAGAAAGAGTCATTCCTAGATGATTTGGATGCTCTGAACATAATGGAATAGGTTGCAGAGGCAGAAAGGCACTTTTGTATGTGATTTTTCTATGTTGAAGTTTAAGGAAGCCCAGGGCCACCAGGAGAGGAGGTCAAGCCTAGATCAGCTAAAGTCCAATTACAGAGCTTGGAAGTTATTTTTTGGGTTTTTGGGTCCTCTAAATCCAATGGAGAAGGTTGCAAAGCCATTGGAGAACTATAGGTTCATGTAATCATATAATTTACCATTAATCGAAAGAGGGCCTAACCATTGAAGTAGGTCTAAGGAGATGTAGCCCAGGAGGGGTGAACTCCTTTATTAGTTTTGTGTTATGATTTGTTGTGTTTTATTTCTCTGCAATTTTACTTGTTGTATATGTGTTTAAACAGCTAATTAACCTCATAATTTTTTCATAAAAGACACTCAATAATTGACACATAATCCTTCACATTTTGGTTAATTTGAGATGATCTTAAACACATTTTTAATACCGATGAGGGAGCTTGCATAGCATTAACAATTTTTCCCAACATTCATATCAAGTTGGTATCAAAGCATTGTTAGCTCATTTTAACCCCAAGATGGTTTTCCAAGGTTAGCTAGAAAAATAGCTATTGGTTTTGTATTTGTGCAAGGAGAATTTAACTATTTGCAAGTTTGTGTGATGGCAGCTTCAACAAGTGATGTTTCTTATCCATCTTCCTTAGCAAGACTCTTTGATGAAGAGATGTTGCAAGAGCTTATCATCATTAGATATAGAGTGCAATATATGTATGAAGATAAGAAGGAGAACACTATACTTCAAGAGCAGTTGATGACCATGAAGGAGGAGAAGCAAGAGCTTCTTGAAAAGATGCATGAGATGGAGATTCAACTTCATGGTGCCAAGGAAACCCTAGCCAAGTATGTGCATGAAAATGAGGTATGCAATTCAATTTTATCTTCAATTTCCTCTCAAAATGAATTTTTCGGTGCTTTTGAAAGACACACTAGAGGAATAGGGTCCAAATTATTGATGAAGATGGGTTATGAAGGTAAAGGGTTAGGCAAACATGCACAAGGCATAGTTGAGCCAATTGTTGTTGAGGAAAGGCCTATGTATTTGGGTCTTGGTTATGGACAACATGATGGAGAATGCTCCAAATCCAAGGAGGCACATGAAGGTGTTCCAAGAATGACTTTCATTACATGTTCATTACCTCAAGCTTGTGAAGTTTGTGTTCATGAGGAATGCAAAAATTTTATACCCACTTTGCAAGAAGATACTTATAAGCATGCAACTAGTGGAAACAGCAAACAAGAGGATGTTGAAAGATCTAAGTTCATTGAAACCATTGTTGATATTTTGAAGAGAGCCACTACCTCATCAAATTCACCTCTTCAAGAAGGAGAAAAAGGTGAATGTGCAAGGTATAAATCTGCCTTTAATCAAGTTTATTTTGATTAAGATAAACATGGTAAATCTTCACATAATATTTGGAGAAAATTTACATGTTCCTTTTGTGGTTTTAATAACCATATTTTTTCGAGGTGTTGGAAGAGGATAGCCATACACGAGACTTTCAAAACAAAAGAGACAGAAAGCCAAAGGTCCATTGGATAATGGAAACCATGTTGAAAAGAAGATGCAATTATTTTGCACTCATTGCCATAAGCAGGGTCATCTTGTAGACAAGTGTTGGAATTTTCATCCAACAAGTCATCCGCGACATTTGAAGAAGGTGGATAGAGATTTTGGTAAGAATGTAAAAGAGGATTCCATAATTGATGTGGGTTAGGATGATACACATGATGAAGTGTAGCTGAAAGAAGCGTCATTGAAATGGTTTGGAAAGAGATGGTTAGATTTCTTAACCAATTAAGGCCTTGCATTTCTTTTCATAATTGATGCAAATTTTGACTTATTGATACATTTCCTTGTCATTTTGATGCATTTCTTTTCTCCTAAAAGTATGTTGCATATTGCATGAAGCACAATGTTGGAAACGTAGAGTTATGTTGACTCACTTAGATGTAGCAAAGATGGAAATTTGCAACTACAAATTTGCATGCATGTTGCATTCTTGAACTTGCATGTTTATGCTAGGAAGGTGTTCGAAAGTGGAGTATGTTGACCCACTTTATTGCAGAAAATTTGTTCATTTCAGCTCTTTAAGTACTCGTACATACCAGTGGGATTCTTGTACTTGTGATTGTACTTGTGAGAGAGTTGAGAATTGTTATACATGCATGAGAGCCTATGTGTGTGAACAGTGAAATTTTTAATAGTTTCATTGTGCTTGAACATGCATGAGTGATTGACTTGTGTTGGTTGATTGCCTTGTTAACATGCATATTGTCAACTTGAGAATGTTGATCATTTTCACGTGCATGAATTTCGACTTGTGTGGTCGATTGATTGTTACATGTATGTTATATCGAATTGGAAGAGTTAATTTTGTCTTCAAATATGAAAGGGAGATGTGACGAATTATTTCATAAGAATGTGGAATTCTTGTTGTAAATCGACAAGTTGTTGTACATGCTTTTCCTTGATTTGAAAGTTAGTTGCTTTGAAGAAGCATGTTTTGTCGACCTGTGTTTAGTCAATGGTTTATACACCAATATGTAAGAGTACATGGAGATTTTCACATGATGTGACATTTGTTTCTTTGAAGAAGCAAAAGGAAGAGGTCGTCAAGTTATATTCTTGCATGAGTGTTTTTCAAGGTTAATGGTGTTTCTTGTGACAAGATGTCGCAGGATTTTGGAAGGTTTGCACTTGAGAAAGAGGCCCATGATTAGCCTTCATTATCAAATCATGACATTAGAAGCATGTTAATACTGGAGGATGATGGAATCAAGAAGGGAAAGTGGACAAAAATGCCAAAATAAAAATTACAACCCTTGTAAAAAATCAAATGGTCTACAATGCGATTTGATGTGTTGACACCAAGAAGTGAAAGAGATGGTGAATGCATTCTTCCAGATGTGGAATTTGGAACTATGGAGGTAAAATAATGATCATTTCTTTTCTTTTTTTTACTGATATTGGAACTCATTGTTGTAGTTCACTCAGTGTTGGAAATAATATTGAGAGGGGGGGCTGAATCAGTATTGGCAAATCAATAACTTTTTCATTTCCATAATCAGATTCGTATATGCTACTTCAGTTAAGGGAACTCGTGTGTACATGCAACTTTGTTTAATGCAACTAGCGTATATCTAGCAAACTTATGATTCAATTAATTCATCATATGTTGATCTTTAATCAGTGCATCAGAACTTCATTAACCATATAAACAGTAAACAGGTGCAGTAAAAATAGAATAGATCATCACACATAAGAAACACACATGAACACCAAGATGTAAGGTGGAAACCCAATGCAGGACAAAAACCACCTGCTGCCATCTTCCTTTAATATAAGAAAAAACTGTTTACAATCTTGTATTGGCACAGACTCATACTAGTACGTAGGCTCCCACCTGCAGAAGGCTACAACCTTCTCTCATTCTCCAGATACTACTGGAAGGGAGCTACAACCCCCTGGCTCTTGTACTAGCCAATATATTTACTAGTATGTAGGTGCTGACCTACAGAAGGCTACAACCCTCTCTCATTTTCCAGCTGCTACTGGAAGGGAGCTCCAACCCCCTGGCTCTTATACTGGCCGATATGTTTACCAGTACATAGGCACCAGCCTACTGAAGGCTCCAACCTTCACTCTTCCTCCAGGGACCACGTTTCATAAATTTTCAGACTGGATACACCTGGATCACAACACCATAATCTGAAGGTCACGTTTCATCCAATTTTCATACTGGACCCATCAACAACATTGAAGCTCAAAATCAATCACCACTGCAATACAACCATTGCATCAACCAATCATTAAATTCTAAATCACCCAACACTAAATCACTAAAGACCTGTCACCAGAACATAGAGCAGAACCCAGAACTCTACAACAACCACTAGAACCATCTACAAATTCAGATATCATATTTCATGATGTATACACTACTCTGATGAACTGAACCAATGTGTATACATGCTTTTATCAAAGCGAGCCCGCATATATATCTGCAAATTCTAATTTATAAACTTCACAGCTATTTCAGTATTCATTCATACCCAGATCATAACAATTGTAGAGTAAACATGCATCAGTAATTTAGATATAGTCTATCCATGATCAAACCACATAATGATAAAACATTCCAACCCTTAAGATCCTGATCCATCATCCATCATCATCCACAAAGGTGCATCCTTGGTTCAGATCAAGCAAAGCATCACAAACCCATAACCTGCATACTGGATCTCACACTTCATCAGATATTCAATACTTGCACACCTGGCCTAATGATCATCTCCTGCTTATATAGTTTTAGGCCTTTCTCAATACCATGGACCAAATACCTAGGGTCAATACCTCAGACTAGATACCATGGACCAATACCATGGACCAAAATACCATGGACCAAAATACCATGGACCAAATACCACGGACCAAAACTTAGTTTTCCAACATGTATGCGCTTTCCCTTCTGTGAAAGTGCGTGTGTACGTTATATGCTTCTTTTGGTATGTTAACCCGCGTGTATACACTCCTTTGTCAAGGTGAACCTGTGTATACCTCTCTTTCTTCATTCTTTATAGTCTGATCATTAATTCTTTGATGTTGACCTGCTGCACAGTGATCTGCCATCTGAGTGAGTTGCCATCAAGGACAACACCTGAATCATAATTCCAACAATCTCCCCCTTTGGACTTGATGGCAAAAACCACACCAAGTCACTCTCCCCCTTTGACATCAAGGGAAAAGGGCAGACCAATATATTTTCTCCTTTTGATATGCATTATGTTGTCCATGCTCCCCCTGAGTACATGCAGAATTCTCTGATTGAGCTCCCCCTTTGTACATCCTAAGATGTACTAAATGTCCATGCTCCCCCTGAGCACATGCAAGGTCTATAGAAGAATAACATGACTCTATACATACATCACCAATGACATTCCTATCACCAAAGACTCATACATCTATCTCCCAACCAAATGGGGATATACCAAATTTGACTCATCCACCCAACTAAGTGGGGATATACCAAATGTTTATACATGACTGAAATAGAAATTATTACATCATCCTTCCCATGCATAGTGGGGTTACAAATTAGGACTTTTCATGACCTTTAAATCAAATGATATACATGACATTTATAACAAAGACAACCGATCTAAGCAAGACCATGATAGTTCTCAGTAACTATCATACACCATATATGATCTGCACCATCAACAACATCAGTATCAACAACCTGTATATTCCCATCATCAAAAGAGACACCTGAATCAAAACAACTATAAGCATCTTCAAGTACCAAGATCTTCTAACATAATGCCAAAAATGCATTATTAGAAGCATATGCTCCCCCTGAACCTGTTCCATCTGTTCACTATCAGATCTGGTCATGCATATATCAGTAAGAAGTATCAAGCCATCATCATCAATCAGATATACATCAAGTTAACTTGTGAGGATCAAAAACACTTCTAAATAACATCTTGTGAGTACCAACACATTTCCACACATCACCAATAGATTGTAACCATCATTAAAAAGAGCAGATATTTTACTGAACCATATCAAACCCCTTTTCCTGAGTCTGTCCCACTTCTTTTCCTCAAACTAACATATACACGACTGTGCAGCTTCAAACTCGCGTATACACACAACTTGTCTTCATGAAACTTGCGTATGAGATTTAGAACACTGAAGTTTCACACTTTCAGCTTCCCCTGAGTTTGTCATGTTTGTATACTCTGTTATGCCACATCTTTCTGACTGTACTTCCTTTTTCTTCCATATCTTTGATTGTGATGATGTTTTCTCCTTTTGGTATGGTGCCCAAAATCTTCTCCTGCATTCCTTTGCTATATGTCCAAGATTATTACATGCATAACATCTTACATGTTTCATATTCATTCTGTAACAGTCAACAGCTTTGTGACCAAACATATTGCAAGAAAAACAATATCCCTTGAAGTATCTGGAACGTGATGATCTTTCTGTGTGACGGTATTGCACCATTCTACTCCTACATCTTGCTGCAACATGTCCAAGATTATGACATACATAACACTCAACATTATTCATCTGAGAAAATAACCGACTATCATTTCCATAGTTCGGAGTAAAATATTTTCTTTGACGGATTTCTTTCCTTTGTTGTTGATGGAGTTGACCTCTTATCTCCTTGTTGAGCATTTCAGGTTTTGCATTAGAGTTCCTTGCCTCACCCTGTGAGCTAGATTCCCCTTCAACATATTCATAAAAACCAAGACAAATTTTGATAGCAGGAGACCTTTGAATACTAAGAATATCATCCAAATCTTAGTATTGTCTTGAAATCGTAACAATTTATCCTTTTCTTCTAATTTACCTTTTAAGATATTTACCTCAACCTAATATTGCTCTTCCTTTTCTAAATGTTGCTTCTTCAAGTTTTCTGCAGCTTTTCTTCCTTCTTCCACTTGTTGCCTTAATTTGAGAATCTCATTTTCTTGTTCTTTAACTGCTTCATTCTACTTATTTTTTATTGATATCACTTCATCCTGCAGCATTTGACATACTTTGAAGGCACACTCTAGCTAAGCTTTTAATCTGGTAACTTCTTCTTTGAGGGCGCACTCCCTTTTGTTAAATAGATCTTGTTGATCTATGATTTTATTTGATGGTTCATTTTCTTGTTCATTTTCAATCTGAGGTGATTCAGAATCTGAATACTTGCTTCCACCTAACGGCAAGCTGTTTCTATTCCTTTGAGTTGTCTTCTTCTTCTGACACATTTTCTTTCCCATTGTTCTACGAATCTCCTTCAAGCGATCAAGCTTCTACCAAAGGACTTGCTCTGATACCAATTGTTGGAAATAATAGCAAGAAGGGGGGGGGGGGGTTGAATCAGTATTAGAAAATCAATAACTTTTTCATTTCCATAATCAGATTCATATACGCTACTCAATTAAGGGAACTCGCATGTACATGCAACTGTGTTTAATGCAACTAGCGTATATCCAACAAACTTATGATTCAGTTAATTCATCATATGTTAATCTTTAATCAGTGAATCAGAACTTCATTAATCATATAAATAGTAACCAGGTGTAGTAAAAATAGAATAGATCATCACACATAAGAAACACACATGAACACCAAGATGTAAGGTGGAAACCCAATGCGGGACAAAACCACCTATTGTCGTCTTCCTTTAATATAAGAAAAACTTGTTTACAATCTTGTACTAGCACAGACTCATACTAGTACGCAAGCTCCCACCTGCAGAAGGCTACAACCTTCTCTCGTTCTCCAGCTACTACTAGAAGGGAGCTACAACCCCTTGGCTCTTGTACTATCTGATATATTTACTAGTACGTAGGTGCCGGCCTACAGAAGGCTACAACCCTCTCTCATTTTCCAGCTGCTATTAGAAGGGAGCTCCAACCCCCTGGCTCTTGTACTGGCCAATATGTTTACCAGTACGTAGGCGCCGGCCTACTGAAGGCTCCAACCTTCACTCTTCCTCTAGGGACCACGTTTCATAAATTTTCAGACTGGATACACCTGGATCACAACACCACAATCTGAAGGCCACATTTCATCCAATTTTCATACTGGACCCATCAACAACATTGAAGCTCAAAATCAATCACCATTGCAATACAACCATTGCATTAACCAATCATTAAATTCTGAATCACCCAACACTGAATCACTGAAGACCTGTCACCAGAACACAGAGCAGAACCCAGAACTCTGCAACAACCACTAGAACCATTTGCAAATTCAGATATCATATTTCATGATATATACACTACTCTGATGAACCGAACCAATGTGTATACCTGCTTTTACCAAAGCGAACCCACGTACAGATCTGCAAATTCTAATTTATAAACTTCACAGCTATTTCAGTATTCAGTCATACCCAGATCATAACAATTGCAGAGTAAACATGCATCAGTAATTTAGATATAGTCTATCCATGATCAAACCACATAATGATAAAACATTCCAACCCTTAAGATCCCGATCCATCATCAATCATCATCCACTTAGGTGTATCCTTGGTTCAGATCAAGCAAAGCATCACAAACCCATAACCTGCATATTGGATCTCACACTTCATTAGATATTCAATACGTGCACACCTAGCCTAATGATCTTCTCCTCCTTATATAGTTTTAGGCCTTCCTCAATACCATGGACCAAATACCTAGGGTCAATACCTCGAACCAAATACCATGGACCAAATACCACGGACCAAAACTTAGTTTTCCAACATGTACGCACTTTCCCTTCTGTGAAAGTGCGTGTGTACGTTATACGCTTCTTTTGGTATGTTAACCCATGTGTATACGCTCCTTTGTCATGGTGAAACTACGTATACCTCTCTTTCTTCATTCTTTGTAGTCTGATCATTAATTCTTTGTTGTTGACCTGCTACACTGTGATCTGTCATCTGAGTGAGTTGCCATCAAGGACAACACCTGAATCATAATGCCAACACTCAGATGGGATTAACTTGGAAAAGTGGTTTCCAAGGAGAAGCTTGCATCGAATGCATGTGTTGCAAAGGAGGAACATGATTCTCAGTGGGAAGGCCATCAGTCAGCTTTCCAAGCACCGAGGGATCACTTTGGTACAACAGGGTGTTTAATCAGCAAGCAACCAACAAGTGTTGGATTGGGTCAGCAGCAAAAGGAGAACATTGGTTGAAGTGCCAAGCCATTTGCAAGGCAAGGCATGTCAGTGAACCCAAGTGGTTGTCATGGAGATTTTTCCAAGTAGAATCAATTGATAGAACTTGGGAAGGAGAAGATTATTCAACTCTTATCAGATAACCATCTTTTTTTCATCCAAAAGCCTGTCAGTGGGAAGGAGTGATAGAAATCTGAATTAGTGGCAAAAATTTGCTCAAAACTAAAAGTGCTCAGAATCACTAAAAACATGAATGACTGTGTCCGTCTCAGTGATACAATCCCAATGCAACTCGTTTCACTCAAAATGGAGTTTGTATGAGAAAGTTAGATCATGTTGTCCGTTTTGTCAAACATGCAAAATTTGGGTGACTAGGATGCTGACTAGGCATTCGTACAACCCAGTCAGCAAAGAGAATATTCAAGGGAATATTCCCAAAATATTTGGACATATGGCTCAATCAGGTTGTGACATGTGTCTGTATGTTATTGTTTAATGACATTGGGTGGACCAATGAGAGGGTGACATGTGGCAAGCCTGGGGCCCACCACGCGCCCTCTCAAATGTCATGTAAAATTTTATTGGCAAGCCAGGGAGTCAAACCAATGACCTTTCCTACACAAGAACCAAGCATTACCTCTACAACACAACCATTGAACTTAATAGTCTATGGGCGCATTATGTATTTAAATGTTAAATGTGTTGAAGTTTTAAGGTAAGTCTAGCATTAACCTCCCATGTGACCAACTTTGAAACCAACGACCAGTGCTAATTACTAAACGCGTGGATTAAGTGGGTTTAATTTTTATTAACCATGATTAACTCCTAATTAAGTGTGTATTAGTTGGTGGTAGTTTTGGCGGTTCGCTAAATCAGCCTTACTCCAAATTTGGTGAAGTTAACTAGAGTTTCTCTTGTTTTAGTGGAGATTTCCTAGGAGAAATTGAAGAGGCCATAACTTTGGCATATTTTGACTAATTTTGGCTTAGAAAGAGTCATTCCTAGATGATTTTGATGCTCTAAACACAATGGAATAGGCTGCAAAGGAAGCAAGGCACTTATGTACATTATTTTTCTACGTTGAAGTTTAAGGAAGCCTAGGGCCACCATGAGAGGAGGTCAAGCCTAGATCAGCTGAAGTCTAATTACAGAGCTTCGAAAGTCATTTTTGGGGCTTTTGGGTCTTCTAAATCCAATGGATCAGGTTCATGTAATCATAGAATTTTCCATTAATCCAAAGAGGGCCTAGCCATTGAAGAAGATCCAAGGAGATGTCGCCCAGGAGGGGTGAACTCCTTTATCATCTTTGTGTCATCAGTTGTTGTGTTTTATTTATCTACAATCTTACTTGCTATATATGTGTTTTAAATAAATAATTAACCTCATAATTTTCTCATAAAAGACACTCAATTATTGACACATAATCCTTCACATTTTGGTTAATTTGAGACGATCTGAAACACAATTTTAATACTGATGAGGGAGCTTGCATAGCATTAACAAGTTTGACCAACATTCAAATCAAGCACTGAGGTTTCGAAATGCACAATTCTGGGCTTGAGAACTGAAGTTGTGAAATTCACAGCTCTAGGCTTGAGCACTGAGGTTGCGAAATGCATAGTTCTGGGCTTAAGCACCGAAGTTTCAAAATACGTAGTTCTAGGCTTGAGCACTAAATTTTCAAAATGTGCAGTTCTGGGAGATAGAGATTGTACATTACATAGTTCCAAGAAACAAGATCACTGCTTGAGGGCTTAGACTGCGTAATGTGCAGTTCAGGAGGGTTAGATGAGGCTAGGTTGCCAGGAATTTTTTGAAATTTGGCTAAGTGTGGGACCGAAGAGACTGTTGTGAATCAGTGATATGACTTGACTATGATCACACACTTGAGACACTTTGATGACACAACAACATATATCATATGGAACATGTTAACAACATATTTCCCTCAATGCAACAACTTTGTGATGACTTTACGACAAGTGTGACACTAAAGGTACACTTTGCGACGACCATGACGACACTTGTGCGACAATGCTTAAAACTTTGGGAATGAGTGTGACTGATGTTTACATGGTTAGACCAACTCATTCACACAAAGATAACCCCTTGAAACCACTAGAACAAGCATACATACATTTTGCAACAACTAACATGCGAAAAGACGACAATTGCTAAAGTGTGAACGACTCTTGCAATATGTGAATCAATAGTGAAAGTAACACATTCTAGAGCAAAGATAACATGGAAACACCACTAATTAATGTTAAAGGAAGTGAAAGAGAAAGTCAAAAACATGAAAATGATGCTCGCGAAAACAAAGGTGTGCACGAGCGATAGTTTGTAAAACTCACTAAAACAAAAGTACAAACACAGCTAAAATGTGAGAAATTGTAATTTTCAGTGCACACGGACTGTCAACATGGATTGGACATCGTACAAGCCTTATTTTGTGGAACATGATATTATTTTTCAAGATTTAGTAAAAGAATGCACTCATGAACTTGTTATGGACTAAGCATGCATGAGAAAGTGACTTTGACACTTCCATTCCAAGAAGGGAGCTCAAAAGCATCAATTGACCAAGAAGTGACTATAGAATGACCAAACACAAGATCCACACCAAGCTCCAAAATTCGAGTGTACGCAAAATTTTGGAGGGTTGTTGTTGCAGCGACAACAGAAGCTATGCAAACCAGTACATGAGATGGACCACAATACGTCAGGAAAGGAATTAAGTAGTGCGAAATTTCACAAACATATTTCATACCTTGTGCACCAATATGGGTATCAAGGATTCTTAGCGACATCTGGTTCTCAAGTACCCTCACTATCTACATAGATACATCCAGACAGAAACAGATTTACTAGACATCTCCTCACTTGGAACAACATATCAATATGCTGTGAAAATTGAGTAAAAATTTAAACAAAAGAAGAAATAATTTAGATCTATGAATTCTTCACAACAGAAGTATGGAAAGGGCCTACCCAAACCACAGAACAAATGAAAGAGGTAGGGTGGACCATCCTAGGACACCCTATTGAAGCTACAAACAAAAAATGGTAATGGAGAGATGAAGAAAGACATGAGAAAGTGGTGTGATTTCCACAAGTGCCCCACTCATAACACAAATGAATGTCCTACAAAGAAAACACTAGTGGCTGAGCTAAAAAACTCAAATTCAGACACAAGTTTTGACTTTGAACTAGACCTAGACAAGGCGAAATAGATCATTGATGTGGAACCAAATTCCACCATTGCCACCACCAAGGTCTAACAAAGTGACCTTGAACATACAAGGGAAGGTGAGCATCTATTTCACTCAAAAATGTGGGTGATAGGCGCTCCATTGTGTTTCATTGTTGATAGATAAATTTAGAAGAACCTCATCTTAGTAGAGGTTGTTAAGCATTTGGGCTTGCTGACAACACCACACTTACAACCATATAGCATCTAGTGGCTCCACCAAGGGAAATATCTTTGCATTAGCCAAAAGTGTTTTCTGCCTTATAGCATCAAGCCTTTAATAGATGAGGTATTGTGTGATGTTTCTCCCTTTGAAGTTTGTGATGTTCTGTTAGGCCAACCATACTTGTGGAAATGTCATGTTGTGTATGAGTCTAGAACTTGTAGTGTTATTATTACTTTGGGAAGAAAACTATACAAGATACCAAAGGTAGTCCCGCCTATTGCCATTTCTTTTATCTCTGCTAAAAAATGTAGTAAGATCATCTTTCAAACTTGGAAATTTGTCTTCTTCCTTGTTTTCTCTAAAAGTAAGGAGAAGTTCATGGCCACATCTGTGGCCTCCACATAGGGCTCCTCTGCGCATCAGAGGAAAGTGGATAAGGTCATGGAAGAGTATAAATACATCTTCTCCTCACCCATAAGGGTACCTTTGCACTATCAGGTCAAGCATTCAATCGATCTGACCCCCGACATGTCTCTTCCGAATGGGAAAATATATTGTTGCTCTCTTCTAGAAAATGAGGAAATCAAGAAGCAGATCCAAGAGCTACTGCAAGAAGGGTACATTCGACCAAGTTCCTCACCCTGTGGGAGCCTGATTGTACTCGTGCAAAAGAAGGATGTGACCAAGAGACTTTGCATTGATTATTAGGCTCTGAAGGAAATCACAATTAGGAATAGGTAACTGAATCCTTGGATTGACAACCTTCTTAACCAGCTCAAGGGGGCCAAGTATTTCAACAATATTGATCTTAAGTCTAACCATCACCAAGTTCCAGCAGAACCAACTGATGTGTGAAAGACTACTTTCAAGTCCAAGGAGGTTCTTTTTGAATGGTTGGTCATGCCCTTTGGTTTAAATAATTCCCTAGTAACTTTCATGAGGCTTATGGATGACACCTTATGTCATTTCACCAACTCTTTCATGGTTTTATGTTTGGATGATATCCTCATCTTTAGCAAGACTTAGGCAGTTCACTTACAACATATTCGATAAGTCCTTCACACTCTGTGACAACACAAGCTATGTGCTAACTTGGAAAAATTCTTCTTCGACATGGTCAAAGTCCAATATTTAGGTTACATTATTGATGAGCAAGGTGTGCATGTTTATCTAGCTAAGATCTAATTTATTCGAGATTGATCAGTCCCGATGACTCTAACAGAGCTTCACAACTTCTTAGGCCTTGCTAATTTCTACCGAAGATTCATGTTGGTGTTCTCTTATATCACTTAGACCTTAAGTCAAGTTACTAAGGGTGGAGAAAAATAAAAAAAAAATTGGTCTATGTCAGAACAAAAGGAATTCGATGAACTAAAAAAATGTCTTTTCTTTACAACATTCCTCACCCTACCAAACCTGCAACAACCATTTGAGATTGAAAAAACTTCCTCTGATTATGCAATAGGTACAGTCCTCATTTAGTAAGGACATCTAGTGGCCTCTCATAGTGAGACACTCTCTGATACTATCTGGAGATACCCCACCATTGATAGGGAGATTCATTCCATCGTGAAATCTTGTTGGCAATGGAAACATTATATTCTAGGGAAGGAGATAATCATCAACATGGATCACCAACCTCTTCAATTTATCAAGACACAAGGTAAGTTATATAATTACCGCCATCAGTAATGGTCCACATATATGTAAAAAATACATTTAAACATTAAATACAATAAGGGAGACACCAACCACATCACAAATTTCCTCATTCGTCCCTCGGTTGTGGTACTAAGTACTACTCTCAACTCTTGTGGGCACATGACCTGTGGCTGGACACAACTATATAATAGTGATTTAGAGTTCACAACCACAGGCAAGTATGTTCTAGATTTTCAACTCTAGCATGCAATGTTGTGCTACCTGGGACACCTTTGTGTTCCTTCAAGTGAATGTGCCAAGTTGATATGGAGGAACATTATATTCGAGTAGCACGGTACTTTGGTTTGGAGAAGATATTGTTAGTAATGCATAAATATTTTTATTGGTCAAAACTTCAAGATGATATTTGAAGGCATATCAGGTCTTGCACTACCTGCGCTATTTCCAAACAAACCATTTTTAAGAAAGGTATGTACACCCCTCTACCTACTCCTAACCAAAATTCAGAATCCATCTCGATGGACTATATGCCTACCCTTCCTTCTATCAAGCATGGTAATAAGTGTGTGTTTGTGGTTGTTGATAGATTTTCTAAGATGTCCATCATATATGCTTGCAAAAAGTGTATCACAATAGAAGCCACTACCAAGCTCTTCCTCGAATGGGTATGGGTACATTTTGGGATCCCATAGACCATCAAATTAGATAAAGATAGCAGGTTACTAAGTGCGTTATGGTTGAGAGTCTGGTCAATGTTGGACATCAAACTCACCAAATCAATTACCTTCCACCCCCAGAATGATGGCCAGATAAAGGTTTTCAACAAGATGATCATCCACATTCTACGCATGTACAACTTAAAGAATCCATGTGCATAGTATGAGAGCATCCCTTATGTTCAACACAACTACAACATATCTCTCCATAACTCAACTAGCCACAACCCCTTTCAGGTGGGCCTAGGATTTCAACCATTAAGGCCCATTATTGTCGCACTACCCCTTAAAAATACCCAAGCAAAATTTATAAATTTTCAATATGAATTTGACAAGGATACCATGTTTATTGAAATAATTCACCACATTTTCCATCTGGTCCATGAAATCTTACAAAAACCCAATGCTAGGCATAAACAATGCCATTATTAGCAACCCTGTGCCACACAAGTTTCAAGTGGGAGACAAGGTATGGTTGCATTTGTAGAAGGAATTCCTTGTAGGGGCGCATTGGAAGCTTCAGCCACTCCAATATGGACCTCACACCATCACCAAGTCTATGGGTAACAATTATTTTGAGCTAAGTATCCCCCCTTTCCTTGGCCTGCACCTAGTGTTCAATGTGTACTTCCTTTGACAATAGTTTCCACCATTTTTAGACACATCATAAATTGCAGAAAAACTGACACCAATATAGCTCAACCTATCTTGCATTGAATAGGCCACAAATGATCATATCTTGGACACACATATTAAGAGAACTAACCAACATAGGGTCCAATTGTATCAAGTTGCCAAAGCATGCCAACTCCTTCACCAAGGCAAGTTGCTCATCAGGGGTCAAGATCAGTTGAAGTTTCCCACTCTCATGGAGGCACTCAATGAAATAGAGACCATTTCTCAATAAGTGGAGAGGAATGATCTAAGTGATATATCATATTCCATTGGATCACAACAAAATTTTCTTATTTTGGCATTTTTTATATATTTTTGACAGTTTTCAGGACCTAAACTTTCAGAGCTATTTTGAGGCCCAAAGCAATGTTTTTTTGGGAAAAATGTAAACATAATTCTATGATTTTTGTCAAAAGTCGAAAATTATACTCCTCAGATAGAACTTTCCAACGGGATAAAACAAATATCATATGCTAAAGTTATGACCCCAAGAATTTGACATTCCAACTTACCCCATCGAGGCACATAAGCCTTTGGTGCTTCATCTTCTAGGATTAGTTTTTTATATTTTTATGGTTTCAAAAGCCTCATTGTAAAAATGTTCAAGAAGGCATGTAGTTGTCACATCTCTAATTAGAGATAAGCTACCAGTGTTCGAGCTAGTTTGCTTTCATTTTGCATGTATACAATTTCAATATTTTCCATTTATTAATTAAAGTCAAGTTTCATTGTATATTTTCGTTTTGGTTTTAAACTTTGTATTTAATTTCATTCCCTTCATAAATTTGTATCATTCTATGACAACTATGGACAACCAATGTTTCTATTTATAGAAAGTATGGGACATTCAAGTAAAAACACAACCAAATTTGTAGCTCTAGAGACTGGCCTTGTTGTCGCATCACCACAAGACTTCTCCAAGGTAATTATGGAGGGTGATTCTTATCTAGTCATCTCAAGAGTAAATAAATTGATCAATGAAGCTTCTCTAGAAAAAAAATTCCGCAGTTGGAGATTAGAAAAACATATTTCACATATTAACCATCTAATCCATATGATTTTAGCCATTATTCCCTCTCACATCAGGAGAACATGCAATAAGGTAGTGGACCTTTTGGCCAACTTGGGATGCAATGTCATTCACCTTCATCCTTCAACAAGTTGGAATGGGCACCTATGGGAGGACTATAGATCGGGACTTATCGATCTACTAAAAAAGATTGAGAAAGCTTATTGGGGGTAGAAGAACATAAAGAATTGGCTTACATTGAGGAGCAGCTCTGCAACAATCCAAATTCTACACCTCCAGTCAATCCAAATATTCTAGGCACTATTGATATTTCCATCTCCTCTTAATGGTTTCAATTAAATTATATCTTTTCCACTTCACTTGGAATCCAGTACCATGGGATAATGAAGTCTTGGCCAGTAGACCTTTTTCTATGTATCTAGTTAGTATAAGAACATTTTGAAGAAAAGACATTAACTTTTTACGTTGGTCTAGTTTCCAATATGGTAGACCATGGCAAAAGGATTTTGGTATTATATAATCTGGTATTAGTTTTGTTGTGTAATTTAATTGTTGGTTAAATTACTTACATTAAACCATCAATTCAGGGTTTGTAAACTTGTGAAGTACACATGCACCATATATGCTAGGCTATCAATTTTTACTTGAAAGAAAACTATTCAAATTGCAAGATGAAAATTAAACCTATTTATGACGAGATCTTAGTAAGCATATGCACATGCTCTGTCTTAGAGACCTAAATAAAATTCAAGACTTGGAAATTAAATGAATTCAAAGAAAACTATGTGTTGATGGGCTGAAATGTACCGCCAACAATTAGGGGGTCTCCATGGTGTGAAGTCTCAATTAGACCTCACATCGTTTGGGATAGGAGCCATGTAGGCCTGACTACCACCATGAATGTTTCCGCTCTTGGTTGTCAAATGAGAAGGCGTCAGAGTGGGGACAAGAATGAAATTCCCAAGCAGTGAAACAAAATCATCCCAATATTGACAAACTATAGACAGAGGTACAAACAAGTCTCAACAAAAATAAGAAGAGGTATGCCATGAGAGGGATCAATGACCCAAAACCCAATCAGACATACATAAACAATAACATTCCAGAAGTTAATTACAAACTAGTTCATAATAGATCATTGACATGGCAAGGAATAAGGAAACACATATTCGAAAGAAAAACATACATGCAACAACTATGAAACAGTCCATAACATATTGTGTATATGAAAGTACACACACAAATACAATGGGAATATCAGACAACCAATACAACCATGATGAGTAAGCATGGGAATGAGTGCGTAACATGAATAACATCTTATTAATGTTGTTGTAACTTCAAGTACATATCTTTCAATTGGTCAAAACCCAACAGTGGAACATAGGTTGCTCATATCATTGCGCAATGCAAAACCCTAGCTTCACTACATCTCACTCTACTAGCTGCCAAGAGTTGAGTCCCTCTAGCTCTCGAGCACAAATCAACTATCTAATCCTAGCCTCAACTCAAGTGCTAAAAGTACCCTTTCATGAATCGTGAAGTTACATTTATAGAAATGGAGGGGTGACCTTTCATCTTCCCTCATGAGCCTTAGACTTCCAATGGGATTTTGGCTTTCCTTCTTTTGTTCTTTTCCTGACCTCAATATTTTGTCATTAAAGACAAAATAATATTTTTTACAATATGATAATTTAGCAATGGATAATTGTTGCTATAGATAAAAATAATAATCTTGATAGGACTTGATGATGTCCTTGTTACGTCCTAACATAACATCTTATGGGAGGATCTAGGAATTTAAGAACATGACAATTCCTCTTTTGTCCAAAGGTTACTCTGGTGCCAAGCTAATCATTCACAATCATTGTATTCGACTTGCACCAACAAAGCATCCCACGATTCCAATCCTGCAAACACAAGGTCACTTAATAAGGTGCAAGATTTAATTAATAAAATAAGAAACGATTTTCATTGAAAATAATTGATTCCCATAACAATATTGAAAAGGAAAAGAAGAAGCACTCATAGCCCTGAAACATTTATGTTGAGATTCATTTGTCGAGTCTTCTTCGATCTCTGGGGAATATTTCAATTGCCAGCTCATCTCATGTAACTGATATACAAACTTTACGGAACCCTTCTCATGCATGAGTATAATGTCATATGCTTATTCCTTCACATGTGATTCACTGTATACAAATTCAAACTTAGTAAATAACCAGTGCACCCATTATACAATATTTGCATTTGCAGGGTCAAAATATGTGAGGACGAGGGATAGACTTCATTGTTTGCGCAAAACCGATATGAGGCCAACTTGGGACTTAGAGACCATATGTTTTTGTAGAGTACCAATTCCAAAAATACTCGCATATGATGGATGCTCAAGAGGTATATTTGTTGGTTATAGTCTCATACTAGTGATATTACCCAGTGAACCAAAGAAAATCTTTAAAGAAGGCTAGACCTCCTATGTTTTCCATACTGACCCTATAGGGCGAGCCACTCAGTGTATTATGGGTGTGCAATGCATTGGTGAGATATACTGACTGGATTTCCATTATGTGCCATAAACAGAGACTTGCCTTATGTCGCATATGACACAACCTTTGTTATGAGGATTGAGAGTCTGCTGGTTCTAAGTGCGTAATGCACCAAAGGTAACACTCCCATCTTTTCTTTGATTCAGCACATATCCAATGGTATCACAACAACTCTTTCTAGATGGTTACACACCCATGTCATGAGCGGTCACATAGTCTTCGAAGAAGATGGGTCAGACTGGGCACCAATTTTCCCAAGCATGGTTTTGCGACTTGCCTACCCCAAAATAGGTCGCATAGTCGCACTTAGTGGAGGTCACTCCTTCTAGCCGTTTCTAGAGTGCGACATTGTGACCTCAGTGGAAGTGTTTCCTGAGGTCGCACAGTTGCGTCACATATCTGGTCACATCTCCTAGTGGATTTCCTGAGATTCGCAATTGCAACTTTGTGACCTAGGCGGTGATGCAACTTACTGGGAGTGAAATCATGGGAGCTAGGCGCTAGATTGCAGGGATGAACACATTCCATTTTTGTGACTAGAATTCATTGAAGGAATATTTAAGAAAACAAGGCCCTGAAGAGAATACTAATTTCAAATGTCCCATGAAGTGTGGATTTATAAAAATGGGCATGTTGCATTCTAGCAAACACAAAACTATATTGACTATTCTGATGCAACAAATAATTTGGCTAAACCAGGGTTTCCCACAACATCAACCAAAAGCTAATAAAATCAAAGTCATTAGTGTGCAAGCATAAATATCTGAAACGTATACAAATGCACATTCAACTAGGAAATTGTTGATTTTACTAAGCCACGTCCCAGCGCCACATACTACCATCATCACAACAACAGAGAATGGTACTTCCATCATGAGATATAGCCATTTGTTTAATAGGAGGTTTCCAATGTGCATGTGATAACCTGGAAATTAAATTAGGAGGGCTTGACTGTAATTCCCAAACATAAATGTTTCCTTCCCTGTTGCTAGCTGCCATGAAATTATAGTGGAAATCGCATGAAAACTTGATAAACCGAATGTCGCATTCTGGCATTGGATATTTCTACAAGACACCCACAACTCCATAACTATTACTTTTCTCCTTGTTGTAAGACTCCCACAAAAATACTTCATTGTTCATACTCTTTGATATGATGAAGTTTCCAAGCCCTCTAGTGCAATCCACATAATTAGAATGCATTGCAGCAATAAAAAATAGGAAATGGAATGTACTTCATGGGGAATTTCAATGGAAAATTGGTCCCAATACATGAATTCTTGACATAGGTTCAAAAATATTTGATAGACCAGATCTTGACCATGTTGCCCATTCCATAGCTTACAATATGATATGCATCTCAGGATGAATATTTAAAATGAGATATTCATTGCGATGTCCCCCAACTTCTGCAAATATCAACATGCATATTCCAGTTTGGAAATTCTAGAGTTGTACAAATTCATGATTGGATAGCAGATAAAATAAGGGAAGCTTTTGGTGCTTGGGACCTTATTTTATTCACAGAATCTCCATAGCCAATGAAACTCTTATGGACCTTTTCACTTGCACAATCAAGCACTCAAATTATACCATTGTGACCACCTGCAACTAATAATGGTGAACCATTCACATCGCATGCCCAACTTCATGTCTAAAATGATTTATCCTTATCATCGTCAACAGATTCCTACGAAAGAGAAATAACACTTCCTTCCAATCATGGTAAATGGTCACCTTGGTCACTAACATTTAGATACATGCCCTTCCGATGTAATGCCTTTGTCAAAACATTCATCAGCATTGATCTCTGCACATCTATTGTGTTGGATTTTCACGATATCATATGTGTTTTCTAACCTGTGACGTGTGTGCCACCTTACGGTGTCCATGTATGCACTTCAAAAGGGACTTGGAGTCAGTCTTACAAATTTTTGATGTCAAGGATAATGTGATTTCCATGAAAGGTAGCTCTCCATAATGCGACTACCATAGAAAGAAAAAGGTAGCGCTCCTTGATATTCGTTTGGTCATATGTTTGTAATATACCACCATTATACCGAATGGTCATCTGGGCTTTGAGTGCCCTTTGAAGATTTTGTTCAAAGATGAATTTTGAAATTGTTGTTCACCTTTAAATAAATCCAAAAGAAAAGCATTGCTCGTTATCTTGTAATGGCCATAACTCATCAACACCCTTTACCATTTGCATTTCATGCTTCACTTTGGAGTGCGTATTTATTTTATGGTGGCCATTGGGATTTTAATCAAAACAATCCTTTACATGCGACCTTTGGATGCATTGTGATGATATTCACATATTCGATCAATAAAGCCGAAACTCAAAGCATGAACCACTTTACTTTAAACACCCACCAAGCCTTGAAGTCAGTATTTATATTTAAATAAGTCTTCCTCCCAAGTGATGTCTTTTCACTATATCGTTTGATTTCATGCTTCTAATTGAATATGTTGTCGAGGCAACTCCATCTAAAAATAAACCTGCAAAGGACAAAACAATAGAATAAGTGATCATTTTATTGGACAAGTTCATAAGTAGGCTAATAAAACAATCCATCCACTTGAGGTGTATACAAGGAATTATATAAATAACCAAAGCAAGGCATTGTGAATCATATTAGTTTGGCATAAGATACTTAAACTGAAAAACCAACTCAAAGTTCTGACAGTTTAATGGGCCTATTAATTGCATGTAATTCTGATATCGTGTGATGCCCAAGGTGATGTTGCACTTATAGAGCGAGTGCTTTGAAGTATTGAATCGTTAATCATGTCAACCTAGGGTTACAAGGACACAAGGGAAATATAACATTATCACAAACCTAATGCACATGTTGAGATGGGGAAACCAATCATGAACCTAAGGGACAATGATGTTCGATGATTCTTACCATGATGCCCTGCAATGCCGATGATAATGTTCCCTTATATGCATATGAATTAGGTTAAAACATGAAGAGGAACCTTCATTTTGACAATCTAGGGTTTCTCCCAAACCCTAATATGGTCAATCATAAGGAAAGCCAAATTGAATTCATGCTCGTCCAAATATAGGGCCTCTACTGATCGCGATGCATATTATGGAAAGATAAGTTTCAAAATCATGGGAGACTCTTAACGCATAATGAAGCAACAAACCTTCAAAACCCTAATGCAATCATAAGGTCAGTATCTGAGACAACACATGATGTGTGAATTCAATATGTGAAGCGTGAATGGGTACATCAACAAGGTTTGATAGGAAGGGTCACAGGGAGAGTAACCAGTTGAAGGCCCGATCAAAACCCTAATAGCCTAGGGCAAGGAGTGGGGGCGAGGAGTGGGGGACCCTACAAAACTATGCTAATGTGAAAGATTCAAAATGAGACAAGGAAATGAAATATTATTCTACTGAAATTTGCAAGACAAATTAACTCTACTCATGCTTTTAAGGGAAACGTAATTTACTTGGCTTGAAAAAGAAATATATTCTATGAAACCTTGAAGAAAATCTATTCTATGAAACTTTGAAAGCAAATTTAATCTATGTGACTTGAAAGGAAATATAAACTATAAACTCATGAAAGAAAAGTTGATCTAAATGTTGAGACTAAGCTAAAAAAAAAAAAATTATTAAAGGAAATATTTTGGTGTTTCTTATTTATTGTCAAGCACTCGACCTGTAAAGAACTCGAGGTGAATGAGTATTAAAGTGAAATAGAGCATTTAGCTGAACTAAACAACTGAATGGAGTAAATTCTAATCTAGTTGCATAGCATAATAAATTAAGTCAAAATAACGAAAGACAACTATAATATATCTCACACATCCTCAGGGGCCCCTCCTAGTGAGTGTGAGATGTTAAAAACTCAAATCATGAGACTTTGAATCACCAACATAATCACGAATGTGCCATGAATTGAGCTTGTATTACTTGAAATGTAAAAATAGAGTTTTTAACAGGAAATGTTAATGAAAATTATGAACTTAATTAGATGTCTTATGTATTCAAAATGAAGTGTTTTATAATGGTTTCAATATTAACAACTTAAGGAAATATTGATTAGAATCGAGAACTGAATTTGGCATCTAAGGTTCCAAATCAAAATAGGACTTTTGCTTCTCATGATTCGCTAGTGAAGGAGTGAATCATGAGAAGGCATTTATCGACACATCATTAACTTAAATTTAGGTCTTCAAATCTAGCTCGCTTGATTAGAGGGTTAGTCTCTTGATATTATGTGTGAACCAAGTATTCCATAGCCATGTTGACCATAAGTTTGATCAATGATCCATGCTTATCCTGTGACCCTCCATCTGTAACCAGTAGGTGGATATCCATGTAGGTGACATTTGGCAACTGCTCATGTGTTTGGTTGTTTTCTATCATGCACTAACCTGTAAAACTTAGGATTTGGCTATTGAAATTCAAGTTAGTTGCAAAATCGCATCTTTTGTAGCTATAATATAAACAATGTAAACTATCCAAAAAAAACTATACCAAGTACCTGGATTTTTTGAGGTAGCAAAAAATCATCTGATTTTGAATAGTGTTTATTCAAAATACACGTTTTTTTTTTTCTGAAGCATATTTTTGACACTTGAAATTTTCATATGTATCAAGTATGAACATTTTTAGTGTTAGTGATTTTCATGGTGATTTTGAAAAGTGTTGATGCAGCATCAACCCCTTTTTTTAGAGGGCTTATTTTTGACAATTCAAATTTTTTGATATATTAAGTATATATATATATATATATATATTGGAGATTTTCATGTGGGCTCATGCAGATTTTGAAAAGCATCAACCCTTTTTGTTTAAAGACACATTTTTTACACTTAAAATTTTCTTATGTCCTAATTATGAACAATGTTTTTTTAAATGTTGATTATTTAACCATTTTTCAAGTTGTCTTATTCCTCTTCTTGTTTTTCATCATAAGATGTTTGTTTTCTGAGGGTTTTCTAAACTTTTGTTTTTTGTTTTTCTTTACAATGTTTTTTTTATAATGAAAATTTTATTTTTTTTTGCAATTAACATTTCAAGGTTGAGAATTTTTATATATTTATATATCATTAATTAACACTTCAACACACATAAAAATAATTTTCATTAAAAAATAATAGTTTTAAAAACTCGACACAAAATACACATTTTGCATATAGATATAATTTAAAAAAATATGTATTTCGAGACCTTTTCGCTAAAAAATACATACTAAATAAAAGATTTTTATGAAAATTTTGAATAAAAAAAAATGAGAAAATAACAAATATTATGAAATTTTCATGAAATTTATATCAAAAAATGATGAAATTTGAAGTTTTTTTCCAAAATTTTTTGTTAAGATAAGATTTTAAATAAAAATGATCAAAAAAAAGAAATTAAAACATACCATTCAAAAAAAACATAAAGAAAAAAATACAATTAAATTAAAAACAAAAAACAAAAAAATTATATATATATATATGATTAAAAAGAATTAAAATTTTTAAATAAAAAACATAATAAAAATAAATAAATAATCAAAATTAAAAAATTAAAAAAATAAAATAAAAGCACAATTATTTTTTTTATTCTTGATTCCTGAAATCAACCAGCAGGCCTAGCTGCCTCAGGAGCTGCAATTGGGTCGTGGCCCCTCATGTCACGACCACGAGCTGAGAGCGCTCATGTGCAATGGGCAACGGTGGGAAACGAACTTCGGTTATGTGCGACAAGTCGAGTTTGCGATGATGAGTGGGTGCATTCGGTTAAACAACCCCGACAAGTGTGTGACAACGAGTTGTGCGACAGTGCGATGAGTTACTTGGAGAGTCAAAAAAAAGAGATTGGGAAAATGAGCTAAGTATGGGCACATGCAACGAGTTTATATGAGGTGTCAAAAAATGGACGAGTTGGCGAGCCAATGTGCAAAGCAAACAAATTGGCGAGCCGACGTGCGAAGCAGACATGTTGGTGGGACAACGCATTACTTGGCCTTTTCATGGGCGATTTTTGTGGTCGGCCTAGGTAAGTCGAACCACCTTAACTCATGGAGGATGCGTATATATAGATGGCGATTTGGTGGAGAGAAGCATCAAGAAAGTTCAAGCGAACAAGCATTAGCAAGTGACTTGGGTGAGAAATAGCGAACGAAATTGGAGAAAGGGCGAGGTGCAGGCGGACAGAAGGCCGCATTACTAAAACGAGGAAAGAGAATTGAGTTGCAGGCGACATGGGTAGATAGTTCTATGGAGGATGACCCGGCAGGGCGGGCACTCCTGCCTAGTGGACGAGCTATCGAGTGCGGACGAGCTGTGGTGCAGATGAGCTACAGTGCGGACGAGCTGCTAAGTGCAAGCAAGCAACCAAGTGCGGACGAGCTGCTAAGTGCAAGCAAGCAACCGAGTGCGGACGAGTTGCCAAGTGCAGATGAGCTGTCGAGTGTGGACGAGCTACGGTGCATAAAAATTGTCGAGATGCAAGCAAGCTGCCGAGTTGCAACGAGCTACGGATGAGCTTGTGGTTTAGGTAAATTCTCAGTGCGGACACAAACAATTCCTCTAGCCCGAGAGAGTGGGTCTAGCCACAAACAAACAATCTATGGAAAATCTCCTTAAGCTATAATCAACTAAGAGGGCCTAGCTCTTGGAACGTTATTCCACTTGGTGATGGTCCTGCTTCCTCACTCCAGCTATCTTCCATTTCCTTCCTTCGAATACCTGAAACATGCAAACAACAACAACAACAAACGTGACATCATGCAATATTATATTCAACCTAATTAATAGGTCAAGGAACATTAAGCCATAAAGATGTAAAATGACAATTCATGTAGGAAATCAATCGATATTTGCATTAATATAAATTAGAAAGAGATTACAACCGGTGCCTTGATGTTGTTGGTATCCTCTGACACATCCGGGTTCCCACACTTCTGCTAGCACTTCATGGATAGCCCCAACAAATGGAAGTTTAAGGCCTCTTTCCCTCTAATCTCAAACCAACCCAAAATCACACTATTCTCCCTCAAACACACACTAGAAAGCTATAATCTATAAATGACTTGCTGGTTATTCACACTTGCTCCAAAACTCCAACTAGCTTTTGCTTGGGAAAAAGAGAGGCTTATATAGCTTGGATGGATGGGAGATGGTTCCTCTCATCATGGGAGAAGGTCTTATCTCTTGAGGTTGTTCCATCCTAATAAGGGAAAGGAGCCCAAACTGGTTTCCTCAGCTCTATCCGGCCCAACCATCTACCAGAGTTCCGTTACGAAGCTTCTAGACATGGAAGCTTCAGCTCCTTATTTAAAAAGCCTTCCAAAAGAGGATCAACACGACTGGAAAAGGGCTCAGTCAATCCAATCGGCGTGAGGGTTAGTTTTAACCTCTGTAAATCAGTGCGAGGATAAAACTGGTCAGTAGCATTGATCTTGTAAACTATGATAAAAGGAAGATTCTTGGGAAATGATGCAAAGGGGAATTATTCTGCTCATGAAGAGGGACATACTGGGAGTTTCTTCATGGTGGGAAAGCATGTCGGGTACATTGTAGAGGTCCTCCAGGATCGTAGATGGGGGAGTACATGGACAGTGACAAAATTTTGTGTAACAAATGCCCCCCAAAGCGTGAAGGTCGGACTAGAGTGAGGGGTGAAATACTTTATAAGTGGAAGCGGGGAACCAAAGTCCATCATCGGAAAACTTGCAAGCAATCATAGATACATATACATCGCTGAAAACTTTGAATGAAGATACATGAATCGTGGTATGGACACAGCCATCCAGAGAATGATCATGTAAATGGATCCAAGGTATGGGTGCAACCATCCAGCAGAAAGGACCATAATGAAACCAAGGTATGGTCGCAGCCACCCAATAATGAGAAGGATCACATATAACAACTCATGGTATGGTCACAACCATCCATCTGAAAGAGACATGTATATCAACATGACCATGTCACATCGCCTCACAACCTGGAATTTGTGCAATCTTACCCCAGGGTCTTGCCCTCCAAACGACCCAATCAAAGTACAAATCCTAACATGTGAATGAATGTGCTGAAGTCAAACATGCTAGGAAGTCACTTGATTGCCGGTCAATAATGTGAACCTTAACAAGCGCGAGAGAAACCACTAATAATGACAATGGCTCTCAAGGTACTGGCAGCAAAGTTCACAGAATTTGAATAAAGAAACTGATGTCAAACACCTGTGAAATCACCTGATCGAAAGCCAATGATGTGAACTTGTCATCAAGTGCGATGAACTTGCCATTAGGGCATGCAAGCTCTAAGGTACTAGAAGGGAGTCTCTCGGCCAACTTTCTCGATAATGAGCTAAATTCGATAGGAAACGACCGTGTCAAAGGAGGGCCATGATGTATCCCACATCATCGACACAAGACAAGTGGATGCAAATGATTTCAGATGATACAGAGAATCAAGGGCAAGTGTAAGTGCAGAAGGAATGACTCTTGAACATATTGGCGACACGATTCCGGAGTTTGGCAGCTGTTGGATACATAGGATCGGTGGTCATGATGACATGCCAGAGATCAAATTCAAGGAAAAAATGAGCGGCCCAACCTGAGAAGTTCGAATGAAAAGGAGGATATCCCAACCCGACACGAAGCAAAAAGTGTCATGTTCAAGAGTGAGTTGCCAACACGACTGACCGAATTTCCAAATTCCCCCCCACCATTTCTGGCAGGTACCCCAATTATTTTTTATTGCAAACTTGAAGGGGATAGCATATGCTTGCACTGTAAGTTCATCCTTTGGACAAATCTGACCTAGTAAGTTTAATGAGCCCTAGGAAGGAGAAGCTCACATTCGTCATGGCGATGAATCCAATGTCGTTTAATGTTTTAACGAGTCCGACAAAGGTGCAACTTGGTATCTTTTTCATGTTTAGAGAGTTTGAAAAAGACACAGAAAAGAAAACTCCACATGGTCCCTTTTCATACATTTGTGTCTTTCGAGCCCAAAAAGGTAGAAAACAATGCTCGAGAGAACCACTTGACCATTTCAGTCAAGGAGTACCTTTTTCGTAAATAGTGCATCCCAGCCCGAAAAAGGGTAAACATATATTGGGTGCACGATGTTTCACAACCTTTTACAAGTTCAAAACGTCAAGAGCTCGGCAATCTTTTCGTGTTTAAAGAGTCAGAAAAGAGCTTGAAAGCAGACCCCCCATTTTATTCTCTTTTACGAGTCAAAAAGGGAAAAATACTCAGCGATCTTTTCATTTGAGATTTACGAGTCAAGAAAAGAGCTGAAACACAACTCCAATACCATCATTGACAATCCATCACCTGTTGCTGCACAAGAAAGGTAAATGCATTATCCAGTTCTGAGGAAAAATAGGTCAAAAAATACTCAAAAACCCTAATATTTCATGAAAAAATGAATAAAATGGGGCAAAAGTAATTATTTTTTACCATTTACCATTTTACCTTTGTGTGAAGAGATTTTTACCCACTTGTGCCCTAATTTTTCTGGAGCAAATTGCAAGAGATCCGGGAGGTCATTCACCGAGCCGTTAGTTGCAGGTAAGAGCCAAGACCTTAAGCTCCATTTTCATACTAATTTTTCCTATTTTTATCCATTTTTTGGGTTTCATGGGGAGCTTTTGGCAAAAAAAATTCACACTCGATCAGCGTGATTTCTGTGCATGGAATTGCGTCGATCAAGGGTGGCTAAAACTGCCAACCATGCCGTTGGCACCACCATTTTTAAAACAATCGCGCCAGTGCCGTGAGCAAAAACTTTGCATGTTTTTTACTCAATTCGGCTATTTGAACCCAAATTTTTTCGGCTAAGGATGATCATTGACTTGATTACATGGTTTTTGCAAGAAGAAATCATGAAAAATGGTGGATTGGAAAGAACGTGAGCATGAGGATATTGATACTCAAGCAATAGCTGATCCAAATTGCTTGGAGGCTTTGAGGAACTATGGGCTCCTCAAATTCTTTCTTACACTAGGTCTATGGGCCCAACCTGAGTTGCTATGGTACCTGATCAGTCTCTGGGACGTGAATCAGGAAATTTTCATCATCAGTGACCAAGAGCTGGAGTTGGAGACTTCAGACATTTATTTCATCATAGGACTATCCCAGAGAGGGGAACCAGTCAACCTATATGGGTCGAGGCCAATTGGGGAAAGTGTTACTATGCTACTTGCCAAAAATTGCCCAGAAGCTCTCAAATCTAAAAGTGGCAAGATCGAGATTATGATTGTTCAGGATCTTGTGTTGAGAGTGCTACTGTTGACCATCAACAGAGTGGTTGGGTCCCAAGCGCCGCATGAGACCAACAAGTCAAAGTTTCAGTATGCTATCGACTACATGGCGCCCACCATATTTAACTGGGTGGAAGCTATGAAAATCAACATGAAGCACTAGCTATCAAAAGCTAAGGCGGGACACCTGAAGCAGTTTTGCTTTGGATCTGTGCTAGTGACCTTCTTCTTGGAACGGGTGTCATTGTTCCAATACCAGCTGACTGAGGTAGATCTATCAATGCCACAAGACCCACGAATGGTCTGTTGGAGCGCTTTTATGCCCAGGGTTATGGGGACCAACAGATGTCCTATAAGCCCGCATTTTTCTCGTGCTTACGACGATAGTTGATCATAGTGGAGGATTAGCCTTATAGTGGTATCGACTTCCACGGAGATCTGGATATGTCACTCCTATAAGGGGAGGATTTTGATGATGGAGGTAAAAACAAACAATTTTTTTTAATTTTTTATTTTTTTTACTATTGTTTGAAATATATGTGTTCATGACACATCAATTTTATGAATGTGCATGTTGGACCAGAACACCCTACCAGGATGTCCCTGATCGCTAGGCGCGTCACTTGGCAGTTTGATGTCACTTCTTATTAGGAGGGAAGTGAAAATGAGGAGGAGATCACTCGGAATCTCGGGGGTTTCACCCATGGCATCCTAGAATATGCTTGGATGGGTGATGTCCCATGCGAGTACCATAGGCATACGGTGGGGGTGTCAGATCAGATTCACTAACTGCTGACTCGCATAGTCCAAGCAGTGACATGCTATCATGAGCATCATGTTGTTTAGTGCATAGGTCTAGCATTCCATATTTTTGAGGCCTGCAAGCCATAGATGTATAAGACCTGCAAGCCACCGATGTATTTCAAACACACATATTATTTTTTGAGGTTTTGATGTATGAAAAACATTATAGGCGCACTCACACACACAGATATATATATATGTGTGTGTGTGTGTGTGTGTGTGTGTGTGTGTGTGTGTGTGTGTGTGTGTGTGTGTGTGTGTGTGTGTGTGTTGTACTTCCTTGCTTACTATGGTACAATTTTTTTTGTTTTTGAGTTTTTACATGTTTCAAAAATGTCTATCCAGCACATAATTAGCTAATGCATCTGTTAATGTATTCATGTGTCAAGGAATATGACGATATGTAATGTAATCAAAATTTCTCTCTAGAAGACGAATACGTAGAGACATTCTCAATATTTGAGGGTTTCTGACGGAATATTTCCCGTTAAGTTGAAGAACAAGAAGTTGTGAATCAAGGTTGACAACCAATTCCCAGATGCCAACAGCAATAGCTTCTGACAATAATTCGATAATCGTGCTATACTCAGCGATGTTAATAGTTGTTTGACCTAGACATGTACCTTGAAGATCAATCAACTCACCATGGGGGTCATAAATGGCCCATGCCATAGATGATAGATTTCGGGTACTACAGAAAGCACCATCAGCGAAACCAATGTGAGGAGACACCAACATCTGCAAAGTAGGAAAAAAAATAATAAGCAGGGAAGCTGCTTGCAAAATAACACACCAAACCACACTATACAAAAATGAATGACACACTATTGTACAAAAGTAACCATGCAAGATGGCCTAAGCATAGTACTTTTTGAGATAAAGCCCATTGCGGGGCTTGTCTAAGGGATTGCCCTCATAGTCAATGAGCTCATAGGCCCCTTTCTATAATACACATTTAACAATGTAGGGCCCATGCCACATAGGTTCGAACTTGGCTGCCCCATATTATCATTAACCTGATCATACAAAAGAAACAAATCGCCATCAAAAAAGGCTCGAGAGACAAAATGATCAAAGTGGGATTTGACCCGCTTTTCTTGTGCTTCGATAACCAAAGCAGTAAGATGTCGAGTTTCATCAAGTCGTTCTAGGTACAAGAGACGCTCTTCCTGGGGTGAGGTCTCGGGGAGAAGTTTGACAACTAGCTTGAGGGATGGAATTTCGTACTCAATCTGTAAATTTGCTTCCAGACCGTAGACTAGCTGGAATGGTGTGAATCTAGTTGCATCCTTGGTTGAGGTTCGGTAAGCCCACAGAGCTGAAAATAGCATGAGATGCCAATTTGACTTGTGCATCCTAATGGTGCGTTGAAACATCGTGACCAGGACTTTGTTCACAACTTTAACTTGGCCATTGGCCTGAGGGCATTACAAGGTTGAGCCATCACAGCGCAAAAACAACATAGAGGTCATCTCAGCCATCTAATCTCGAAAATGGGAGCCATGGTCGATGACAATGGCCTGAGGCACGCAAAACCTGGAAATAACATGATTGAATAGAAATTGAGTCGTTGTTTTACTGTCTGCAAAGTATGTAGGCATCACTTTGGCCCATTTGGTGAAATAGTCCACAGCAACGATAATATACCCATGCCCCCTGGCCGAACGAGGGTTACAGGTCATATAGTCAATTCCCCATTTGGCAAAAGGACCGATAGTAATAACGAGGTGTATGTGAGTGGATGGGGTGCGCATCTTACGTTGATAAATTTGGCACTCATGATACTTGCGAATGATAAGGATGTAATCCTTGAAGATAGAGAGACAAAAATAACCAATGCGATGGATTTTTTGAGCAGTAGCATATTCAGATAGGTGACTGCCACATGCACCAGAATGGCAGTCATTCAAGACTCTCTGAGCCTCCTCGAGAGTGAGACAGTGGCGAAGAATTGAATCGACACTGATGCGGTATAAGATATCTCAAATGATATGGTAAGGTTGAGATTGATGCCGAATGCATCGGCGATCATCCTTGGTCAATGCAGACCAAAAGGTGGATGTCTAGAGATATACGATGATATCACTGTATGAGGGGTTGAGAGTGCTAATTAAGAAAAGAGTCTCGTCCGAGAGCTACATATCGGCACTAGCAACTAACGAGTGAGGATGTAGGTCATGGGGTTGCATTCCGAAATCATAGTGGTAGTGCGGAGGAGAATGTAATGTTGAAAGATCTGAACAGCCTGTACGACAACCAAAGCCAACATCTCAACATGAGCATAACGTTGCTTGGTGTCAAGGAGATTGCAACTGAGGTAGTAAATAACATGTTCATTGCCTTCGTCATTGTCTTGTACCAACACCATGGTGATAGTACTACAGCCTGCAGCCAGATAAAGGAAGTAATCACGATGATAGTTCGGGGGATGCAACAAAGAAGCATTAATGAGGATAGTCTTTAGGTCATCAAAATAATTTTGAGCAACCTCATCCCAGAAAAATGTTGTTCCTTTCTTGAGCAACCGGGTGAACCCTGAAGCTAGCTCAACATAGTTTGGTACGGAACAATGGAGAAAATTTTCTTTTCCCTACAGACTCTGCAGTTGATGCAATGAAGATGGAGGGGGTAAATTAACTATGGCCTTGACTTTAAGAGGATCAAGGTGAATGCCTTCCTTCGAAATGATAAAGCCAAGGAGTCGTCCGGATTCGACGCAGAAGACACATTTATGTGGATTCAACCAGATGTTGTAGTGTCTACAATGAAGAAAAGTTTGTTGGAGATGATCAGGGTGATCATGGCAGTTACGAGAATGAGTGGGGAGATCATCCAAGTAAGGTTGAATGATGTTTCGAATGTCGTGGAATGCATAAGACATCGCTCTCTGGAATGTGGCCCCAACATTCTTAAGGCCAAAAGGGAGATTTTTGTATGCAAAAGTCCCCCACAGATAGATGAAGGTTGTCTTATCTTGATCAGTCGGTGCAATGTTTATCTAGTTGTAGCCAGAAAAAATCATCCATAAAAGAAAAGAATTCACTCCCGGCACATTCGTCAATGATCTGGTCAATGAAGGGAGTGGGGTAGTTATCTTTAGGACAGGCACGATTGAGATCATGGTAATCGACACAAACATGAATAGTGCCTTGCTTCTTTGTCACCGGTACAATATTTGACACCCAATCTATAAGAGGGATCAGATAAATAAATCCAGCTTTCAAAATTTTTTCAACTTCACCCTTAATGGCAACCACTTTTCTAGGGTGCATTAGACGAAGCCGTTGGCGAACGGGTTTCGCATGAGGATAAGTTGGGATCTCATGCACGACTATACTTGGGTCAATGTCAGGAATTTCTTCATATGACCACACGAAAACATCCCGGAATTCTTGGAACAAACGAGTATAGATCTTGATCTCTTCTGGAGAACAAGTTACCCCGATATGGACATTTTCAATGACACTAGGTTTGACAGAAATATTAATTGGCATCATTTGGGTAATGTTACTCATGTTCCCTTCTGACCATACTTCGTGAGTCATGATCGGTGTCTGAAGCAGTAGGGATGGGAACTAAGAAGTGAACTCCTCGAGACAAAAATACATGATCGCCAGGCTAGGCAAGAATGAGGAACAATTATGAGTGTCGTTCCAAGGTACTTCCTCTAGAGACATTAATTCCATGATACTTTCGTTAGAAAGAAAAGTCTCGATTAAGCGATCGGGGGATTCGAAAGAACCAAGCCATGGGGATTGAGAGGACGCATCAAGAGGTGTTCTCAAAATAGGATGATCAGAGGATAACAAAGGTGAGGCCGAAATAATTTCCACGTAATCAATTTTGGTGGGACTTAATGGCATAACCTTGCCCCATGTATCAACAAGATTTGGTGAAGGAACGACCCAAGGGTCAGACTTGACCGAAATCATGTTGACATAGGCAACATGAGGAGGTGGGAGCAAAAATATGCCCATCAAGGCAGGATCTTTAAAAAGTCCTGCACCCACACTTTAATAAGGAGTACTGGTGTGCTTGACATACAGAACATTGCCATCCGAGGAGGAAGAGGCAAAGAAGGAGAGTTGGTCAACTGTGACTATCTTCCCTTGATGGGGAAAATGAATCACATGGAAGAGGGAGGAGGCTACAGCAAGCATGGCATGGGTCTAGCTCCGCCCGAGTAGAAGATTGTAGTTAATATTAGTGTCAACGATCTCTACCTTGACATGTATTGTCTTGCCCTCTAAGATAATGGCAAGGTTGGGAAGGACATCGAATGGTCACGAATCACACCCATCAAAAGCTTCCAGAGTGTTAAGGGACTGGTTCAGAGTAGGAGAATCTATTTCCTTCCAAAAAGAGACATACATGATGCAGGTAGAAACACCTTCATCGATTACGGTCCTATGAATGGTTTTCTCATTCATGATTACCTAAATGAGAAATGCAATTTGATGAGATAAACGCGAAACGTGGTTTTCCAAGTTAAAGAAGATGAGATTAGAGTCAGCTAGATCAATACCCCCAATAGCCGACAATAACGATTTCCGCTGAGAAGGATAGATTTGAAGGACCTCGAGAGAAGACATAGTTGATGGTGCTTGAGCCAAATCTTCAACAATGTTATAATGTTGAGTGGCTCAAGCGTTGGGATTGTATGAGGATTTTCAAAGCACATCGAGAACATGGTCGAATGGTGTAATCAAGATTAGGTCGCTCTATATGGAGAGGACCAAAACCAGATGGGACAAAAGAAGAAGGGGTACCTTCTTTCTCTTTCCCTACTGACGGGGTAGGAGTTTGATAATGTTTTGACTTAGTAGCTATGCTGATCGAGGTAATCATCATGAACACTTGTGAACATGAGGAAGAAGATACTGAGTTTTATCTACCATTTGAGTCTGCTGGGACGAAAAGGTCTCTTTCATGACAACTGGGGTCCCTTTGAGAAAACGACTAACTTTAGACCATCTAGGACAATCCTTAGTATAGTGATCCTCCTCAAAAATGAGGCATGGATACTTAGGTTTCTGTTGGGAAGCATTACCAGTAGATGGTTTAAGAGGACCTTGTTTTGGGGCATCGACTTTACCCTTGCCTTTGCCTTTCTTCTTACCTTTAGAGGATTTATCCACTGCGATAGACTAGAGAGCATGAACCTCCGAGGTTTTACCAAGGCTGGATGTATTACGAGAGGACTCATTAGGAGCAGTGTTGGAGACTAACTTCTATTTGGAAGAAGATTTTGCAGGGGTCTGAGTGACTAAACCAATTACTCCATTAACAGGAGGGGTAGCGGGGGACTTAGATGTCTTCAGATCAGATGATGGTCTGGGCACATTGGGTAACACATCATATAACGTGTCAGATTGTGAATAGAGAAGGTCTAGATATTAGGCACGTGTGATGGTTTGTTCCTCAGTGACGCATCCACCCATAGCAATGTCCTCAGTCATTTTGTTGACAAATGATTTGGTGAACCACTCAGTCAACAACTGATCAGCAATTTCAAACTTAATCAGACGGCGCCTACGTCTCCATTCATGGATGTGATTTGAGATGTGAGTTGATGTGTCTTTCTTGAGTGACGTTAATAGATGGGTGTGTTGGGAACGGGTCCCCTGTGGATCAATTTTTGGGTTAAGAACCCAAGTTTTGGGGCAGAAGGCCCGTAGTTTTATAAAGAAATGTAAAGTCTCCACATTTTGTGGTCGCGGAGCGCAAAGATATCAAGATTCAAAAAGGGTTTTCTACCCTTAGTCTAGAAAGGTTGTGTCGGTTTTAGAGATCTGCCCTTGGTCCGCGGACCATGGGATTGTATAAAAAGGAGGACATAGAGGATTCTAAGGAAAGGAAGTAAGTGAAGTAGAAGTATTTTATGAGTCTGTGAAGAGCTAAGAGCGAGAGTCTTAGCGTAGGAAGAGGCTCTGCAGCTGAGTGCACAGAGGCCTAGGGTAGAAGTCCACAACTGAGTGTGCAGACCACTACAACTGTGTGCGCAGGGCAGATAGAGTCTGTATTAGAGATCTGAATCATCAATAAAGAGAACTATTCTGAAATTACTATGTATTTTTCCTTTGTGAATCTCATGTGATTATGTTATGTTAAGTTATGTGTTTATGCTATAATGCTAATTTGATGCACGAATGTATATGTTTCTATCTGTTATATGAAAGTAAATAAGGATATATGTTTATGCGAAGATAATCGTAATTGCATGGTAAATTTGGCGAACACTTAAGATAATTCAGGAAATCATACAATAATGCAGTAACAAAGGTGCGTAAGTACCTGAGCCATTGGTTATGGTTGCGCGAAGGAAAATTGTATACCTTTGTGAAGGTTCTAAGAGATGAAATAGAAAGTACATCGATAAGCCCTAAAGGCTTATCGATCTGCATGAAGGAAGGGTTTAAGGTATAAAATTGACATCACGACCATCTCAAGGTGTGAAAACTTGGTCCCTGCATCCCCCCATACTGCTTCGGGTGAGACTTCAGCCTGCGCTTCGCAGACTGATGCCGAAAGGGCCAATAGTGTAGGGATTTTCTTGGTTGACTAACGTTGAACCTAGGTTAGGGCCCATAAAGCCAACAAATGGTTCCATTACCGGGACTTGGATCTGCATAACAAGATGTGTGATGTCGTATCATTAGAGTCCAACTAAGAAAGAGATCGAAGACTAGTTGGATAGAAAGATCCATGAATTTGTGGTGCGAGAGAATAGGAATTCGTGATTGACGAAAGAACAGTGGTTGGATAGATATCTGTACATAGAAATACATGAAATCTTCTTCTGTTCCTTCCCAATTGAATTATACGAGTGGATCGCAAAGTTGGCAGACGACCAAGGGAAGTGGAGGCTTGACAATCCGATTGTCTGGACCCCAGAGTCGGTGCGAAGATTATAAGCCTCTGAAGATAAGGTCACACGTGATGTCGACCATTGTCTCGACCGCATCATAGGAGGGTTTGTGACAGAGTTTCAAGTTGATACTTCTGTCAGTTATAGCGAAGCAGAGCATCGTTTCTTCAAAGGTCCATGAGGTAGGTTTTTTAAATCACTAAATACTTGGATTAAGATGCTCTTGTGTGAAAATTGGGTCATACAATTAACTTGATGTTTGGAGCTATGTGAAGTGGAAGGTCTTTTAGGGATGGAGGAAGAAAAGGTCCTGAGTATAGCCCACTGATTGAGCCTTCTTTGAGTGACGACGAAGGAGCAACACAGGCTTCTCAACTACGCGTTGTTCAGTTGATAAGACAAGGGTTCCCACAAATACCTAAACTGCCTCCATCCTCATCCCATCCATCCACACTACCCACATCCTCACCTCCACCACTTACCCCATCCCCCACACCACTGCCACCTCCACCACTATTCAACATTGCGAACTTCATAAAGCTACCTGTATTCAAAGGCATAGGAAATGAATGTGAACATTATATGGGAAGCTCAAGGTATCACAGATGACCAAATGAAGAAATCCACGATGGTTAGTGCTTTGCAGGACCATGCACTAACATGGTACATTAAGTACAGTACTGATAACCCAACGTCCGTGTTGGCAGATATCTAGACGACGCTGAATAAAGAATTTAGTAGACCTAAGTCTCAAGCACAATCAATTGTGGGATTCAAGGAGATCATGATGAAGCCTGGGAGACGCCCTAGGATTTGGATCAAAGATTGAAGTGTACGATTCGTGAAGCCAACATGAACCTAACTGATGGGCAGCACCATGAATGGTTCATGGCCTTGCTCCTACCCCACCTAAGGGTTGTGTTATCACAACAGAAGATTGGGACCCAGGTAGAAGCTCTAGAAATCACAATGAGACTGCATGAGACACCAATGCAGGATGCTAATCTAGGGGTTTAGCAGATTCACACATAGTTGCAGAACCTTTGCCTACAAATGCAAAGTTTGAAGAAAGACAGAACAGCTCGGCTGGAGGTGCGAGAAGAAATTTGATGCCTAAAGTGCAAAGGTCAGGGACATGACAAGGATCACTGTCCAGTCTTTGTGAACTATGTTGTAGCAGGGGGACCATTGCCTCTAAGGCCAGAGGCTGCGGTAGGGCCAAGTGCAAGGCCCACGCTATGGTGCGCTATATGCGAGGTAGTTGGGAAACATGTAACTGACAATTGTCATTTGCTGTATAAATTCATATAGACACCACAACATCTCTTCTGAAATTTCTGTCAATCAGTAGGTCATGACGAGTGCAATTGTCATAGTTACGAATTAATGATGGACATGACAGCTACATACAGGTTGCAAGCAAAAAAGTAGCCTCCGGACCAAGGCGTTGGGGGGACGCGAGGTGAGAATCAGGGGCGCGGCCAAGGCTGAGGTGGAGGGGGGCTTGGTAGAGGCTAAGGGCAGCTTATTTGTTACAATTGTGGAGGACTAGGACACTACGCGAGAGACTGTCTGAATTCGACGCAACTGGCATGCCGCTATTGTACTTATCTTGACCATGCAACTGAGGATTGCCTTATATTATTGGCTAAGACTTGAGAAATAGGGGCACAACCTTTGTAGCTAATGCAGAACCTCTAGATGATGAGGGCTAAGCCTCGCGAGGAATACCCTAAGATAAACATTATGTTGCAGAGTGGAATGACAACTGGCAAGGATAAAGGGAAGCAACCTATAGAAGGTGAGTGGGTCTGCAAAGAACCTGAAAAGAAGACTGGGTTTGATCTGGAGCGCACAAAAGAAACCTTTATGGAAGCAAAGAAAAGCTTCGCTGAAGCCTCTACCTCAAGAAGTCAGGAGAAACCAATTGAAGAAATGGACCCATCCACGATTACCACATTCTTAGAGACCTGCATGAAACTGCTCCACAATAGTAAGGTTGTGAAGGGACTGTAGGAACTAATCAATAGGTGTGCTGGCAAGGAAGATGCTACTGGCGAACCACGCATAGTCAGAAACTTTGGTAAGCTTAAGGCAAGGACTGGACATGAGATGAGACTCACCACACAGATAGGGGAATACGAAATGGGCCAAGTTATCTTAGATCTAGGGTCCAACGTGAATTTTTTGCCAAAACAAACATGGGAAAGAATGGGGAGACCTGTGCTCCAGTGGTCTATAATCCATTTAAGGATGGCGAATCAATATAAAATTATCCCAATGGAGAGGTTGCAGGGGGTAATAGTTGACATTGAAGGCACGAGCACACTGGAGGATTTTGAAGTAATGTAGATTGTGAATGATAGAAATCCCTACCCTCTGCTCCTTGGGATCGATTAGGCCACTTACATGAATTGGGTAATCAACCTAAAGAAGAGAAAGATGATATTTGAAAATAAATCTATCTACGTAGTGGTGCCACTAGATCCTGTAGAAGGACCGCGCTATACAGAACCAATCCACGATTATGAAAGTGATGACGATTTGGACCAGATTTACAAGATAACGGCGCGAGACCAGGATTGGGTAAATCTGACAGTGGATGGACATATTGCATGGGACTGCGAGAGCTCCTGCACATCAGATTCATATGAAGAACTAGAGCACTGGTAGAACTAGCTGCATGAAGTATCTATGTTGTGCTGTAATATGATGACCAAGTCATTGCACTGCGTGTCATCAGAAGTAAGGAATCTGCCTTCTTATGATGGGTTGACTGATGTGGATATATTTTTGGATGCATTTGAAAGAGAAGTGCCAGAGAAGCATCGCTTCCAGGCCTTGGATTGGGTGTTGTGCGCTACACCCGCAAGATGGTGGGGTATGCACAAGGATAATTTCGGTGATTGGCGCGAATATAGGAGGATGATGAGAATATGTTTTGGAAAGCTAAAAGTACGGATGATAGACAAGTATGATGGAAGGGATGATCCACACGATCACTTGGCCAAATGGACTAAGGCTTATGGAGCGAAGCCCCAGCCTAAATGGGTGCATCTGTTTTGTCATACCCTAGATGTCATACCAATGAATTGGTACTTGGAAACAGAGATCAGCCATCGCACTAAAGAATGGGATATCTTGCGCCAGGGGTTCATAATGACGTTCAGCTTTGAGGATGGGTTTGACTATATTGACGTGACGCTACAAGAGGTTAAAGAAACAATATTTAGGATACCGCAGGATCCTTTGGACCTGATTCAGCCTAATTGGACTACCTAGCTGAGCCACACACTGGAATTTTATAATGTGACTTCTAAAGAAGAAGACGAGGATTCCTTAAAGATTAATATTCCAGAAACCGAGGGTCACCGTAAGGTTTAAGGACTGCAAATAGAGGATCTAGACACAACCGTGACGATGGAAACTAGACATGTCAACATCGGCATAGAGGCAGAGCTGAAATTTGCGAAGATTAGGGACTATTAGGAAAACATGACAGTAGATAAGGTCACTGAGCTCCTCTGCAAATATCAAGATTTATTCCCCACAAAGTTTTCTGATCTAAAGGGAATAATAAGAGACCTGGGTGTCATGAAGATCACCCTAAAACTAGACGCGAAGCCTATGAAACAAAGACCTTACTGCCTTAATTTGAAGTATAAGGAAAGGGTCCGCGTTGAGTTAGATAGGATGCTCGCGGTAGGTATTATTGAACCAGTGGAAGAATCTGATTGGGTAAGCCCAATAGTGGTTCAGGAAAAGAAACAAAAGGAAGAAATAAGGATATGCGTAGACTTTCCTGACCCCGTTCACTGACGAGGTCCTGGATAATGTAGGTGGCCAAGAAGCATACTCTTTCACTAATGGGTTCTCTGGGTACCATCAGATCAAAATCACGCCTGAGGATAGAAGCAATATGACCTTCATGACTGAATGGGGATGTTTTCAATACACCGTAATGCCTTTTGGGCTGAAGAATGCGCCAACGATCTTTTTGCACATAGTCATTGTGGCATTCAAAGACTTCATTCATAAATTTCTGGAGGTATACTTTGACAATTGGATAGTGTTTGGATTGGTCAAGTGTCATGTGGCGAGTCTGCGCTTGATGCTAGATACATGTAGGAGATACCAGATCGCACTCAATCTAAAGAAGTGTCTATTTTGTGTCCCTTTTGGGATCTTGTTGGGTCATGTGGTATGCAGACAAGGATTAATGGTAGACCCCATGAAGATCGTGGTGATAATCAACTTGGAGGCGCCGAGGAATGTGAAATAGTTGTGCGCAACTCTAGGGCATACCGGATACTATAGGAAGTTCATCAAGAGCTATGCCCAGATCACTGTGCCTATGGAGAAATTGTTGAAAAATAATGCTATGTTCTGTTGGAATGATGAATGTTAGAAGAGCTTCGATATGCTGAAAGATAAAATGGTCACCGCGCCGATCCTAGTCTTCTCAGACTAGAAGAAGGAATTTCATGTGCACGTGGACGCATCATGTATTGCACTAGGGGTCGTACTGACACAGGTCGGTGAGGGAGAACTGGATCATCCTATAGCGCTCGCAAGTAGGAATTTGTCTAAAGTGGAGAAAAATTATTCCACGACAGAGCATGAAGGATTAGCTATGGTGTACGTGCTCCAGAAGTTTAGGCATTATTTGTTGGGCGGACAGTTTAAGATGTATATGGATCATTTCGCATTGAAGTACCTAGACAACAAGTCTGTGTTGGGGGGGAAATATGTAGGTGTCTACTATTTTTCCAGGAGTATGACTTTGAAGTTATTGTGAAGCCTGGACAACTGAATGCAGGACATGATCATCTATTACGCATTGAAACTAGAGAGGAACCTACTAATTTGGAGGAAGGACTGCTTGACGCACAACTCTTTGCGGTGCGTGTCGCGAACAATCAATTTGAAGATATTATCCACTTCCTAATGATAGGATCAGCTCCAGAAGGTTATACAAGTCAACAGAAGAAGGAACTAGTAGTGCGCATGACAGACTTTTCTATCATTGCAGGACACTTGTACAAAATGGGGTCAGACGAAATATTACGACGTTATGTGCTTAAATTTGAATGAAGCAGAATCCTCGTTAAGGCTCGCAGAGGAGATACAGGAGGACATTATGCAGGGAAAGCAACAACGGAGAAGATTCTACGCACTGGGTTGTGGTGGCCAACCATGCATAAGGATTCAAAAGCATATTTTAGGGCATGTGATGCATGTCAAAGAACTGGCAAGCTGTCACAGAGGGATGAACTGCCTCTGATGTTGTAGGTGACGTTACAACCATTCGACAAATGGGCGATTGACTTTGTGGGTCAAATTCAACCTAAAAGAAAGAAGATGGATGCGTAATACATCATCACTACGACTGAGTACTTGACCAGGTGGGCGGAGGCGCAGCCTGTGAAGGACTATACAGTTTTGATAGCAGAAAAGTTTATTTTTGAATATGTGTTGACAAGATTTGTTTATCCAAAGATCTTGATGAGTGATCGCGATACGCACTTTCTTAACGAAACAATCACCGCGTTAACAAAAGAATTTCAGGTGTATCATCATAAAAGTATGCCTTACCATCTGCAGGTTAATGGGACGGTGGAAGCATCCAATAAGATATTGGAGAGCGCGTTGACAAAGGTCTGCAATTCTTAGAGAAATGACTAGGATGTGTGCATACCCACAGTGCTATGGGCCTATAGAAAGACTTGCAAGAAGCTGACTGGGAAAACGCCTTTAAGACTCGTGTATGGCATAGAAGATGTGATGCCAATGGAATAAATTTTACCTAGTCTGTGCATAGCATCACTCACAGGAATGGTGGATCACAGAGCCGCGGAAGAGAGGCTCACGTAGCTAACAGAGCTTGAGGAGGACCGATTTCTAGCTGGATTTCATCAACAAGTTCAAAAGGAGCGCAAAAAGGCATGGCACAATCGGCACATCAAACTGTGCACCTTCAAGATAAATGATCTGGTCTTTTTATATGATAGTAAATTTGATAAATTTCCAGGGAAATTTAGGATGCACTAGCTAGGGCCATATGTCGCCAACGAGATTACTGATGGTGGAGTAGTTCAGCTGGTCAAATTGAACGGAGAACCCTTCCTAAGGATGGTGAATGGCAGTCGATTGAATCCATACACCGTTGATCCAGCTAGGTGACTATATGAGGGAAGCACAGTCTTAGCACTCCAGGCAGCTGAAAGGAAGCGTGGGACTATAAACTACATTTCCTGGGTCGGAGAGCTATGCAATTGGGGAACCACGTGGAACGAAGAAATGTCATAGAGCCTGTAGAAGCAGGTAGGTAGTTGCGCTACTTAATGAAAACAGTGCAGGATAGCTGAAAAGTGACCGTTAAAGTCACTGTTCATGATTTGACGATGAAAAATGGCCAAATGGAGTGAGGGTACAACATTTAAGTTGGAATTTATGGACCAGATCTTTGAAAATTTGCCACCAATCTGCCATTAATGAACCGATTTTGGGGGGAACGATTGGATTTGAATTAGAAAATGGCTATAAATTACAGAGGGTTTCCCAGAAGAAAACACTTGGCATTTTGAGAATTGCGGTGTTGAGCTCTCAAGTGCACATGAACTGTGAAAACTTTGAAGCTTTGATAATAAGTTCAGTATTTGAGACATTGCCAAAGGAGACATAGGAGTTGTTTCATAGCATCATGTCGACGCATGCAGAAGTTATGAGCGTTGAAGAAGTGACAGTCGTGGGAGTTGTTCCAGAGGTAGCTAAGCAGCACAGGGGCTACCCTGGAAGTTTCGCCTATGGAAGTACTAGCAGAAGTTCCTAAATCCCCTAGGACACCTTGGCCAAGGCCTGCACCGACCTAGTAGGGTCCAAAATTGAAGAAGGAAAAGCAGAAAATGCAACCGCTGGTGCGTGCATCACCTAGGAGGCACCCACAGTCGAGAAAACCCACCACGAAATAAAAGGCCAAAATGATTGACCTAGATTCGAAAGAAGAGGCCGAAGAAATCCCCATGGATGATGAGGATATTGTAGTGGAAACAGAGGATGTTGAAATTGAAGTTTCAGACCCCATTTCTAAGCTGCCTAAATGCATCCCTCTGCACAGGGACAAGACGAAGGTTTCCAAAGATATTGATGAGAGTAAGGTCACCCTGCACATACCCCTCCTGCCAGACCAAATTATCTTTGAGGAACCGCGCTTGGGGCATGTCCCCCCTTTTGAATTTGGAGGACTGGGACTTAGCTGACACAAAGCACTTCCCTCATTTAGTGACATACCAACTTATGCACCGTGTATTCCACAAAAATACTGGAGTAACCACTTTGGAGCTGAGGAAGTGGCTAAAAGGCATGGACAAGGTAGGCCTACTAAACTTGCTATGGGTGTTGCATTCCAACCGCAAACCTATCACGATGGTAGTGATCAAGTAACTGATGTGCTTGGTGCACGATGGGTGTCTGTGGCTGGAGGAGCTGATACCCATCACTAACATGCTGATCCATAGGAACACGCAACTATCCTACACAGGAGAAAATCCAACCATGGTGTTTGGCGAAAAGGCCAGTGAGCATGCTCTTGCTGAGGCGATGAAGGAAAAATTCAAGCTCATAAAGAAGCTGCACAGCTACACCATTTTGAGTATCTCTAACCCCGCAGTCAAAGTGGCGACGCCAATCTTAGCAAGGAACGTCATGCAGAAGTGTCACGTGGATGAAGTTCCAGCACGAGTGATAGCTTTAGCGGCCCAATGTGTGGAGGGAGTTCAATTTAACTGGGCGAGCTACCTCTGGGGTGAGTTCCTCACGAACTACCGCAAGGCACAAGATCACAGTAAGACTTTCCACTATGCATGACTATTGTTGTCCATAGTGCTGGTTGTGTGGGAGCTACCTAAAGATAGCCAGCTTCCTCCAGTCACACCAGCTCTACCAGAGGCAACAAAGTTCGCTTCATTGTGGGTGATGAAGGATCCTCAACAGATAAAGGACAACAATATATTCTGGATCTTAATGGAGATGAGCATCCCTATGACCATAAACTATAAGCCGCGGCTGACACCTACAAATTTTGAGAAGTTGCAGGAGTATGTGGAATTCAAGGCTGACTTCCACCATGTCTTAATACGGGTATGGAAGGACTCTGAGTAGAAGTGGCACGGCCTGCCATACTTGGCCACAGATGATGCAATTGCAGTAGTCCTCGATTGTTGTCCAGCAGATTGGTGCAATGCCACAAACTCGATAGTGTGATCTAGCAAGACTGCCGCGTAGCAGAAGAAGGAAGAAGCCAAGCTGAAAATGGTACAGTTGGCCACGAAGAGGAGAAAGGAGGACAATGACAAGGCCAAGGAAGAGCGCATTGCCATGTAGCAGTCGAGTGGATAGGCAGGCAAAGAGGAGCGCAGCTCTAACCGGATTCAGAAGTCTCCTTCCCTGAAGACCGAGGAAGAAGATGGTCAGACGGAGAAGGGAGGAGAGGACCTAGAGACGACTAAGTTCCACACCAAGCACACCAGAGATCCAGAGAAAGTAGGGCCACAGAAGAATTCCAATGCTAGCAAGACACATCTGGACCCAATCACCCTAATTGAGGGGGACTTAAATTACATAGGAGATACGGTGCGGGATGCCACTATGGAACTGCTGCAGCAGTTTGAGCAGCAACAATAGTAGGTGCTAGGGGCTATATAGACGGGTCTGCATGAGCTTTAGATCCACGTAACACAGATACAGACCAACGTGACATCCACCAGCTTGGCGTGTGGCACCTCAAAAGCCACAGGGATGTTATGCACAAGGGATCCCCGAGAAATAGTGCTATCAGATGGAGCACTGAAAATAGAAACTAAAGCTGACAAACCCACTGTCAGTGCCCTCAAGAGAGTTGGACTCAACCTGGCTGAACTTCCCAATGAGGCGCTTCACCTTTTGCAGGACGATGTGATCGTGAAACTTCGGGCTTGAGAACAGCGTGTGTTGCAGGCGATCAGCGAACAAAAGGTCAACAACACCCAGCTAACCATGCAGAGAGACTCTTCCCTAAACCTTGTAAAATACATTACAGATAAGAACCAGCGCATTGCCCCAGTCATGGCTGAGGCATGCAGGATTGTCCCAAGGCTGGGCATTCCCAAGGCTGAGCCAATAGATGTGAGGGTTCGGAAGCTCGCTGTTGGAATGTGTGATGTGCGAACTGAATTGGGAAAGGTTCAGCTAGAACTAAACCTCAAAATTACAGAGTTGCATTTGAAGGCCCAACCTTCGACTCCGCCAGAGATCAGAGAGCAGAGAAAGACTGCTATGAAAGATAGGGTAGCAGTAGTAGAGAGAACAGTGAAGAACTGTACCATGCTCTTCGAGCAATTGCTCGAGGTAGTCACCTGCCTGCAAGAAGATCCTACCGTACAATGGTTGGAAACAGAAGCACGACAGCTGCAGCAATGCTACGACAAAGTCAAAGCGACAGCGCACACTGTCGCCATCATGTAGAGGTTAGCTAAGCTGCAAGAGGCCAAGGTGTTGAAAGAGCAAGTAGATATAGCTCAACACAAGGACGCTGTGTTGAAGGCTCACTTGATGCCTTAGTTGGACGAGGCCTACGTGATCACGGCCACTATTGAAGGCAAGATGGCTAGTCTGCAAGAGACTCAATAGAAGATTAAGTCAGATAGCGTGGGGCATCGATAGAGCAGTTGGTCAAGGAGATGAAGGAGGTAGCAACACAGTGCACTTTTGAGGTAGCCGTCGTTCAATTCAAGCTAGGAGGTCTTCGTGACAAGATCTCTACACCAATAGAGTGACTCGAGGGTGAGTCACCATGTTTTTGTTGGGGTTTTTTGGGAACAGGTCCCCTGGGGGTCAATTTTGGAGTTAAAAACCCAAGTTTTGGGGCAGAAGGCCCAAAGTTTGTATAAATAAATGTAAAGTATCCACATTTTGTAGTCGCGGAGCATGAATATAACAAGAGTCAAAAAGGGTTTTCCACCCTTGGTCCGCGGACCATGGGATTGTATAAAAAGGAGAACTTGGAGGAGTCTAAGGAAAGGAAGTAAGTGAAGTAAAAGTATTTGATGAGTCTCTGAAGAGCTAAGAGTGAGAGTCTTAGTGTAGGAAGAGGCTCTGCAATTGAGTGCGCAGAGGCCTAGGGTAGAAGTCGACAGCTGAGTGTGTGGACCCCTACAGTTATGTGCACAGGGTAGATATAGTCTGTATTGGAGATCTGAATCATCAATAAAGAGAAGCATTCTGAAATTACTGTGTATTTTTCCTCTGTGAATCGCATGTGATTATGTTATTTTAAGTTCTGGGTTTATGCTATAATGTTAATTTGATGCACAAATGTATATGTTTCTATCTTTTATATGAACGCAAATAAGGATATATGTTTACACGAAGATAATCATAATTGCAAGGTAAATTTGGTGAACACTTAAGATAATTGAGGAAATCATACAATAACGCAGTAAAAAAGGCATGTAAGTACCTAAGCCACTGTTGAGGGTTGCGCAAAGGACAATCATATACCTTTGCAAAGGTTCTAAGAGATGAAAAGGAAAGTACATCGATAAGCCCTAAATGCTTATCGATCTACGCGAAGGAAGGGTTTAAGGTATAAAATCGACATCACGACCATCTCAGGGTGTGGAAACTTGGTTCCTGCATCCCCCCATACTGCTTCAGGTGAGACTTTGGTCTGCGCTCCACGGATTGATGCCGAAAGGGCCAATAGTGTAGGGATTTGCTTGGCTGACTAACGCTAAACCTGGGTCAGGGCCCATCATGCCAATAGGTACCAGTTTCATTGTGAACCAGCAACTGGAAATGTGTGAGAAAGGCCATGGTGAGAGTGTTAAAGTCATGATAGGTATTCTGGGGGAGCTCAATATACCACTTGGCCGCAACTTCTGTAAGAGTTCGTTGCAAAAGGCGAAGATGAATGGAATGATCAACGTAGGAATTCAAGGAGCACCAGAATCACTCAAACTTTGGACAATCACTCAGAATCTTGGACGAAACCGAAGGCCAATATGGTGAATGAAGAATCAGATCATTCATGAGTCTAGACACATCCATAAATTCCAGCGTAACTAAGAATGGCAATTGGGTATTGAAAGACATTTGAGGTTGACAAGGGGGTCCAACTGGCAGGACCCATCCTTGTTGGTAAGTATTTTTTCCCCAAAGTGGAGGGTTTTTTCCATAAGGCATTTGATTTTTCCCCCACTGTAGGTTACCTTTCCTGAAGGGAGGATTCTAACCTTGAAAGCCTTGAAACTGTCTAGCCAGAGGCTGCTGATAAGCAACATATTGGTTAAAAGGTTGTTGATCCTACTAGGCTTGGACATATGGATTTTTCAACCAATGTCCCTGAGCATAAGGGCTTTGGACCTACTTCCCCTGGACAAATGGGTATTGGACCTGCTTCCCTTGGATGTAAGGATTTTGCACTTGTTATCCTTGGACATAAGGATTTTTGACTTGCTATCCTTGGACAAAAGGGGGCTGAACCTATTGGCCTTGGACATAAGGATTATGTGCCTGCTACTGCAGGACTTGACCCTATCCTTGCCCTTGCAAGGGTTGACCCTGTTGATATGAGTATAAGGGTTGTTGCTGCCCGGGTTGACCTTGTGGCTGCAAGGGTTGACCTTGTGGATGTAAAGGTTGTCCTTGCAGCTATAGAGGTTGACCTTGCGAAAGCATAGGCTGGGAGGATTGTGGTGCACATTACATCTGTGGCTGCATAGTTTGTTGCAACTATTGCGAGGGTTTCCCTTGCAGTTGTTGCAGTTGTCCTTGTTGCGGCATGATCTGGCCTTGCTACTGCATGGATGGCCCTTGCTGCAATGAAGGTTGCCCTTGCTATTGTAGGAGTTTTCTTTGCTGCTGCAAAGGTGCTTGAACGGTTCCCGGAATGACATCTTGAAAGTTCCCGAACTGTATCTGGCCATACCCATCGGGCGCGACGGATGGACCAAGCTGGACATAAGGTCCAGGCTGAGGGATGTATGATGGATTATCCATCTCTTGTGAACCATATGGAACATAAGGAGGTTGGTACTGACCTTGAGCCATATTGGGCTACTGGTACTGGACATGACTTGACCCAGACGAACCAACATTGGGTTGTTGGTACTGGACATTACTTGATCCAGTAGGACCAACAGGATTCTAAATGGAACCCGAAGAGGGTTGGTTCATCGCAACCATGTGAGGTTGTGAGCCACTCACATTGGTTGTGCCAGACATCATAGAAACATTCGGACTCTACCCCCCAGGTGGTGGAACAGCCTGTCCACTTACTAGAGGGATCGAAGAACTGATAACGACATGACTCAAGATCATCGGTTGAACTGGATGGGTCATCTGGATTGACGAAACAAGAGGATTTGGAATGGTGGGTTGTGCCGGGACTGAGGTGACTACAGAAATCACCATTTGTTAGGTGGTCAGGTTCTGAATGAACAAACCTATGGTAGGCATAGCGCTAGACACCCAAATAGGCTTGTGATACAATGACGAGGCAGTAGGCGTTCCTAAAACCAGCTGAGATAAAGTCACGTAATTACATGGTAACTCAGGATCGGAATGCTTCCCATGTAAGGGAAACCTTTAGGAGGGAAAGGATATTCCTACTCCTCGACTATGCACGGAGTCGAAACCTCTAAGTGACCCGAAGAGGAGATTGGGATTTTGCCTTCTGATTCCATGGGTGAAAATAGATGACGACGGACTACCGAAGATGTTCGAGGGTATAATTCCAAAGGAATACCCAGCTGATCATACAGACTTTACGGACGATGTGGTGATATCACAACAGGATCAAACAAAGGATTCAGAGGATAAACAACCATTCCAAGCTGACCTTTAGAAGTCAGTGGACTCTCGAGAGTCTGGATAGGGTTATCCAGAGATTCCAGGCCAATGTTAGAAAGTGACCCAATATCTGAAGGGGGAGGACGAGATGACAAAGGTTGAATACTCAAAACAATTCCAAGCTCAACACCTTGGTCCTCAAGCAACTATGGTAATTCAGGAAAAGGCTCCTTAGACAATCTTTCAGAGAGAGGAGAGGAAGAGGAACTAGGTGAACCAGTTGGTTCAGCCACAATGATCTTGTCTCAAATAACCAAAAGAGAGATCGATTTCAAGGGCTTTAAAATGTATTTAAAGTTATACTGACGATGTGGTCTAACAAAGACTAATAGGGATGTTATAAGATCGTGGGCAACAATTTTTTAAGACGTAAAAAAAAATTGGTGCTCTTTCATGTTTTAAGAGTCGAGAAAGAAGCAAAGGTGACTCTATCACTTTCGGTTTGAAACAAGCTCGAAAGGACAAGTGCTCAGGTGATATTTTATATTTAGGGAGTCAAAAAGATCAAAATGACTACTTAGGATGATCTAGGTAAAAAGGATTACCAGGTAACCATGAACTACAGAATACCTCCCAGCGAACCGAGAAGTACGGGTAGGAAATCTCCCCAAATGTTGTGTTTAGTGTATCACATTTACAAGGCAGCAAACTCGGCTTCCTATGGATAAAGGATTACAACCTAGTGGGGTCTCCCTTTATATACTTGATGGTATGGGGAGCACAAGTCCATACTAGCATTGTCTAGTGCCGAAGCGAATGACAACTACTAGGTTTTAAGACGCCGGAACACGTCTCTAGCCTAGACCTTCTAAGATGTGATCGTTAGATTTCAAATGCACCTTAGGTTAATTGAGTACATTTTAGAGTTTATCTTGAAATTATGTCTTGGTTTTCAGGCCTTATCGATGTGACTCAAAAACACCTATATGCAGCTAAATGAGACAGGACCCTTTCAATTCGATGAATTGTCTACACTAATGAGAGTAGAAATCACACTCAAATGCAACAAAACAAGCAATTGAAAGCAAAATGATTTTTCACTATTTCGCCTTTTGAAAACAAAAATGATGAAAAACTCTTTCCAATTCCTAACTTTCCTATCAAATGCACTTCAAGTATCCCTTTCACTAATAAATAGAATTCATTTCTTTTGCAATGCAAGTGACGATGCAACTCTAGCCTTCAATGATGCTAACTAACATAACATATTGATGCAACAAACTAGAATTATGTATTTTTCAATGAAATGATGGAATGAATCTTTCGCAAACACTTCACACTTCAATGAAACATTTGCAATACAATCAATCACAAGTGAGCATAAAAGAGAATTCCTTTCAAAACTAATGAAGCAAAGATTGAACCAAAAACAAGATGGGAAATGTGATATGTGCCTGAAAAGAGACGCTCGAATCAATGAAAGGACTAATCAAACGAAATGAAAGGAGCAAATTTGACTATGGAATTGATTTTTTGAGCAGGAAAACAAGTGAAATGACCTAGATGCCATAGGGTTATACACCATCCAAGAACTCAAGAAACCAAGTGAAGGAAATGAAAATTAACCAATCAGACAAACCAAGCTAAAAGAGGTTTCCAGCTAGGGAGAACACAGTCAAAATGAACTAAGAGGCAGAAATCAAAAGGGCAAGACACATTGGCTATGATCTAGGGCAAACCCTGATCTTCACCTACAGGAATTGACGCGACTGCCTAACTGACAAAACATGCCAAAAGGGGGTCAGTGCAACTATTTTTGAGAAACTTGTGCTAATCAGTGTGACTCTCAGAAAAATAAATGCGCTAACCGAGGATTCAAGGAAAAAACTAAAATTTTCAAAGGCTAAGACCAGACTTGCCACTGTAAATTTTAGGCTTAGAGCAATAAACTAGGCAAAGCAGAGAACACTAAAGGGAAATGGTGATACTAGAAAAGTTCACACAAAACCATAAAATGAAAATCAATCAAACAAAAGGATTGGATCCCCAGTATGGTCGCCAATTTGTGGTGCAGGTAAATTCTCAATGTGGACACAAACAATTCCTCTAGCCCGAGAGAGAGGGTCTAGACACAAACAAAAAATCTATGGAAAATCTCCTTAAGCTAGAATCAATTAAGAGGGCCTACCTCTTAGAACGCTATTCCGCTTGGTGATGGTCCTGCTTCCTCACTCTAGCTATCTTCCGTTTCCTTCCTTCGAATACCTGAAACAAGAAAACAACAACAACAACAAACGTGACAACATGCAATATTGTATTCAGCCTACTTAATAGTTCAAGGAACATTAAGCCATAAAGATGTAAAATGACACTTCATGAAGGAAATCAATTGATAGTCGCATTAATATCAATCAGAAAGAGATTACAACCGGTGCCTTAATGTTGGTGGTCTCCTCCGACGTATCCAGGTTCCCACACTTCTGCTAGCACTCCATGGATAGCCCCAACAAATGGAAGTTTAAGGCCTCTTTCCCTTTAGTCTTGAACCAACCCAAAATCACACTATTCTCCCTCAAACACACACTAGAAAGCTATAAGCTATAAATGACTTGCTAGTTATTCATACTTGCTCCAAAACTCCAACTAGCTTTTGCTTGGGAAAAAGAGAGGCTTATATAGCTTGGATGGTTGGGAGATGGTTCCTCTCATCATGGGAGAAGGTCTTATCTCTTGAGGTTGTTCCACCCTAATAGGGGAAAGGAGCCCAAACTGATTTCCTCGGCTCTATCCGGCCCAACCATCTACCAGACTTCCATTACGAAGCTTCTAGACATGGAAGTTTCGACTCCTTATTTAAAAAACCTTTCAAAAAAGGATTGGCGCGACTAGAAAAGGGATCAGTCGATCCGATCGGTGCTAGGGTTAGTTTTAAAATCTATAAATTGGTGCAAGGAGAAAACTGGTCAGTAGTGTCGATCTTGTAAACTGGGATAGAATAAATATTCTTGGGAAATAATGCAAAGGGGAATTATTCTGCTCATGAAGAGGGACATACTAGGAGTTTCTTCATGATGGGAAAGCATGTCGGGTACACTGTAGAGGTCCTCCACGATCGTAGATAAGGAGTACAGGGACAGTGACAAAATGTTGTGTAACGGAGCTGCCGAGTTGCGACGAGCTACAGACGAGAGTCCAAAGTGAAACGAGTTGCGAAGGGCGACCCGACCCGGCGGGGTGGGCGCCTCTACTCGGTGACAAGCTGCACAACATGAAGGATGTGGAAAATCCTGAACGAAGAAATCGGGCACTGTTGAACGGAGGGTAACCCAACCTGGTGAGGTGGGCGACCTGACACGAGCAGGCCGAGTTAATGAAAATTTGGCAAAATTGCTAAGGTGAAATTTGGGCTTTCTTGGCAAAGGTTGTGAGTGTAAATAAAGTTGTAAAATACTAAATTATTATTATTGGGAAGACTATAATCTGGGAGTATCCCCTCCCATTAAAAGAAAGTATTTCTATTGTGGATGATGATGTGAATATTATTTTTGCTCTTTAATGATGAATGCTTAGTAGAAGTAAAGAAAAATAACCAAGTGTTGAATGTTAGGCATAGCCTGTACTCATAAGTATTGGTGAAAAGAAAGTGGATAGCGATGTCACACCTGCCAATGTTTGGTTGAAAGACCACCGCCAGGATAGGGGCGTGACAAGTGGTATTAGAGCTTATTTTGAAAATGAAGGAAGTGATACAACTGCATTTCGTGATAGTTGGTATCAAGAGGCCTTGAAGATTGAAGTGAAAACTTTGTGACAGTTAATATTTGTTGGTAGTAGCTGGTATTGGGTTTTGAAGCTTGATGACCATTGAGGGTAAAGAAGGTATTGGAGACTTTCCGAACGGATGAAGATGGTTGAAAGAGCATTTCAAAATCTTGAAGACATGATGGATTATTGAATAGACAAGACACAAAAATTCTATGAAGCTCTTGTGCAAGAGTGGGAACTCTTGATACACATGGGGGACAAGATAGTGGACATGTGGAAGGACTTGGGTAATCTTCATGGAAGGACTGCTAAACTTGATGAACTTGATGAGAAGATATGACAGGGTGATCGAAGACTCCAAGAACTCATGGATGAATGAGTTCGACTAAGGGAGAAAAGCACCATGTTGCAGGCAAAAGTCAAGGGACTTGAGGATGACATTAAGAAGGAATTTCTTGATCGAAATCCCGTTTTGATAGAGCAAGATGAGCTCGATTACATTGACAGACTTGGGGACTATCACTGAGTCATGAAGGAAGATGTTTGGATGATTGGGTCACTTCGAGCAGAAGAAGTCAATGTGTGCCAAGTAGGTGCACTTAAGCAGAAATCAATGGAGGAGAAGCTTGATGGAGCTCAAGCTAGACCATGATCGAGTTGCTTAGATGAACCGAATAGGGAAATGAAGTACCTTAAGAAGGAATTCAGGTTGAAACATAAGTCAAAAGACTCTTCTGAGGTCGATTTATTAAAGAAGCTTGCAGAAATAAGACACAAGACAAAGGCTAGAGAGGATGGAAATTCCTTAAGGCTGAGTTTTGTACAAGTAGCCATACATGAAAAGAAGTTTGCTACATTGGTGGACATGGGAGCTATAAATAGCTTCCTTAGCAGGAAAATAGCAACATATTTTGGGAAGAAAGCTGAAGTGGGGAGAGAGTCGAGTGCTTTCAAAGTAGTAAAATCTACCATGAAATTTGTGAGAGGTGTTTTGAAGGACACTCAGGTAAGAGTGGGTTCATGGTTTGGGATGTTGGACTTGAGGGTGATTGACTTGGATGATCATACTATGGTGCTAGGGCAAGATTTTCTGAAAGATGCACAAGCCATACAAATGGTGGACTATTGAAATGTGGAAACAAGAATATTCCAATTTTAATTTGTCCTTGAATTAAAATTGAGAATTAAAATTCGAATTTAGTCTCTTTTTTCTTCTCGGTAAAACTATACTAATATATTATATACAGAAGTCGAAAATTTACATCAGATCAAAACAGAAAGAACCAGGCACCTGAGGTGTCAACCTGGAACAGCTGAGGCTGCAAGGTCCAAAGGACTAGACCATTCGAAAGAGCTAGCCCACGCAGGGGCCCCAACCAAAAATCCAAATGATCCCGCGCAGGGGAGACGGACATAACCCAGACCATCAACAAAGGTTCTTGAACACATACAAAATGCATACATGACGAAACTAAGCTAACACAGACAGCAATTGAAGCGAAAATACCAAACAGAAGAGCCATGTAGACCTTGAGCGAGGGCGTCTCTATTCCTCCAGTTGCTCCTCCACTACCCGGCACCATCCGTAAGCCTCCCTCTCCGCAGCAGTGGGGGCAGTGTCCATATGGATGTCTTCTGTTTCACTGGTCCTCGCCTTCTGATCCAGAAGGCTTTTCGAGACATTCTCCAGGTCTGTAGCAGGATCCTTTGTTTCTTTCTCCAGGTCTGTAGCAGGATCCTTTGTTTCTTTCTCCAGGTCTATAGCAGGATCCTTTGTATCTTTCTCCGGGCTATCAACTTGCACCTGCCCACGATTGTCCAGAGAGTCATTGTCTTCCTGGGAAGTTTCAATGAACAGAACCGATACATGCGCACTGATCTGGGGGCTGTTCATAGAACTGCTGAAGTTAAAAATAGCAGAGCCAAAGGCGGGCAAGGAAGCTGAGTTCGAAGCACCAGCATCCATGAACTGACTAGATTGAAGGGGGTTAGCTCCAGTAGAGCGAATGCCATGGAAATGACAGCAGTGGGCAGAAGTATCAGCAACGGGAGTGCGTGAAGTTCCTCCCCTGGAGGTGCCTCGACGGCTGAGCATGCACTGTCGAGGCCTTACCATCCTTGCAGGGACCGAAGGGATGAGACCCAGCTCCCGAGTGTGATACAAATCCTTCCTGTGAGGAATGCGAACAGACAGAGTAATGACTCAGACGGAGAGGCAGTTGCATGGAGCTGCGCAGAGCATCTGAGGTTGCATAGACCTGCCTGAAGGAAAAACCAGAAACATACCCTGACCCAACGCAGTGACATGGTTTTTAATCGCAGGGACCTCACCTTGGAATGCGTCAGCCATAACTGCAACCTCCAAGCGAGCCGAATAGTCGTGCAGGGCATTAACTCTGCTCTATTGAATGACCTTATACCTGCTTCCACTCACGCATATACAGGCTTGATCCCAAGCGTCTGCCACGTGATGGCACATGGCTGACATGTGGGCAGCGTTAAACTCCCGTCCCATCCTAACTATCACCTGCATCTGGGGAAAATTCGAATTTAGTCTCACCAGCTACTTGAAAAATAATTAATTAATTCATCTTGAGTTTATTAGTTGGATAAATTCAAGCTAGAAGTCTTTGTGAAGTCATGCAACAGTTATCCCTTAAATTAAGGTGATTATCCCTTAATTAAGGAGATAAGGATGAGTTGTATTTGAGTTGCAATTATTTAGCTTTGTTAACTGAGTTAAGTCCAGTTAGATTAGTTCCAAACAGTTTGAGGAACTAATTGTGAGTTCAGTTAGTAAATGCATGCATGCATCAAAATAGTGTACTCCAGATAACTGAAGATTCTCTCATCAATAACTCATGCATGTCAGTTCAGAAAAAGACCCAGTTGAGATTAAAGGCAATGAAAATGTACTATCAGTTGCAAGAATTTTCCTATAAGAAAATCTCTTGCATGCAGAAGGAATTCATTCCTTGAGATTTGTGCAGTTTTACAGTGTGTCGGAGCAGTGTGTGAGATCAGTGTCACACAAGGTTACAGCTGGATCACCCAAGGAAAACATCACAAGGAAATAGGAGGCTTGGAGGGTAGAGGAGAAGGCATATGAGCAGTCTATTCTGTTTATGAGCAGTGTGAGGGATTGTACTGAGAGTTGGATAGCTGTGAGAGCTAAAGTTGTGTGTAATCCTGAGATATTTCCACTTGTATGATAATACAGATAGCAGGGTTTTTAGCTGAGGCTTTCTCCAAAGTATTCTTCTATATTTCATGTGTATTGAATCTTCTTCTCTATTATATGTGTTCCACTTGATCTTGCTCAAATCTATTAAGCTTCCAAAAGTTTGATTATAGAAGTAGATTAAGTATTTTGCTTTAGTTATATTGCATAATCAAGTTAATCTACAGCTAGAATTTCTACATGGACCAAGATATTCTCTTGATTACAGCTGGAGGACAAACTATGATGGTTCTGATGAATAGGAGGAGTTGCTTGGGATATAGACCAAGAATTTCTTTGATGGCTTTGTATCCAAAGGATCCGAATGTGAAGCATGATTATGTGGAGCAAAGGGGACTTGGATGTATGACTCAAACAACGAAGGAAAGGAAGATAGTTGACTTTGTTGCAAGAGCTAGAAGGAAATATGAAGGTGGAAAGGAAGTTTCACACATCTTGAGGCACTTAAGAGATGCATCTTCTACGGAGGGTCTTCACCATGGAGTTGTTGATGAAGGAAGTTCGAGCACTTCTTCTAAGATAGTGGTTGGGGAAGATTATGTAGGTAGAGATCTGGTTGGCATAGTGGATTTTTGCAGGTATGCCATGGGCATATATGACTTTCAGTTGACAAAAGACAAGCTTGAGAAGCTTGGTTGTACACATGAGGAGGTTGAAGCTATGCACAAGTACTTGAGGACGTAGTATGAATCAGATACATGGGTGGATGAGACTCAGGGAGGAAACTTCCTAACCCTTCTTTCTAGATAGACCTTGGAGGATAGGTGTGTGCAGGTCCTTGATATCTAGGAGGACTACACCACCCTCACAATGGGCCTTGGAGATGAGGTTTCTTTTATTGACAGGTTGATGATGCTTGGATGAATGCAACTGTATGACAACACATTGGCATTAGCATCATGGGAAGCATGTTGCAGATGGGATGATGGACTATGTCATGGACCTAAGCATGGCTTATTTTACACCTTGAGATGGATTCTTGATCTAGTTGAGATTGTGATAGGATGTTGAGAAACAACCAACAATGACCTGAGGAGGTTCATTCTCATGGGTTGAGCGCTACAGTTGGATTAGCTACCCAACTAGTTCAATGACATGGGGGCATGTAGTGCACCGAGTTTGTGTCAGATAGATGTCTTGGTTATGACTGAGATGTTGTGTTGGATGGAGTATTATGAAGTGATTCACACAATTACAATACATGATGGGGCTAGACATGATGGATGTTGCAGCGATGGCATGTAGTCGAGTTGGAGGGACCAACCTTGCACAATGGGGCAGCATGTGGGATTTGCGAAAGATGTGGATTGATGACACTTTGCGCGATGTAAGATGGAGTTGTCAAGGATGAAAACCATTTAAAGTGGGGGAGTACGTCATGACCATGATCTGAGCGCACTCATGTGCGATGGGTGATGGTGGGAGACAAACTTTTCTTATGTGCAATAAATCGAGTTTGCGACAACGAGCGGGTGCATTCAGTTAAACACACCCTGGCAAGTGTGCAATGACGAGTTGTGTGACGGTGTGACGAGTTACATGGAGAGTCGAAAAAACAAGATTAGGAGAATCGGCTAAGTATGGGCGCATGCGACGAGTTTATATGAAGTGTCGAAAAACCGATGAGTTGGCGGACCGACGTGTGGAGCAGACGAGTTGGCGGGCCAACATGCTGAGCAGATGAGTTGGTGGGCTGAGACATTACTTGCCATTTTCATGGGCGATTTGTGTGGTCATCCTGGGCAAGCCAACCCACCTTAACTCATGGAGGATGTGTATATATAGAAGGTGACTTGGTGGAGAGAAGCATCGAGCATGTTCAAGCAAACAAGCATTAGTAAGAGACTTGGGTGATCAATAATGAAGGCAATTAGAGCAAGGGTGAAGTGCAAGCGGACCGAGGGCCATAGTACCGAGCCAAGGAAAGGGAAGCAAGATGCAGGCGAGTTGGGAGGACAATTCTGTGAAGGATGACCCGGCGGGGTGGGCGCTCCTGCCCGGCAGACGAGCTGCCGAGTGTGGATGAGTTGCGATGCAAACGAGTTACCAAGTGCATATGAGTTGACGAGTGCGGACGAGATGTGGTGCAGATGAACTGTCAAGCTGTGGATGAGTTGCTGAGTTGCGATGAGCTGCGGACAAGATACTGATTAGCGACGAGCTGTGGACGAGCTGCGCACAAGTGGCCGAAGTGCGACAAGCTGCAGAGGGCGACCCGACCCAGTGGGGTGGGCGCCTCTGCCTAGTGACAAGCTTCACAACATGATGGATGTGGGCAGTCCCGAACGAAGAAAGTGGGCATTGTTGAACGGAGGGTGACCCGACTCGGTGAGGTGGGCAACCCGATACGAGCAGGCTGAGTTGCTGAAAAATTGGCAGAATTGCTAAGGTGAAATTTGGGTTTCTTGACAAAGGTTGTACTTGTAAATAAAGTTGTAAAAGACTGAATTATTATTATTAGGCAAAACCTAATATGGGATTTTCCCCTCCCATTAAAAGAAAGTATTTATGTTGTGCATATTTATGATGATGATTATGTGAATGTTATTTCTGTTGTGTAATGACGGATTCTTAGTAGACGTAAAGAAAAATAACTAACTGTTGAATGTTAGGTGTAGCCCGTACTCATAAGTATTGGTGAAAATAAAGTGGATAGCAGTGCTGCACCTACCTATGTGCGGTTGTAAGACCACTACCAAGATAGGGGCGTGACACCTCAGGTGGTTGGGCTTGCAAGCTGATTCACAGAATCGGGCCTATAGGCCCAACCGCCCAAGGGGTCGAGGCCTAGGGTAGGCTAACTTGTCGGCAACTCAACCCACCCTGAGTCGTGACCCCTCAGGCGGTTGGGGTTGGTAGTCGATTCTCAGAATCAACCAGCAAAACAATTTGAGGTTTCGTTAACATTTTTTTTTAATTGTTTATTATTATTTTTTTAATTGTTTTTTTATGTTTTTTTTTAAATATATTTTTTAAATGTTTTGTTTTTGTTTTTATTTTTTTTAATGCTTTTATTTTAATCATTTTTCTTCTAAAGTATTTTTATTTTTTTCATAGTTTTCATTTTTAAGAAAATACTTTCGGTAGTAATCACATAGGAGAAGTTTTGTCGATGTTTTTCGAACCATCCTGTGTGGTTCATCATTGGGAAAACATGAAGAGGTAGATCTTGGCAATAATAAACAATTAGTTTTTGAAAATTAATATTTTAATATATAACATCAATTAATAAGATCAAATTATATTAAATAAAATAAAATATTAATTTATTGTTTGATATATTGTTTAACAACTAGATTAAATTAAGAATTCAAAATTAACACAAAGATTTAAGGCCCTAAAAAATTAATGGAGTCAAGGCCCTAATAGTAAATTATTTTATTTCAATGACACAATCAAAATAATAATAACAAATTATGAATAAACAATGTAAAAACTATTGAATTAAAAATTCAAATTCAAACTTAAAACAAGGAGCTAAGGCCCTAAAAATAATTAATGGAGTAAAAAAATCAATTAAATAATCAAAATAATAAAAAGCCATGAGTGGATAATGAGAAAATAGAAATTAGTAGATACCCTTAAATAACCAATAAAAACAAAAAAAAATAAAGTTGTTAAAAATAAATAAACAAATAAATAAAATAAGATAAAATGTAATATATATAAAAATACACAATCAAAATAATAGAAAAAAGAAGAAAATAAAAAGAAATAAAAAGTTTAATTAAGTTAAAATTAACTAAAATTAAAATTAGGAAGAAAGGACAAGTGCCAAATTTCTGCTAATTTTCCATCTATCATCTCTATTCAGATTATTACGCCTTCTTTCGATTTCTAGGATGCCCCTGATTTTATGATGATGTAAATGACTAATCCTAGCAATGATTTGAGCCCCCTCAATGCAGATGTGATGCTTAGTCTTTTCTGCATGCTCTACCACAGCTAAGTGAGTCCTGCCATGCTTGATGTTAGCGGTCATGCTCATTATTTAACCTGGTGCTAAGATCTGCCTCTTCATCTTGTCATGGCGATGAACCATAATGGATGGTTCTAAACGCAATGGAAAAACTTCTCCTATGTGATTAGTACATAAAGTATTTCCTTAATTGTTCAAAATAGATGGCAGAAGCCTGAATTCGAAAAAAAAAAAAAAAAAAAAATCAATTTTTTTTAATATTTTATTTATCTCTTTTTAAATGTTTTTTTAACATTTTTTATTTTATTTGTTTTATTTGTAATTATTTAATTATGTATTTTTTTTTTAATTTTCTATTATTTTTGGTGTTAATTTTTAATCTTATTTTTTTTTAAATTATGTTTTTTGAAATTTTTTCTTATTTTTCATTTTTTTTTTTTTTTTAATTTTTATTTTTTACAAGTTAATTTTGTTTTCTTTTAACATTTTTATGTTTAATTTTTTCCTCATATATATTTTTAAATTTGATTTTTTTTTCTGCCCTTTTTTATGTTTTAATATATATTTTATTTACTTGTTATTGTTTTCTTAAGTTTTTTTATTTTTTTTTTTTTTTTATGTGTGTTTTTGTTTTAATTTTTTTCAATGTTTGAATTTTGTTTTGTTTTGTATTTTTCATTTTTATTTATTTTATTTTTTATGTGGGGTCTTTGTCAATTTTCGACTAGAAACCTAATCCCATTATATGCCAATTCGATAATTGATTTTAAAGTTTTCATTATAATGGATCAAGTTTGCTCCCACAATGTGTCAATTTCACGGTTGATTTTTAAGTTTTCATTATAATGGGTCAGGTTCGCCTACATTGCATGTCAATTTAATGGTTGATTTTTAGATTTTTGTCACAATGTGTCAAGTTGTCTTAAGCTAAGATTTTAAAATAGCTATACTTTTAGAATTTAAAAAAGAAATTACTCTTGGCATAATGACTCTTTCATTCAGGTGGTTTTTTTTTTAAGTTTTTTTAGTCATATAATTTTTCCTTAATGTCATAGTTGAAATATATTGAAAACTTGAGGTTTTCTGTAGTCATGATCTTTGGTTATAATTCTATGGTTGAAAATTTGTCAAAATTTTAAGGTTTTCCTGAGCTATGGTATTTTATATTTAACATCATCGCTGAAAATTGTTGAATTTTAAGGCTTTTCAAAGACGTGATATTTTATCTTTAATGTCATTCCTAAAAATCATTGGAATTTTAAAGTTTTTCGAAATAAGGACGTTTTATCTTTAATGTCTTTGCTAAGAAATATTGAAAATTTACCCCAAAAAAAGAGATGTTATTCTAGCATCAACTCTTTTGTTTTTAGGGTGTTTTTTTGCACAAAAAATTGAGTCTTATTGGATTTTACTACTATGTTTAAAAAATGTTGAAAATTTACCTCGAAAAAAAAAGGTGTTGATGCAACGTTAATACTTTTCATTTTCAGGTTTTTTTTTTCACGTTTTTTGGGGATTTTTTGGCTAAAGTTCTTGTTTTGAGTTATAGTTCCCATTTGATAGCTTACAATGTTTATAGTTTAAACCAATTTCATAAGGAAAACATAGATTTTAAGCTATTGATGGATGATTACCTTTTCATTGTAACTTGCATGACCTAGATGACCTTTAATTCATAAACAAGATGGAATGAAGTGAAAATGTGTAACAAAATGGATGGAAAAAATCAAAATGGATTGTCAAAAGGAGGACAATTCAAAAGTTCAACAAGTTTAATAGGAAGAAGCTCATTTACAAAAAAAAGTTATAATTTAATTCATTTTAATTATTTTTTTTTATTTTTAGTAATGTGAGATGTATTATGAAATAAGTACTTTGATGCTTATTGTGGATTGATGTCTATCGACACTTACCAGCGATTTAAGTTATATAGCTACAATAATAAATAATATGAAAAAAAATATAACAATTACTAAACCCAAATCAAAATTAGGTAATATCATTACAAAATTTGTAAATCCCATTTATGAAATCAACTATCATCATATATTTCCAATTTGCATCTATGCAAATAAAAGAAAATTTATCTTCTTATCCATGAAAAATCTAACAAAATTTATCTTCTTATCCATGAAAAATCTAACATTGTGCTTGAACACATCTAACGTGCCTTTGAAAGCCTGAGCATAGTGCAAACCTGGAAAGAAAGTTGGAGGTCAAGTGCTTCAAACTTACCAAATCCCTCTATGTATTGTGGTTGAACATCGACCTACACGGTGGGTGATTCCCATTCTCCACCCAAATTTTGATGTGGAGCTTTCATGGTTCATGACCATTATCACCGATTTCATCATATCACTTACGAGAGCCATTTTTTTCACAAAAATCACAACCAAAGCTGGAAGATTCAAGTTTTTAGTTGTCTCCATAAAATATTCATATTAACATATTGCATCAATAGATATGTCATCCTATTGACATAAGGCACATTATCCTGTCGGATTTTATGCATGGACGAACTAACCTTTGATTAGACCTCAATCATCCCATGCATACAACCTTGTATTCTAATGGGACAAAAACAAAAAATTTGTGCTCTAATTACAAAAAAATCAGTCCCAAATGAAAAATATCCCATCATAGTATCTTTTATAAGAATGGGAATGGTGGACCTTGCCATCAAAGAAATTGATTTACCAAAAATCCTAGATAATAATTATATTTCAAAGATTTCATATGAAATAAATTTCATTTTTCAATGTCTCCATTCAGTTAATAAACAAAAAAATCAATAAAAATTGGTTTATTTTTGGTATTAAAAATTAACTAATTCACCTTTATAAGTCCATAAAGTTAAAAAAAACTAGGAAATTCAACAAAACCTAAAAAAAAATTGAAGCCTCACTTGCAGTGGCATAAGAACACTTCAAATTTATCCACCAATAACACAGTAAATAAATAAAAATAAATAATTCAAAAAAGAAAGTAATATAATTTGCTAATGTTAGACGATATAATAAATACAAAAATTATAGTCAATAATAAATCTCCCTAATGGGGGTGAATTTTCAGTACTAAATGGCATCAGGTTGCATGATTCACATGCAAATGAAAATACTAGAGAATACAAAGGTGAATTTAGGGATCAACACCCACTTCACCACTTGTCCGATAGTCATCCACGCATGGCAGGTAATACTGTCCAAAATCTCAACCACGGGGTCGTTTGTCAAATTGTTTTAAATGCAGGTAGGTGGTGCGCAAGGGAACTCATTTTGACATTTATTTCAATTGAAAGTCCCGACCTTGATGTTGGTTATGGTTGTACTTGACATGAGGTTAGTGTTTAATGAGGGTATTAACATGCGTGTCAACAAACACACTTGTCCTCCTTAGCTTCTCCCAAGTTCGGGAGGTCTTTTCAGCTCTTGTCATCCATAGGTCATTGCTTATTTTTATAAAGAGAGGGACCTTATCCCAGGGTGGCAGATTTTCTACGATGTTTTCAGCTATGGTAACCTCCTCCTACCATCCTCCATTATGGTTCAGTAACACTAATGAATATTGATTTCGGCGAAGAATAGGTGATATGTTTCAGTGCTTTGAGTTTTCATGTTTTTCGTCCACTCACAGTTTACGGTGAACTATTTGGTTTTGGTAGTATGGTTCGGTCTTGCAAGCATACATGTTTTTCATACTCTTTTTACATAACACAGTGGTGGGTCCTCCATTTGAGTCAATCGTTGTGCTACTCTATGCCCCCTTTGAAATCATTGATTCTATGGGTGTCTCATTCAATTGTCTGGTTCTCATTTATGGTGTCTAGTACGTGAGTACCTTCCCAATTTGGTTCTAACTGAGTTATTGGTCAGGTGTTTTGACGACTCTTAAGAATAGTTCTCATATGCCTTGCACACTCATAAAGCCAAAGTTAAGAGGAGGTCTATATTGCTATTATTCTGGGAGCGTCCATCCTGTTCATGGTTAACGACATATTTCTTATGTATTCCCTTCTAGTTTTGCTTGTGTTAAACCTCCTTCACATTACAGTCAACCCTCTTCACTTGTATTCTAGTCCTTTCTCTCACGAGCTCTCATCCCATCACCACTTTTGTCTCGGGGTTCAATTCTAGGTCACCAGTTTGGAGTCTGATCATTCTACCTATATTACCCTACTCTCCTTAGGTCTAGTTTTAATACGTGCTTTCATGGCCATTAGTTGTGTCAAGTTAGTAGATGGGGTGGTTTCGCTGGAAGTTCCACTTCTCAATGTCGACGTCTCTTTGGATGGAACTCTGTGGCCTACCACTTAGACTCGCTCCCTCGTGAGGAACAAGATCCTTCATTTGGAATCAAAGTATTTTGGTGACAAGATATATTTTTTTGATACCGAAATCAGTGGTTACACCTTCAAGTGGACTCTAAATCTTGGGAAATTTCGTAAAATAAGAATTCACTTTCTACATTCAGTGGCACTGCACCATCAACTTGAAACATTGTTTCACATAGTCATCAAGGAAAATAAAGTCGATCACTTCCAATCATTTGCAGGACAAGAGGATATTAAAAGGATCCTCTGGGACATCAGATACAATCTTGATGATATAGTTGTCAGACTCACATGGCTAGAATGTTATGTGATCTCCAACTCCAACTCTGGCTCACATGCCCACACACCAGTTGTGATCAATGCACCTACAAAGGATTCACACGAAGGAAACTCCAATGTTATTTCTCCAGTCATTATATTGGATTAACAGTATTTTATGGCACTTGGTTTATCTTTTTAGTATATGTTATGTGTCCATCCTTACTATGTGTCTATGTTTATCTCTACTATGTGTCTGCAGTTTTGTTTCAATGTCCATCAAGTACTCATGTATGTAATTTCCACTAGGTTGCATAGTATGTCAACTAATAAGTATTTTATGATGTCTTTTTTGGCTAATATTGGGATCAGACCAACATTGGTTGTTCAATTTTCTGGTTTAGGCGATCTCAAAGAGTTTTGGTAAACCAAAGCTATCAATGTACTAGCATTTTTTTGGTAATATAAATAATCTTATATAGCTTATAACAAAAAAAAGTCAACGATAAATCAATTTCTATCATCAACCTTACCAAGAACCAATACAATGTTGAAATGATTACATTTTTAGACGAAGTTGTCTATATGTGAGTCTTTCTGGCGGATTTCTGGCTAGAATCTGGTGAAAATATTTGTGCTCAAATCTTGATTTGTGTTGTTTAAACTTGTTTTTTCACTGCATATGTGGATTCAACACCTCGAGAAACCCTTGGGGCACTTTGATTATGAAGATTTCACTTGTCAAAATTGTGATTTCAATGAATCCTTATTGAATTTTAGAGAAATTAGATCGGAAAATAAACTGAAAAACTTTTCAAAAAGTCTCACATATAGACAACACCTTTTAAACTAAAACATGAATATGAATAAATTCAATGTAGTACTTTATGAATCAAATTAACATGTGGATGTCATATTTAAGTAATGGCAATTTTGAAATTTGTATATTTTTTGTTTATGGTAATAATTATTCTTACCTTTTTTATGGATGTATTTTGAAGAAAATATGTATTATTAATAATGGGAGAAGAAGCCCAGAGGCGTGGAATAAATGATGATGGGGTAAATTGTTAAGTCACTCTGTGATGTGAAGGTCACCGGTTCGAAACTCCGTGGGAAAAAATCCAACCATGTTAAGGGTTGGTGTGGCCCAGGCTGGGGGCGATCCCTGGGTGATTTTGACAGCTTAGATGCCCTTGGGTTGCGGTCTCTCAAGCCAAAGGTTAATCTTACAGTCATCTCAGGATTCAGACAACTTGACAAACAAAAACAAATGAGAGAAGAAAAAATAAGTATAAAATAAATATTTCATTTATATTTAAATTTTAAGAAAAATAATTAATTAAAATAAAAATAAAACAAAGAAAATTATGTTGAAGTCTACTGATTCTACGTTTTGAAGGTTTTTTTGTTATATGTTCTAGTCAAATTAGTTAAATTTGCTAGAAATAGGGTATGAAATTGTTAGAAACACAAGTTTGAATTTTAGATTTTGAGTGTCTTAAGACTTTTTCAAAGTGTTGAATCCATTTTATACATTCAAAAATGAGCTCTTATTTATTTATTTGTAAGGTGATTGGTTGAGCTCTTATTATGGGTTTCAGTAACTTCCATTTCTATTAGTTACTAATTTTTTGTTTTTAGTTTTATTTCCTTTTTATTTAACTTTTTTTTTCTATTATTTCTATTTTCATGAATTATACTTTAATTATAAACAAAAATAAAACACACACATAGATATATGTATGTTATTATAAACAATATTAGTTAATCATATTTCATCATTTTTGGTGATGGCATTCAACAATACAATATTTTATTATTTTTTTTAATTTTGTGATGAAATCTTTGTCTTTGTGTTTTTTTTAATTAAGTTATATTTAAGCTAAGTGGCAAGTACTAGCTACTATGTAGCCCTTATTTTTTTAATTTTATTTTATTTTGACCAAGTAAAAATGTTTTCATGTAAGCTTATTTTATTTTTATTTTATTTTCACCGAGTTAAAAAAGGAGTTGTCTATAGTGTGACTTTTTGGAATTTTCGATGCCGGAATCTGGTAGAAAATTTTAAGGTGAAATCTTGATTTGTGTTATTTAAACTCGTTTTTTGACTATAAATATAGATTTTGTACTCTCAAAAACCCCTAGGGCACTTTGATTGTCCATAGGTTACCCATAAAGCTCGTGATTTCAATAAATTCTTGCCAAATTTTACAGAAATTAGACCAAAAAACCACTGAAAAATCTTTCAAAAAATCGCACTAAAGACAACTCTGTTAAAAAATAATAATTTTATTAAAAAACTAAAAAATATTATTATATTATATATTTTTTCTAAATAAAAATATTATATTCAAAATGTAGAGTCCAAAAATAATGGACTATCTTACTTTAATCTTATTTTAATTTATAATTTTGTTTTCAATTTTATTTTATTTTAATGTAATTTGACTAAATCAAAATGCTAAATAAAATCGGATAAGATAAGACATTACATCTCTTTTATACTCAGTTAAAAAGCGCCCCGACACTAACATAACTTAACTACTTAAATGGTGAATGGAATTTTTGTTAATTGCTAAATTAATAAGGTTTCAATATAATGATGCATTTAACTCCTGTGGACAATCTCTGGTGAATATGATGCATTTAACTCCTGTGGACAATCTCTGGTGAATGGAATTTTGGTTAGTTGCTATTTTTTTTTAGGTTTCAATATAATGATACATTTAACTCTTGTGGACAATCTCATTGTGTGCAAATACGTTTTTTATTCACTTATAAAATCATTGTGTGCAAATACTAGAATTCATTTTAATACGCTGATGATGGGGAAGAAATGCTTTGTCATAGTGCACGAAAAACAAACATTTTATCCACTAGAATAACTTAAATATGATCCAAATATATACTATAGTATTATCATTTCCATAGTTTTGGCATAATTTATATTTAGATTGGTATTGGCTACTTGTAACTTTTTTTTGGTCAAAATATACCTTTCAATTTAATTTGAGATGTTAAATTGATTTTAAAAAGTATTGATTTTGTGTATTTTTTTGGGTTAAAATTTACATTTCAATTTAAGTTGAGATGTTGAATTGATTTAAAATTTGATTGTTATTCCGGCTAAAAAATTCATTCATCTATTAGTTAAACTACGCTTATATATATATATATATATATATATATATATATACTTAGTACAACACTATATATTAAATATGAGGAATATATGTTAATTGTCAATATTGTCAACATCTATCATGTCATTTGTGGGAATTGAACTTGGGTGTCAGGATCTCATTCATTCCTCCCAACAACCCGAGATAACCCCAATTACCATATATGTGTGTGTGGGGAAACCTATATATTTTGGTTTTGAGTGGATGATGCACATTAAAATGCAACTATTTTTTTGTTTGAAATATACAATTATTATTATTATTATTATTATTATAATATATGCCTTGGTTCAGGGAGTCTAAGATCTAGGGCTAGGGTTTTTATAGGTATAAAGTCATGCATGAGGAGATGATTGACAACTTGCAAGACATGCTAAGATAACAAAAAAAAATCACGAGTCATTTTTCATAGAGTGATATCTAAGGGAATTGTAGTAAATTAGCGTCAAGGTACAAAAACATTTCTATTGAAGAAACATAAGAGAAGACAATAATGTGGGTACAAAAAAAGTCCTCATTCTTCTCTACAAATTTGAATAAATATTGTATTAACCCTGTAATCTATGAAGGTGTGTTGGGAATCACCCCCATGATCAAATGTAAAGGTGCATAGGCTACGAAGTGAGCGATTTTCCTTCAAAATTTTCAAAATTGGCTCAAGATTTGAACCATTATCAACTAGTAAATGAGACATTTGCTTTGAAGCAAGGTGAGGTTAATGTGGTTCTTGAATATTTTAGTGGTTTTTATCAAGCATAAGAAATGAAGGGTTTGTGGAGTGGTCTCTATTTTTTATAGGTAACTGCTTTGACTTAACCACCTAAAGTGGTGAATTTCCTACTAAGTCTAATAATTGACCTATCAAACTAGCAAAGATACAAAAGCAAGATAGAAATGTGATTCAACGAAGGAGATTAAATGTTAAAATGATTTTAGGGGAAGATGTGCATTTAGAAAACTATGGAAATTCCTAGGCAATGTTCTTCTTGGTAAGTTCCATGGTAGTTATTTATCAAAGTCATTTTAAACAATTGAATTTAATGTTGTTATACTTTAGTTCATGGTTATGGTCTGGTCTTTCATCTATTGACTAGTGGTTGGTTGAGTTTCAAGTTTAGATTAATGGAAGAAGCTTAAAAGATCCTACATGGAATTTGGTTTTTAGGCATGTCATTCCCATCATTGCAAGTCCATTCCACATGCTTAAATCATAGAGCATAAGTTTTAAAGTTGTTTTATTATGGGTGAAACTCATTAGTTTACTAGTATAATTTTGGTTAGAGAGGGCATTAAATGAAATGGGAGATTCCTTGAGATAAATCCTAAACATTGATATACCCTATAAATTGAGTGTGCATTGATCAATAACTATATTACTAGTGCAAAATGACGTGAGTGAATGTTCTCCTTTGACTCTAGAGATTTAAGTTGGTAGTTCCTCACATATATATGTTCTAGATTATGTGAATTCCCTTTTGATGTGTTTTTTTCATGCCAAGGACATGTCGTGGAAAACAATCCCTCCCCTGTCAAGCAAAAAATTTGAGCAAAAAATTGATAATAGTTTAGCACAATTAAAAGAGGTTAAAAAAAGCAATTTTTTAGGATTCAATCACATGGTTTAAGTTTTCTTTGGAAGCACCTAAAGTGGGTTTGGTGGAAGTCTTTGATGAGGAATTCTAAGCTAAATCTAACTGATAAAGATGTTGTGAGGGTGTCTATATTTAATCAGTGCCGAAAACCACATTTTGTGGAAGAGGGGGTGTTAGTTTTAGGGAATTCTTAGCCACAACTTAATTCCTAATCTCATGTCTCTCCATTTAAGTCTCTTATTTAACATTTTTTTCTCATTCTTCTTATAGATTCTTTGAACTTGGAATGTGTTAACAAAGAAGTTTGACAATCCACATTAAAGGTGCCAATGTATGTATCTAGGGATAGATCTCTCATTAAGGGGTTAGGGACTCCAAAGAAAATTTTTGTTAAGCTAGAAATAAAGGAAAATTCCTATCCTATTTCCCAAAAAGGTCACCCTTCTAATAAATCCAACTTTTAAGTGATTTAGTTATGGGGCACTCAATGTTAAAAAATGGTTTAAAGGTTTATAGTTATTTTATATATCAATTGAGGTCTAGAAATGGGAATGGGAGTTAGCTATATATTTTACATCTAGTGATTTAGGGATCAGAATAAATCCTCTAAAGGGTGCATCTTTGTCTTTAATGGGGATAGAATATGTTCTTAAACATGCACAAGTAAAGGCAACTATGTAGAAACAATCAAGAAAGAAGAAGTCTATAACATAGGTCCTTAGAACATCACAAATCACCTTTAAGGAAGCTAAATGATAATTTTATCATTGAATGTATGGTGTCTTGGCACTCCCTCTAAAAGACTAGTCATTTTTTGCTTGGCAGAAGTACACAAGCTAGATATTATTCCCTTGCAGGAGTCAATCAGAAAAGTTATAAGATTATTGATTGTCTCATGAAGATTTTACAAGATTAGGAATCCTTAGCCTTAGATGCCATAAGAAATTTTGGGTGTTTCATTTTGGGTTGGAGAATGTATATTTCTCTACTTAAACATACTTATTTTGTATCCTCTCTATATGGAATTGTTGATAAAGGAGTTGGGGTTCAAAATCTATGTTATCAATCTTTATGAGAATATAATAATAAACAAGTGTTCTAGGATGGTCTATTCACACAAGAGTGGATTCAAGGGGAGTGCTTTATATCTATGCAAGATGAACATGCAAAACATTAGAAACATGTGAATCAAGTGACCTAAGGTATAATTAAATGGGGAATGTCTATCTTATCATATAAATTAAAGTTAGAATTTGTAGAAAAATATAAGCAAGTGCATCTTGGACTAAGGGTGATGTTAGAAACTAGGGCTTAAAACTAGGTATTGTGAAACATTGGTTAGCCCTTAGGTCCTTAAGTGTATTTTCACATCCATGTCGATTTTCTATTATGTTTCTCAATGTTTAAATTTAAAAATTAGAAAATATTTTCTACTATGAGCATAATAATGTTTTTATGATGTGATGAAAAGAAGAGGATCATATAAAGTTTTACATAAAAATGATTTTAAAACATTGCCTTCAAGTTTCTTTTAGAAAAAAAATATTAATTTTAAATTTTTTATGTAATGACATTGTCCTTTTCAAATTTATTCCATTATTATTATGTTTTAATACTCTTCCTAGTTCAATTTTATTATTTTTTTATGAGAAGACTATATACATGTTTATAGAAACACACCATCACTTATTTAATGACAAGTTACTTAATCTTCATCGGGCTTAGTTAAGGACGTAAATAAATTAAGTGTATTATTTTATAAATTAAATAAAAATGTCGGTGTCACATCAAAGGGCTCTAAGGAAATAATTTGATTATGCAGTTTGTTGCATTTTGAATTAGCGCCTATGTAGGAATTTGGTTTCCCTCCTCTGCTCTACACATGGCATATTGTTGGGATGATGAGGTGGACTACTTGTCCATCCCCTCGACTCAACCATCTTTTGTCAGCCAACATCAGGTCTAAACATGCCTAGCCTATTGCTCCTCTTTTTCCTCCCCATCACTAGACGTCGCCCTACTTTCCCTTCATATACCTATTGTTCTCCCTCATATCTTTCCTTCCTCCTTCCCTCTATCTATTGATTCCACTCTTTCATCCCTGCCACTTAGCTCTTCCTCCAAGCTCTTCTCATTGTGACCCTCCACCCTCCTCTAGCAGGGTCATCCCTTCTGCATCGTCTCTAGCTCTATCCTCTCCACCTACTCTAGGAAAACGTAAACACAAGACCATTTTCCAAAAGTAGGATATTGTTTGTTTTGTAGTGGGTCACAACAACCAACTCTCATAGGTTTTGGATCTCTTTAGAAAATCCATAGTCGAGCTTTTCAATGGTAGCCCCATTATTATGACTAACTTATGATTCTATATTGAGTGTTATTGGTATACTCTACTTGGATACACTACCACCCACCATATGATTCCATGTGGGTAGGCAGACTTCATCTTCCGCTCTACAACTGACTACACATCCATTTTAGAGGGCCCCTCGTCTTGGGGAAAAATGGGGCTTTCCCTTCAACCATGGTTGGTAAATTTTTATCCTCTCAAGGAGGTGATGGAGAAAATAAAGGTTTGGGTCATTCTCTCAGGGATTTATCTCCTCCTTTGAACAAAGGAATCCCTCAAGAAAATTGGGAACAAAATTGGGAATTTCATCAATCTAGATAGAGGATGGGAACTCAAGCCAGATCGCAAATGGACCTGAATCTAGGTCAAGGTCAATATTAAGGAGGGTCTCCTTTCCAATTTGGTAATAGAATGAGCCACTTGAAAATGGGTGTAGAAAATCAGCTACTAGAACCCATTTTGGTGTCACCTATGCCACGATGTCAGACACCTCTGCACAAGATGACCTAGGGTTGGACCCCTTACTACAAGGAGACAATGGAAAAAATTAGACTACCCCTTAGACTTGTCCCCCTCTGCCTGTCAACACCACTCAGAAGCATAGAGTGATGGATGATTGAGCAAGACCTCCTGCAACTATCCCTCCCACTAGGGGTTTTACAATGCCTCTATCTCTAGCTATCTCTCTTCCCCCTCCTCTTTCCTATTTGTTCCCCCCTATTCCTTCCCCTACTTCTCTAACTCTTTTCTCCCTATGATTATTTAGTCTCCTCTCTCCCCCTTCCCCCCCCCCCCTCTTCCATCCCCCTTCTCCCATTATCCCCACCGTCTCTCTCTCCCTTCCCCTTCCTCCTCTTGCTCCCATCCTTGCTTTGTCATCCCTTCCTTCTAAGCCCCCCCACCCCCTAATTCTAACCCCTATTATCTCTAGTCTCGTTTCACGAAATAGGACCTTCCCCCTTCCTAAGAAGTTCTTTCCTTAAAACTCCCCCTTCATTCTCAGGCTGGTCATAAATCCAACCTCTCCAAATCCTATGAAAGAGCCCTAATCGATGTAAAAAATGGAAAAAAAAGTGCCTACCTCAAGGGCCCTCAGAGAAGATAAGGACCCTAGCTCCATTCCCTTATGAAAATTCTCTCATTCAATGCATGGGAGTTATGGGACCCCTAAAAAATTATTGCCCTCAAAAACCTCATTTTCAAATTCTAGTCAGACGTCATCATGGAAAATTTTAGGGGCTAATATTCGTAGGTGAGCTAATTTTCCATGATTTTTCCAAAAAAACGATTCACCAATTTCTATTTTTTATAAAAATAATTCGCCCAAATTTTATAATATAAAATTATTTTACCTTAAAAATCACCAACATTATACAGAGAGTATATATAAAATCATTATAAATTTGAATAATTTTACAAATACATCAATAAACATTTTATAATTTGCATATTATGGGCTAGTGAGATTCACCAATGTTTTTAAAATTCAAGATAATTTTCCATCCTTAAAATTTTCCTTGAACGTCATCCTCATCTAGGAAATTATGTGCTTAGGGGATAGAGATAGAAAAACCCTATTTAGATTTCTAAAAGATTATTCTTTTAGCCACCTAGACACAGATGGTCATTCTAGAGGCCTCATCTAATTTGAAATTAAAAATGAAGGTTTCATGGAATGTTTTGCAAGCTAGTTTATGTCTTTTAGGAAATGGATCGTTATTGCAAAAGAACGTAAACTAAAGTAAATTTTTCATATTTTTAATAGTTAAAATGGACAATAAGTAGCATCAAAACACTATAAATTGATGATGGAGTTCACCCCTCTTGGGCTACGTCTCTGGGTCCAGCTTCTAACAATGGCCCTTTTTATTATATGCTCAAATGTTCGAAGACATTAACATACAATGATAAACTTGCAAAAATAACACTACCATTGCATCTAGAATGCTCAAAACCCCTGTGTAGGTTCTTCTTAGGATCAAAAAGGCTGAAAAATGGCTAATATAGGCCTCCTTCAATCTGCTTGCAACAAGCTCTACAAAACTACCTGCTCTACAAAACTTTTCAACAAAATTTTTTTCAATTTGCTCTTATTGGTTGAATGGTCATTGTTTTATTTAAATATTAAATAATTTTTTTAATGGGTCAAGCCCCTCTACCATTTCTCCACTCCCCACCTAGTCACATGTCGTTACATACAACCAAGGGGCTAGGCCATAGGCCATGCACCTCCCTGGCCTCACTCTTGGTCTCATGCAATCAATGAAACCTAGGACCAGGGCATGGGTAGTGTTCCACATGCCCCGCCCCTCCAAAAAATCGTCAGTGGTCACGACACATGATATGGCTATGGGTCGGCACTATCTCCATGCCCTTCTCGTACACTCCGGCCAGTGGTTCTATGACATTAATGTGGACTAGAGCGATTACCCTGAGTGCTAACCATTTTCCTTAATCTCTCGATACCTTCGCCTTTGGCTTTAGAGTTACCGCACGATCCCTCTCTCCCAACTGCCAAACCATGCCTTATTAAATATAAGTCGCCCAACATATATAACAAGAATCGAAGTGTGGACTAACTGTCAAGTGGTGGGATTATGACCTGGAGGTCATGTGGATGAATCTTATAGGGTTGATTGGTTAAAATAAAAAACTTTTGGCCTCATCTGTAGTGCCACGTGGTGCCCTAGGCTTGAGCCACGTGTTACTCCATGATTGGCCCATCCCAAAAATCCTTGACCCAATAATGATGAGCCAAGTGTTCTCGTATGACTGGTCCACATGTCAAGTTCTGATTGGCTCACATACTTCCTAGTTATCTAGTGAAATCATCATGATATCATCATACAAACTGCCACGTGGAATGTGTACACTATCGAGTCAACCCTGCAAGTTGAATTTTTAGATGTTTGCCAAAAACTTCATAATGTGATAACTTCCTCATACAGTGTTAGATTGAGGTGATTCAAGCATCATTAGAATCAGAACGACGAGATCTATGATTTGGCGCCAGTTTTGAAAGGATTTTATCACTTTCATTTTGAGCATATTTTTTATCCCCTAGATCATTCCTTCCTACTGAAAGCTTTTGGACCACCAAAAGTATGTTTTTACTCAACAAGTAAGTGAGGGTACAACTCCCTCACTTTCTCAATCTTTCTCCACCTTGTTTTTCTTGGATTGGTACCTTTGATCCCCACTCAAAGATACTCCACATTGCCTCTATGTGAAGTCCTTATGCTCCTGTCAAGAATTGAGTCTTACTTCCTCTCATTTAAATGTTCATGAGACAAATCTTCTATAAATGGAATCTAAACATTCTCTTCTTGATCAACAATCATAAGAGGCTCATAAAATCTCAAGTTTTCCACGTTCAAAATAGAATCAATTTGCATGTATAGGTGGCAAATCTAATCAGAAAGTGTTGTTACCAAAATTCTCCAATATTTTGAAAGGACCATATCTTATTGGTTTTAGATTTTTACCTTCACCTTGTAGAGTTTATTTGTTGATGTACAACCAAACTTAATCTCACACTTGGAAATCATGATCAATCCAATGCTTATTAGGTCTTTCTTTGTACTTGCATTAGCTTTTCTTCAGCTATTCTTGTACCCTTTGATGCACTAGTTGAATTTTTTCAATGAAATGCTTGGATTTGTCCACATGACTATGTGCATCTACTGCAATACCTTTACCAAAGATGAAATCCAAAGGAGACTTTGGTAAATAACCCAAGCAAGCTTCAAATGGAGATACTTGTGTAGATGAATGCTTTGCATGATTGTAGGCATGATAAATGTAATGCAAATGCTCATTGCAAACTTTAGGATGCTTACCACAATATCCTCAAAGGATATGCACTATTGTTCTATTTACTACTTCTGTCTAGTCGTTGGTTTGTGGATGAAATGTTGTGCTCTTCTTCAACTTTGTGTCCATGAGTTCCCATAAACTTTACCAAAACTTCCTTATAAATCAAGAATCGTGATCAGAAATAATCGAAGTAGGTAACCCAAAATGAACCCATACATTTTGGAAGAACATCTTTATGGTTTGTTCAGCTGTAACCTATTTCTTACATGGAATAAACACACACATTTTTCTAAAACAATCCACTACAACATACAAATAATCATGACCTTTCCTAGACATTGGTAGTCCCCCAACAAAATCCATTGAAATTCTTTCCCAAGGACGAGAAGGGATAGGAAGTGGAGTGTACAAACCCAATTTCATATTTCTTGTCTTTCTAGTAGCACACATAGAACATCCTTTTGCATATCTTGAAATAGTTTCATTCATGTGAGGCCAATAACAGTTACAATACCTCTATATTTGAGCAATTGTTTTGCCTACTCCAAAGTGATCAACAATAAGATAGGTGTGGGCTTCTCTTATGGCATTGAATATTTCACCCCGTGGAACACATAACTTGCCAAGATGATACAACAAATTGTTATGAACATGATAATCCAACTCTTCAACATGATTGCCTTGACTCAAAGTTGCATAAACATATTTAAAATATTCATCTTGAGCATATTGTTCAATATAACTTTCGTGCATGATTGAGTTATGATTAAGAATAACATATACATTAACAATAGGTCTTGATAACATATCTACAACTTCGTTTTATATACCTTTCTTATACCTGATTACCAAATGAAATTATTGTAGGAAACCCATCCATCTGAAATGTCTAACTTGTTGTAGCTTGGTTTGCGACTGTAAATATTGCAAAGGTTGATGGTCAGTATGAATAATCATTTCTTTACCCATCAAAGAATGCTTCCATTTCTTCACACTTTGTACCAAAGCATACAACTCCTTATCATAAGTTGGATAGTTAATTACTTCATTGGTAAAGGTTTCTAAATGATAACATATTGGCTTATTGTGCTACATCGAAACTGCTCCCATATCATATTCACTTGCATCGGTTTGAATTTCAAATGGCTTCTTAAGGTCTAGAAGTGTTATAACTAGTGTTGTACTAATTGTCTCTTTCAAAGTATCAAAGCCTTTATATTCTTACCTCCATACTAAAAGACCTATTTCACACTTATCAAAGCATGTAATGGTGCTACAATGAATGAGAAGTTAGCGATAAATTTTCTCCAATATTAGGTTGCTCTCATAAAGCTCTTAACCTTTGTTACATTGTTGGGTTTATGCCAATTCACAATAACATCAAATTTGGAGGGATCAACCTTCAATTCACCCCCTCCTACAATATGACCCAAATAAACCAAAGAGGTTTGCCAAATTCACATTTAGACATACTCAAACACAACTTTTCCTTTTTCAAGACATCTAGAACTTACTTCACATGCTTGATATCACCTTAATCAGATCCTAGATCTTGTTGAGTTATAGCAACAATATTTTGTTTCCCCTTGTTATTGAAATTCTTTGGTCTCAATTATATATGTAATTTCCAACAGTGGTCTTCATCATGGCCATCTTTTGAACAATTTTTACAGGTAAGTTTCTCTCCCTCTTTCTTGATAATAACATTCTTTTTTCCTTTGCCTTTAAACTTCCCCTTTCCTTTGTCTCAAGATTTAAAAGGTTTATTGTTGGTCTCTTGAGGAACATTATTTCCTCTTGATTCTAAATGAGTTTCCTGAACACATACTTCATCTAGATTGGTGGTATTAAACATAAGTATAGTATGTCTCAAATAACTATGTAATCTACCTATATACTTAAGGAGAGTATCTTGTGAATTCAAATCAACACCCAAGATTAAATATCTTATTCTAAATTCTTGTGTGTAACTTTGGACACTTTGACATTTAGCTTGTCCAAAATTTTTCCAATCCATTATTACTTTTTTCATGTAGGATAATGGATAATATTATCATCGTAATGTAGTTATAAAATCATTCCAAGAAGAGATAATTTTACCACTTTTCTTTAAATCTTCTTGAGTTATGGCCTCCCACCATATGAGAGTTGTACCTTCCAAGTGGAGAGAAGAAAGTTGGATCTTTGTGACATCATCATCAACCTTTTGAATCATGCACTATACTTTAATTTTATGAACCCAATTATCCAACTTTTTAGCATTTAATTCCCCATTGTACATAGGAAATTCAAACTTGACATCAAGCTTAATCGAAGTATACTTAGCATGTCCTATTTGGAGATGGAGGAGGAGTTCTATGAGATGAAGGAGTTGAGGATGGAGGTGTAGATGGAGGTGAAGGAGGAGGTAGAGGTGGAGGCTTGCTCCCATTACCACCATTACTTTTTTGTTGATTAGAACTTTCTCCTTGCAACCATGTTGTTCTCTCATTGTACAACACTTTCAACCTCTTAGACATATAATAGAAATCCTTTCTAAAAGCTCTCTCATCCTCCGAAATGAGTTATTGTTGTTATTCATGTGCGATCACTTGTGGAGTTTGCGACCTCCTTTAGCCAATTTGAGGGTTTGGTTCTTCAAGTAATCCTCCTCTTCTAAATTTAGACCTTGTAATCATTCAAAAAATGCACTTGAAAATTCTGTCAAAACTTCACAAAAACCATGCGCTGATACCAAATTGTCTCAAATTAAAAATGAAGGTTTCATGAACTATTTTGCAAGCTAGTTTATGTCTTTTAGGCAACGGATTGTGATTGAAAAAGCACACAAACTAAAATAAATTTTCCATATTTTTAAGAATTAAAATGGACAATAAGAAGCATCAAAACACAACAAATTCATGACAGAGTTCACCCCTCCTGGGCTATGTCTTCAGTTTCAGCTTCCAATGGTGGCCCTTCTTATTATATGCTCAAATGTTCAAATATGTCAACATAAAATGCTCAACTTGCAAAAGTGACACTGCCATTACATCCAGAATGCCCAAAAACCCTTGTGTAGGCTCCTCTTGGGCTCAATAAGGCTGAAAAATGGCCAAGATAGGCCTCCTTCAATCTACTTGCAACAACCTCTACAAAATTTCCCGCTCTACAAAACTTCACAACAAAACATCTTTTGGCATATTGGTAGAGTGGCCAAATAAAAACTTGGAGTTCTCAAGTTCAATCTGCTCTTATCAGCTAAATGGTCAATGTTTTGTTTAAACATTAAATAAATAAAAAAATTAATGGGTCGAGCCCCTCTGCCATTTCTCCACTCCCCACCTAGTAACATGGTGTTATATACAACCAAGGCGCGCAAGGCATAGGCCACGAACCTCCCTAGCCTCTCTTCTAGTCTTGTGCAATCAGTGAAACATGGGTCTGGGGCATGGGAAGGGTGCCACGCGCCTCACTCCTCCAACAAATATTTGGTGTAACATGTTGGCCGTGCAATCACCCAAGGGAAGTTTTGGGGCTTAAAACCCATATTTTGACTAAATCCGATGTAAAGACTCCGCGTTTTGTGGGCGTAGAGCACGAGCTTGTAAATGAGTCATAGGGTTGTCCACAATCATTTTTTAAAATGTAATGTCCACTTTAGAGATCTACCCATGGTCTGCGTACCATGGGATTGTATAAATAGAGTGAGGCTCTAAGTTGTAAATTAGTGAAAAGAAGAATAATGAAGTAATAGATGGAGAATTGAGTCTTATCTAAGTGTAGAGTCAAGTCGTTGGGTCGTAAAGTAGGAGAAGGCTCTGCAGCTGAGTGTGCAGAGGCCTAGTAGTCTGCAGCTGAGTGTGCAGACCCCTGCAGCTAAGTGTGCAGAGGCCTAGTAGTCTGTAGCTAAGTGTGCGGACCCTTGCAACTGAGTGTGCAGGGCGAGTCGAGTCTGTAACCATTGGAGAAGTAATAAAGAGAAGTTTCATATCATTTCTGTGTTTCTTTTTCCTATTTTGTGCATTGAATGTATAGGGTATAAATTTCAATTTCACTTTTTGTATGTTGTGCTAACTTATATGATTGTGTTGATTAAGTGAATATAAGATAAAGTATCTGTTTATGTGAAGTTAACTTACAATTATAAGAAGATAACTAAGATATGCGGTGTAACATGGGAAATAGTGTAGAACCCTGCCCTAGCAGCGCGAAAGCACCTCAGCCCCTGGTTAGGGTTGTGCGAAGGTGATTATAATAGATCGTGAAGGCCTCGCAGGTTAGGATAGTGCATGAAGTGACCTGCGCGAAGGTATTTACAGTTGGACTAAATCGACCCCTCAGACATCTCAAGGGTGCAGAAACTTGGTTCCATCATCCCCCCATACTACTTTGGGTGAGACCTAAGTTCATGCTCCACAGGCTATTGCCAAAGGGGACAATAGTGTAAGGATTTGTTTGGCTAATTAACTTTGAACCTGGGTCAGGCCCCCTCAGGCCCACAAATGGTTCCGTTGCTAGGACCAAAATCTGCATAGAGATGTCTGATGTCGTATCATTGGAATCCAACTAAGAAAGAAATTGAAGGTTGGTTGGATAGAAGAATTCACGAGTTCGCAGTGTAGGAGAACAAGAACCCACAACTGATAAAAGAAGAGTGGTTATAATGCTACCTATACACATAGATCCACGAAATCTTTTTCGCATCTTTCACTACTGAGTTGTACGAGTGGATCGCGAAGCTAGCAGATAGCGAAGGCAGGTGGAAACTAGACAATCTTATTGTGTGGACCCCAGAGTTGGTGTGTAGATTGGAAGCATCAGAGGATAATATCGCGCACGGATTATAGGAGGATTCATTACTAAGTTCGCGGTAGATACTTCAGTCAGCTATAGTGAAGCGGAGCGACTCTTTCTCAAACGATCACGAGGTAAGTACGTAAAGTCTCTAAATACTTGGATTAAAATGCTATTGTGTGAAAAGAGGGTTATGCAATTACCTTGATGTCCGGAGCTACGTGAAGTGGAAAAACCTATAGAAACAAAGGAAGTAAGGGACCAAAGAATAGCCTTTTGATTTCACCTCTGCGAGGGGACGAGGAAGAGCTCGCGAAGATCTCTCTGTGAAGTGCGATCCATATGATAAGGCAAAGAATTTTGTGCGTACCACCCCCACCCACACCACCACCAGCTTCACCGCCTTAACCTCCATCTTTGCCTATACCACCTCCTCCACCACCGCAAGTCAATATGGCAAGCACGATAAAGTTGCTTGTGCTCAAGGGAGTAGGAAATGAGGATCTGGACCAATTTTGGTTCGTTATAAGAGCCGTATGGGAAGCACAGGGAGTTACAGATGACAACATAAAGAAAGCGACACTGGTTAGTGCCCTGCAGGACCACGCACTGACCTGGTATATTAAGTATTCTAATGATAATCCAAATACAGGAATCACGGATATTCAATCAGCGCTAAACAATGAATTTAGCAGGCTGAAGTTAGAAGTGCGGTCGATCATTGGATTCAAAGAGATCACAATGCTACCAGGTGGAACTCCTTGGAAGTTGGATTAGAGGTTGAATTGTATGATTCGTGAAGCTAATAAGATGGACAACATTGCGAATGGTTCGTAGCATTGCTAACATCGCATTTGAGGAGCACGCTATCATAGCAGAAATTTAAAAACCAGGTAGAGGCCTAAGATATCACGATGAGGCTACATGAAACCCCGATGTAGGATCCTAACTTGGGAGTTCAGCAGATCCACGCGCAGTTGAAACACTTATGCCTTGAGATGCAGAGTTTGAAACAGGACGGGATAGCTCGCTCGGAAGTGTGTGAAGAGGTGTGGTTCATAAAATGCAAGGGTTAGGGTCATGATAAGGACCATTGCCTGGTGTTCGCAAATTACCTCGTAGGAGGAGGACCGATGTCGTTAAGACCAGAGGCACAAGCAGGACCTAGCGCAACACCTACTTTGTGGTGCACGATTTGTCAAATAGTAGGAAAACACACTACGGACAACTACCATTTGTTACAGAAGTATACACAGAATTCGTAACAGTTGTTATGTAATTTTTGTAAATCAATTGGACATGATGAGCACACTTGTAGAAGCTATCAGCTAATGATGATTAGAACTCCCACCTACAAAGTTCAGGTCGAAACCCGACCCCTAGACCAGAATGCAAGAGTAGCGTGAACAGGATTTCAGGGGCGCGGACGAGGTCGAGGTGGAGGAGGACCTGGAAGAGGTCACAGACAGCTGATATGCTACAACTGCAGAGGGCCAGGACATTATGCCCATGATTGCACGAACCCAATGCATCCATCATGTCTGTATTGTACCTTGTTTGGTGATGAGATGGAAGATTGCCCTATGCTGATAGCTAAGATACGCGACAAGGGAGCGCTACCACCTCCCCCGACTCAGAACCTGCAAATGATGAGGTCTGAGCCGCACGAGGAAGATCCAAATGTGAACATTGTGCTCCAAAGTGGAATCGCGATGGGAGAGGATAAAGGAAAATAGCCCGAAGATAGTACTTGGGTTCGCAAGACTCCGGCGAAAGAAGTAGAGTTTGATTTGGAGCGTGCTAAGGAAACCTTCATGGAAGCTAAGAAGAGATTTGTTGATGCCTCCACTTTAGGAAGAAAAGATAGACCGAAGCCGAAAATGAACCCATCTATGCTTACGACATTCCTAGAAACATGCATAAAGTTATTGCATGACAGTAAGGCTGTAAAGGGACTACATGAACTCATTAACAGATGCGTTGGGACTGCGCTAGGAGAACCGCGCGTAGTCAGGAAGAATGGAAAGCATGCGATGAGGACGGGAAGAGAAATGAGGCTAACCGTGCAGATTGGAGAATATGAGATGGACCAAGTAATTTTGGATTTAGGATCAGATGTGAATGTTCTGCCGAAGCAGATATGGGAGCGCATGGGGAGGCCTACGCTGCAATGGTCTCGTGTTCAGCTACGAATGGCGAACCAACAGAAGATAATACCCATGGGATGATTGCAGGGAATCATCGTGGATATTGAGGGAGCGAGTGCGCTAGCAGACTTTGAAGTGATAGAGATTGTTGATGACAACAATCCCTACCCTGCGCTCTTAGGAATTGATTGGGTCACTGATATGAATGGGGTGATTAATATGAAGAAGCGCAAGATGATTTTTGAGAAGAAGTCTCTGCGTGTAGTTATACCCTTGGACCCTATTGAAGGATCGTGGTATACAAAGCCGGTACGTGACAATGATAGTGACAATGATTTGGATTGCATCTAAAAAATAACCATGTGAGAGCAAGATTCGGTAAATCCCACCGCGGACTGACGGATCTCATGGGAGTGTGAAATCTCCTGTACGTTAGATTCTGATGAGGAGATAGAGTGATGGTAGAACCAATTACATAAGGTAACCATGCTGAACTGTAATATGATGACAATATCACTACGTTGTGTATCAACGGATGTGAGGGATCTGCCTACTTATGATGGGTTAAGTGAGGTAGATACCTTCTTGGACAAATTTGAAAGGGAGGTGCTAGAAAAGCAACGCTTCCAGGCCTTGAATTGGGTACTGTGTGCTACGCCTGCAAGGTGGTGGGGTACGCACAAAGGGAACTTTGAGGACTAGCACGAATGCAAGACAATGATGTGCACGCGGTTTGAAAAGCCTAGGGTGCGATCGACCGATAAATACAATGGATTGGATGGCTCGCACGTGCATCTATCCAGGTGGGTATAGGCATATGGCAAACAACCTGTGCGGATGCACATGAACTTCACATTGGGAGATACGGTCAATGAGCATGTGTTGGGAGGGAAATTGCACAAACAAATCCTCAAGTTGGGATGAAAAAATGTGGAGAGAAAGATCACACAGAAGGTTATCCATGCAGAAGCATTTAACGAGGTGTGCAAAGCACTGAACAAGGTATGTAGTGCGCAGCGAAGTGATTGGGACCTGCGCGTACCAATAGTTTTATGGGCTTATAGGACAACGTGCAAGAAACTGATGGGATAGGTGCCTTCTAGGCTAGCCTATAGAGAAAACGTTGTATTACCGATGGAGTATATCATGCCTAGTCCGCACGTAGCAGTGCTCACAGGTATGACGGATCATGGAACCTCGGAAGAACGGATCGCGTAGTTGGAAAAACTCGAAGAAGAACACTTGGGACCTAATGAAGAGAGTTAGTAGGGTGATCTTAGTCTCCAAGCACTCATGAATGAAAGAGATCGGTTGAGGGAGTAAAGCACCCTAGTAGAAGCAGAAGTCTAGAAGCTTGAGGAAGAAATAAAGAGGAACTTTCTTGATAAAAATCCCCTGGTGATAGAACAGGATAAGCATGACTACGTTGACAAACTTTGGGACTACCGCCAAGAGTTGATCATTTTTATGCCTTGTATTGGACCGTATGTTATTAAGGAGACCTCGAATAGGGGCATGATGCGGTTGTTGAAGTCAAATGGCAAACTCTTCCCAGGAAAAGTAACCGGTAGCAAAGTTAAATGGAGAACTCTTCCCATCTGACTAGCCACAAGAAGCACAGTCTTAGTGCTCCAGGCAGTTGAAAGCAGGTGCAGAACTATAAACTACTCTGCCCGAGAGTTGTACGATGTTAAGGCTACGCACAGGAACGAAGTGTCACAGGGTCTGCGACAACGCAAGGGTAATTGTGTTGCCACGTGGGTTAGCTGGAAAGTGGCCATTAAAGTCACTATTCACGATGTGATGCTTGGTTTGAGACCAAATGGAGCGAGCGGTAGGAATTTAAGGCAGGATTTATGGGCTAGATTTGGGAAAATCTGCCGCCAAGGGAGCATTAATGGACCAGATTTGGGGGGAACGGTCGAATTCAAATTCAAAAGGCGTTATAAATTGCAAAGGGCTACCCAAAAAACAACACTTGGCCATTTGAGAATTATGTTATTGCGCGCCCAGAGATATATGAATCCAGATCTGTTTGATCTTTTAAAGTCGGAGGCATTATTTGAGCACCTACCTGAACCATTGAGAGAATTGTGGAACAGCAGTATGACCACGCCAGAGGAAGCCATGGATATCAGAGAAATGGCCGTTGAAGAGGCCGCGCAGGCCATGAGGATAGGAGATGCCCCAAAAAGCACCGGATAGTTGTAGAAATCCCTAAATCATCGTGCATGCCAAGGACCAAGAAAGACAAGCTGCCTATGGTACCAGTGCGCGTGTCCCCTCGAAACCTATTGAGAACTAAATTGACCATGGAAAAAAAGGGGAAAGCGGTTAATGTGAAAACCAATGAGGAGGAGGAAGACCTTGAGGAAATCCTGGTCGAAGAGGAGGAGGACGAAGAAATAGAGGAAGAAACCCAGGGTGCAGACCCTCTGACCATGTTGCCCACATATGTTCCTCTGCGGAAGGGGAAAGCAAGGGTGCCCAAGGACCTAGATGAGAGCAAGAGCTCTCTACAGGCTCCGCTGCTACCCGATGATATCGTTTCTGAAGGAGCGCACTTGGGACGGGTGCCGGCTCTAAAGTTTGAAGATTGAGATCTCGCAGACCACGAGAAATTCCCACACTTGGGAACCACGCATCTCATGAGGCCGCAGAAAAACAATGCGGCGTGAGTCATAGAGTTGGAGCTGCACAAGTGTTTGCATGGAGTAGAGAAAGCAGGGTTGTTAAACATGCTCTGGGTGCCGCAATACCATTGTGCCCCAGTAAATATCTTTGTCATCAGGCATCTACTCTGCCTTGTGCATGATGCGTGTTTTTGATCCAAATCGGATCCATAGAAGACTGTCAAAGAACCATGACTGTATCAGGTCGGGACAAATCTCTAAAGAAATCCAAAACAACGATAAAAAACACCCCTAAACCAGTAGCAACGGCAGCTAGTGTGGAACGACGAGGACCTCGGTCAAAGCGCACTGACCGAGGCCCATGGAGACTGTGCAGGAGGTCAAATTAGCCCCTGGGAGCCCCAGATCGGGAAAAGGAGGTGGAATTTGATGCACGATTAGCGCTTAGCGCTAATCGCACATCGTTGGGCGAACAGGGCCATAATGGAAAAGCCCGAGCACTCGGTCGCGTGGGGGAACCAGAGAACCATGGGCAGAAAAAGGTAAAAGTACTAAAGTACGAAGGCGGGACCCGCGCTCTGGAAATCAGTGGTATTGATTGCAGCGCCCTCAAACGGTAAGAGGTTTTGGAGGAGAGCGGAGCGATTCTATACATCGATTGACGCGTGGCAAGCGAAGGTGAGAGAAAACAGCCATTGATCGCGCACTATCGGTCGAGCAAGTCAACCACGTGAAATGTGTGTATGGCGTCGGATCTGGAGGCCCCAGATCGGATGGCTAAGATCACGCCCGATGGAGGAAGTGGAATCGATGAAGGAATACGCCGCATTTTAGAAGGATTTGGAATCCGTTTGACCGCCATGGTGGAGGAAGAACGCATCCACGACGTAACTGAAGAAATGAACCGACGAAGCAAGCTGGTGCGAGTTAGAGGAGGACATGTGGCCACTCCCTGAGCGTTGATGACGACGCCGAACAGGGAACTCCAAGCGCAGCTGTAGAAGGTGAATCAACAGAGGCGGAAGAGGAATCGAACAGTCTTGGAACGGATGGCTAAAAGCCATGAACAGAGACAGAATACACACAGGAGTCAATCAGTCAGAGAACTCCGAGAGGAGGACTAAACACCGAGAGACAGAAACCAGAGAAGAAGACAGTAAAGCAAAGTAGAAGAGACAGAGGGCCGAGCTGACCAAAGGCAACATCGAGCACCAGAGAGCTTGAAGATTCAAGCCATCCCATAGAGGAATCTGTCCGGACTGAGCATCACATTTGGCTCTTTCCACTGTAGACCAGAAGGTCATAGAGCTGGTAGGAAGAAGAAGTCTGTGTACTCAAGTGGCTTGGGGAATCCAAGAACCACCCTACCAAGCAAACCTACTTCAGGAGAACTCACATTGAGTCCCTGTATTGTAATTTCTCTGCTTAAGACACAATAAAACAAGGCCACCACTGAAAGTTGGACCGGAGATGTAGCCCTAGAGAATAGGGTGAACTCCTTATTAAAATTTCTTGTGTCTTTGGGATTGCTTACTGTATTTCTCTGCTATCTTTCCATTTTATTGTCTATTTATTGGCAATCTGATTGATCCGTTGCTTCAATAACACAGTACACACACTAGCACATGAGTCTGTAATACCTTTAAACAATAAATCTTAACTGATGTCACTCATAGGGTGAATATCAGATCAAGTGGTATCAGAGCTTTAGGCTGTAAGGTTAGACAAGCTTGTGTTGGTTTAGCTGTGAATTCTCACAAGATCAAAGCTCAAATGAGGAGAAGGAGAGTTGGTGGAAACTAATCCTGAAATTGGGAGAGTCTATCCTTGAAAGACAATGTCAGAGGAAGGTTCTGTGGGGCTAGACCCTCAATTCATAGAGAGTTTCCTAGCTATAAAGTCTATGGTTGAAGAAATGTACAGAGACTTTAGAAAGCAAAAGGTTGAAGATTCATTAGGTTCTAAGCAAGATAAAGAAGAATATGAGTCTCACTTCCATGACCACTCTAAAGGAAAGGGGAAAGAGGAAAGCTTTCTCACACCTCCTAATAGCCTTGTGCATAATAAGAAAGCATCTTTGATTAAGTTGGATGTTAAATTTGGTTTGCCTATTTATGATGGAGAGCTAAATACTAAAAAATTGGACAATTGGATTAGACAATTTGATGTGTATTGCGGAGTACAAAACATAGACTCAGACAAGAGTGAGATTCAACTGGCAAGCCTACTCCTAGGAGGCACTGCCTTGGTTTGGTGGGAAGGCAGAACCCAAGCTAATATGAAAGGACATGGCAAGACCATCTCTTTCTGGAGTGAATTTGTTGCTGCAATCAAAAAGCAGTTCTATCCATTGGCCTACATGCAACAAGCCATGATGAGTTGGCAAACTCTTCGACAGTTGAAGGGGCAAAGTGTGCAAGGGTATACTCAAGAATTCGGAAAGAGAGCATTGATGTTGGGTATCTCATTAGATTCACCAGAGACTCTTTTGAAGTACATTGGTGGTCTACATAGCTACATGAGGCATACCATCCTCATGTTTAATCCCACTAGTATAGATGAGGTATCTGTACAAGCTACTCATCTAGAAGCTAGAGGAAAGAATGGAAATCCAGAAGTTGGGGGACCATCCCAACCCACTGTAAGCAAGAGAAAGGAGAAAAGAAAGCAGAAGTGGAAAGAAAGGAAGGCTAACACTACACAAAAAGCCAAAGCTTCATGCACTCACTATAAAACGGAGGGGCATGATGATGAGCAATGTTAGATTCTGCATCCAGAGCTGAGACCTAAGAAGTCCGAGGGCAAGAAGAAGAAGACAGCTGCAGCTATTCAGAAAGATTTGGGGTCAGAGTCAGGAGATGAAACAACTATAGCAGCCACAGGTATAAAAGGTAAAAATTCTGAATCATCTACTAGGAATTCTGCTCGATCTGTTATTGATGAAGAAAATGAGAGAAAAAGACATGAGCTTTTCCATATTCAGGTTGCTTCCGAAAAATTTCAAAAGATTGATACTTTTTTTGATAGTGGCTCACAAGTAAATCTAATTTCTGAAGCAATTGTAAAGAAATTGGTATTAGCAACTACACCTCACAAGAAACCATACCCTTTAGGATGGTTGAATGATAAAGCACAACTACAAGTGACTAGACAGTGCAAACTCAAGTTTTCTTTTGGGTTAGCATTTGTAGATGAGGTTGAGTTAGACATAATTCCTTTGGATATATGTGGAATTGTTTTAGGAAGTCCTTACTTGTATGATAGAAAGGCTATTTTCTATAGAGCTGAGAACAAGTATCTACTTGTTAAATATGGAATCGAATACTTTGTAAGAGCTCATAAGCTCAAGAATAATTATACTCTCATAAACTCAGGACAGATGAAAAGAATGATAAATTCATGCAAACAATTCTTACTGATGGTTGTAAAGGAAAAGAAACCTGATAAAACCAATGTATTTGAGGGCTGTAATGCTGAACAACAAGCTGATATAGAAAAGGTTGTTTCAGAGTATGATGTCTTGTTTCAAGAACCTAAAGGTCTACCACCCAAAAAGGGAATAGTACATGATATTATTTTGCAGCAAGATGTTCCTTTGCCTAACAATGGGATGAACAGGTTGTCTACTTTAGAGAATGCTGAAATCAAGAAGCAAGTGCAGGAGTTTCTTGAGAAAGGGTTCATCAGGCCTAACACATCACCATGTGGGTCACCAATCGTTTTGGTGAGAAAGAAAGATGGCTCATGGAGAATGTGCATTGATTACCGAGCACTGAATAAGATAACAATCAAAAATCGTTATCCCCTTCCTCACATAGATTATCTTTTAGATCAATTAAAGGAAGTTGTTTATTTCACCAAGTTGGATTTGCACAGTGGATACCATCAGGTCAGAGTTGCAGAGCAAGATGCATGGAAGACTGCTTTCAAAACAAAGCAGGGATTGTATGAATGGTTGGTTATGCCTTTTGGCTTAACTAATGCTCCTGCTACTTTCATGAGATTAATGAATGATGTACTCAGACCTTTTCTTGATGATTTTGTTATTGTGTATTTGGATGACATTCTGATTTTTAGTAAAATGTGGGAAGAACATTTAAAGAATGTTAAGCATACATTAGATGTTTTGAAAAGAGAAAAACTTTATGTTAAACTCTCAAAATGTGAATTTGGCAAAACATCTATAAACTACTTGGTTCATATAGTAGGGCGAGGTGAATTGAAAATAGATCCCTCTAAAGTGGCAGTCATTGTGAACTGGCCTAAACCCAGGTCTGCTACAGAAGTGAGAAGCTTCTTAGGAGCAACACAATATTGGAGGAAGTTCATTTCTAACTTCTCCTTGATTGCAGCTCCCTTACATGCTTTAACAGGATTGAATAAGGTGTTTCAGTGGGGAGGCAAACATCAGAAAGCCTTCGACACCTTGAAAGAGAAAATTAGTACAACACCTGTACTAGCACTGTCAGATCTACAAAGACCATTTGAGATCCAAACTGATGCCAGTGACTATGCCATGGGAGCAGTGTTGACACAGCACGGTAAACCCATATGTTATCATTATGAGACTTTTAATCCTGCAATAGTTAACTATCCTGCATATGATAAAGAATTGTATGCATTAGTTCAGAGTGTGAAAAAGTGGAAACATTACTTAATGGGCAAAGAGAAAGTAATACATACTGATCATCAGCCCCTTCAATATCTACACTCCCAAACTAAGTTGTAGCAATCAAGACATTACAGATGGATGGGTTTTCTACAACAGTTTCATTTAGTCATCAGATATAAAAAGGGCATACATAACAAGGTTGCAGACATGTTATCTAGACCCATTATAAATGCATCTACCATACTCAAGCATAATTCTGTGCTACATGAAAGCTACATAGAACAATATGTTCAGGATATGGACTTTAAATATGTATATGCAACTTTGAGTCAAGGCAAAAGAGTAGAAGAATTGGACTATCATGTGAAGGACCGACTCTTATACCATTGTGGGAAACTTTGCATTCTACAAACTGAGAGGATAAAGATAATTAGGGAAGCACACACTTCTCTCATATCAGGTCACTTTGAGGTAAGTAAAACAGTTGCACAGCTGCAAAGATTCTGCTACTAGCTGAAAATGAATGAGACAGTTTCTAGATATGTAAGAGGGTGTGCCATGTGTGCTAAAAGCAAGCCCAGTAATAGAAAACTAGGCTTGTACACTCCATTGCCAGTTCCTTCTCACCCTTGGGAAAGTGTTTCCATGGATTTTGTTGGAGGACTACCTAAATCTAGGAAAGGTCATGATTATCTATATGTTGTTATGGATAGGTTCAACAAAATGTGTATTTTGATACCTTGCAATAAATAGATTACAGCTGAACAAACTGCAAAGTTGTTCTTTAAACATGTATGGGTTCATTTTGAATTACCCACTTCCATTGTATCTGATCAAGTCACCCGATTTGTGGGAAAGTTTTGGTCGAGTCTGTGGGAACTGATGGACACCAAACTGAAGAAAAGCACAGCTTTTCATCCACAAATAGATGGCCAGATAGAAGTAGTAAATAGGATGGTGATCCAGTTACTGAGAGGATATTGCAGCAAACATCCTAAGCTTTGGGATGAACACTTGTGTTATGTGTAGCATGCTTACAACAGAGCCAAACACTCTTCTACATAGAGATCTCCTTTTGAGACCTGTTTTGGTTTCACACCAAGGTCTCCTTTGGATTTTGTCTTTGGCAAAGATACCATGGTTGATGGACACAGTGATGTGGACAAGGCAACTAGGTTCATTGAACAGATCCAGGAGATCCACCGGGCAGTACAGGAACAACTGGAAAAGAGCTAAGCCAAGTACAAGGCTAGGCATGACAAGCATCGAATGGATCATAGTTTTCAAGTTGGAGGCCAAGTCTGGCTGTATATCAGCAAGGACAGGATGCAAGGTGAAGGTAAAAAGCTAAAGCCTATCAAGTATGGACCTTTTAGGATACTTGAGAAGATTGGTGAAAATGCTTTTCGCCTTGATCTACCAACTTACATGCACATCTACTCAGTCATAAATGCAAATTGCTTGAGATTGTTTGAACCTTCAATGATTGAGTACCCTGAAGAGAAAAGTCAATTGCCTTCTATTAATGACCTGCTCCCTAAATATCTTAATGAATTGTAGGAAGACACAGTGTTGGACAGGAAGGTGAGGACGACATGCAGGGGAGATGTTGAGTACCTTAGGATTGGGCTCAAAGTTTCGAAGCCAAGCAGTGCAAATTGGATTGAGATTGGACAAGTGAGAAAACAATGCCCTCACTTAGTCGATGCTTGAAAACCAACTTTTGGTGGTCCAAAAGATTTTCAAGTGGGAAGGTCGTAATCCGAATCGGTTCCACAGAATACTGTCAAAGAACCATGACTGTATCAGGTCGGGAAAAATCTCTAAAGAAATCCAAAATAGCGATTAAAAACACCCCTGAACAAGTAGCAATGGCAGCCAACATGAAACGACAAGGACCTCGATCAAAGCGCGCTGACCGAGGCCCATGGAGACTGCGCAGGAGGTCAAATTAGCCCCTGGGAGCCCCGCTAGGTGAACAGGGCCATAATGGAAAAGCCCGAGCACTCGGTCACATGGGGGAACTAGAGAACCGCAGGCAGAAAAAGGTAAAAGCGCTAAAGTACAAAGGCGGGACCCGCGCTTTGGAAACCAGCGGTATTGATCGGGGCGCCCTCAAACGATAAGAGGTTTTGGAGGAGAGCAGAGCGATTCCATACATCAATTGATGTGTGGCAAGAAGAGGTGAGAGAAAACCACCGTTGATCGCGCACTATTGGTTGAGCAAGTTAACCACGCGAAACGTGTGTATGGCGTCGGATCTGGAGGCCCCAAATCAGATGGCTGAGATAGCGCCTGATGGAGGAAGCAGAATTGATGAAGGAATACGTCGCATTTTAGAAGGATTTAGAATCCATTTGACCACCACAGTGGAGGAAGAACGCATCCACGATGTAACTAAAGAAATGAACCGATGAAGCAGGCTGGCATGAGTTAGAGGAGGACATGTGGCCACTCCCTGAGCACTGATGATGATGCCGAACAGGGAACTCCAAGCGCAGCTGCAGAAGGTGAATCGACAAAGGCGGAAGAGGAACCGAACAATCTTGGAACGGATGGCTAAAAGCCATGAACAGAGACAGAATACACACAGGAGTCAGTCAGTCAGAGAACCCCGAGAGGAGGACTGAACACTGAGAGACAGAAACTAGAGAAGAAGACAGTAAAGCAAAGAAAAAGAGACAAAGGGCCGAGCTAACCAAAGGCAACATTGAGCACCAAAGAGCTTGAAGATTCAAGCCATCCCACAGAGGAATCTGTTCGGACTGAGCATCACATTTGGCTCTTTCCACTGTAGACCAGAAGGTCACAGAGCTGGTAGGAAGAAGAAGTTTGTGTACTCAAGTGGCTTGGGGAATCCAAGAACCACCCTGCCAAGCAAACCTGCTTCAGGAGAACTCACATTGAGTCCCTGTATTGTAATTTCTTTGCTTAAGACACAATAAAACAAGGCCACCATTGAAAGTTGGACCAGAGATGTAGCCCTAGAGAATAGGGTGAACTCCTTATTAAAATTTCTTGTGTCTTTGTGATTTCTTACTGTATTTCTCTACTGTCTTTCCATTTTATTGTTTGTTTATTGGCAATCTGATTGATCTGTTGCTTCAATAACATAGAACACACACCAGCACATGAGTCTGTAATACCTTTAAACAATAAATCTTAACTGATGTCACTCATAGGGTGAATATCAGATTAGCTTGTGGCTGGAGGAGCCCATCCCCATCATGGACCACCTAATCCATAGAATTACCCGACTCCCTTGTAAGGGGGAGGACCTAGCGGATATCTCGAAGGGTAAGAGCAACGATTTAGCCATCGTGGAGGCCATAAAGGAAAAATTCAAGCTGGAGAAAAAGAAGAGAGGGTATACAATCTCCGGTATCAACAATAAGGTAGTCAGAGTTGCCACCCAGATATTGGCTGGCAAGATTATTTGAAAGTGTCGTGCGGACGAGGTGCCCGCGCTAGTGATAGCACTTTCCACGTAGTGTGTGGAGGTGGTCCAGTTTAACTGGTTAGAGTAATTGTGCAAGGAGAACCTAGAGAATTGTCACAAGGCACGGGAATAGGGGAAGACCTTCCACTATGCATGGCTTCTGTTGTCCATAGTGCTGGTGGCTTGGGAATTTCATGAGGACATCCAATTCCCCACAATTGTGTGGGATCTTCCAAAGGCAGCAAAGTACACTTTGTTGTGGGCCACTAAAGACGAGCAGAGGATCAGAGACAATAAGATATTCTGGGTGTTCATGGAGATGAACATCCAAATGGGGATTAACTGCAAGTCGTGGTTATCGCCCACTGTCTATACTAGTCTACAAAGCTTCGTGGAGTTCAAGGTAGAATTCCATCACGTGTATATCATGGCATGCAAGGACCCTCTGAAGAAGTGGAGGTAGCTCCCATAGCTGGCCACAGATGATGTCATATTCACTATACTTGAGTCATGGCCACCGAAGTGGCATGCTCCAACCATCTCCGTATTGGAAATGGAGAAGTCGGATGCACAAAGGAAGAAAGAAGAGGCAAAACTGTGAATGGTGCAATTAGAAGAGAAGAGAAGAAAAGAGGCAGCCACAAAAAAGGCGCAGGAGTTGCGGGATGTTGCGAAGGCAACGACAAAATAGTAGAAGGCAGCTGCAAAACAACAACAAGTAGCAAAGAAGGAGCGCAAGGGCCATAAGTCATCATTGCCTGAGGAAGAGCCTGAGATAGAGGAAGGTGGCCCAGACCCACAAACAACATCTACACAGCTGAAGCGTCAGTGCCTGAGAGAGAAGGTGGGGCCACGGAAGAAGTCAAAAGCCTCCAAGACTTCTTTCGACCCAATCACCCTCGCTGAGGGGGATCTGCATGACATAGGGGAGACGGTGCACGACATCACTGCAGAGGCCCTCCAGCAGTTCGTGGAGGAAAACCAGATGGTGTTGGGGGCCCTCTGCACACAGATACAGGAGTTGCAGGTGCGCACTCCTTAGGTTGGTACTCTGTCAACCAGCCTCACAGTAGGAACGGTCGCAACTGAGGAAATGTTACGGTCCCGCATGACCAATACTATAGTGTTGCCAGAGGGGGTGCTGGTTATAGAAAATGAGGCCAACAGGCCTTTGGTCAGATCACTAAAAGGAGTGGGGATCAACATGGTTGTGCTCCCTCGAGAGACACTCTATGTTCTCCAGGACAGAGTAACTACAGAACTGCAGGCTAGGGAGGGCTGCACACTCTAGGTGTTGAGTGAAGATCAAATTAACATGGAATAACTAAGCCTGTAGCGCAACGAGGTCGTAATGCAGAATCGGCAGCTAGTGCAAGTGGTTGAAGAGGCCTGCAAGATGGTCCCTGAGTTGGCCATCCCAGTAGAGGCGTGCATCCGGAGGTTAGCAGCAGGGGTGCATGAGAAACGAGAAGAAATGGCTAAGGTTTAGCTGGAGTTGAACCTCTAGATAGCTGAGTTGTAGTTGAAGGTGCAACCTTCAACTCCACCAGAGGTGAGAGAATAGTGCACCAGTGCCATCACAATGGGAACAGAGGAGATCAGCAATGCAGTGAAGGACTGCACCAAACTTTTGGAAGAATCATTCAAGGTCCTCACCACTCTACAGGAGGACCCGAACATACAGCACTTAGAAACAGAGGCATGCGAGCTGCAGCAAAGATATGATGATATAAAAGGGACCACAAATAGTGGCCCTTACATAGAGGCTCGTGCGGATGCAACAGGAAAAATCACTCAAGGAGCAGGTAGATGCGGCGCAACATAAGGAAGCAGTTTTGAAGGCATTCGTATAGCCTTGGATCGATGAGGCATTCATCATTACAGCCTCGATCAAAGCCAAGCTCGCGCAGATGAAGGGAACGCAGGAGCATATGTAGGGAAGTAGTTTAGGTACCGCGGTCTCTGAACAGCGCGTGCAGGAGATACAACAGGCAACTGCTCAGTGCACTGCCGATCTTGCAGCAATTCAGGTAGAGTTGGGAGGTCTCCTTGCGAATATCTCCACATCGATAGAGTGACTTGAGGGCGAGTCACAATGTTTGCGTTGGGGACCTGTTGGGCGCGGGATCCCCCAAGGGAATTTTTGGGGCTTAAAGCCCTGATTTTGATTAAATCCGATGTAAAGACTACGCGTTTTGTGGGCATGGAGCGTGAGCTTGTAAATGAGTCATAGGGTTGTCCGCCCTCATTTTTGTAAGTGTAATGTCGGCTTTAGAGATCTAACCATGGTCCGTGGACCATGGGATTGTATAAATAGAGTGAGGCTCTAAGTTGCAAATCAGTGAAAAGAAGAATAATGAAGTAATAAATGGAGAATTGAGTCTTATCTAAGTGTAGAGTCGAGTCGTTGGGTCGTAAAGTAGGAGAAGAATCAGCAGTTGAGTGCGTAGAGGCCTAGTAGTCCAGAGTTCAGTGCGCGGACCCCTACAGCTGAGTGCGCAGGGCGAGTCGAGTCTGTAACCGTTGGAGAAGTAATAAAGAGAAGTTTCATATCATTTCTGTGTATCTTTTTCCTATTTTGTGCATTGAATGTATTGGGTATAAATTGCAATTTTACTATTTATATGCTACACGAACTTATATGATTGTGTTGATTAAGTGAATATAAGATAAAGTATCTGTTTACGTGAAGTTAATTAATAGTTATAAGAAGATAAGTAAGATACATGGTGTAACTTGGGGAAATAGCACAGAACGTTGCCCTAGCAGTGTGAAAGCACCTCAGCCCCTGGTTAGGGCTGCGCGAAGGTAATTATAACAGATCGCGAAGGCCTCACAAGTCAGGATCGTGTGCGATGTGACCTACACGAAGGTATTCATAGTTGGACTAAATCGACCCCTCAGACATCTCAAGGGTGCAGAAACTTGTTTCTAGCATCCCCCCATACTGCTTCAGGTGAGACCTCAGTCCGGCTCCACGGGTTGTTGCCGAAAGGGCCAGTAGTGTAGGGATTTGTTTGGCTAATTAACACCGAACCTGGTTCAGGCCCCCTCAAGCCAACATAACAACACATGATATGACTGTGGGCTGATGTTATCTCCATGCCCTTCTTCTACCCCCCCACCGATGGTTCCATGAATTGTGATTTGGCCTGGGGTCATTACCCTGGGCGTTAACCATTCGCCTTGACCTCTCAACGCCTTTGAATTTGGTTTTGGAATTACCACATGACATGTGGCTGGGTTAGTCGGGTGCGCTCATGGGCCTAGACCTCTCTCCCAACTGCTAAATCATGCCTTATTAAATATAAATTGTCTGTCATAAATAACAAGACTTAACATGTGGCCTAACAATAGAGTGATGGGATTATGACCATGAGGTCATGTGGTAAAATCCTATAGGGTTAATTGGTTGAAATACCAAACTTTTGGTCTCATTTAGAGTGCCACATGGTGCCCTAGGATTGGTCCACATGTCACTCTATGATTGGCCCATCCCAGAAAGCCTTGACCCAATAACGATGCACCAAGTGTCCCTGTATGACTAGTCCACGAGTCGAGTTCTGACGGCTCTAATACTGCCTGACCAACTGATGATGCTAGCATGACATCATCATATGGATTACCACGTGGCATACGTACACTACCCAGTCAACCCTACAAGTTGACCTTTTAGCTATTTGCCAAAAAAATAATAATGTGATAACTTCCTCATACAGTGTCGGATTGAGGCAATTCAAGCATCATTGGAATTAAAACGACGAGATATATGATTTGCCATTGGTTTTGGAATATTTTGAGCACTTCCATTTTTGAGCATATTTTTATCCCCTAGATCATCATGATTGGTTGGAGTTCACACTACAAATCTCTATATTCCTCTTTTTTCCTCTCTGATATTATTTTGAAGGTCTAGTTCAAATATATCAACTTCTTTCCCTATGTTTTAAACCTCTGTGGTCGTTATTCTGATTTCATTACTTTTTGAGAGGATTCAATTTCTGCTGGTGGTCTCTACAGCCATTATACCATATTAGGGGTGATCTAAAATTCACACTATTTATCAGAGAAGTATATGGGTTGTATCCTCAACAGGATCCTTAAAGTCGGTATTTCTAGATCTTTTTTCTTCTCACGATCTCATAGACATTATGCCTAACAAATTGCTTCCTACCTAGAGCAAAAATTGATCAAAGGCAAGCATGGTGACTAAAAGACTTGATATATTTCTCTCCTCTGAAGTTTTATGGAATTCAAGTTACTCCATAAAATAAATAGTGTCATAGGGAGGATTTATTATCACAGACCTATCTTACTACTAGTATGCCCAAGGGGGAATAGAAATTGCATCCCATTTCATTTCAACCCATCTTGGATCATGGAGGAGGACTATAGTTCTCTCATCCACTCTTCTTGGAACCTTTTTTCCTCTCATGAGCCTCTCTCATACATGAAACAATTCATTTCCAATCTACTTGCCATCAAGAAAGCCTCTCACTAATGGGAAAACAATCACCAAGCCAAATTAGGAAAGGAATTATGGAAAGTAGAAAAGAAACTCACAACTTGTCTCTATGTCCAAGCCATTATCCTGGTCACAGTGACATCCCTATCATATATTCTCTCATTAGAGGAGAAGTGTCATGTGTTGGTGCTACTAGAGGAAGAATGATGGCACCTAAAAAGTGAGTAGTTTGGTTAGCTTTGAGGGACAACAATACTAAATTTTTCCACCAATATACCAACTTCAAAATTAGAGGAATACCATCTAGGAAATAAAATCTGAGAATTGGAATTTACTTTTCTCCTTTGAGGAGAAAGTTGAGGCTACAACATAGTATTTCCAGTCTTTGTTGCAGGCTCCTCCAAGATTCTCCCTACAAGAAATTATCTAGGTGATCTCACTATTTACCCCTTCTATCACTGAAGATATGAACAATTATTTAACTACGAATGTCACCGAAGATGAAATTCTAGTCACAGTTGCTCCATGTAGAAAAATAAAAGTCCAGGTTTGGAAAGATTCACGGAGGAATTATGCCAAGGGTTTTATGACCTCCTCAAGGGAAACCTTCTTAAATTTGTCCAAGAATCCAAGGAACAGGACAAGGTTATAGATTCCATCAATTCTACCTTTCTTTACCTCATCCCCAAGACACAAGAGAGAAATTATTTTTCTAAATATCATCCCATAACATGTTTTATGTCCCATACAATATAATCTCTAAAGTTATCACATGCAGGCTCAAACCTATTCTCAGCTCCTTGATTTCTCCTAAACAATTTGACTTTCTTCAAAATATAAATATTATGGATGCAATCGTCATTTCCTAATGGTTTCTTCACCATTCTTATTCCATAGGTTCCAAAGACAATTCTTAAACTTGATTTATCCAAGGATTTCGATAGGGTGGATTGGACCTTCTTGCAACTACTACTTATATAACTTGGGATGTCATTATCGACAGTCAACTAGATTATGTGTTTCTTTAAATCTATTTATTTATCAACCCTCATCAATGGTGCCCCTTTAATATTTTTCTTTGCTTCCAGAGAGCTCCACTAAGGCTTCCCCTTATCCCATTGTTGACAGTTCTGAAAATATGTCAACCAAGGAGGTCTCCTCAGTATGAAGTCTCAATTAGACCTCACATAGTTTGGAGTAAGAGCCCCATCCAGAGTATCATCTTGACCACAATAACTCTAAGGTTTTCCTTGGCTATAATGAATAACACAAGAGAGTCTGCACATAACCTTTGAAATCAGCAAGAAATTTGACATTGTGAAACACCAATCACAATGTGTAAAAGGAGACTTTCACGAGAGGCGAGTAAAGAGTGAGTCTCTAGAATGAAAGTAATAGTACTATCTTTAGAGAGGCACACGAGAGCAAGGAAAGATTCATGAGTTATCTAGCGAAATAGTTCACATAGACACAACGATCATTAAAGAAAATAAAACACAAATTCAACAAGATAAGAACCAAATCCAATGAAGTAGTTCAATTTCCTTAGTACATATGAACACAATACATACCAAAAACATCTAAAGAATAGTCTTACAATATTCATGATACATGCATGAAAATATGTTGTCTCAATGAACTTTTGATCATTAGATGAAAGATCCAAGTACACAATTACAACGTCGAGTTCTTATCTCTAACAGTGGAAAATTAAATCACTTCTTGCTTCTCCAAAGAATGATCTTCTCTCCTATGCCAAGTTAGAGAAGTCAAGTCTAGCTTTCCAAAGGCTAAGCCTCCAGAAGCCCTTTTATTGAGATATGGGGTTTCTTTTATAAAAATAGGAATGAACTTTCATTTCCCTATGACTCTTGAGCTTTCCTCATGACTCTTAGACTTCTAATGTGACCTTTGGACTTCTATATGACGTTTGGACTTTTCCTAAAGATTGTTTTATCCATAAATGACTATGTGACTTTTCATATTCCACATATGACTCTTGGACTTCCACACATTAAATTTTTTCCTTTCCTTTTGATAATTACATCATTACATCCATAAATGATGTGGTAAGGCATATGGACACACATGACATTGTGATGGACCTTGTACAAGTCACAACTTGACAATGATGACATGGACTTATTGATGAAGTGGCAATGCCAAAGTGTTCCTCCCGTTTCTTTGTCTTCAATATTCATGAGAGATCTATTAATTACTTCATCTTTACCCTCCAATGGGTTGAATGATATGAAGTCTTCATATGGTCTTCATCATTGGTATTTTTTAATAAACTAGTGTCCCTTAATATTCTTGCTTGGTGATCATTTTGTTTTCCAGTATTCATGAGTATCACCTTGCATGGTCTCCTTGTAATTTTTCTTGGAAACCATCTTTTCATGTCAAGATACAATACCTACAAGTGAAATTCGCTCATGACAAGACGACATCATTTCGGAAAACCCCTAGTCTAACTCTCTTCCTAAAATCGACTCATTGTCCTAGAACTGAGTATTGGATAGGGCAGAAGGCTCAAGGATTGTGTAGCTAACACTTCCAAAGGCAAGGAGTGATGTACTGATGCTTGTGACCACTCAATGTGCAACATTGGAGGCCCAAGATATAATATTGCACAATTGGGGATCAAGGTGAGTCAAACTTTTTCATTATAATTGCACAATGCATAATTCAAGAGAGGGAGAGATTGGTAGAGGATTGCATATTTGCACAGTTCATGAAGGCAAGGAGACAATTTGTTTCTTGCAACTACACAATCCGCAGAAGGAAACTGGATGGGAGGCAAGGTTACACAATTCTAGAAGTAAGGAAGCAGTTATTAGGCACTATGACTACATAATGCAAAGTCCTTGGAGGATGTAACTATGCATTGCATAGTTCTAGGAAGCAAGGATGCATGCTTGAAACTTGTGATTTTGCAATGTGCAGTTCAAGGGGAAGAGAGAGCTCAAGTTGGTCGGGCATGAAACTTTCCAGAATTTGACTAAGTGTGGGATCAGTGAGGTAGAGATGAAACCAAGGTTGGACTTGAACATGATCACACACTCAACACAATCGATGACACAATATTAAACACTCAACACTCAGAATCAACATGATCCCCTTAATGTGACAACAAAACAACATTCTCATTCAAGTATGACACTTAAGATATACTTTACGACGATAGTTATGACACTAGTAAGACATTGCATAAAACTTTCAAAATGAGTCTAATACATGTCTACATGATATATAGGACCCATTGGTACCAAATTTTCCTCTTGAAATGAACCATAACTTTGCTTTTACAACATGCAACACTTCCCATGTCAAAAGATGACAATTGTGAAAGTAAGATAAAAGTGCTAATGACACTTGCAAAAGCGTAAAGAAAGTGAAAGTGACACGTGCTAGAACAACTATAACATTAAAATGTGACACTTATTAAAGTGAATGTAAGAAAAAACGACAGTTGCAAACATGAAATCGACACTTGAAAAAATAAAGGTGCATGAGAGCGATACTTGAGAAAAATCACCGAAGTAGAAGTACAATTGCAATCGAAGTGAGGAAGACTGTCAATGGAGGGTGCACACTAACTATCGTCATGTATTGTGCATTACATTTTGATTATGGATTATGCAGCCACTATCACTACTGATTGTGCAAGCCTTACCTTCAAGAGTTGTACAATGCCTATCTAAGATTACATACAAAGATGTGTGTTTGTGAATTCATCAAAGATAGAGCATGTGTGAGCAAGTGACTTTGACACTTAGAAGAAGACTTAACACTTTGTAAAACATTAGACAACCATGAAGTGACCATGGGACAATAGATCGCAAGATCCTCAGTAGGCTCCAAAATTCAAGTGTAAGCAAAATTTTGGAGGGTGTTTATCGCAGCGACAACACCCACCTACTATTTGTTCTAGTCACTAAAGCACTCAACAAGCTCCTAGACAATTTGAAATCCGTAGGAGACATTAAAGATATCTCTTTCTCTAATCAACTCCAAATATCACATCTTTTGTTTGTAGATTGTCCTTATTTTTTTTCAAGGGACTTGTAGAAATATACAACCTCTCAAAACTATTATGGGCTTCTTATATAAATTCACTTGCATGAACATAAATTATTAGAAATTTGTTCTTATTTGTCATAACATTTCTGACTCTTCTTTGTCTTTAGCCTTTGAGACCTTTCTTTTTCTATAGAAGCCTATGGAGCAAGGCCTCGAATACCCTAGCTTCTGCTTAGAACCCAAAAAGTATAGGAATTTTGACTGGAAGTGGCTCATAGAAAACTTTAACACGTGGATCTCATCCTAGTACAATCGTCTCCTCCCTTAGGGAGGTGGACTCATCTTACTAAAATATATCCTTCAGAGCGTTTCGATCTATTGGCTCTCTGTTGCTCAAGTTTTGAAAGGAATCCTTCACAACCTTCATAGGATTAGTTACATTTTTGTGGACAAGAGCACACACACATCTAGGGATAGCCTTGGTGAAATGGTCTAAACTTGTAGCTCAAAAAGAGTTGAGAGGTTGGGGCCTTAAGAACCCTTTCCACTTATCCAAGGCACTAGCTTGTAGAAACTTGCAAAGGCTATTGAATAAAAACAACTTATGGACAAAAGTAATGGTTTTCAATGTTATGTAACCATATCAAAAAATAAAATAAAATATGGATCAACGGCTTGAAAATTAGCCTCTTCAAGGGCGAAACCTCCTTTACATCACATAATGAACAATTATTGAATTATACAAATGACAAGACATCCTTTATATATATAGGAGTCTAAGGGGTCTCAATATAATTAGAGGATACATAAAAATTATAATAATGTAAGGACACAACAATAACATTAGTGGGATTCTATGGGGCACAACAATAACAATATGGGGGCTAAATGGTCATAACAATAACAGTAGGGGGCTAAACTAAAAATAACAATAAAGGGCTACACTAGTATTATAGGTACCTAGCATGCCCCTCTCCTTCAAAAAAATTGTTTTCCTCGACGCTTAGGTAGTTATGGATGCTTCTATATAAATTTTTCATCCTCCCACGTGGAATATTTAGTGGGTAAGTTCTTCCACTTAATGAGATACTATGAAATTGATAGATTGTGTAGTTGTGGGGTTATTTTTCCATGAATTCTTCAGGATCCAATATCATTTTTCCTTCTTCATCAAGTTCTGGCGGTACTGCCTGAACTGGGAGCTTTTCATCAATAACCTTCTTTAATCATTAAACATGGAAAACTGGGTGTACTGAGGAAGATGTAGGCAACTCCAATTTGTATGGCATAGTAAAAATCTTTTGTAACACCTTGTAAGGACCATAGTACTTCGGTGATAATTTATTATCCTTGTTAGCTTGCTTGAGGGACATTTGTTTGTATGGTTGTAGCCATAAAAATGCACAGTCACCTACATCAAAACTTCTTTCACCATGATGTTGATCTGCTTGTTGTTTCATTCGATTCTACGCCAGAGTGAGGTTATTCTTTAAGAGTTGGAGAATTTATTATTGATGCTCGATGTGATCTTCCACTGCTTGAACCTTAAAATTTTCTCTTAAAGATGATGTGATGGACAATGCATGATATCAATAAATTTCCATAAATGGGGTCAATTTTAATGCAATATGGAAGGAATTGCTATACCACCATTCAGTCAGAGGTAACCACTTGACCCATTGTGTTTGTTTATCAGATAAAAAGAAACGAATACATCCTTCCAAACATTTTTTCACTATATTAGTTTTCCCATCAGATTTAGGATGATAAGATGAGCTATGAGCTAATTAAGTACCAAGACAAGAAAATAATTCCATCCAAAAATTTCCAGTGAAAATGGGATCTTTGTCACTTATAATAATATTTGGGTTTCCATGTGGCTTTTGAATTGTTTCCATAAATGCAGTAGCAATTGTACTAGATTTAAAAGGATGAGATAATGTACAAAGTGTGCATACTTGGTAAGTCTATCAAATACCACCATGGTGACACTCTTTCCTTTAGACTTGGGTAAACCATGATAAAATCCATTGAGATATCCTCCCAACGCTTACTTGGAATAGGTAAAGGTTGTAACAGACCTGAGGTCTTAATTGTCTGAACTTTATTTTGTTGGAAAACCAAACATTCCGCCAAAAACTTTTGAATATTATATTTAAGACCATCCCAAAAAAAATCCCTTCTTGACCCTGTGGTAATTTTTTAAAAATATCAGATTTCCCTCCTTAGGGGGAGGTGTGCAATTCCAAAAGAATATTTTGTTTAAGTTGGGAATTATTATAGAGATATAAGAAATATTTGTACCATAATGAATCATTTTCCAGATAAATGTATCAGATGTATTGGGATCTAGCTGCAACTTTGAATGAGTATCCACACATCTTCGTCATTCTTCCATTCATCCCTTGCTTTAATTATCCAATCAGGTTGGATAATGGAAATGGCACAGAGCAATGCTTCCACATCCTCATCCTTTCTTGAAAGTGCATATGAAGCAACATTTTTTTCCATTTTTTGTAGATGATTTCAAAGTCATAACCCAACATCTTGGTGACCCATTTTTTCCTCTCTTCTGAAGATAATATTTGTTCCAAAAGTATTTAAAACTATCATGATTTTTTTTTACCTTGAAGTGTCTTCCCATTAGGTAAGGTCTTCATTATTTTACTGAATGTATTCCTAGCATTTCCTTCTCATAAATAGGTTTGTGTAAATAATTTCCCTTGATTAGATGACTTTCAAAAGCAATGGCTCTTCCTTCTTGCATTAAAAAAACACCAATTCCATTTCCTAAGGCATCACATTCCACAATAAAGGTTTTAGTGAAGTCTGGTGTAGCTAAGACCGATGCTTAGCACATTGCCTCTTTAATATGTTCAAAGGCCTTAGTTGCTTTTGGAGTCTAAGAAAATGCATCTTTCTTTAGTAATGTTGTTAGAGGTGTTGCTATTCTCACATAATTATTAACAAACTTGCGATAATACCTTGTCAACCCAAGAAATCCTTGAAGATGCTTTAAGGTTGTGGGGATTTTCCATTCCTTAAAGGATTTAATTTTTTTAGGGTCTACCTTAACCCCCTCATGAGATACAATATGACCGAAATATTCCACCTCCTGTACTCCAAAGAAACATTTGGAGGTTTTTACATATAATTGTTTTTGCTCCGATAGTTTGAGTACCCTATCAATATGTTGAACATGATCCTTCCAAGATTTCTTCTAGATAAGTATATCGTCAAAAAATACTAACTCAAATTTTCTAAGTAAGGGTTTGACATTGAATTCATCAAACCTTGAAATGTGGAAAGTGCATTAATAAAGCCAAAAGGCATGACAAAAAATTCCTAATAACCTTCATGAGTTATGAATGTTATTTTCGGAATGTCTTTTGTCTTCATTCTAATTTGATGATATCCTGAACAAAGATATAGCTTGGTGAAGTAAATTTATCCGTGTAATTCATCCAACAATTCATCAATCACAAGATTAAGAAATTTATCTTTAATAGTGAGCTTGTTGAGCTACCTATAATCCGAACACATACACCATGATCCACCCTTCTTGTCCGTTGATACTACTGGAGAAGAGAAAGAACTTTCACTAGGTTGAATTATACTGGCCTCTAGCATTTTTGCAATGATACATTGAATTTCACTCTTTTGGCAATATGGATATCTATAAGGCCTGGTGTTTGGAGGAAAAATTCCTGGAATCAAGTGAATATCATGATCATAACCATGAATAGGTGGAAGGACTTTGGGAGTCTCAAATACCTTAGAATGATTGTCTAAGACATTTTGGAGATCTGGATAAATAGATGATTTCGATGTTTGAACCTCTACTGATCATAATTGTGCAATTAAGCCTCATTTTTCTTGCTTTAAAATCTTTTCCATGCCATTAGAGTTGATTATCTTACCAGGTTTCCCTGTGATACCCCATAATTCAATTTCCTTTCCTTCCCAAAAAAAATTCAAGAAAAGTTCTTGAAAATTAAAAGCTATCATCCCCAAAGATTGTAACCATTGGACTCCTAGTACAACATCAACATGACCCATTGGAATGGAAAGCATTAGAATATTTAATACATATTCCCCCATGTTTATCTTGATATTATGGCACTTTCCAGAGAAATTTATAGTTCCTCCATTTGCAACCATCACTTGAGACTCTTGTGTTGGATATAGAAATGAATTCAATTCCTTGGTTATCTTACAATGAATAAAATTATTGGTACTACCTAAATTAATCAACATTATTACCTTTTTCGTCTTTGTATATCCTTCTACCTTAAGAGTTTGAGGAGTGGTAATTCCACCAATACATTACAATATATGGTTGGATTCATTTGTTCTTTCTCTAGGGTTGGTTCCTAGTGTATATCCTCTTCTTTTGATGTTTCTTATTCCTTTTATTCCTCCTCTTCACAGTCTATGTAAAATAATTTCTTCCCAGCACACTTTTTGTGGTTTCAACCTTGTAGGTTGTGGAAGGTTAGGAGCAGCAACACTTCCATATTTACAGTTGTGAGTGTCAGACTTCCTAGTTGCCATAATTGTTCTTTCAACTTTTCTTGCCACCCTGAATGCCTTGTCCAAAGAATCAGGTTCCCAAAGGTGAGATTCATGTTGGATGTTGTCTTTTAAAGTCCCTATGAAGACATCAATCCTATTCTCCTTTGGAATATCAGTTACCCTAATATTCAATTTTTGAAAGTTCTCAATGTGCTCTGCCATTGAACCCTTTTCTTTGAGATTTATCAATTGGCTAAAGAAGGTGTTTCTCTTTGTATCCTCATAATGTGCTATCATTTCCTCTGTAAAAATTGACCAAGTGACAAGTGGTTTGCAAGAATAAATCCATAGATACCATGCAAACTAATTGGGTTCTAAATATAAAGATGCAATGCATACCTTTTGTGTGTGTTTCACATCATGTAGATCAAAATATTGCTCCATCTGTAGTATCCATGTTATTGGATCCTTGTCATCAAACTTCCTCATATCGATCTTTGGAATGTGATTGGTATTCAATCCAAATTTAAAGTCTCTAAAATCATGATTAACAATCCTTTTGTTCTCATCATGAGTTCTATGGAATACCTTTTCACCATTAGGAATAAGTTCTTGTAGCAACTTTGTCAAACCTTCCTTCAAAACTTCCATATCAACTTTTATTTTTTATTCTAAATCATCCATCTTAACATTCATCATTGCTTCTAATTTATTTTTGGTTACTCTTTGTGAGAGAGAAATTTGTTGCACTTGCTCTCATAATTGTGATATATCATGTTGCATTTCTTCCTCTTCTTCATGTCTCATAGTAGAGCTTTCAAGTTTCTTACTAGGAGTATCCATTTTTCTTTCGAGACATAATGGAACCAAATAATGATATCTATGATTTACTATGCCATTTGAATTACTTCAAACTGAATTTTCAAGTAAAACTTATGCAAATTTAAAAAAATACACACCTTTTTCTTCTTTATTTTTGGCGTTTTATATTGAAACTATTGTATCTTTGTAATTTCAGATTCCTAAGGTTTGCAATTAGGTCCTGTGGTATCACTCTGATTCTTCTTTCCAATGCCCCAAGTCAGACCAATATTGGATTCTTCAATATAAAGTTATGCCAAATCTCCCATGATGAACTAATTATGGACTAGTTCAATAGAGCGAACTTGTATGGGATTCCACATGTCATTATTTCAATATTCGTCCCTAAATTTTATACACAAAAAACTAAATTCCAAACTTGTATGGGATTCCACGTGTCATTATTTCAATATTCGTCCCTAAATTTTATACACAAAAAACTAAATTCCACAAACTTTTTTCTACTTTTTATGAAATTCAAATCTGATGCTTGAATTGAAAGTTATGATTATTTTCCCTATGTCACCTATTTGAGTCTGAATTATGGAGCATGCAGAAACCCTAACTTCTTCGAACCATATCTCAAAAAATATAGCAAACCAATATCTGAAATTCCTACACAAAGTTCACCAATATCGCTCCACATGGTAAAAAATTCAGCTTCTAAAGCTTCTTAAAAAATGTTATAGCAAAAATTCCAAGATGGTCTTGAAGTAGCAAAACCCTAGAATCCAAATATCTGATACCAAATGTTATGCAACTAGATCATAAAACAGAGAAAAATATAGATCAACGAATTGAAAATTAGACTCTTTAAGGGGGGAACCTCCTTTACATCACATAAATGAACAATTCTTGGATGAAACAAATGAAAATGCCTCCTTGGTATATATAGGAGTCTAAGGGGTCTCAATATAATTAGAGCCTACGTAACAATAATAATGTAAGGACACAACAATAACATCAGTGAGATTTTATGGGGCACAAAAATAACAATATGGGGCTTCATGGGCACAACAATAAAAATAGGTGGCTACACTAAAAATAACAATAAAGGGTTACACTAGTATTATAGGGACCCAACATGCAAATATTTCAACGATCTTTCTATTATTGATAGAATTTGATCACCAAACAAATCCAACGGAGGACCCATTATCTAGAAATCAATGGTTTCATCCTTCCGCTAATTAGAAAATGGATTGCCTAGAACGTAAGGGACAAATCACGGGTTCAGATTGGACACGATTCATCAATGGGTGTTGGAAATGACTTCCAATTATTCCTCCTCTCCTCCAAAGATTGAAGGAACATAATATAGTCCACCTATTATATGTTGCATCATAGATTCCTCAGCCCCGAGGATTAGCTAGGTGGAAATCGACGCAGTCCTTTGGCCTCAATGTTAACTAGTCAATCGAATGGGGCCACTAACTTTACCAGTTAACCTGCATATTTACTACACTCAAACAAGACACCCTAGACTCCCTATGTTGGTTGAAGAATCCATTGATTAGAATCTTTACAAATAAACTTAGATACAAATCCAGTTTCATGGACTGGTATTATTCAGTGGTGGTGGAAGCTTATTTGGAAGGTCAATGCCCCACTGAAATCCAAGATCACCTCCTAGCTCGCCATATCCAACAAACTTGTTATATGGGAATTCTTATCTACACAAGGATGGAAAGGTCCAAGAAGATTCCCATTATGCAAGACTCATTTAGAATCTACATTCCACCTCTTTGTTAGATGCACTTATTCATCCCAAGTTTTATCTCCCATACAAGCTAAAGTCTCCCCCAAAGCTAGATGGTTTTCCTCCTCCATAGAGGGCTACCTCAGATAATGGCTCATGGACAGATCATTACACTCCTATTCTAGTCTCCCATATATTCTTATAGATGACACATTTAGCATGCTTGTGACTCCTTCCTTTTTCAAGACAAGGAGATCTCCCTGGAATCATATGCCTCCAAAATTATTACTCTTACTAAGGAACATCGATTGGAACATAAATATTCTCCTCAACATAATCCATAGATGCTAGAAATTGACTATGACATTCCTTATAGTTTCTTTGATGGGACCAATCAAGGGCACCTGCCCAGATGTGGGGTGGACATTGTCAAATATTTCAATCATTCCCATTTTTTATATTGGAGGTACACAGTTGGAAAAGGATCAAACAATAAAGCTGAATTTAGCGGTTTATATGTACTACTAGAGCTAGTGAATCCCAATAACATCTCAAGGTTGCAAGTCCTTGAAGACTCCAAATTGGTTATTGATTAGGCGAATGGCAGAGCCACTGTTCAGAACTTGGGGTTCAAGCATATCTTATAAGACATTAACTGGTCTCCACTTTTGAATGGATTACTTTCAACCACATACTGAGAGAATTAAATGTGGAGGTTGATGCACTCTCAAAAGAAGAACTTGGACTTCCCCTTGGCTTAGTCAGTCTACATGAGTTCCATAATGGCGTGGAAATCAACTCTATGGGTTTTCACCTCTAACATATTTTTTTTACCAAGATCTTCTATGGTTATGACTTTATGTAATGACTTAATGATAGTTGGATTTTGGTTTTTTTTACTGAATTGGTACTTTGAAATAGACACAGTTATGTTCTATGTTTTGTAAGCTAGTGATGGTTGATAACAACACTATTCACTTAAAAGGAATAGACAAAGTAACACTTATATATATATATATATATATATATATATATATATATATATATATATATATATATATATATATAGATAGATAGATAGATATAATCTTATTTTTTTCTCTTAAAAAATATGTGTCTCACATCCAAAAAAATATGTAATTTTTATGTTAAAAAAATAAATGTAAATAAATAAATTAATGCGATAATTTATGAATCAAATTAATATCTATACTTTAAATTTTAGTAAAGATAATTTGAAATTTGCACATTTGTTTTTGTGTAGTGACAATTAACCTTGATTACTTTATTTATAAATTTATTTTATTTTGAGTAAAAAAATACTAAAAATAGAGTGATAACTAACCTTTATTATTTTATTTATAAATTTATTTTATTTTGACTTAAAAGATAAAAAAAATAATAATAAATACACTTAATATAACCAAAAAAAATAAAAATAAGTAAAAAATAATATTTAATCTTAATAAAAAAATATCAAACATAATATAAATAGAAAAATAAATAAAATAGAAAAAAAAACTAATAAGAAAGATAAGAAACAAAATATATTAACATAAAAATATAGGTACACATGTAAGAAGCATTAAAAAGAGAGAGAATATATAGTGGAAATGAACCTATGAAGTAGGGTAAAATTAAAGACTTAAGTACTCAGGGAATGGGTTCACTACCCTATATGCACTATAAGAGAGTAATTAATTAACCCGATGTTATTTAAAATTAACTTTGAATTTTTAATGAATTTTTAGTTAATTGTTGAAGATTTCTTATCTTTCATCATTCGAGATACAATTGACTCTTGTGGGAAATCTCATTTGTGTAAATAGGTTGTTTTACCTAATTTACATTAGGTACAAGTCTTAAAGATAATTTAGTCAATAGATAACATCCGCCTAATACCTTATTAGGCAAAGGGATATTTCCGAAGTGTTTTATTACTACTAGATTCCATTATCTCCCATAATGGGAAGAGTTTCTTGGTCACACTTTGATAAAGAAAGTATTTTGTTTAAAAAAAACTCAAATATGGGCTATTGAAAATAATGTAACAATGACAATGTTATTATTTCATATTTGTGTCATTATTTAGGTTGGGATTATTTAGGTTGGGATCAGCATGGGCCAATTGCATTTTCTTTGGGGAAAATGTGTATGTCAATTCAATTCGAAAGATTAAATTGATTTAAATCTCTACCTAGTATGATTTAAAACATGATTCAAATCATGATTTTTTTATATATAATGGTTATGCCTTAACATTATATGTATATATGATGGTTATGTTTTGATTAAGGAAGTATGAGATTATATATAATGGTTATGTTTTAATATTATATGTATATAGATGGTTATGTCTTGATGTAGGAAGTATGAGATTTATGGTGACGATTGCAACAAGTTTAAATTCATGTCCGAGGATATGTTTGTCTACTTGAAATACACACTAAGAGAACAAGAGATGTTTATAAGGGGCCATTTTTCACAAAGTGACATTTTAGGGAATAGTAGTGAGTTAGTGCAAGTGTACAAAAATTTATACTAAAAAAATAGGAGAGGAGATGATAAAGTTGGTACAAATAAACTCCTCATATTAAGAAAATAGGAGAGGAGATGATAAAGTTGGTACAAATAAACTCTTCATACTAAGAAAATAGGAGAGGAGATGATAAAGTTGGTACAAATAAACTCCTATATGTATAGAAAATAGGAGAGGAGATGATAAAGTTGGTACAAATAAACTCTTGTAAGTATAGAATCTTGCATTAACCCTTTATTCTACAAAGATACATTGGGAAGTATTATGTTGGTAATATGTAGTGGTGCATAGGTTATCAACGCAAGTGTTTTACCTCATCAGCTCAAGATTTGAACCACTATAAAATAGTAAATGAGACATTGGGTTTGGAGTAACTTGAGGTTAATGTGGTTTTGGAGGCTTCTAGTGGTTTTGATCAAGTGCAATAGATGAAGGGTTTGTGGAGTGGTATGGAGTTTGTAGCTAATCGTTTGGACTTAGCCACTTTAAGTGTTGAAGTTCCTATTGAGTCTAGGGATCAACCTATAGAACTAATAAACACATAAAAATGGGATAAAAATGTTATTTGACGAAGGACATAAAATGAAAAAGTGGTTTTAGGAGAGGATCACATTTACAACAACTCCAATAATTCTCACATAATGTTCTTCTTAGTAGGTTCCACAACAAGTATATGTCAGAGTCAATTTAAAAAATTGGATTTAAAGTTCTTGTACTCTAATGCTTGGGAAAGGTCTAGGTTTTCATATGTTGACCAAAGGGTGGTTAGGTTTCAAGTTTATATTGGTAAAATATGCTCAAAATATCCTACATGGAAGTTGGTTTTTGGGCAAGCCATATCCATGATTCCAAGTCTCATCCACATGCTTGAATCCTAGAGCAAAATTTTTCAAGTTCATTTCCATATGGGTGAAACTCCAATGGTTTACCAATGCAGTTGTGGTCAAAGGGGGCATTGAAGGAAATGGGGGATTCCATGCAATAAAATATATACATTGATATATTCTATTTATTGAGTGTGATTATATCAGTAGCCAAAGTGATAGTGGAAAATGATGTGAGTGAGGTTTCTCCTTTGAATCTAGATCTTTATGTCGACAGTTCCTAATACATATAGGTTCTAGATTATATCAAAGTCCCTTTCTAATTTTTTTTTGTCCATGTCCATGGACATTAGGTGGAAGACATCCATGTTCTTCGAGCAAAAGAAATGGAGGAAGAAATTGGAAATAGTTGGGCATAGTCAAGGGGGGTTAAATAGAGAAATATTTGCAAAGATTTGGTACCGAGGTTGAAGTTTTCTTTGGAAGTGCCTAAAGTGGGTTAAATGGAAGTCTCCAAGAAGGAAACTAATTGAAATCCAATAAATAAACATGCAATAGGGATGTCTACCTTAAATTGGTACATAAAACTACATTTGGTGGAAGAGGAGATCTCAATTTTAGGGAATTCTAAACCACACTTGAATGCCTAGTCTCATGTTTCTCAATTAAAGTTTGTTGTTTCACATATTTTTGTTAGTCTTGTTGTAGTTATTTGAATTTGGAACCGGTTAAAAAAGAGGTTTGATTATGCCCATTAAAGAAACTAGGGTAGGTATCTAGGGCTATATCTCCCTCTAGGGGGTTAGGGGCTATGAACGAAAAGTTTGTAAAACTAGCAAGAAAGGAAAACACCTATTTTATTTCCCCATATGGTCACCCTTTTAATAAATCCATCTCTTTGAGTGATTATATTCTAGGGTACTTGAGGTCAATAAATGGTTTGAAGCATCATAATTCTTGTAGCTTTTAGTTGAGGTATGGAAAGGGGGAAATGAAGTTAGCTACAAATGTTTCATCTTATTATTTAGGGCTTGGGATAGACCCTATAAAGAGTGTAACTATGTCTTTAGTGGGGAGAAAATATTTTCTTAAATATGTAAATGTAAAGGCAACTAGAGAGATACAATAGGGTAATAAAAATAATATAGCATAGGTCTTTAGAGTAGGATAATCCCTTTTAAGGATGTTAAATAATGATTTTAAAATTGAATGTACGATATCTTGGTACTCCCTCTAAAACCTAGCCACTGTGTACTTGGTAGAAGTACACAAGTTGCATAGAATTCTCTAATAGAAGTCAATAGGAGAATGGAATAAGCTTATTGGGAAGTTATTACAAGATTGTGACTTATTAGCCTCAGATGCCATAGGAAACTTGGGGGATTTGGTTACAATTTGGAGAATGATTATTTCTCTACTAAGTGATCCTTCTTTTATATAAATCTTTTGGGTGGAATTCTTAATAAAGGAGTTGGGATTCAAAATCTATGTTATTAAATTTTATGGGACATATAATAATAGACAAGAGTTGAAGGATGGTATCTTTACATAGCAGTGGATTTAAGAGGGGTGTGTAATCATTAGTCCAAATGTTAATTTAACTATGGGAAAGGAAAAGGTGCTAGCATAGTGGGGTGACCAAGGGTTCAGAGTTAAACCAACAAAACCCCCTCATACACCAACATTTTCAACACTTGTGAGAAGGTGAGGTCTTACCCAAGGTATATTGATGGGTTTTCAAGAACCTTTGAAGGTTATTCAAAGGAAAAGGGGAATAGATAAGATGTTGATTCAAAATAACCCACCCTTAACTATGGTATTTGTCATACATCACAGGTATATTCATTAAGCATAATTGCATTCAAACAACTTTACAGCATGACTGGAAACATTCCCAATTAACCATGATGCAAATCGATCAAGTGAAAACACATTGTCTAACCAGCAAAGAAACTATTTGACATAAGTTCAATATGCAAGGGAAAAGCTAACTCCATTGAAAATAGGGGAACATAGCTTCATTCATTCATCAACACTTTTATTTGCATTATGCCTCAACCAGAAACTATCCACATAGGACATTAGACAAAAAATTTGCAAAGACCTTGTAGCTCATTCATACAAAACGCATATACAACCGAACCATGAAAAATAACACATAACCTACAGATACTTCATATCAACAAAAAATGACATTAATACACATTATAACAGGGTATCATACACATGAATGAGAGAAATAATACCATCATTTTCCATGTTGTATTAACCATCCAACCACAGTAAAATTAGCAGAATAAGTGTTCAAGAAGATATCAAAGGGGAATAGAATGAAAAAGAAACAAAGTCTAGCCAAACAAATAGTGTATAGAGAACCATCATCAAGCTACCAAAGTACTAACAATAGAGCAACAATAGAACGTAAACAACAATAGAACCATCCATAATTGGCAGTAGTTCTTTATATAGCTTTGGTCTTTAGCATTTCACTCTTGGGAATCTTCATCCATCTTCCCCTAATTAGTTTCCCAAGTACATGTTGATCTGCAACCAATTTCTTAACCATATTGGGTTGAACCACAACAAATTGCATGCCCACAGCTAACTAACCCATATAGCTAGAGAGTGAAATATTGACAGTCGCATCTTTCAATTACATCCCAATATTTGTGGCTTCTGGCACACATATGCGTGGTGTCTCGGACATATGTGCAGAATGCTTGTATGTTTATGTGTTGTGTATGGTATGCCTGATTGCTTCTATGTTGTGCACGGTATTCGTTATTTCCTCCTTACCCCATAGTTTCTCCATACTTAGCCAAATTTTCAAAATTTTGTCCTTTTTCCACCTTGGCCCCAATAGGCCCCCAACATTATTCATGGCTCACCCCCAATCCACTTTTCTCTGATTTCATGCAGAGTTAAGGGATTACCTGCTTGGTATTTGATTAAAATTATTCAAAATTTTGTTTTTTTGTTGCCACTTGTTGTTTTGATTCCTCTTCTTGACCAAGAATAAGTTCTACTACTTTGACAGGCATGGGCATTAAGAAAAAGACCTTATTTTATTCAATTATTTGTTTTGTTGTGTTTTTTGCCACAACAATGTTGTTAGTGACCTAAATTGCTTCATCTTGCAACTCTTCCAGTCTTTGTTTTAGCACCTATTGATTTTTCCTTAGCTGATTAATCTGATTTCCCAAAGTTGCACTCTCCACCAAGCTAGTTAATGTTAGGGTAGTGACAAAGTGGTTAGACTGCTACAAATTGTTTCACTCCTTTGCTATGCATTCTAAATTTGAGATACAAATTCCTTTAACTCAACGTTGTCATTCATCTTATTCCAAATGTCTAATCCTACCTCGTACAATTGACTACATTCTATGGTAAATCCTCGAAAACTCTTGAACGATGCAAAGACTTCATTCTCCTTTTCTCTCCTTTGCACCTCTTCTGGTGGATTGGCCTGCTTTACCTATAGTTGTAATTCCTCCACCTTTGATTTTATGCCTTGAACAACCTCCTCAATTTTCGATAGCTTCACTTTTGCAGGAATGTCAATATCCATTAGGACACCCATAAGTTTGTTGTATACTTCCTCTGCTACCATTCTAAGTGTTCCCTCTCTCTCTTTGGCATGTTGTCACGCTTCTATTTATTGCATCTGTATCACTTGAAAAGCCTCATGCTCACCGATGAGCTAAACCAAGTTCATCGAGGTTGCTTGTACTCTGAATTGTAATTCCTTTGGAATATGCTATTGCAATATATGTAAAAAAAAATCATAGTTAATTGTGAAAAAATTAAGTCTTCCTGGTGTTGGACACCTAATCCGCTAAGGATTGGTGTGATGGAATGTGAACAGTCTAAGGGAGTCCAAGAGACCTTGGAATACGAAACCAAGGGTCATATGAATGTAATATAAATGTATATCATATGAATAGTAAAGGCATCTAATGTTCTATCTTATTTTTTGTCGATTCCATGTGTGTTTAACATGGTATCAGAGCCAAGATCCCAGTTTAAGCTTCTCCTTGAATAGTGTTGGCCTGTGTTGCATACAAATCTGAAAATCAAATAAAAAACGCTCATTGCCATCTTTTCCCGTCAGTGAGGTCTCCAATTTTAGTAATATTTCCCTATTCTCTCCTTAGTCTGCGATTTTATTCTGTCTAAGGCCCGTTACCTCTTCCTAGTCTATAATTTATTCAGAACCTTTGTGTTATATGGCTATATGCGCTGGTTGGAGAGCATGAGATGAATGATTGTGCTTTGAACAAGTCACTGGTTTGTGTGTTGTATTGAAGGGAACCTAAAATGTTGAAATTGTCTTCTCCATATGTGCGCTTAACTATCTTCTTCATAAGAATTTTGACCCAAAATTGGAGTTGAATTCTCTGCCCTCTATTGAAATAGAAAAAATGTGCAGTCTCTGTTGACAATGTCCTTTGACCGCTCTTCCATTCTGAAATTATCTATCTCACGTGACCATTTCTGTCAAAAGGATTTTCGATGAGCATTTCACATGCCACTTACATACTTTCAATTTACTGCAACTAGAAAACACTCCTCATGCGGTCTTTGTGATAGTTGTTACTGCTCGACCTTGAATTGTCCACCGCTATGGAGTATTCAATTTGCTCCATAATGTAAAAAATGTCAATTGGATGAGAGCATGTTCCTTCACTTATTTTCATAGACTTTTTTCTGTTTTCATCTTTGAGAAATCATTGATCTCAAGATAGATTATAATGTAATCTAATGCCGATATGGAGTGAGATTTATGTGTTTCATTTGTGAAAGGGATCGTTCACCGACTGGTACAATCGCTTTATTCTTCTCTCGGGTTAATGGGTAAGCTAATGCCGAACCATAGTGTAAAAATCGTGAGTGGAGAAAAATCAAGTGTAAGCTCTCACTCATAAGGCATGGTCTTGTTTCTTTTGATCCTTGACATTGAGTGCAGGCATTGAGAGGATGCAAAACACAAAATCCACGGAATCACCAACTCTACGTCCATCTCATTTGGAACACCACCTCTCTGAAACTGAAATCTGGTCCTGCTGAAAGTTGAAGACAATTCGACCATAGGGTTTGAACTTGGGTCGGACAAATAAAAAAATTTAAATCGTATTCTGTGGATAGAGTTGTATAGGGGTGTTTCTATGGTGATAATTATGCTAATTACAGTGTTGATCCACGTGTTGGTTGATTGCACTAGCATAGTCTATCACTGACATTGTTTATAGAGTTGTCACATATTTGTTCATTTATTTCTTTCTTGGCGTGTAGAAAAAGATGCATTTAGAAATCACCAACGCAATTAATGTGAAGTCCACCTGGAAGGTATCAAGAAATGGAATTAATTCATCCATGAATTCTCAAGGATTACTGGTTTACTATTCAAACCGAATATAAAACCTAATCGTTCTCTCTCAATAGGTCTTCAATGATTCAGAGCTCTAGACGCCTGGTCCTTCATGATGGTCGATGCTAAAGAAATAGAAATTTGTAGCCAACCAGTGTATTGATTAAAATCCATACGATGTGAATGGATTGTTGGATGTGTATGTAGATGAAGTAGTGATTTATTCATTCTCTACATTAAAGAATGAGGCTAAGTATCATTAAACACTCTTCAAACCCTGCATCGATTATGGTTTATGCGCTGTGAGTACATTGAACACGAATTAGGTTCATTCTTTTGAACCGCCAAAGCATACAATATTATTTGAGTTGAATTAGTTCATGGTGTTTCCATTCCACCAATTTCATGCTAGCGCTTACATTGCAATATGATGGAAGGGCACAATTACTAAAGCTTCTCTCACATATTGAACTCTCCAAATGAACTTATTGTTTATTGACCTAGAGTGGAGAAGTGTGTTTTTTTCAAGTCCATATTTCGTGTAGGAATTTATTAATTAGCGGACAAACAGGAAAATCATTTTTCAAGGATAATATTTATTGCCTATAAAAGATTATTGATTGAGTATATTTCCTTCTTATCATTGGGAACATTTAATTTTTGAAGAATATTGCATTGCTAGCTATTTACCCTTACAAGTACATTTGTGGTCATTTGTTGACCTGAGTTCGTTGAATAATAGTGAAAATTCATGGTTGATTAGAGTTACTGAAAACTATAATCAAGTCCACTGCTGACAGTATAGTCAAAATTAGCAAAGCCTCTCTTTCGAACATTCAAACCTATCTGCAAAATTCACATGAAAAGATAGAGTTTCTACAAATTGAATCACAATTATAGAGAGATGAGTTACAACAACGTAAGAAACATTTTGAACTTATTGAGATTGAAACAAACTACCATTAGCTGCTAGAAAGTGTTCTCCATCAACAACTAGAAATTGATCAAATCAATAAGCCCATCTCGGGAGTTGATTTTCATGCCGATGTAGATGTTCAACCTGCACTTCCCAAGCCAATCATCAAGCCTTGGGAAGATATTGTCAGCTAGAAGCACAACACAAGTCTTGGATATGATAAGGAGGCGTCCTTTTATATTCCAGATTACTCAAAACCCATCAAATTTCAAAGTGCATGATTTCTTCATGGTAGTTCATCTTCACCTGTTCTAGATTCTGCTCCTCCACATTCGCAGCCAAAGTTGTCAAATGCCAACATTGTGACTGAGTCAACCATGTGAAAGATCATTGTTTTGATCTTCATGCATGCAAGAATTGTGGTCAATACACTCATTTTTCAAACAAATTCTTCAAAAACAAGCCTCCTGCAAGAACAAAGATTCAACTTGGATGGATCGCTTCTTAGTAATGGGCTTCGACAACCAAGAAGATATTTCATTTATATGTCAAAATTTATTCTAGAGTATTAAAAATTCTTGCAATTGAGTTTTCTCCATCATCTCACCTTGTATATGATAGGGGTGGAATTTATGGTTATCTACAAGTTTCAAAGATACATCAAGCGAGCCTGAGCAACAACCTGGACCTGTTGCCTGGGCCTACAGCTAGAGATAGCCATACCCAAATTCAGAGTTGTATCCAGAGACACAGAAGCCCCTGAACATTCATATGCTTGGTGGCCTACCTTAAACCACTACAGGTTGTAGACCTCCCTTCTCCAGGTTGAAGGTCTCCCTCTCCAAAGCATTCGAAACATTTCCTATAGTAGAAGACTTCAACTTCTTTCCAGATTTGGAAGAGCTCTGGGAATCGCACTAAGAATTCATTTGGTTGGTGGCCTTCCTTAAACCATTGCAGGTTGTAGACATCCCTTTTCTAGGTTACGGGTCTCCCTCTTCAAATAATTAGGGACACTTCCTCTAGAAGAAGATTTCAGCTTCTTGCCATATTTGGAAGAGTTCTAGGAACTGCACTAAGCGTTCCAGTGTTGGTGGTATTTTCCTCTGGGATGATTCTAGGTTAATTAATCATGCCAAAGCATCTAAAATGTTTTGTTTGTTTTAAAGCTTTTTCTGGATGACCAATGTTATGAACATTTTGAAAACAGGTGCTTAAACCTTAACAGTTGCCAAATAAAATGAAAGGGTTGTTTATTTGTCTAAAATAGTTAATTGGTTTTAATTGAATGAATAGCAGAGTCTTAAGGAATTACAACTTACTAAATATTCAAACATAATATTTAATTGATTATAAGAAGGAAAGTAGGTAAACAATGTTTTCCTGGTCAACAAAATATATTTAATCTAATGCATATGGGTGTGACAATTTATTGATATAGAGGAGTTTATAATAACAGACAGTTTTATAAACTAATCCCTAATTATTGTTTATAACTTCATGGGGGTTTTAAGATGGACCGATGTTCAGTTTGATCTTACCCAGATTTCTGCATAAAAACTTAAATACATCAAGAAAAACATAATGAAATGAACACATAAGAAAAAATTACAAGGAGACAAACTATTTGAGGAAAATTTAGAATCCTTTCATTAATTTGAAGAAAATCTCCAGCTCGATTGCAATTCTACTTTGAAAGCTCATCCAAGGGTTCAACCCTTAATAACTTGAAGGAAGAGTTATTTATACAAAATGAAAGATCTTCTAGAGACATTTTTAAACAAAATACAAAAATAGTACAAAATTATAGGAATTCTAAAACTGTTGAGTGTTGGCGCTATCTTTAAGGAATCCATTGGTGATCTGGTCCCAGAAAATTGTTTCCTAGCTGTTTGTCAGTTCGTGATGAAAGTTACTCAATAATTTCACATAGGTGATCCCACCTATATTCACTTGTTATAGAAATATTAACCAACTTCCTGTAAACTTCATCAACCTCAGTATACTTTTAAAAATTAGGCAGATTAACAAATATATGTTTGATTTCATGCTTAATTATTAAATAAAAATCCAAAGCTTCTAATGTTTCCTTCCCTGTAAGGCGACCCTTTGTACCTGCGTATCTAGCTTTATCAGTTGCAATTGCATAAAGTTGTTGACAATATTCCTCCAAACTGATCAACCTGTCATCTAGTGTCACTAATCCTGGTAGTCCTCTTTCGTTGAATAAGTTGAACTTGAAATGAAACCTTTGGACAACAGTTTTCAAGGCTTGGCACTTAGTCTCTAACTGAGTCATGAGATTATTTTTCTGCACAACCTTCTTAATCTCCAAAATAGTTTCAGTCCTATCCATAATCTGAATCTGCTCCAACTCGGATCTAGTTTTTGAATTTAGAACTTTAATCGTGTCTGCGGCTTCACTTGGTTTATCTTTAAGAATTTCTCTAACTTCTTCAATAATTGTCTCGCACCTATTTATCAGCTCTTCCTATTCAAAAATAATCTTTATGGAGGGCCAAACTTTAGTTATAGCCCGACTGATATCTGCCCAAATACTTTCCTTGGCTTGGGCCAAGGTCTGAGCCATTAATGACCCATTTTCGAACTCTTCTATCCTTCTGGTCAATCTATGGGCCTTTTGCATCTCTTCGATATAAAGAGTGTCATTTTTAATCTTCCTAGTCTCCAGATTCTTAAATTTCTTGTGAAGCCTTTCATTCTCTTATCTCTGGAGAGACAGTCGTTGGGTCATGGAAAAGGTATGCATTTACTATTAACTTATTATACTTTTCCTTTATTCTTATCCTTTCTATATCCCAATGCGCTAATATATTAAGAATTTTCGGTAAGAAATACAGAAATTATCTGCAGTTACGCTTTGGCTAATTATTACCTTCCTTTCTGTAGGAAAATCACAAAAGGGACAAATGCTGTTCCCTGTGAAGAAATAGCAAACATCGACAGGCTAAGGAAGGAACGCGGCGGTTGCGGATACGTCTAAAAGCAAATCAACAGTATCAACTCGCGAGAGATCTCTGAAGTTAGAAAATTGAGTGAATCCCTCAGGATCGAGAGATCCTAAGGGATCATTTTTATCATTTATCTTTTTACCCCTTTCTCATTATAAAAGGCAACGATTGTAAGCAGAAAGGGGACGACTGTTGTTATTATTATTGTAATTCTTAATTACAGACTTTCGTTGTAGTGAAGAACGCAAATACGTTGTAATACTCTTTCATGATTAATACATAAGAGGAGTTTTTGTTCCTTTTCATTTATCTGAAGTAACCAGCAATGTACGCTGGCAGCTAAGGGCCCGGCTTCTGGTGGAATTCACTGCTTCACCTGTGTCATATATTTTCAATTATTGCAAGTGTGACAGTTTGATAGTATTATTGCTTTCTACTATTTTATTTCGTTGTTGTTCCTTATTTCTTTGCATTGACAGAATAGCTCTGTTTTATATAATTTACAGCATTGTTGTTTAATTAGTTTCCTTTCGCTTTGGATTGAGTTTCCTAGATAAATATCCTGCTCGATGTAATCAACTGTAATGAGTATTAACTAATGAGTAGTGCATTTGATTTAAATTCAATTAGTTTCTAAGAGAAGAGTTATCATTGTTGTACTCTTAACTGATACTGTTGTTACTTGAATTGCATATTGTTGTTACCTGAATTGTTGTAGGATTTGATTTCATTAAAGGATTGAGTTTTATTTTAATTGAAATTAGAATTTACTTGTTGCATCCATTTACTCTTGTATTTAAAAGATCTATACTGCAATTTAGAAGCATTACTCTCTAAGTTAAATAGTTGCCACATACTTTGTACACTCTTGAAATAGAAAGACTTGCCCAGATTGATAATTAATGTGAGGATAATTAGGAGTTGAAAAGGCACCTTTTATCCATCAACATTTTTGCACCGTTGCCGAGGAGAGTGTAGCCATTTCTAAGGAGTAATGTACATCTGATGATTGTTGTTGAAGAATAATTGCGTTTTGAAAATGGAAGGTAAGAACCTACATAACGAGCAAGTAAAGTTCCTGCTCCTCCGCCTGCTTTTCAGCACAATTACAGAAATCTAAAGTAGGTATTTGCTACTTATCTGTTGGGAGAGAAATAAGTATTAAAAACAAAAGGTAAGAACCTGCGTACAGAGCATGTAAAATGCCTGCTCCCCCGTCCGCTTTCTAGCAGAATTGTTAGGAACTTAGGGTAGAGATAAACATTTGAATTGTTTGCATGAATGACTAAGAAGAAAAAAACCAAAAACAATCCAATTCCACTACCCAAACCAGACAGATCTAAGGGACCAGTGACCCTTGGATGATCAACATTCATAGACGACATCTTAAAGAAAGTCGAATCTCAACCATCAGTAGGTCCTAGAAACGTTCCTTCTAGACAACCTAATGTCTCCCTCTGGGCCACAGGCTCACCATCTGTAGCCTACGCTGAGGTCCATAGCAAAATAGTGGGAACTGAACAGAGTTTTCAAGAGATTGAAAATTCGCGCCCAATTTCCTCACAAGAAGGGAATTCTTATAATATTCGTGAAAAAGGAGGAGAAACAGGGGAAACAGAGGAACCAAGATCCCCTTAGGTAGTAATTCAATAAGGAAGACCTAGTATCCCAGATTGAGGGAGTGCTATTAAGATCATTCCCACCCCTTCTAATCATCCTAGGAATAACTCTCTAGAGATCTCAGAAGGGTATTGGCACATATTTGATCAAATGACCAACAACCCACAAACACCTCAAACCTCTACATTGCAATATCCCATTGTTGACACAGTAGTCAACGCACCCATGAAAGCTATCCCTCTCTAAAATATTCCCACCTTTCATGGATTAACATCAGAGGATCCAGATGCATTTCTGTTTGAATTTGATGTATTATGTCAGGGTTATGATTATACCACCGACCCCCAAAAACTAAAATTGTTTCCTTCCACATTGAAAGGAGCAGCCTTGCGTTGGTTTATGGGATTAGGTGGTGGCACAATAAATGATTGGGAACAAATGAAAATTGCTTTCCTAAAAAAATATCAGGGCTATTGTAGATCTAGGGAATTGAAAGACGAAATATTCTAAATGGTAGCAAGACCCAGTGAAACATTAGAAGAATATGTGGAACAATTTCAATATAACCTCCGGCGGTCTCCCTATGCAACTTTGCCTTTACCTGATAATGTGCTAAAAACTACATTGATTAAAGGGATGAAAGAACAGTGGATAGAAACATTAAATATTATGGGAAAGGTGATATATATCAAGAAGAATATGCTGACATTATTAAATTGTGTATCAGGTCCTCAAGAGGCAGTACGAGATTGAAACCAGCAGAACGCAACATGACCACTAGGCACAACAAAATCTCTGGTGGAGGTATAACTCATGCAGATATTGGAAACCTACTGGAGGATTTTAAAACAAATATTTTGGAAACTTTGACAACCCAATTGGACATTACACAAGCCAAACAAAAGCAGGAAGAAGCAGAACAAAACTTGGTGATATTCTGTCCTAGATGCAGGAAGAAGCATAGTCACAAAGAATGCCCACTAGATATGGTGCAAACTTGTGCCATATGCACTAAAGATCATACCACAGAAAGCTACCCATCACTCCCAGGGTTAAAAGCAGTCTATAAGGAGGCAGAGGAAGAAACAAAACCAGTCTACCTGCTAAATCAGCATTGCCAATGGCAACCACGACAAATAGGTACGCCGACTGATCCATCTTCTTTCTTTCAAACTTCACAATATAATTCGCAACAATACCCAGGATCCATGTGGCAGAATCAGCCACCTTTTTCCAATTGGCCACAACAACCATTCCCTATGCCATCTTGGCCCAACCAATCAAATCAAAATAACAATTGGCCAAATTCCTCTTACTTCCCACCGTTTTGGCAGAATAATGCATATCAATCCCAATGGCCACCCTCGACTTCACAGAACCAAAACTGGCAGTCAAGCTGGCAAAGACCTACAAATCAGCCAGCAAGAACAATCCCCCTACCTCAACCCACACTTCCAGCACCCTACACATTGCAAAAGAACCCTCAGACCAACCTACGACCGTAGCTCCCAACCCAACCCAACCCGAACCCCAACAACAGACCGGTTCAATCTGTGCAAATTATTGAAGGACCAGAGCCAGAAACCGAGTTAAGGGAGTGCAATGAGCTTCAATTAAGATCTGGGTGGATAATAGAATTAGAGGGGGATAAAAATAAACAAATTGAAGATCAGTTACTTGTAGAAAAAGCACCACAAGTGGAGAACATGGTTAAACAGAAAACTCACGATCAAACGATCACCTCTTCTCCACCATTCCCAGAAAGATTAATCATACCACACCCACTTGAATATCCCGATTTTGATCTTCTGGGAGAATTGAAAAAATTTTGTATAAAAATACCACTCCTCCAAGCTATTCAAGACATTCCAATTTATGAAAAAACTATTAAGGAATTGTGTATGAAAAAGCCAAAGAGGAAAATAAAAACAACCCCAACTGTCCATGTAGTCAGTACCTTATCTGACTTACTATCAGGCAGAGAAACACCTGTAAAATATGAGGACCCAGGAAATCCTATAGTCACTATGCAAATAAATGGATGATCCTTCCCCAATGCATTAGTCGATTTAGGAGCAGCAATCAATATTCTTACAACCACAACTTGTCAAAAGCTTGGCATTACATCCTTGGACCCGACCACGACCGTGTTGGAACTGGTTGAGCGATCAATAGTCAAACCAAAAGGCACATTACAGGATGTGTGGTGTTAATAGACTCCTGGGAATACCCTGTAGACTTTCTGATCATCAATCCTAGAAACTAACTCGATGGACATCCCCTAATTCTAGGTAGACCTTGGCTAGCAACTGCGGATGCTTACATAAGCTATCGAACAGGAAGCATGACTATAGAAAGAGGAAGAAATGTGAAGAATTTAGCCTTATATCCTCTAACTCAGCCAAGTTTAACAATAATCAAAACCAGAAAACAACCTGTATCATATCTAACTGAAAACATTAGATCACCACTAACCATAGAAGATGCTCTCGAATTTAAGGATCAAACAGAAGATGACATCATTAACACTTACATTAACCAACCAGATGTTGTATCCCATCTAAAATGTCAAATGATCGAAGCAGCCCTTGATAATGAAATAGAAGAAGATCCCATAGAAGATATTAACGATCAATCAATACCAACAACTTCTTTTATAACAACAAAACCATAGAAATTGATCCAGGAAAAACTTTGAATATTAACAAAAATCTGACTACTGACCAAGAGCAGAAGCTTGTTCAACTCCTAAGAAAATATAAAGAGGCCTTTGCATGGGATTACCTAGACATGAAATGGATTGATCCCCAATTATGCATGCACCACATTTATACAGAGAAAGACGCCAGGCCCATTCAACAACTTCAATAGAGGTTAAATCCTCATCTTAAATATATTGTTAAAGCTGAACTACAAAAATTGTTAGATGTAAACTTCATCTACCCCATATCTGATAGCAAATGGGTCTCTCCATTAATAGTGGTGCCGAAAAAGAATGGAAAGTGGCATATATGTGTTGACTATAGAGAGCTTAATAAAGCAACCCAAAAAGACCATTTTCCCCTTCCGTTCATTGACCACGTCTTGAACACATTGACAGGGAAAAAATTCTTTTCTTTCCTAAATGGCTTCAGCGGATACAATCAAATTCAGATTGCCCTTGAAGATCAGGATAAGACTACCTTTACCTACCCTTGGGGAACATTTTCTTATAGGGTCTTACCTTTGGGGATGTGCAATGCACCTACCACATTTCAAAGGGCTATACTTAGCGTTTTTTCAGATTTAATAAATGAAGGGCACGAGGTGTACATGGATGACTTTACACCTTACGGAGATGACTTCGAGCCAGCGTTACAAACATTAGAGAAAGTTCTGCAAAGATGCATTGCCACCAGACTTTGTTTAAGCCATGAAAAATGCCACATGATGATGACCGAGGGCCTCATCTTGGGTCACTATATCTCAGCAGCTGGAATCCATGTAGATCCAACAAAAATTCAGATAATTCTTTTAATACCTACCCCTTCAACACAAACTGAGGTACGCAGTTTCCTAGGATTTTCTGGCTATTATAGAATATTTATAAAGAATTTTTCTCAAATTGCTGCACCACTATATGCATTAACAGGAAATATTGATTTCGTTTGGACTGATAAATGTGACAGTGCTTTTGAAGTTTTAAAACGACTTGTATCAACAGCCCCAGTATTAAGGGGCCCAAACTAGGATTTGCCATTCTAGATTTCATCTGACGCTTCAAACACAGCCATTGGAGCAGTTCTTGGCCAGGAGGAAGATAAAAAGCCATATGAAATATACTATATCAGCAAAAATCTATCTCCTGCTGAATTAAATTATACTGTTACTGAAAAATAATTTTTGGTTGTAATCTATGCTATCAATAAATTTAGACATTATATAACAAGATACCCTGTGGTTTTATACACTGATCACTCTGTTATTAAATATCTAGCTAATAAACCTATTACAAATGGAAGAGTAACAAGATGGTTGATTCTTTTGCAGGAATTTGATATCACTATCAAAGGTCGACCAGGAAAAGAAAATCTAGTAGCAGACTTCCTTTCACGAATGCTAAAGACAGATGACTCAGCAGCAGTAGAAGACCAGTTTCCTGATGAACATTTATTTACTGTAACTGTGAAAACACCGTGGTACATGGATGTCACAAATTACTTGGCAGTGGGCAAGTTACCCAAGCACCTGACGCTTAATGAAAGAAAACAAATAGTACAATGCAACACGTGATTCTCTTGGATCGAAGGCTATTTATTTCATACAGGGGCTTATATGCACATTAGAAGATGCGTCAGGGAAGACGAGATCTTCGACATCCTGAAAGCTTGCCACGATGGGCCTTGCAGTGGAAATTTTGCAGATCGCAGGACTAGTCACAAGGTATTATAGATGGGCTATTATTGGCCCACCATTTTTAAAGATGCCAAGAAGTTTGTCCAGGCATGTGACAGTTGCCAAAGAATGGGATTCCCTAGGCATTCTGATGAGATGCCCCTGCACCTGTAGATATTCATTGATCCTTTTGAGTGATGGGCGTTAGATTTCATCGGTCCAATAAACCCATCATCTAATCAAAAGACATATATATTAGTTGCAACAGAGTATGCGACTAAATGGGTGGAGGCAAAGGCACTACCAAGGGCAAAAGAGGACTTGGTAATCCACTTTCTTTTCCAACTATTCGTGCAATATGGCTTGCTTGTAGAGGTAATTACCAATGGAGGAACACAATTTATAGGCAATAAGATTGCTGCAACATTAAAGAATCATCATATCATGCATAGAATCACGACTTCATACCACCCGTAGGCAAATGGCTAGGTAGAAAGCACCAATAAGGTAATCAAGGCAATACTCACAAAGACAGTTGCATCACATAGACGTGACTGGGCTACCCGATTGCCAGAAGCCCTGTGGGCATACCGCATGACATGGAGAAATACCACAGGATATTTCCCATATCAACTAGTGTTTGGCAAAGAACCTATCTTCCCAATTGAATTTGAAATCCAGACATTGAGGACAGCTCAGGAGGTAGGCTTGGACTTAAATGAAGGACAGATTAATAGGCTACATCAAATTAGTGAATTGGATGAAATCCGACTATCATCTCTTCAGCACACTGCACTGATCCAACAACACAGAGCGAAATGGCATGATGCCCTTATCAAAAAGAAGATATTCCACGAAGGAGATTGGGCACCCCTGTATGAATCTAGGTTCCAAGATTTCCTGGGAAAACTCCAGACCAAATGGTTAGGACCTTATAAGATAAAAAAGGTGCATGATAATGGCACCCTCACATTAGCCACCATTGATGGGTCTAGCTACTCTTTTAAAGTGAATGGACATTGAGTACGACTCTATCACAAACCGCTTACCAAGGAGTCATTTTGCCAACAATTACGGGAAGATTCCACCATACAAATTCTTGTTGAGGAGGGTAACCCGTCCTTAGCATCGACCTAGTGAATAATTCATTTGTTTTTGAAATTTGTACATAAATTTTTCTTTCTATTTTGATTGAATTTGCTTGTATAAATTGTATATAAATTCTCTTTTTTTCTACTTTTCCTTTGTTGTTCCCTCTAAGGAACAGCTGTTGTTCCCTTTAAGGAATAGTTGTGGTCCCTTCTAAAGAACAACAATGATCTTATGGATTTTCTTTGTGATGTTCCCTTTAAGGAACAGTTGTTGTTCCCTCCAAAGAACAGTTGTCGTTCCCTCTAAGAAATAGCAATTTTGTGTACAGATTTTTGTGTTGTTCCCCTTAAGGAACAGTTGTTGTTCCCTCTAAGGAATAGTTGTCGTTCCCTCTAAGGAATAGCAGCCCCCCATATATTTGGTTTTTATTGTTCCCTTTAAGGAACAACTGTTGTTCCCTCTAAGGAACAACTGTTGTTCCCTTTAAGGAATAGCAGTTTCGTATGGATTTGTTTTCCCGTTGTTCCCTTTAAGGAATAGTTGTTGTTCCCTCTAAGGAACAGCTGTTGTTCCCTTTAAGGAATAACTATTATTCCCTCTAAGGAATACCAATCCCGTATGTATTTTTTTTCTCGTTGTTCTATCTAAGGAATTACTGCTATTCCCTTTAAGGAATAGCTGTGGTTCCCTCTAAGGAATAGTTGTTGTTCCCTTTAAGGAACAACAATTTCGTGCATATTCTTTTTGTTGTTCCATCTAAGGAACATCTATTGTTCCCTCTAAGGAATAGTTGTTGTTCCCTCTAAGGTGTTATCCTCCTGCTGCAGCAGGTATTCATCTTTCATGATCGACATTTTTACATGCCAAATACGTCATACTTTGCATACTGCAATGTTCCATATTTGCTACAAAGGCCAATGAAGTGTCCATGAGAGTGTGCTAATCTAAGTACCACTGTTGTGTTCCATTTTTGATGAGTTTTCAGTTAAGGGAGGGCCAAACAGCTTAATCTTGGTTTCCCTAGGTTTCAATTTCTTGTTGTAGAATATAGAGAATAATTATCTGTCCAAACAGCTTAATCTTGGCAGATTTGTAGATAGGTAGAGAAACAAGGGTGCTCAACAGCTTAATCTGAGCCCCTGGATGCAATAAGTGTAGATTTAGATAGGAGGACAACAAGAAAGAAAGGTTGAAAAGCTGGGTATTCTAGTTCAAGTGCACCCAAACCAAAAAGAAGAGAAAATGCTAGGCAAGTAGGTCGGGTAGGTAGCTTTGTGGTTGCAGAATCATGGCATGAGACCCATTTTGCCAGTGTCATATCTATTCAGATCACAAAGGCAATGCAATTTTCCCTTGGAGGACTTCAAGCGAGGCATGACTAACCCCCCCTTCTTCTTATTCCCCAAATCATTCACTAACCTCCCCAAAGAGGTCAAGATCTGCTTGATATCTCTTAAGTTTCATCATTTTCCATATCATTGCCTAAGTAAAGATCTGCTTTGCTTGAGGATGCTTATATTTCTTATACGAGTCATTTTCCCCTTAATAGTCTAAGATTTGCATACTTAGCGCTCTCTCATCACATTTCATATTAACTGCTAACTTTATTATGTAACTCCTTATCTTTTTCCCCTCCCCCGACTAACGCTATGTTAATAATTATATACTTATCCCTTCCTCTGGTTGAAATATAACCATAAGTATCGCTTGGGAATTACTAAGTTTACTTGAAACTTAGTAAGAACCCTCATTTCGCTCAAAAAACCATCTTCCTAAGGTGTTTGGACTCCTTCCAAAACACAAAAGCCCCCTTCAAATGCCATCGGACTCATTCTGATGCATCAAGAACCCTTCCAAAACTTAAAAAAAAGCCTCTTCAGATCGCATTAACCCTCCTCCGATGAGTTTTCCTCTCCTCCGACGCGATATCGCTGTCGGAGGTCGCATCATGCAATCATCGGCCCGCCCCTTTATACTTTCCCGATATCACTTCGCCGATGCGATTTCACGATCGGTAGTCGCAAGTTTTTTTAACTACATACAGTCGCCCCCCTCTCATCTACCGATGCGATATTGCTATCGCATCCGAAAGCATATCGCATCGCGATCCATTCATTTCCGCAATACTTCCCATTATCGCATAGCCGCATGCTGCGTCGCCTTTCCGAAATTGGCGATTGCTCCCATCGCATCACATATATAATAGCCATTTCCCCCTGTCCTGGCTGATTGCCGATCTCCGTATTAGTTCCCGTCGTACTGCCACATCACCCTGCCACGTCACCCTGTCGTGCTGGGACCCAATGCTGATGTCATACTGACGTCATCATTAAAGGAAGGCGCGAAGGGTGCAAATCGTAGCAAAGAGAGCTTGGAATAAAAAACTAAGGCAGATTTCGATGCGTGATAGAGGCCCGAAAATTCGCAATTTTAACAAGATTTCTTCATTTATGATTCCTATTCAAATCGGCCAGCACCAGTAGCATTCCAGAAGCCATGAAAATCATTTGCAGCAGCCATTCTTTCCTTGAAAGGGCATAAAAGAGGTGATTTGACAGTTTTAAATACGTCGAGGGAGAGAAAATGGCCCGATTCAAGTGTCAAAGAGTATCAGAGGAAGGATGAAGCCTTGATTAAATTAAAGAGTATCAGATCGAAGCAGGCGAACATTAAAAGCCCCCAAGCAAAGTCAAAGAAAGCAGTACAGCCATTTAAAGGCTCTCAGATCACAGTTAATACACATCAAAGCCACTCAAGAGCAGGGGATCAAAGCCCAAAGCACAGTTATGGCTGAATGAACCGCACAGAGCCATAAGGATAGATTTCCACTCATTTTTGAGGCAACTGGCCCAGCGCGGCCCTTAGATATCTTCTTGCATTTATTCCACGACAAGATTAGAGTAAAGAACTCATTTCCCTCAGATCCGTTTAAGATCTGCTGTAATGGATATTTTTAGATATTTTCCCTATATAAACCACCCTAATTCATTGTTTAAAGGGTTGGTTGGTTGAGTTGCTCCACGAGAGACTCGCTCTGTATATCTGATATGTTTTCTTTAATCAAAGACTGCTGAAAAGCTTGGAGGATGGACTGTCTGATGTGTTTATTACTATTCTGAAGAATGAATATGGAATTCTTGTGCTGCAACATGACTCAATAAGTGTTTTCTCCCTCTGTTTTCCATTTGATATATGCTCATATCATACATATATCGCCATCTAAATAGCAGATAAAAAGATTAGTTTAGAATTTGCTTGACTGCACTCTATGCTCAATTTCTGTTGTTTCTTTATGTTTTCCTCTGAATTGGTAATGAATATGAATTCCCTTTGGCTCATATTTCTCCTAATTCATCCATGTTTGACAGTTATCTAGGAATTCTTTACTGCTCCTAGATAGAGCTCATTCGCCTTCCCTCTGTTAAGCTGAAAGAGAGATTCTTAACTGCCTCTCATTCCTTAGCCTTCAATCCATCTCCATTTACCTTGAAAGTTGTTTCATGTGTAGTTATCTTGCTCCATATTTCTCTTGTGACCAAGAAAACGCGTCAGCAGTCCTAATCCTTGACTCCATGCCAAATGGTTTGAAACTCTCACACTATACTTACCTCTCTACTTGGAAGCTTCATCCATCCCACCAAAATAAAAAAAACCCCCTTGAACTCAATAACTAGCCTAAAATCACCATCAATAAAGCTAAATCATAAAGAGAGAGCCCTCTCTGACTGCTGGTAGGCTAGGACCTGCAGTCCAAAGATTGGTTTGTGGTTACCTCAGCCGTATCCTTTAAGGAGCTTTAAGGACAACTTGAGTGATAACATAAGGAACAGCAGTTTCGTTTGGATTTGTTCTCTCGTTGTTCACTCTAAGGAACAGTTGTTGTTCCCTCTAAGGAACAGTTGTTGTTCCCTCTAAGGAACAACAGTTTCGTTTGGACTTGTTTTCTCGTTGTTCCCTTTAAGGAATAGTTGTTGTTCCCTATAAGGAACAGCCGTTGTTCCCTCTAAGGAACAACAGTTTCGTTTGCATTTGTTTTTCCATTGTTCCATCTAAGGAACAACTGTCATTCCCTTCAAGGAACAGTTGTTGTTCCCTCTAAGGAACAACAATTTCGCGTCCAATTATTTTTCTCTTTTCACTGTTCCTTATAAGGAACAGTTGTTGTTCCCTCTAAGGAACAACTACTATTCCCTCTAAGGAACAGCAGTTTCGGTGTGCAATTTTTCTTCTTGATGTTCCTCCTAAGGAATGGATGTTGTTCCCTATAAGGAACAACACCGTCATGTATATATCCTTTTGTTGTTCCTGACACGGAACAGCACCGTCCACGCGTGTTTTCATTCGTTGTTCCTTATAGGGAACAGTTGTTGTTCCCTTTAAGGAACAACACCTTATTTGTGTGTGTTCTCTTGTTGTTCCCTACAAGGAACAACACTCTTTGTGTGAAGTTTTCTTTAGGAAATAAGCACTTTGTGAATATTATTTCACTTTTTATGATCCTCTATTAGGCACAAGGGTACAAATATATATGAAAGGACAGAAATCTGAGAATTACTGGAACAAGCAAGTATTGAATATTATCATCTTTAAACAAGATTGCTTCGTATTGATCGAAAAAGAAAGGACACAACCATCTATATCACTTCACTGTCCTCATTTCCATTATAAATCAAAGTGATTGATTATTTGTACCATGTTGGTTCTTCCCTAAACCTTATAACTCTCTCTATTCATTATCATCAAATAAGGTTAAGGGCATACTTTCTTCTATTTGATATGTTTAGACTTCTTCCACCATTCATACTCCTAAGGAGTGTTGAACCACTCTCTATGTATAAATAGGAAGTGTTGTTCTAAGTGGATATGATCCAATGGATGAATCAAGAAATAAAAAGTCCTTGGAAAAGGAGGTCTCATCACGATCCGACCTGCCCACTATGGCCACCACACCACGGATATGATCCAATGGATGAACCAAGAAATAAAAAGTCCTTAGAAAAGGAGGTCTCATCACGATCCGACCTGCCCACCTTTTGCTCCTTCCTAGTGAATGGCAATGTGTTCATCAAGTCACCAAGCCAGCATATTGGTCTCCACTCTGATAGCATAATGCACTTTCCCTATTTTACATAAAGGACCATGGTTCCAAAGGGTTAGAAAGCAACTCTATCAAGGCTATAGATGCCTGCAGGCAACAGAAGCTCTATTGATGGTATTGAAGTCATATTTCCAACATCAATAGTTATTATAAGTCCCTTTCCTTATTTGGTATCTTTACTATAGAGCGATTATGTTCGTAATTTATGTTGAACCTTTATGCATGGATATCTTCTAAAAAATCAATCATAATAAGCTTTAAGTGGAATGATGACAGAAAAGTATCTTTTTTTGTGTCAGATGTCCTTTTTCCCTTTTCGAAATCACCTCATAGCATCTCCTCACTAATTGATAATTATCGTATATGCATTGATTTCAACACTCCGATATCTCTTGCGATCCTTTCATAAATAGGCGTACCTTACCACTCCCATCATCCCTGTACATCGCCACCAGCATGATTTTATTTCATTCATTCAGTCGAATGCGACCTGTCATTTCAAAGGGGGGTGAGGGTGACTCTCAAATTACTTATGCATGTGTGTCAGTCCTTTATTTGGTTATGTGATCTGGAATTTATCCAAGACAAAGAATTAAAGGTATTACAGACTCATGTGCATGGATGTGCCTATGTTACTTTATGCAATGGATCGATAAGATTGCAAAATACATAGACACTGAGGTAGTTAGAGAAAACATAACAAGAAAACATGTAATACAACAAGTTTAATAAGGAGTTCACCCAATACTCCTAGGCTATGTCTCCTGGTCTAGCTTTCAATGGTGGCCTCTCTATTATGTTTTCAAAGCAGAGTTTCTTTACAACAGTGAGCTCAATTTGAGTCTCACTCAACAAATATGAATCAGTAGGATTTGAGTACATAGACTCTCCTTACTGGTACTTGACCTCTACTGGTCACAATAGTATGAGCCCAATCTGAAACTCATACATGACAGGCCTATACCGAGGAGCTCACTTGAACCTCTCAAGCTTTCTCTGGAGTGCACAAACTCTCTAACTCTTTCTGGCTTTGTCTGGCTCGATGTTGCCCTCAAGTTAGCTCAGCTTCTTCTCTCTGTTCTCTGCTCTTAGCTTTCTGTGTCTAACTAACTCCTCTCTGTGTTTGTGTGTCCTCTACTTTTGTCAGTTCATGGATTTAAAGCTAGTCTACTTTCTGTCGGTTCGTTTCCGCTTCCCGGCGTTCTGGTTTTCCTTCCTCTGTCCGTTTGAACTCCCCTATTCTCCGTCATCATCATTATGTAACGCCTCACAGGGAGGTGGCCACCTATTCTGCAACGGGTGACTGTGTCAGGTTCCTTGGACACATTTGAACAATCGTTATTTCTGTTTTCTCCAAGATGCCTGCGAAAATGAATCTTCTACCAACTCATCATCCACGTCAGACTTCAAATCCCATGTAATCTTGCTTTACAACCTTGTCAAATCTGGTCATTTATCGAGACACACCTCTGCCATTGATCTGGGCCCCCCAGATCCTTCGGTCGTAGTTCATATCGGGCGGGTAAGTAGCATGACATTTACCCGTCCAATGTGAGTGGTTTTCTCTCTCTTTTGTCGGACGCGTGGCACTCAATGTGTGGCATCGGAAGGGACTTGGTCGAAATTTCTTACCACCTCGAGGCCTTCCGATATCCTACCGGTTTTATGGAATCCATGGAACTAAATTTATTTCTTTTCCGCATTTCATAGCCATCTCGGGTCCAGGCACTTCGGGGCTTTCCTTCATTAGGGGGGGGCCTTGAAACCACCCCCATTTCTTGAATTAGCCTTTGGTTTTGCCAATTTGCGCCAGTGCGCATTACCATGGGCCAATGGTTTGCGCACTCGACCGAGGGTCCTTATTGCTCTGCACTGATCACAATTATAACCATCACGAGGATTCCTTCTGATAGCTTGATCTTTCTAAGACTTGAATCTGTTTGGCATAATTTAAACGAGTTTATGAAAACTTAGAGAGTGTTTAAGATCTAATTCGGATCATGGCCTTCCTACTGAAAAAGCTTTTGGACCACCGAAAGTTTATTTTTTAAGCATCAATCAGGTGAGGGTACTGATTCCTCGCTTGCCCAATTTCTATCCATTTCGCACTGCTTGACTTTGAACCTTTGAGTCCAATCCTGAGGTACTCAACATCCCCTTTGCGCGTAGTTCTTACCTTCCTGTCCAAAATTGTATCTTCCTGCAATTCATTAAGATATTCAGGCAACAGATCATCAATAGAAGGCAATTGACTCTGCTCTTCAAGATCTTCAATTAATGAAGGTTCAAATAATCTCAAGCTATCTGCATTAACAACTAAGTAGATGTGCATATAAGCTGGTAAATCAAAGCGAAAAGCATTCTCACCAATTTTCTCAAGTACCTTGAAATGTCCATACCTTATTGGCTTCAGCTTCTTACCTTCACCTTACATTCAGTCTTTGCTGATATACAGCCAGACTTGATCACCGACTTGGAAACTATGCTCCATCCGATGCTTGTCATGCCTTGCCTTGTACTTGGCTTGGCTCTTTTCCAGCTATTCCTGTACTGCCTGGTGAATCTCTTGGATTTGATCGATGAACTTGGTTGCCTTGTCCACATCACTGTGTCCATCAACCGCTATGTCTTTACCAAAGACAAAATCCAAGGGACACCTTGGTGTGAAACCAAAACAGGTCTCAAAAGGAGATCTCTGCGTAGAATAATGTTTAGCTTGGTTGTAAGCATGCGGCACATAACATAAATGTTCATCCCAAATCCTAGGATGCTTGCTACAATAGCCTCTAAGCAACTAGATCATTGTCCTGTTGACTACTTCTGTTTGGCCATCTGTTTGTGGATGAAAAGCTATGCTCTTCTTCAGCCTAGTGTCCATCAATTCCCACAAACTTGACCAAAATTTCCTAATAAATCGGGTATCTCGATCGGATATAATGGAAGTGGGTAATCCAAAATGAACCCATACATGCTGAAAGAACAACTTTGCAGTTTTTCAGCTGTAATTTGTTTGTTACAAGGTATTAAAATACACATTTTGTTGAACCTATCCACAGCAAAATATAAATAGTCATGACCTTTCCTATATTTAGGCAGTCCTCCAACAAAGTCCATGGAAACACTTTCCCAAGGATGAGAAGGAACTGGTAGTGGAGTGTACATGCCTAGTTTTCTATTGTTGGGCTTACTTTTAGCACACATGGTACACCCTCTTACATATCTAGAAACTGTCTCATTCATTTTTGGCCAATAACAAAATATTTGCAGTTGTGCAACTGTTTTACTTACACAAAAGTCGCCTGATATTAGAGAAGTGTGTGCCTCTCGAATTATCTTTACTCTTTCTATTTGAGAGGAATGCATAACTTTCCCAAATGATACAAGAGTTGGTCCTTAACATGATAATCCAATTTTTCTACTTGTTTGCCATGACTTAAATTTGCATATACATCTTTAAAACCTATATCTTGAGCATACTATTCAATGCCACTTTCATGCAATACTGAATTATGCTTAAGTATAGTGGATGCATTTATGATTGGTTTGGACAACATATCTGCAACTTTATTGTATATGCCCTTTTTATATTAGATGACAAGATGAAACTGTTGCAGAAAACCCATCCACCTATAGTGTCTTGATTGCTAAAACTTAGTTTGGGAGTGTAAATATTGAAGTGGTTGATGATCAGTGTGTATAACTGTCTCTCTTCCCATTAATGTTTCCACTTTTTCACACTCTATACTAGTGCATACAATTCTTTATCATATGTGGGATAATTAACTACTGCAGAATTAAATGTCTCAGAATGATAATATATGGGTTTACCGTGCTGCATCAACAATGCTCCCATGGCATAGTCATTAGCATCCATTTCAATCTCAAATGGTCTTTGAAGATCAGGTAGTGCTAGTACTGGTGTTGTACTAATCTTTTCTTTCAAGGTGTTGAAGGTTTTCTGCTGTTTGCCTCCCCACTGAAACACCTTGTTCAATCTTGTTAAAGCATGTAAGGGAGATGCAATTAAGGAAAAGTTAGAAATAAATTTTCTCCAATACTATGCTGCTCCTAAGAAGCTTCTAACTTTGGTAGCAGATTTGGGTTTAGGCCAGTTTACAATGACTGGAACTTTAGAGGGATCTATCTTCAATTCACCACCCCCTACAATATGACCCGAATAATTCAAAGATGTTTTGCCAAATTCACATTTTGAGAGCTTAACATAAAGGTTCTCTTTTTTCAAAACATCTAGAGTCTTCTTGACATGCTTTAAATGTTCTTCCCATGTTTTACTGAATATAAGAATGTCATCCAAATATACAATAACAAAATCATCAAGAAAAGGTCTGAGTACATCATTCATTACTCTCATTAAAGTAGCAGGAGCATTAGTTAAGCCAAAAGGCATAACCAACCACTCATACAATCCCTTCTTTGTTTTGAAAGCAATCTTCCATGCATCTTGCTCTACAACTGACCTGATGATAGCCACTATGCAAGTCCAACTTGGAAAAATAAACAACTTCCTTTAATTGATCCAATAGATCATCTATGTGAGGAAGGGGCTAATGATTTTTTATCGTTATCTTATTCAATGCTCGGTAATCAATGCACATTCTCCATGAGCCATCTTTCTTTCTCACCAAGACAATTGGAGACCCACATGGTGATGTGCTAGGTCTGATCAACCCCTTCATGAGCAACTCCTGTACCTACTTCTTGATTTCTGCATTCTCTAAAGCGGACAACTTGTACATTCCGATGTTAGGCAATGGAGCATCTTGCTGCAAATTAATATCATGTGCTATTTCCTTTTTGGGTGGCAGACCTTTAGGTTCTTGAAACAGTATATCATATTTTGAAACAACTTTTTCTAAATCAGCTTGTTGTTTTGCACCACATCCCTCAAAGACATTGGTTTGATCAGGTTTCTTTTCCTTTACAACCATCAGTAAAAATTGTTTGCATGAATTTAGAATTCTTTTCATCTGCCCTGAGTTTATGAGAGTATAATTATTCTTTAGTTTATGAGCTCTTACAATATATTCGATTCCATCTTTAACGAGTTGATGCTTGTTCTCAAATCTATAGAAAATAGCTTTTCTATCATACAAGTCAGGACTTCCTAAAACAATTCCACATATATCCAAAGGAACTATATCTAACTCAACCTCGTCTACAAATGTTGACCCAAAAGAAAACCTAAGTTTACATTGTCTAGTCACTTGGACTTGTGCTTTATCACATAACCAACCTAATGGATATGACTTTCTGTGAGGTGTGGTTAGTAATCCCAACTTCTTTACAATTTCTTTAGAAATTAAATTTACTTGTGAGCCACTATCAAACAAAGTATCAATCTTATGATGCTTGGAAATAACTCGAATATGAAAAATCTCATGTCTTTTCCTCTCATTTTCTTCATTATCAGTAGATTGTGCAAAGTTACTAGTAGATGCTTCAGAATTTTTACCTTTTATACCTATGGCTGCGATTGTTGTTTCATCTCCTAAGTCTGATCCCAGATCCTTTTGAATAGTTGCAGCAATCTTCTTCTTCTTGCCCTCGTACTTCTTGGGTTTCAGCGCCAAATGCAGAATCCAGTAGTGTTCATCATCATGCCCATCCTTCTTGCAGTGGGTGCATGAAGGCTTGGTCTTTTGTACAGTATTTGTGTTCCTCTCTTTCCATTTCTGTTTTCTTTTCTCCTTATTCTTGCTTGCAGTGGGTTTTGATGATCCCCCAACTTCTGGGTTCACATTCTAACCTCTAGCCTCTAGATGTGTAGCTTGAATAGATACCTCATCTATGCTAGTGGGATTCAACATGAGAATAGTGTGCCTTAAGTAGCTGTGTAGACCACCTATATACTTTAGCAGAGTTTTAGGTGAGTCTAAAGAAATTCCTAGAATCAAAGCTCTTTTCCTAAATTCTTGAGTGTAACTTTGTACACTTTGCCCTTTTAATTGGTGAAGAGTTTGCCAGCTCATCATGGCTTGCTGCATATAGGCTAGTGGAAAGAATTTCTTTTTAATTTCAGAAACAAATTCACTCCAAACAGAAAGAATTTTACCATGCTTCTTCATGTCAAATTGTGTCTTGCCTTCCCACCATACCAAGGCGTAGGCTGTCCAGCCTAATCTTACTCTTGTCTGAATCGATGCTCTGCACTCTGCAATAAACATCAATCTGTCTAGTCCAATTATCTAGCTTCTCTGCATTCAACTCTCCATCATATATCGGTAAATCAAATTTAACATCTAATTTAATCAAAGATTGTTTAGTAATCTTCGGCAAAATCACATAATCAATCTTTTTTCGACGCGTTTCGAACCAACCAATGTGGTTCATCGTCAGGACAAGTTGAAGAACTGATCTAGCTTAGCTTGATTAAATAGAGTGTGCAGAGACTCCAACGGCTATATTGCAACGGCTAATTTTGACCTGAGGATCATAGTCAAACTAATAATTTTATTATTAATAGAAACATATTATCATTAGTTAATTGAATAATAAAATAAATTCATTGTTTAAATATAATGGTCATTATATCTACATAATTATTAAAAACTTATATTTTTTATTATTCTTGAATTATTTAATTACAAATAAATAGTGTTAAAATACTATTAATCTTAGAATTTAGTTATAATGGTAACTGTGTATTTATATAATAATAATTGTTTATATCCAAGGATCCAATGGTAAACTAGACATAATGGTCAATAATAAATTATGGTAAATTAATATTGGTAAACTAAATATAATGGTCATTAATTATATCTTCATATAACCTATATTATTATTCCCAAATTATTTAAATATAAATAAATAGTTATTAAATTACTATTGTTCTTAGAATTTAGTTACAATAGGTAAAAGTTTAAATCCAATAAATCATTTTAATTTAATATTAAATGTAAAGGCCCATTCGAAATTAAACTAGTAAGTACTATACAATAATCTATATTTTTTCCTAATAATTTATAGTATTCTAGTTAAATCATTAATATTCCTAGAATATAGTTACCTAAGGTAAATACCATAATTAACGTGCATGTTTATTACTAATAGTATATCCATTAACTCAATGTTATTGGTATATTTCTAATAATTTCTTGTTTATCATTAAAACTAAGGGTCAATTGGTAAAACTAGATCACCTCTTATCATTAATTTAAAAATTTTTATTCATTAATTAATCAATAATTAATTCTTAAAATTAACTAGGTTATTAGTTAATTATCTTATTACTTATAAGGTTTAAAAAAGGGGGGCCTTTATTAATACGATATAAGGAAATCAGTTAAAGGTAAAAATCAATGAAAAAATCCAATCTAATTCTCAAATACCCCCTGGAATAGGTTAATACAATAATTAGCCCGAAATTACTTAATAACATAATAATACCCCAAGCACTCCATAATAACCTGACACACCCGCCAAAACCAGAACTTGAGGAGAGGGAAGACAGAAACCCTAAGACTTAACACAGGGGAAAGGAGGAGGCTAGGAAGACAAGGCTGGGACCCAGCAACTGCTAATCTTCCAGCCATCATCCCTATTAAGATTGTTCGGCCTTTTCTTAATCTCCAGGGCCTCTCTAAATTTGTGATGGTGAAACTGCGCAACTTTGGCAATGACTTGAGCATCTTCTATACAAACATGATGCATAGTCTTCCCCGCATGCTCAGCCAGGGCTGAGGACTTGGTCCTACCATGTCTTAAGTCAGCTGAATGCTCTCTAATCCGCTGATTGATAGAGCGACCAGTCTCACCAATATAAGGGGTCCCACAGGAGCAGGGAATGACATAGACGCCCTTCATGTCCTTAGGGTCAATAGGGTCTTTTACAGACCTGAGTGAGCTACGGATAGTGCGGAGAGGTCTAAAATTTGCGGGCACATCGTACTTCCTCAGAACCCTCGCAATCCTATCTGTGGTCCCTTAGATGTAAGGAAGGTTCACACCCAAGATATGGTCTTCGCATCATTTCCCTGCTCAGAAGTTAGGAGTCCTTAGCACGCTTGCCACACGTGCTGTAAGAATTTCGGATGAGGAGAGCCTGGAAGCGGAGAAGGCTCATCTCCTTGATGTCTTTGAGAAGAATGGTTATAATAGGCTCCTAGGTCAAAAAGCCTTCCTCAGGGCCAAGAAGGAGCCTTCAATCCGAAAGGTTCCCAAAGACCATATCTTGGGTGTGAACCTTCCTTACATCCAAGGGACCACAGATAGGATTGCGAGGGTTCTGAGGAAGTACGATGTGCCCGCAACTTTTAGACCTCTCCACACTATCCGTAGCTCCCTCAGGTCTGTAAAAGACCCTATTGACCCTAAGGACATGAAGGGCGTCTATGTCATTCCCTGCTCCTGTGGGACCCCTTATATTGGTGAGACTGGTCGCTCTATCAATCAGCGGATTAGCGAGCATTCAGCTGACTTAAGACATGGTAGGACCAAGTCCTCAGCCCTGGCTGAGCATGCGGGGAAGACTATGCATCATGTTTGTATAGAAGATGCTCAAGTCATTGCCAAAGTTGCGCAGTTTCACCATCGCAAATTTAGAGAGGCCCTGGAGATTGAGAAAAGGCCGAACAATCTTAATAGGGATGATGGCTGGAAGATTAGCAGTTGCTGGGTCCCAGCCTTGTCTTCCTAGCCTCCTCCTTTCCCCTGTGTTAAGTCTTAGGGTTTCTGTCTTCCCTCTCCTCAAGTTCTGGTTTTGGCGGGTGTGTCAGGTTATTATGGAGTGCTTGGGGTATTAATATGTTATTAAGTAATTTCGGGCTAATTATTGTATTAACCTATTCCAGGGGGTATTTGAGAATTAGATTAGATTTTTTCATTGATTTTTACCTTTAACTGATTTCCTTATATCGTATTAATAAAGGCCCCCCTTTTTAAACCTTATAAGTAATAAGATAATTAACTAATAACCTAGTTAATTTTAAGAATTAATTATTGATTAATTAATGAATAAAAAAAAAATTAAATTAATGATAAGAGGTGATCTAGTTTTACCAATTGACCCTTAGTTTTAATGATAAACAAGAAATTATTAGAAATATACCAATAACATTGAGTTAATGGATATACTATTAGTAATAAACATGCACGTTAATTATGGTATTTACCTTAGGTAACTATATTCTAGGAATATGAATGATTTAACTAGAATACTATAAATTATTAGGAAAAAATATAGATTATTGTATAGTACTTACGAGTTTAATTTCGAATGGGCCTTTACATTTAATATTAAATTAAAATGATTTATTGGATTTAAACTTTTACCTATTGTAACTAAATTCTAAGAACAATAGTAATTTAATAACTATTTATTTATATTTAAATAATTTGGGAATAATAATATAGGTTATATGAAGATATAATTAATGACCATTATATTTAGTTTACCAATATTAATTTACCATAATTTATTAATGACCATTATGTCTAGTTTACCATTGGATCCTTGGATATAAACAATTATTATTATATAAATACACAGTTACCATTATAACTAAATTCTAAGATTAATAGTATTTTAACACTATTTATTTGTAATTAAATAATTCAAGAATAATAAAAAATATAAGTTTTTAATAATTATGTAGATATAATGACCATTATATTTAAACAATGAATTTATTTTATTATTCAATTAACTAATGATAATATGTTTCTATTAATAATAAAATTATTAGTTTGACTATGATCCTCAGGTCAAAATTAGCCATTGCAATATAGCCGTTGGAGTCTCTGCACACTCTATTTAATCAAGCTAAGCCAGATCAGTTCTTCAACTTGTCCTGACGATGAACCACATTGGTTGGTTCGAAACGCGTCGACAAAAGATTGATTATGTGATTTTGCCGAAGATTACTAAACAATGTTATGGATCACAGAAGTCTAAACTCCTTAATCAAAGATGTTTTCTTTTTGTTTTCAGGGCTACTAGGAGGTGTGAGAAGTTTTTCTTCTTTCCCTTTTCCTTTAGAGTGGTCATGGAGGGGAGATTCTTCTGCTCCTTTATCTTGTTTGGAGTTTGATGAATCTTCAGCTCTACCTTTCTTAAATTCTCTATACCTTTCCTCCACCATGGATTTCATGGTCAGGAAACCACCCATGAACTGGGAGTCTGATTCCAAGGGGTTTTCTTCTGACATTTTCCTCTTAGAGTGGACTCTTCCAATTCAGGGTTAGCTTCAACCAACTCTCCTTCTCCTAATTTAAGCTTTGATCTAGTTAGCATTCAATAACAAAATCCAGCACAAGCTTGTCTAACCTTAGTAACCTAGAGCATTGATACCACTTGATCTGGAATTTATCTAGGACAAAGAATTAAAGGCATTACAGACTCATGTGCATGGATGTGCCTATGTTACTTTATGCAATGGATCAATAAGATTGTAAAATACATAGACACTGAGGTAGTTAGAGAAAACATAACAGGAAAACATGTAATACAACAAGTTTAATAAGGAGTTCACCCAATACTCCTTGGCTACGTATCTTGGTCCAACTTTCAGTGGTGGCCTCTCTATTACGTTTTCAAAGCAGAGTTTCTTTACAACAGTGAGCTCAATTTGAGTCTCACTCAACAGATATGAATCAGTAGGATTTGAGTACATAGACTCTCCTTATTGGTACTTGACCTCTACTGGTCACAGTAGTATGAGCCCAATTTGAAACTCATACATGACAGGCCTATGCTGAGGAGCTCGCTTGAATCTCTCAAGCTTTCTCTAGAGTGCACAGACTCTCTGACTCTCATTGGCTCTGTCTGGATCGATGCTGCCCTCAGGTCAACTCAACTTCTTCTCTCTGTTCTCTGCTCTTAGCTTTCTGCGTCTAACTAACTCCTTTGTGTGTGTGTGTGTCCTCTGCTTCTGTTATTTCATGGCTTTAAAGCCAATCTGCTTTCTGTCGATACTTTTTCACTTCCCGGCGTTCTGGTTTTCCTCCCTTTGTCCGTTCGAACTCCCCTATTCTACGTCATCATCATTGTGTAACGCTTCACAAGGAGGTGGCCACCTATTCTATAATGGGTGAGTGTGTTAGGTTCCTTGGACACATTTGAACGGCCATTATTTCTGATTGCTCCAAGATTCCCGCGAAACACAAATCTTCTGCCAACTCATCGTCCATGTCAGACTTCAAATCCCATGTAATCTTGCTTTACAACCTTGTCAAATCCGGTCATTTATTGGGATGCGCCTCTGCCGTTGATCTGGCCCCCCTAGATCCTACAGTCATAGTTCATATTGGGCGGGTAAATAGCATGACGTTTACCCGTCCAATGTGAGTGGTTTTCTCTCTCTTTCGCCGGACGTGTGTCACTCAGTGTGTGGCATCGGGCGAGACTTGGTCGAAATTGCTTACTACCTCGAGGCCTTCCGATATCCTGTCAGTTTTGTGGAATCCACAAAACCGAATTTATTACCTTTCCGCATTTCATAGCCAATTCAGGTTTGGGCACTTTGGGGCTTTCCTTCACTGAGGGTATTAGAAACCACCCCCGTTTCTTGAATTAGCCTCTGGTTTTGCCAATTTGTGTCAACGCACATTACCATGGGCCAACGATCTACGCGCTCGACCGAGGGTCCTCATTGATTTGCGCTGATCACAATTGCAACTATCACGAGGATTCCTTCTGATAACTTGATCTTTCTAAGACTTGAATCTGTTTGGTATAATTTGAACGAGTTTATGAAAACCTAGAGAGTGTTTAGGATCCAATTCAGATCATTATGTCGGGCTATGTGACATTCCATAATAGTAAGTCTTTAACGGTATTTATGCTGAAAAATATCATCTGATATAACGATCATAACAACTTGCTGTTCCATCACTGGCTCTGTCTATTGATGTGTTACATGTGCTAACTTACCAATGTGTCTAATTCAGGCCATATGGGAGGAAGAATAGTGCGCAGGGAGCCGTTGATACTAGCTGTTTCTGATGTCACCAGAGAAATTCTAGTTTGAGCCGAGTGGGTAGCATATTTCACATGATTTCAGAAACCCAACAAAATAATCACCATAGAATTCCTGTAGAATTTACAAAATGGCCATTCTATGGTGAGGGGCAGACAAATCACAGTCTCAAATGCTGTGATTGCAGAAGTTTCTAGATTACCAGCTGAAGGACCCGTGTGGACGAATAAACAACTGAAGCTGCAGGATGCCATTGAAACCTTTAAAGACGAAGGGCAAGAGCTAATCATCAAAGGAAAAGGAGTTCGACCATCATCCCTTGGAGAACCGTGGGGAGAACTAGCCAGAGTCGTTCAGAATTTCATTACATGCGATGGGCGCAAAGACGTGATAAGGCCACAACAACTTAAACTGTTAGCAGTTTTGAAACAAAAATGTTCAGTAAATCTACCTACATATTTGAATTTCTTACTGCATGATTTTGCTGAAAGAATAAGGAAATCCTGACACATAGAAACAGTTGTAAGTCATCATTGTTTAATTAGGTTGATAGTTAGCTACAACCTCGCCCAGCAGCAAACAAGTTGGGAAGAATTAATATTCACCATAGAAGGAGGGTTAGCTTTACCTGCTCCTAACCCTGTTCCAAAAAGGAAAAGGACTACCCACACAACAAACATTCCACAAAAATGTAGACACTCTGCCAGATTAAGGACAAGCTTGGGAATAGCTGAAAATCCCCAGGGTAGCAGCAGCCAGCCCATAGAACTATCTAGTCTAGAAAATGAGCAATATTTACAGTTGGAAGGATGGGATGACCTAGAGTCAAAACATGAGGAGGAAACAGAGCACTCTAGTGAAGAGGAAAGAAATGAAATAGAACTCCCCTCAACACCAAATACAAGTCCCCCACGAGACTTACTGCATGATATTGAATTGGCCCAGATTTTGGCCAATATGAATGAATTTATACAGCCCGGAAGCCCGCTCAAATTTAACATTGGAGCAACGAAATCGAAAGAAAACTCTGGCCACAATAGGAGCATACCAGAAAATGTAATCTATGAAGTATAAATAGGAGCAGAAGTCACTCAGGAAGAGACAGACCAACCTGGCGATATACCTCCAGAACAACCCAGCCAGGTAGACCTAAATATAGAAAATATAAACCAAACAGAGGACATGGAGATAGACCAAGAAGATGAAAATCAATATGGGGACATAGTTCTTTTAGAGCAGATTCAAGACGAGCAACCAGGTTCGTTAGGAGCAGAAATGACCAGCAAAACACTCGCTCCACCTAAAAAGAACAGAGCCACAATTAAAAAGCTTAGGAAGGAACAAAAAAGGCTGCGAAAAACAGTGAAGAGGCTCAAACGAAAAATAAGGGCGTTATCAGTAGGGAATGTCCTAGACAAAAACCTAGAAACAATAAACGCAGCCATCCAAACTGAATTGCAGGAAATGGAAGCTACGGGGACTCAAACTGAGCCCATACTCACTGAACCTGTTAGGGAACAACATGAAATTTTTTCAGAAACAGCTACCCAAACAAAGGCTATACTTTCTCATGACTTAGCCATTTAGATAGAGATGGCACCCTCCTATAGCACATCTACCCAGACAGATGTTTGGGCCTCTAATAGCAAAGAAACACAGGCAATCAACATCCATTCTCATAGCAGGAGTACACAGACAAATACCCAAGCCAAAGATATCATGATGAGCAATGACCCCAGTATAGTGAATCTTCAAGCAGATTTAGCCCAGGCTCAGCTTACCATAGAACACCTTAAACTAGAAACAATCCCCCAGCAAAAATACCAGGAATTACAGAGGCAACTTCGGGACATGAACATCTCAGAAAGTGAGGAATTTGATAAATATCGAAAGACAGAAGAGAGGACTAAGAAAATGAAGCTCAGATTAGAAAAGGTCAGGAGTCAAATGGATACTATTTTCTCATTATATACTGACGTATTGACATGCAGATCTCCTGCCAATAATTATGCCCTATTTTTGCTGGAAAGATACTTACAATTGAAGATCAACGCTGTCAAAGTTGGAAAATCGATAGAGTTGAAAACAATTGAGGATTTTATAAGTTGTTGCAAACATCATGGGGTAAAAGTTCAGAGGTTGTTGTGTGAATTTTATTTACACAATTTTGTATTAGAGGAAGAAACTGAAAAGAACCCCAGTCCTTTTGTGGGGGATGTACAATTTCAAGCTTTTATTTCATTCGTTGTTAACCAACTGAAATGGTTCAAGGCTCATAACACGTTCTAGAGGTAGGAAAATGGACTGGACCTTTGGGTTAGAGGTGAACCAAAACACCCGTTACAAATGCTGGCCAATCACAAAAGTTTGATGAAGAGGGAAGGAGTAATCAAAATTCTAGGGCTTATTCAGAAAGAAATTGTCCAAAAGGGAGTAGAGTATTTCCTCGCCATTCAGGAAAGCTCCTTGGCTGAAGCCAAGTTCAGATGGACAATTTCCAATAACAATGTACAGAATAGAGAGCCATTTAATTACAAAAATTTTAAACTGGCTGTAGAACGTTTTGTCACTTATAGTAATCTCATCTTAAGGGAAGGTCCTTATTGGCTAGGCTGTCGGTTCCGCAGCCCTATTATTTGGTATCCTGATGAGGGGTACAAGGCTATATATGAACTGCCTGAAGGACAGACAGGGCACATCTTTGAAATCTTGGCCAAGAATCATGGTTTTAGACTGCTTTACGACATTCCTTCTCCAACTTATTCCTTGACTGCTCTGCATACGAACTACATGGTTTTCATGAGGACATGAAAAAGGGTAAGTAGGGGAGTATGTTGGGTCATGGAAAAGGTATACATTTACTATTAACTTATTATCATTTTCCTTTATTCTTATCCTTTCTATATCCCAATGTGCTAATCTATTAAGAAATTGCGGTAAGAAATACAGAAATTATCTGCAGTTACGCTTTGGCTAATTATTACCTTCCTTTCTGCAAGAAAATCACAAAAGGGACAAATTTTGTTCACTATGAAGAAACAACAAACATCAAAAGGCTAAGGAAGGAACGTGGTAGTTGCAGATACATCCAAAAGCAAATCAACAGGATCAACACGAGAAGGGAAAGATGTCTGAAGTTATAAAATTGTGTGAATCCCTCAGGATCGAGAGATCTGGCGGGATCACTTTTATTATTTATCTTTTTACCCCTTTCTCATTATAAAAGGCAATGATTGTAAGCAAAAAGGGGACGACTATTGTTATTATTATTGTAATTCTTAATTACAGACTTTCGTTGTAGCGAAGAACACAAATATGCTGTAATACTCTTTAATGATTAATACATAAGAGGCGTTGTTGTTCCTTTTCATATATCTGAAGTAACTAGCAGTGTATGCTGGCGGCTAAGGGCCCGGCTTTCGGTGGAATTCACTGCTTCACCTGTGTCATATATTTTCAATTATTGCAAGTGTGATAGTTTGATAGTATTATTGCTTTCTGCTATTTTATTTCATTGTTGTTCCTTATTTCTTTGCGTTGACATAATAGCTCTGTTTTATATAATTTACAACATTGTTGTTTAATTAGTTTCCTTTCACTTTGGATTGAGTTTCCTAGATAAATATCCTGCTCGATGTAATCAACTGTAATGAGTATTAACTACTGCTATTAGGCTCTCAGATTGATATCATCGTTGTTTTACAGAGTAGTGTGTTTGATTTAAATTCAATCAATTTCTAAGAGAAGAGTTATCACTGTTGTACTCTTAACTAATACTGCTGTTACTTGAATTGCATATTGTTGTTACCTGAAATTTTGTAGGATTTGATTTCATTAAAGGATTGAGTTTTCTTTTAATTGCAATTAGAAGTTAATTGCTGCATCCATTTACTCTTGTATTTAAAAGATCTAAATTGCAATTTAGAAGCATTACTCTCTGAGTTAAATAGTCGCCACATACTGTGTACACTCTTGAAATAGAAAGACTTGCCCGAATTGATAATTAATGTGAGGATAATTAGGAGTTGAAAAGGCACCTTTTATCAGTTAACAACAGCTCCCATATGACTTTGTTTAAATCTCCTGTTTTTGATGTAGACTCTGTTGTTGTTGATGTCGATTCCCCTGCTGTCCTTGACATTGTAATAGGTATAGTTGTAATTGGAGCTATGGCTAGTTGAGAAGATTCTTCTTTTTCTTTAGTTAATTTCTCAATTTTCTCTTCCATTGCCTTTACCTGTAAATTTTTCTCAATGATCAACTTGAGCATTTCTTCTTTGTGTTGCTCACTTTTTGCTATCTCCTTGGTTTGAGGATCCTCTATAGAAGGTAGTTTGAGTTGCTTCCTTAATGCTGAAATGTCTGCATTCTTCTTTCTAATAATGTCCTCTGCAGCTTTAACATCAGTGAGATCAAAACTAATTTTAATCACTAAATCTTCTAATTATTTTACCCTGTTATCCTTTGCCAAAGAGGATATATTTTCTATCTTTAATTGTGACTGTACATTTGAAAAAGTTGTCCTGAGTTTTGATAATTCCATAGAAATGTTAGTCATGGTAGAGAAAAGAATCTCACCATACTACCTATGTATATCCATCTAATCGATTGGATGTATCTGGTTGGCATCAAAAGAAGATACAATCTTCTTATAGTCTAAAGAAGCCTTTGGAAAAGGAACTTGGGCTTGTAGGAATGCCATTTGCATCCTGCCTTTTTCACTATCAAAAGTTGTCAATAACCTGTGCTGTGAAGTTGATGTATGTTTCCAAAACTAAGCATAGACATTTTCCTTCAAAGATTCATTATTTTGTTTAATTTCAAGGAAAATAGTGAAGATGTTTGGCTCCTCTTGCTCACTTGCTCCTGCAGACTGGGTGATCTCTAACAAATTATGTGAAACTAAAGAGGAAGATGGAGGAGTGATTACAGTTTCTTTTGTCCCTGTAGAAACCCGTGAATCATCCAAATTGATGATTATAGGCTCTTTCTAATTTAGAGTAGTAGTGCCTTTGGATTCAGTCCTTGATTTCTTCTGATAATGAATGAATTATTTTTCACCTTTTGCTGATGATGAAGACTCTTCTCTGGGCCTCTTGTCCTGCCTGCTTTGAGAAGTGGGAGTTTGGAGGGTAGAAGGAGGTAAAGTTTGTTCTTATGCTTCCTGAAGTGTATTCTCCTCCCACTGTTCTTGATTTTTGTACTTTTCAATCTCTGGCCTTGGAGTATGATTTTAAGGTGTGGTTTTGAGTTCCACTCTTAAGTTGGAAATTATACTGAATGTGTCATAAGACCAGGTGAAACTTGGTTGGAATCCCATTTATTGAGGATTTAATCTACTTCAATACCTGTTGATATGGTATTGCAAATAAATGATCCTACTTGTGACTTGATTTTAAACTGAGCCTTCCTTTTCCCTGAAATGAAATGTAGTTCATCCATATTAATCATTTGCCTAATATATTCCAGAGAGAAAATTATCATTGGAACATATTTGGGCAATTTCTATGGAGCTAGTTCATAGCCATACACTCTAACCTCTGTATAGTTTTTGTAAAGATACCAATCCCTTGTCTTGGCTTGGTCACTCAGATGTAGGATCCTTTTGATTTCTGGACTAATCCTAGGCTCAGTCTGGCTGCTGAGAATCTGTACAACTGGATGAATAAAACAGTCAATGAAATCTGAAAACTTGCACTCAGTTGAGTTCCTCTTGGTCAATGAAGTCCACTGTGTGACTGCTTGAATCTCTTGCTGATCATCCTGCTTGCATAAAGTTATAGGCAACCTGTCTCCCTGTTGAAAAGGAATCACATGCACTAGCAAAGAGGAATATTTAAATACTCCTTCAGTAGTAATTTTCATCAATTGTTCATGCATACTTTCAACCAAAAATTGACTGTAATTATACATGAAAGCAGGTTTTTTTTCTTTGGAGAAGATGGATAGATAACCTAGGATAGATTCATCTACCCATTGATCTATTTGGTAACCTAACAAGCAATAAATTAAGGAAATGATGTGTTTATCTCTCTCAGGGAACATGGATGTTGGATAAGGAGGGTTCTTTTTAGGAAGTTCAACATCTTCTGGAAGAAAGATCTCAAAAATTTGAGCTATTTAGGGGGAAGTGAGCTTATGGTATACATCCATTAAGACAGCAGTGGAGAAAAAGCTAAAGGAATTATTTTCAAGGATAAGAAGGATCTTATTGATAGTTTTAGGGGTGATGAATATTAGAATGTCTCCATTCGAGCTACCACAGTTCTCTATAGGGGATTGTACTTAGATTGACACCACATGACTAAGTCAGGAAAAGGATGGGTTTGAGGAAACATGTACAGGGGCAATAAAGATTCCCATAAGTTAATTTCATCTTCAGAGTTCTGGTAACTCTGCTTTAACCAATGGTGCAATTTAAACATGTTGAATTTGCACTCTATGTCTACAATTTTCAAGAACTGGTCAGCTAAGGGAATGTGATCAAGGTCTGGGGTATCAGATACTTCTGGATTTTCCTGTGATGAAGTTTGACTAGAAGAGGGCTGATCTTTTCTTTTAGGAACCACTATTTGCATAATTAAGAGGAGGAAATAACAGAAGGTTTAGGAATGAAAATACCTAACAGAAAGAAGGTTTCGTTGTGATGGTAATTTCAGCTATGTCGCAGAGAAGAAATGATAAACAGTTGAATTTATGAAACCAATGAATCTAAATAAAAGACAAAATCAGGGAAAATTGTGTATCAGGGATGAAGGGTTTATTTATAATAGAGAATATATTACCATTTAAGGGAAATCATTACTGAACGGGAGGATGGAATTTATGGGAGAAACTGTTACTGAACGGATGGATTTTGATTTATGGCCACAGGAAGAATAGTAATGGTTGAAGAAATGGATAGGCAGATAGAATGCAACAGATATGAACATGTGGAGTGAAATGGTTGGGGAATGGAAGGAGCGGGAAAGGGGAATGATGTTGGTGGGATGACGTACAAACGAAGTGGATAAGTAGATTTCGGAGGGGGGGTAGTGGTAAGTGGTAATGATTGGAGGGGGTGCGAAGTGAGGAGGGAATGACACGTTGCGAGGGGCCCGCGTGAAGGAAAACCTCTTTTCGGACCCCACCCTCCCCACCCTATCGTTATCACACAATGGTGGAAGGGGGTGTGAAATGGCTTCCCCACCGTTGATCTAGGTGGGGAAGTAGATCACCATCCAAAAGTTCTGGCTGCTTAGCACTTCATGACAAATTTGATTTGTCATTTATGACTTTGGCTTAAAACATAATAAAGCTTAAATATGTACAAAAATTAATCACCCTTAAGAGGTAATTAAGTACTAAGCAATCGAACCTTAAACTAATATATCTCTTGGCCAAATTTTGAGAATGTTAGGCCTCAACTTATTCTATTCTATCCTATCTAATAATGTGCTACCAAGACTAAACAATTTGGTGAACTCATTCTCTATTCTACAACATAAATTTAAAAGATCTGATCATGATTAAACAATATGATTCAAATCAAAACAACAGGTTGTGGCATTTAAACAAGTTGTGCACAAAACCATAATTTATTACAATGCAATTTATTTCTTTGAAGTGGCATTTAAATAGGCTCACTTATACAAATTTTGATTTTCTTTTGATGGGGCTACATTTCATCTTTTTTTTTTTCCATTTTTTCATTTCACTTTTTATTCTTTATTTTTTCATACCCTCTTTTATAAATAAAAAACTAACTTATCAAAAATAAAGGATTTTACAACAGGTGGTCATCCTTAAACCACCGTTAGTCGAGACCTCGATTTCTCCCACCTTATACCTTCATTTGAGAGAGCACATTCAGTCTATTATTGTCACGCATTTTTTTATTTTTGTATTATATCTCTCTTCTTGGACTCGTATATACCCTTTCGGGTTAAGGAGGGGGATGTTGGACACCTAATCCATTAAGGGTTGGTGTGATGGAATGTGAACAATCTAAGGGAATCCAAGAGATCTTGGAATACGAAACCAAGGGTCATATGTCTATAATATAAATGTATATCATTTGAATAATAAAGGCATCTAATGTTCTATCTTATCTTTTGTCAATTCCATGTGTGTTTAACACTTGGCATAATGTTTGGGCCCATTGTTTCATGTCGATGTTTGAAAAGTACACTACAGCGAGGGGAGTAGCAAAGGTGTGACATTCTATCAAGGTTAAATATGGTTGCAACTATTCTAGCCAACACTGTGGTGCAAGAGGTGTGTTGGTCACCTCCATTGTAGTAACATGCTCCACTACACTTGTAGAAGGAGTGATTATCCTTGATGATTCAATCAAAATACATAGGCCTTCCAACTATTTCTATGACTAATCCTGCAACTCTATTTTTTCTTGGGTATCTCTTTTAATGGTCATGATGAGACGAGAAATTTCTTGCCTTGTCACCTCTTTGATCTATTCAGCAAATATTTCTAAGTCCTCCTCTAATAGAGAAGATGTCTCTTGGTCATTTGGATTATTAGCCTTTATCTTCTTTCTAGCACCTTGTTGTTGACCCTTTGTTGGTCTCCTTTTGCTTCCTGTCATTGTTTCCTCTTCTATAAAGTCCCACTATGGTGTGTTGGAATTCTCTTCTTTGAACTCCTATGGTGGGGGCTCTTGATGTTCTTCTTGTTGTGGGGCAAATGGCCCTTCCTGTTGTGGATCTTGGAACTCCTCCTCCTTACCATTATCAATGGGTTGCACCTCTAGCTACTATTCATGGGGTAGTCTATGCCATTCTTCCAATGAATCATTAACAATCTAAGACATTATCATCTCTTCGATATTGTATCGGCATTGTAGCCACTGCTTGTATAGGTCTGCATGGGACTTCATGTACATTAAATGTGGTGTGGTACAAAACCTCGCCACATATTTATAAGCTTCAAGAGTTTTGACAACGATTTGAGGTATCTTTCTAATTACATGGTTGATGGCCTCCTTCAACACGTAAAATATCATAGTGTTCTACACCTATCGTTGTTTGTTCATGGTATACCATAGAGACCCTAACCTTGGAAAAATGAACTTTGGCTTCTTCGGTGGTGGAAACTAAATGTCCTTTGAAATTTTCCATGCCATGAGGGCTATCAAAATTAGAATCCAAGAGCACTAAAACTCCGTTTTCTTATCTTGGGCTTCAAGAAAATATTTCATGAATTGTTTAAGCAAGAAAATTGCGCACTTCATCTAAACACCTTCAACATAATTTGCAGTGGTTGCAACTATGCCCTCAGGGTACTAATCCTTCCTGCACTTATTCAATAATTTTCAAGCCATGATTTCTTTGGTGAACCTCACATCCTCATCATCAATATTGGATATCATCACTCCACGCCATCCATGAACAATCGAATATTTTTTTGCAACCTCCTTCATTATCACCTTCTTATTTTTCTTTTCAAATAGGGGCTTTCTATCTTTGTCATCAATGGAGAGCCTTGAAATTTGGGAAATTAGGTGAGTTTCAATATCAATTGGATCATCTAGCCACAAGAATCTTCCATTCTCACAACTCAACAAAAATTTGACGCAGATGTTGATCGTTATTCTCCTTCCAAAGTGCATGATGTCTAACAAATTTAATATGCTCAAGTTTTCCAGTCTTGAAACCTACTATTGAACCTCATGACAATCATTGGCCTAGTTGTTCGATCCTTCTAGCATATTTATCTTCTTCAAATCCTAGAAAATTATTTAAGTCATGGACATCATGATCATTGTACTTCAACTTATTCACCATCCCTAGCATGTCTCTTTCCTATAGAACTCTAGGTGGAATAGATGTTGTTAGTAGCCTATATTTCATCTCTTTATGTAGTTGATCTTTGGGTTTTGCAACTGGATATGAAGGTGGTGTATATAGCACCAACGACCTTTGTGCTCACCTTCTTGGGTACTAACGATGAATCCATACCCTCCTGTAGATTCTAGTGGGGTTACTAACAAATTCTCTTTTGGTTTTGCAATTACCATTGATATATTGGTTTTTCAACTCACTCGACTCTCAATTTCAATAATTTTCTCATCTCACAAAATGCAAATGTTCAAAATGACTAAGGTTGAACCATAGAGAGACTCTAGTTATTTTAATGGCTTTGTGTGCCTATCTAAGTGTAATAATTTAAAAACAAAAACACCAAAATGGAAATATTAATATTTCCACCATGTTTGAATCGTCTGAGCTAGGGTGGTTCTCTAGGTGGGAATTTCTTTTTCTGGACTTGGCCATGCTAGAGGTCATGTCATCAACCTTTCATTCAGAGTCATTAATTTGGAATAGATTCTTCCTTTAATGACTTTAATGATGTTTTTAATAAGGGTCCATGGTGTCCAATCCATGTGGGTGGCACACACTTTTTCTAGTGCCTTTTTTTACATTGTTTTAGTTCCCGTTGTCGCCACTGACTGTCAATTGTATTCCACATTTATGGTTATCACCGGTACCATATGCTCCATTCAAATTCCTATTCACATGACTGTGTGGTTCTCTCAATGTGAAATTCATTCTCTTTACTGTGACAAAAAAATCTACTTTGTCAAAAATGGCATGGTGTTCTTTGTGGTCACGAAGTCTTCAGGGTTTTCTCCTCCTTGGATTCTACCTACCAAAACAATGAAAGTTATAAAAACATTTTTGTTTTTTTTAATAAAACTAGATCTGCTTTGAGAGGTGGGTTGGTTGTCTCTGTACAACTTCAACCACCTTTGTTATAGTGTTTTCTTCTCAAAGGTGTACGAAAAGAAATCACCTAAGATTGTGGATGACAAACAATCTCAACAATGTAAATCGCTGCTAAACATTGTAGATATGCAGTAAATGATAGAAAAAAAAAAAACCTACTAAAGCCCTGATCTATGCCACAATCATATTTAAACAACAAAATGAAATAGTAATAAATGTGGGTAACTCCAATAATCCAATGGAAACCAGATATACAAAGAATATCTTGTATTAAATAACACCCGTGAAGGGAACAAATAAATGTTACCAGTCCCCCTCTATGGGATGGGTTCTTGGATATCCTCAAATGAATTCATCTTTTAGAGTCTCTCTCCTATATAATGTGTAAAAACCAGCGAATAAAATGTTTGAGCTCAATGGGAACTCAAATGGAAAATAAAATGGTGTGTGGTAGTGATAATAATCAGAGCTGCAACAATGAGTGCAACAATGAAAATAATAAAAAGTGAATAATGAATGGAAAACCCTTCTATTTATAACAAAATATTGAGTTATCCTCGAATAATGAGCAATAATAAAATATTATTAACCCTATTCTATAAATAACCAATTGGAATATTTTATTATATTTGGTTATGAGGGAAAATGTATTTAAACTTTTGTTTAGAAATAATAAATAAATAAATGATTTATTTATCATCTCAAGAAATATGGTTAAGGAATAATAAACAAATAATGATTTATTTAATTATTCCTAACGGATTTAGTCAAATTTGACGAGGAATAATAATTAATTAGTGATTAATTAATTATTCCTAGAGAAAAATATGATAATTAATAATTTATTTGTTTATTTTTCATAACTAGGTCAAAGATGACAAGGAATACTAATTAATCAATTGTTTAATTAATTATTCCTAGAAGATAATTAAATAAATAGTGATTTATTTATTTATTCTTCATGGGTTTAATTATAAATTACTTAACAAATGTGGTTTATTAAGTAATTTCTCACAATGAAAACAATTTTACTATGGTAGAATTGGCTTTACATGGTGTACTTTGATCCATCTAGTGAATTAAGGCTAGATGATCAATTTTTTGGTGATAACAAATTGGCCCCAACGTATGAGTGTTAGGAGAAAAACATATGAATAAAGTACGTTGTAAAAACACAATCACTAGACAAAAAAGTGGAGTCAGAGAGAGAGAGAGAGACCAATAGAGCTGAAGTGAAAGAGGATAGTGATAGAGGGGGTGAGACCAATGCATGTCTCCTTTTATGTTGTGGTACCGTATCTTAGTGAGGTGGGGGAGGCATACCTATACCCGCCGAGATAACTTAGTACAAAAATAATGATGCGCCTAGAAACATGAAACTGAGCAATGAAGTACATGATGAATGGTACATGACACGTTGGCATAACTGAGCCAGAAAATAATACAATGTGTCTCATATACATAATGCACTTGGAAAAAACATGAGCCAGGACTGAATACGATATCATCTGAGTACATGATACTCTTCCCTCAAAAAATGGGTGGGAGGGAGGGTAGAACGACCGATGAAGCCTTGCTGAACATGGAAAGGCTCTGCAAAACTGAATGGATCTTCTGAAGGAAACTTGCATGCTATGAACACTCCGATTGGTAGGAACCGAACCCATCAAATCTGTGGAACTGCATCTGAAGATGTAGCATAATAGGAAGGCATCCTGGCATGTGAGGGGCTTCCTGAAGGGCCACCCCGTCATGAGGTTTGAAACATCTCACACACACCCGGGAATCACTAGTACAATCTATTGCATCATTGGACCATCAAGTGTATGCATCACGAGTAGGAAACAACCAAGTCAAAGGGCAATGATGATGATTCCCTTCGCTTTATCTGAGGCACCAAACGAGAGTGGAAGCTGGAACCAAGATACACCACCCTTTAGGCCGTTCTTCTGGAATAAATGAGCTGATGTCGACAGAATAGGGCTCGCCATAGGTGAGGCAATGAAGATCGTCAACTAAGGCATGAGGGAAAATAGTAATGTGACTGATGGATTGACACCAGGGAAAATGGAGAAAATGGGACTGAGGGACAAACACACGACTTCCCTTGTTAGAGCATAAAGTGCATGGTTGACCTGGCAGTGACTGACTTGACTCCAGAGGGGATGGTGGACACTATCGTTGAAGGCCAAAATGGGCAACATGGGATGAATTATATGCAAATATGTATGGAATACTATGACAAGATGCAATGGGACTCGAAATAGACTCCATGGATGCAAAGGTGGCTCATCGTGAATGCTCTGAACAAGGGTGACTCGATGACGCTCCCACATAGAATAGGCCTAGTGGGGACCATGAAGACATGAGCACATGATGGTTACTCATGATGAAAATCAACACGTGAGATGACAAGTATTAAGAGGAGGTGTACCTCAAAGTAAAAGTGTCACTTTATGAAGAAATTTGATTTTGAGAGGCGATGAAGTGACACTTCTTGGAAAAATGGCTTCCTAGTGAAGTGTCAAATCATCAAAAAGTAAGAGGGACCCATTATATTACTTGATGAGAGCTTTGTAATGGTGTTGACGGTTCATCAAAAGGAGCTACGGTATCGTCGCAATGTGCGACAGAAAAAACTGTGGGTTTTCCTATAAAAGGGCGTTTTCCTTCCAATTTTAGAGGAGGAGAAGGCCCTAAATCTTGTGGAGAATGTAGCGAATGAACCGACCATCGGAATTGGGATCTATGACTTTCAGGAAAGTGGCCTTGCTTGTCTAAAGATGGCCTTAATGCTTCTCGGAACAATGGTTCTTGGTGAAGAATTAAGGGGAGAGGAAAATGAGGATGAACTACTAGAGGAGGTCTAGAATCATCCTCACCCACTAAGTCAAACATGGGGACTATGTGGACATAGAGTAGAATATTTGAAGATATGTTATCAAACGTCTATGATATGCGATGTGAATATGGCTCATCAGAGAGGTTGGTAGGACAAATTATCCAAGGAATGGGAGGATAATCGACCATACCTAGATTCGGTGGGATCTAAGCCAAGACTTATGTTAATCAATTGAGAAGATGGCCAAGGCAAAACCATCATGCCCCCAAGCATGGGATACTACCTGCAAACATATGTGATGGAGGGGACTGATCTGGTATGCAAGGGTGGGAATGATGCCCCCTAGAAAGAGGAGTTGGTGGAGCGCCATTGTGTTTTGAGTGCTCGAAAAAGGGATTCAAGCATCTCGGCCTAACTTGGCACGAGATCCTCCAAAGGAACTACGCACAATGGTGCATATCACCCCAAGAGTAATCAAGGGTAGTCACGACTTCCATGATGTCCACATCAGAAAGGAAGATGGGGGAACGGGAGGAATATTGACTACATGATGCGGCGGTGGTACCTAGTGCATCATCCTAAGAAAGAAGGTTCACATACGCATCATCTGAAGTGGTAGATAGTGAGCTAGTAGATGGAAAATCTATCGATGTTGAGACATGGGCTTCTGATGAAGGAGGTTCAATAGAAGCGCGCACAAAAACCTTAGAAAGATTTGTCTACGAGGAACTCAAGGATGGCGACAGGTAAAGGATATGGCCCATGGAGTCCGTCATCTCAACGTCAGGGGGAGGGATCACGACGGTGGGACCAGAGTAACCCTATTCTGGTGTACTAGTGGTACTAGAATCCACTAGTAGAGGAGTATGTAATCCACTACGAGTGTTCTCGTATTCGTGAAGTGCCTCAAGGCAATCGCGAAATTCATCGAGACAAAGGCAACAATGGGAATAGTAACCATGATGATCACACAAGGCACAAGGGTGATTTGTGCGTAACGTTCTAAGTTTCTTGGATGCACCCAATAAGGTAACTTGGACCTCAAGGATATTTTACTCATGGAACATTTCATGAACCAAAGGTTTGAGATGAGGGAGTTCAGGACAATTATTGGTGGTGTGCCTAACAACTTTACACAAAGTGCACAGAGGTGACGACTTTGGGGCTTTGGGGGCTGAAGTAGCTTGGGGAGTCTTGTCCTTAGGTTCTTTCCTCTTGTCTTTTCCCCCCTGTTCGGATGCTTTCACAATAGGAGTGGGTTCCTGTTGAGGTTGCAGTGTAATTGAAGCAGTGACAAGGGTCATAGGGACTGGTTGAACTGGGTTAAAGTATGATAAGGTCTTAGCTAACCAAGCAGAGTGCTCGCAAGGGAGTCAATGTACCATATTGGGATCCCCAAAGTTATATTAGGGAGGACCAGTGAGGCCATGATAGGGACAGAAAAGATTCCCGAAGGAGGAAACAAGAAAGGTATCTGGCATGCAAGGTAATGTCCTGGAGGAACAACTTCTGGATGGTTGAGACCTAGAGGAACAATTGCTAGGGGGTGGATCTGATGGCTTGGGTGAGAGGGTAAAAATAGGGTGCTTAGGAGTTGGTTGTTGATTAGATGTACCAGACTACTTGTGAGTAGCCCATGACGCTTTTTAACATGCAAACACTCAAAGAGCTAGGCTCTTAGATGAGAGGGGGTGGAATAGGGAAAACACCCAACAATGAGGAATCTTTGTAGACTCCAGGAGAAACACTGGTGGGAGGAGTGGCAAATAGTTTATCAGACATTGATGAGATAATGGACTCAGGGGAGGTCGCGAATTTCGGCTTGTAGTATGTCAACTGATCGATGGTGACAATCTTCCCTTCATGGACGAATCACATCTTACGGAAAACCGTAGATGTGATGGCTGACATGGCATAATTGTAACTACGACCCAAGAGAATGTTGTAATCTAAAGGGGCATCAATAACCTAAATGTCTACATGGATAATCTTGCATGCAAGAGTCACGGGATAATTGCGATACATGCCAAGAGGCTGGGAGGAGTGACTGTCCCAAGAACGCAAAGTGATGGTGGATGGGGATAGCTCAAGTGACTTAAGTTGTTTCCAAACGGCAGTAGACATCACACAGGTGGATGCACCTTCGTCAATAATGCATCGAGAGATGATGGCTTACGGACTTGAACTAGTATTTGGAAAGAAACGGATGAAGGTAATGGGGGATGTTCTGATGTATCAATTTGGAAGACAATCAAACAATCGTCAGAAGGATCTACTGCACCTAAAGTAGTTAGTAGATATTTCTTTTGAGATGGGCATGACTAGAGGACTTCAAGCATCGACATGGCAACAGGTGATTGTTCCAAGTCATCTACTATCTGTATGTATGGGCAACTCGATTAGAAGTTGCGTTACAGCATAATGATCCCTTTGGGATCTTGGGAATTGCCTCAACTTTAGACTGAGGGATCTGTAACATGCCATTTGGTGTTGTAAGAGGCTCAGTAGATGCTTTGGTTTTGGACTCACTAGCGGACGAAGTTGATGGCTTGTCATATTGACGTGACTGAGTTTGCAGGTTGATATCAAAGGGATTAACCTCATCATAATTCATCATGAGGATCTAGTAGTCACCAAGACCAGAAGGTTAGGGGGGATGGGCTGATCGACCTGGTTGAGGTTGAGAAGTAACAAATTATTGCTAAGGGAAAGGATTTGTAAGCACTTCCAATTAAGATGGCGTAGGATTCTGAGGCGACTGTTGGATGGGTGGTTGACCTCTAGAAGTTGTTGGAGATTCCCACTTTTGGCACATCTGGGGTAAGAGAGGACACTCATGTGTATAATGGCCATGTACACCACAACATGCACAAGGCTTGTTCGTCCGAATAGCCTTGTTCTGCTGGGGTTGACTGCCCTGTTGTTGTTTATTGGTGTTAGGCTAGTTCCCCTGGGGTTCACTAGGTTGATTACCTTGATTACCCTAGTTACCCTTGTTACCCTTCCCCTTATTCTTTTTCTCTGAATTTTGGGGATTGTTCGCACTCTATTGTGCAAACACTTGGCCCTGAGGGGGTGGTGTCTGTTGGGGATGAGGATATATGGGAGGCTATGGCGCTAATGCTTGAGTGACTGGAGTGTTTAGCTGTACGTAGGGATAAGGAATTGGAGGGGCAATGGATTGGTAGAAAAGTTGAGCATTGGTTGGCCCTGAAAACATGTTTTTAGTAGGAGGGGCATAAGTGTTGGAGGAACTGGTGCCCCCACTGCGGATAGCCATAACTTTGTTGAGTATATGGCGAAGGATGTGAAATGGATCCAATGATACTATCGGTGGTGTGAGATGCCCCTGGTGCATAAGAATCTCCAGGATGGGGGAGGTCTCAAATGACGGTATAGATATAACAGGATTAGGCATAAATCCAGTCATATCTCAGGGCGGTTTGGAGAGCTTCTTCCTTTGTCTTAGGAAAATGAGATGCGATATATTTGGAAATAGGCGATAAAAGGCTCCTAAGAAACCAATCGAGATAGACACGATCTTCGAAGGGCGGGGCACGACATGTGCTCCTCCTTCTACGTCATTCCTGAACATGATCGGAAAAATGAGTGGCAAAGGACTGACGAAATGTAGTCAAGAGCTCCATATTAGTGTTGTATCAAAGGGGTAGCTGAAAATATGAAAGGAACACTTTAGCAAACGTCGCAAAAATGGAATGAGAGGTGGTGAGTTGGTCTACATAACATTTTTTAGCATCTCCAGTGAGCATACGTTGGAACAACCAAAGACGAATAGAGTAATCGGTGATGGAATTCGATGAACACCACATATGGAAGGAGCAAACATGATTGGTGGTGTCCTCTCCAGAATTACCCTCAAACTTTGGGATGTCGGAGGGAAGCTTAGTCGACATAACTGGCTAACCAACATCATGGTGTATTGGGTCATTTATCAAATGGCTAAAATCCGAGAGGCTTAACCCAGCCATAAAAGGTAGCATGGGATCTTTCAGAACGGTTCCTAAGACGGTTCCACAAGATGTGACTACCAAGATAGAACTGGAGCCAACACCGGGTTAGGTTCCTGCACCAGCAGTGGGTCCAGACATGGTGACGTTATGCGGTGAAGGAGGCGCGGAATCAATTGATGAATCAAATGAAGCAAGAGAAGAGTCGGTATGGGGACTCAGGGGACTATAAATTCGAACCCTGCAGGGAGGAGTAATATGCCCAAGTGGAAACTGGGGATGAAGGCCTAAGAGTCTCCGCGACAAATGCCTTAGTGGCGCAATGGTGGTAAGACACAAGTGACACGAAAATGGTGAAGGGAGATCAACAAGATGTTTTTGTCTCTGTATGGGGAGATAAATTAATTATGTTAAGTCCCGGCTTGGTGTGTAAACCAAGTTCCCTTTACTTAAGGTGTGGTTGTGTGTGCAAGTGTGTTTATTAATTAAGCCCAGATCGTGTTTGAAAAAAGAAAAAATATTGTTGAAAATAAAATGAAATAGAAAATAGAAAATGAACATCAAATCAACTAACTAAACCCTACCCAAACTTGGTTTGCAAACATTGTGCTGGTTGGTGGTGAAATCAACTAAAATCACACTAAAAATGCCAAGATATCTAAGCGTCGGTGTGACTGGGATCAAATGATACTAGGCTACTAGAAATTGGTGCAACAAAAAAAAAACCAAAGAGGAAAAGCACTGCAAAAAGATATGGAGATGGGTGTGGAACCTAGGGAAACTAATGGGACCCTAAGGAAAATGACAAAATAAGGTCTAAGATGAAACTTTGGATGGAAACAACCTATCTTTGAAGATCTAAAACAAAAGGGTACAGATTTGGAAAATATGGCTAAAAGTGTAGCAGAAACTCGGACTTCTTACTCAGCTAAACTCCTCCTACAAAGGTGGAAGCAGACTAGAATCCCTAAGGGGATAAATTCCACTTCGATGACCAAAATAGAGTAGATCAAGGCCTAATAAAGGTGATACAGTGGTCAACCAACCCATCAAACAACTCTCGGAAAAACCCAGAAACAGATCTGAAAATATCCCAGAAACCCTAAAAATCGCAGGCACTAACCTGATTCCTAGGAGATCACACTTTTTGAGATAAAAGGAGCGCTTTGGACCTCCAGATCGCACTTTTGGGGCATAAAAGTGCGACTTCTGCTCCTTGATTCCCGGTCGGCAAGTCTCGAAAAAATTTGTCGTCTCTGTCGCGGTTGGTTCCTGTGATCTGCGAAAAAGACCAGAAAGCTTGTAGAAGCTAGAAATTTGACAGATCTAGGGTTAGAATGCTAGTAAAAAACATTAAGAGACTGAAAAAAGAAAGAAACCCTAAGCTGAAAATTGAAGGTCACCCAGGTTTCTAGATCAGAAGTAAAAAACCCAGTGGAGTCGCCAATTTTGTTATAGTGTTTTCTTCTCAAAGGTGTACGAAAAAAAATCACCTAAGACTATGGATGACAAACCATTTCAACAATATAAATGGCTACTAAACATTGTATATCTGCAGTAAATGATAGAAACAAAACTTTCCAAAGCCCTAATCTATGCCACAATCATAGTTAAACAACAAAATGAAATAGTAATAAATGAGGGTAAATCATATAATCCAATGGAAACTAGATATACAAATAATATATTTGATTAAATAACACCTGTGAAGGGAACAAATAAATGTTACCAGCCCCCTTCTATGGGATGGGTTCTTGGCTATGCTCAAATGTCTTCAGCTTTTAGAGTTCTCTCCTCTATAATTTGTAAAACCTAGCAAATAAAATGTTTGAGCTCAATGGAAACTCAAATGGAAAAGAAAATGATGTGCGACAGTGATAATAATCAAAGCTGCAACAATGAAAATAATCAAAAGTGAATAATGAATGGAAAAACCCTTCTATTTATAACAAAATATTGAGTTATCGTCGAATAATGAGCAATAATAAGATATTATTAACCCCATTCTAAAAATAACCACTTGGAATATTTTATTATATTGGTTAGGAGGGAAAAAGTATTTAAACTTTATTTAGAAATAATAAATTAATTAATGATTTATTTATCATCTCAAGAAATATGGTTAAGGAATAATAAACAAATAATGATTTATTTAATCATTCCTAAGGGATTTAGTCAAACTTGACAAGGAATAATAATTAATTAGTGATTAATTAATTATTCCTAGAGAAAAATAAGATAATTAATAATTTCTCTGTTTATTTTTCATAAATCAGTCAAATATGACAAGGAATATTAATTAATCAATGGTTTAATTAATTATTCCTATAAGATAATTAAATATATAGTGATTTATTTAATTATTCTTCATGTGTTTAATTATAAATTACTTAACAAATGTGGTTTATTAAGTAATATCTCATAGTGAAAGTAATTTTAATATGGTAAAATTGGACTTACATGGTGTACTTCGATCCATCTAGTGAATTAAGGCTAGACGACCAAGTTTTTGGTGATAACAAGCTCTCATTTACATGTACCTTAATGGGCTCCTCTTTCAGGTTCTCTATCTTGACGACTCCTTCATTTGTGGCATACTTGATTATATATGGTCCCAAGCAATGCATATGAAATTTATAAGGGTGCTTCAGAAGTTTAATGTCATATAGTAACACAAGATCGCCATTTTGGAACTGCTTCTAATTAAAGTGACAATCATGCCACACATTTTCCCTGGTTTTTTGCACATTCTAATGGAACCCTACAACGAATCTAGCTTCTTTTAGGTTTAGTAACTCTCTCTGTCTTTGTTCTACTGCACTAGAATATATTAACTTTGTTGCAACAACATTGCGAAGAATAGGGACTATGAATTCCATGGCTATTATTGTATCCTTCCCATACACCAACTGGAATAATGTCTCGCCTATAAGCTTCTTTGTCGTAGTCCAGTATGCCCAGAGCACTGTGACAATCCTCAACTCCCACTCATCCTTGTTCATGTTACAGAGTTTCATCAATGTGTTCTCCAAAATATAATTAAATACCTCTACCATGCCATTCTCCTATGGATGGTAACGGGTGATATTTTGATAGTGCACCTAGAAATTCTCTGCCAATGCTTCAATGGTATGATTGAGAAAGTGAGTTCCCTATTCACTCATAAAAAATATGGGACATCCAAAGTGGGTGACAATATTTTCAAATAAAAATTGTCATTGTCTCTGTATTATAGTCTTTTACAAGAGTTGCCTCATCTTATTGGGTCAGAGAATTTGTCACGGTTATAATATAATTTTTTCCACTTCTTTTCACCGTCAAATTAATTTAACCAATGAAATCCACCACCTACTTGTCAAATGGTTGTAGTGTTACCTATGGATGGAGCGTAATTTAATCCCAATGCTAGGTTTTTCCCACTCTCTAGAAAACATCAGAGTTATGAAAGAAATCATTTACATCACGATGAAATGTCATCCTCTCCTGGTTGTGCTAGTATTTCTCCTAGTGTAATTGACAATGCATTCACATGAATATGAAACTATTTTCTCCAGTCATGGAATATTATGATTGGCATGATTACCAATTTCTCGTTTAATGTATCTAGTGCATGTTATTACTCTTCATTCCACTAGAACCTCCCATCCTTCTTTAGTAATATTTCCAGTAGTGCAATAATATCTGCAAACCCATGCATAAACCTTCTATAGTATCAAACATTCCCTAATGTAGCACACAATTGACAAACTGAAGATGGAGGTGGAAGATTGATGATCACCGTGATCTTCGTCGAATCTACTAAGAAACCCTGCTTGCTTACAACATGTCCTAGGAAAATTCCCATGAGTGAACAAAAAATTCATTTCTTTAAATTCAGGGAAATATGTAGTTGTTTTCATATATCTAACATGAGTCGTAGTACCACAATGTGTTTCTTTAATGGGTTGAAGATGGTCCATTCATCTAAATAAACTCCAAAAATTTTGTATAAAATCCTTAAATGGTCAACTTCCATCTCAAGCGAGCGAGGCACCAGCGAGATCAGGGGTTCACCTTTCTCTTGGATGGCTAGATGCACGAGCATGGTACCAGTGGACTACTCTTTTGAGTAGATCTTATTATTTTTGTTCTTCCCATGTTTCGCGGACGAAACATGCTAAGGGGGCTAGAATATTATATACCTAGGGGAGATAATATAGGGTACCAAGGGAGGTATCCAAGGTAGTAATGAATAATGGGATGGGCCATAGTAATAAATAAGGTGGTTAACCCATATCAAGGGACCACCAGTAGTTAGTAATAATGTAATGGGCCCATGGTATTAGTTTGATGGTATGAGGGAACCATGGTAATGACCCATGGTATTGTATGTATGACGCCTATATAGAGGCTAGAGACTCCACATAGAGAGGTGTCAAGGAATATGTCAAGGATTATTGTATGAACAGGCATATGGCTTGTGGAGTGTTCTCCTTCCTTAAGGAGTGAATGTATGGTGTTACCCTACCTTAAGGGTTTGATATCAATAAAGAAGCATTTCTATCTATTTTGATCTTGTTATTCTTGAGTTTATTTGTATTCTCTTATATTTTTGGATCAAATCTATAACAAGTGGTATCAGAGCACTTTCTTGGGCAAAAAAGTGGAGATTTTTTTTATTTTTGCAAGATTTCAAGGGTGGCAAGTTTGCAGATCAGATCTGTATATTTTTGTGTAAGATCTGAAAAATCTATTTGTATATCTGGATTCTATGTGAAAAAATACCCAATTTCAAAAAAAAAAAATTGGTCGAATCGGAGTCCAAATGAAGGAGATATCGCTGATTTAAAAATCAGTGGGGTTGCAGACAATTTTTCGGGGCAGAAAATTTGTGGCACAGATCTAGACGTCCTGGTGCAATATCTGCAAAATCTAATTGCAGATCTGAATTCTTTGTGAAAAAATACCCGATTTAAAAAAAACAATCAGTCAAATCGGAGTCCGGATGAGGGAGATATCGCTGATTTAAAATCAGCGCTTTTTAGAAATTTTGGTGACGGCGGGACAGTTGCAGTGCGAATTGGAAATTACAGTGCCTAGATCAAGATTTCTATCACATGGGTAGATGCAGAATGATTGTTCCATTTCTGAAAACAGGTCATAATAGGGATTTTGAGTTATATTGACTAAACTGTGACAATTTCAAATTTTCGCCAAGTAAGTGAATTTTTTCAAAAGCCTCTTCATGGGTTTTACAGGAAAAGAAATGGTTCTACTATTGAAGAATACATAAAAGAATACAAGAGGTTATTTAAACACAATTGGAAATAGTTGGCAGTGGCTAATTTTGAAGATGAGGCAGCCACATGGTGGGGATTACTTAACCAAAAGAAGTGTTCCAACCTGCCCGATGAAGAATTTGAAAAATTACTTTTAGACAGATGGTCTCATGCCAGAAATCAAGATGAGAAACATGTGGGGCTATTTCCTACTAGTATATCCTTATTACAGGTTCATGGATTGATTCAAAAGGAGAAGATCATGGTTTCTATAAATCCTAGTTGCAAGCATAATTTTATCAATGTTAATTTGGCAAAAAGATTGCAAGTTCCAGTAAAACACATTGAAACCCCACATATTGATAATGAGGATGTTCAAGTTTATAAAGATTTGAAGATTTATATGGACAAGTATGTATTGCATTCTAATTTTTATGCTTCAAATATGGCTAATGTGGATGTTGTTTTGGGATACCCTTGGATGGAAGAGGTGGGTACTATCAATATTAATGTGCAGAAGAAATTCCTGAAGCTCTGGTATAAAAAGAAGAAAATTACATTACAGGACATTTCTATCAATAAACAGGTAGAGTCCACAAATGTTTAAGCAGAAGATGTTCCAGGGACTGACATATCAAATGATGAGTCATTGATGGTCGACAACCAAACACAAACATCAAATCAGGTACCAAAAAAATAGGTAGAGTCCAAAGAGGTTGAAGCAGAAAATGTTACATCGGATGAGGACTCAGTGGTTGAGGTAATATTGGAAGATAAGAAACAACAGTAGGCACCACAACATGTACCAGATACCAATGAGGCTCCATTAGGTGGTGAATTAAAGAAAGATACACCGTCATCATATCACCACCCACACCACCCAGCAAGAAAACAACCAACAAGATGGCAGCAAATTAGCCACAAGGACAACAACCCCCGCAGGACATATAGAGAGGAGCGAAGGTCCACTTACTACACATCAACACAGAAGAGCTACCATGGTCAACTTCCATCTCAAACGAGCGAGGCACCAGCGAGATCAAGGGTTCACCTTTCTCTTGGATGGCTAGATGCACGAGCATGGTACCAGTGGACTACTCTTTTGAGTAGATCTTATTATTTTTGTTCTTCCCATGTTTCGGGGACGAAACATGCTAAATGGGGTGGAATGTTATATACCTAGGAGGGATAATATGGGGTACCAAGGGAGGTACCCAAGGTAATAATTTAATAATAGGATGGGCCATAGTAATAAATAAGGTGGTTAACCCATATCATGTAAGGGACCACTAGTAGTTAGTAATAATGTAATGGGCCCATGGTATTAGTTTGATGGTATGAGGGAACCATGGTAATGACCCATGGTATTGTATGTATGAGGCCTATATAGAGGCTAGAGACTTCACATGGAGAGGTGTCAAGGAATATGTCAAGGATTGTTGTATGAACATGCATATGGCTTGTGGAGTGTTCTCCTTCCTTAAGGAGTGAATGTATGGTGTTACCCTACCTTAAGGGTTTGATATCAATAAAGAAGCATTTCTATCTATTTTGATCTTGTTATTCTTGGGTTTATTTATATTATCATTTATTTCTAGGTTAGATCCATAACAAGGGACCACCAGTAGTTAGTAATAATGTAATGGGCCCATGGTATTAGTTTGATGGTATGAGGGAACCATGGTAATGACCCATGGTATTGTATGTATGAGGCCTATATAGAGGCTAGAGACTTCACATGGAGAGGTGTCAAGGAATATGTCAAGGATTGTTGTATGAACATGCATATGGCTTGTGGAGTGTTCTCCTTCCTTAAGGAGTGAATGTATGGTGTTACCCTACCTTAAGGGTTTGATATCAATAAAGAAGCATTTCTATCTATTTTGATCTTGTTAATCTTGGGTTTATTTATATTATCATTTATTTCTAGGTTAGATCCATAACAAGGGACCACCAGTAGTTAGTAATAATGTAATGGGCCCATGGTATTAGTTTGATGGTATGAGGGAACCATGGTAATGACCCATGGTATTGTATGTATGAGGCCTATATAGAGGCTAGAGACTCCACATGGAGAGGTGTCAAGGAATATGTCAAGGATTATTGTATGAACATGCATATGGCTTGTGGAGTGTTCTTCTTCCTTAAGGAGTGAATGTATGGTGTTACCCTACCTTAAGGGTTTGATATCAATAAAGAAGCATTTCTATCTATTTTGATCTTGTTATTCTTGGGTTTATTTATATTATCATATATTTCTGGGTTAGATCCATAACACAACCACTCAGGAGAGTATTTCCAATGTGTTCCTCAATTCAAAAGGCATGGCATTATATTAAAAGTATCCCAACTCCATGGAAAATGTTGTCTTATGGTGCTACTCCTCTATGATCTTAATCTAATGATACACTGAGAACCCTTATATGGAGTAAGCTTCCTATCTACCAACATTTTCCAAAACCTCATTTATGAAAGGCATGGTGAAAGGGTCATGAACACAAACATCATTTAATTTCCTAAAATATACACATAGTTGGATATCACATGTTTTCTTTTGGTGTCTAACCATTGGACTAACCCACTCGAACTCCTCAACAGGTTCTATTATGCTAGCCTTCAACATTCTATCGAGCTCTTCCATAACTTTCCACTTATATAATGGATTTAGTCGGCATGGTATTTGTCGCACTGGTTTAGCATTTGGTTTCAAAGAAATATTCATTCCCACTAGCCTTACAACTATGCATTTCATCTCTGAAAAAGTGTTGTTGAATAGATCTTGATATTATCACAGCAAGTCAAAGATATTTTTGGTAGTTTCCCCATCCCAATAATCACCAATTACTGTGAAATTTGGGTTGTATTTTGTGCTAATGTTTACCTTGTGCATCCTGATTGGCCTGGTAAAATTTGGCACAGTGGATTCCAATTGTGGTCCAACTACTCTGACCTCTTCATTGGGCTCTGGAATGTGTATATCCTTACAATCCCCATCACCATCCATCTCTTCTACCACAACATAGCACTTTGATAGCTTATTTGTATTCTAATAATGCTAGTGAAACATGTAGAGAAATACCTCCTTTTGTGCATTCCTTAGTCCCAATTCAAATATATTTTCCTTCATACTGCATAATGCTTCATCTATCGATGGATATTTAGACTCAAACTAAACATTTAATAGGAAGTTTTTTGTCATCATTTTCTAGTCTGCTTTACCCCATAACAGCTCCAACTGTGTCTACCAGTTTCAATGCATATTATCCAAAGTACGTGCAAAATGATGCACCTAATACTTTTATAAAATATTTTCTTCCCTCCTTCATGTAATACAATGCTCTAGGTGAGTGGTTAGAGAGTCCTTACCATTATATCTTTCTTCATAGTCTCTAGCATTAAATCAAAACCTAATATGTGACAAGTTCCTGCACTACTACCAAGACTCTAACTGCTCCTTATGTGTTTCCCACCAGCATGTCGGAGTGGATTTTAGAGCAATATCCAGTGCTGGTAGATTGAGGTGATATAGCACCTGTATTTCAAACTCTTTAACAAAATTATAAACATTTATCAACCCATCAAACCTGGGAGGTTCCCAAACCTCTATGCAAATTCATCGTATTACACAAGTTATATGTGCACATCTCCATGTGAAACCTCATGAAGGTGTTGTTGCCAATTCTCTAATGCCTTATCTGATTCTGACGAACAAGAATTAATACTATGCCAACTTAGCACACCATATATTATAGGCTTTACGTAGTCATAACATCGGCCCATTATGTTATAGATGTTTTTGAGGTCCCCTCACATGGGCTCAACATATCATTCCCCTTCTTTAGGATCCAGGGGCATGACTACCTACAAATCTCAAAATTTGAATATCAATTGTCTTTTGTTTAGATTGATAATAGATTGACTACCAAAATCCCACTTTATTCCACGTGACATTGGATAAGTATATATGTCATCCATAACATAAATTACATCAAACTCAACCAAGCTCCTAACTTTGTCGATGTTGACTTCAAAATATACCATTCTTCCAATAGAGAATATCCTATATTTATGGGCAAGTCATAGTTGATTCAACGACTATACGAGCTTCAACTTACCCACCAATTTCCATGTATTATTTGGAAATATATTCACATCATATCTCATATCTAATATGATTTTATCCATGTCATAATCTACACTATGTGCATTGAACCAAAATTCTCTATTTATGTGCTTCTTATGCAAAACTTGCTTCACTGTCCTCCAAGGTACCTACACCGGAACGACTTCTCTTACGTGCAATGATCAATCATTCTTTGTAGTTTCTCTAGAGAATGATCACCCTTCATCAAGTCCAAACAACTTTCTAAAAAATTTCGAAAGGGGCCTACCTCCCTTGGAGTCACTTCTAGTGGAGGATCATCATAAATAAGAAGAGGCTCATCATAAACTAGCAACTCCTCCACAACTACCATGCCAAGCTCGAAATACCCTATTCAACTGTTAGGAAATATTTCCTTGCCTCTTGATATGATGTATTTCTATGACAGGATAAAAAATAAGAGAACATTATGCAGCCTTTCGAACCCATTCTGAGGTTACTCTAGTGGATTCACAACATCTATGTTTGTTCTTATCCCTCCTCTCATTACCATGCACACCTAAGGGTGGTCGTGTCTAGATTCAACTATGACCATATGAAAGCTTGGCCCTCATTTATTCTCCCAATTTTCTAACAGTTGTGGGAAATATTTTGTTGCATGGTCTAACTATCTACAATATGTACAAGGTGTAAAGTTTCTGACAGTCTCAGACCATATGTTTCATTTGTCCACAATTGTAGTATATAACTAGCCCTATAACATTCCCATAACCTCCTCGTCCTCTTGCAAATGGACCTTGTCATCTTGCAAGCATACCTTGTCCTCGATCTAGCGCATGGTAATCTCTAGTTTGAATATATTGTTGTGTGCCACCATCACCCCCTTTTGTTTCTTGTCTCGTGCAACAACTCCATTATTTGGCATGAGTGAATATCCTATCCAACAAAGTTATAAAATTCACATAATAGGTTATGCGTTGAACACTAATATTTCTACATCATGGCGCACATGGTAGGAAATTAACCTTGTACTCCAAAAAAATTGCACCATAATTCTCTCCCTTGGGCTAAGGGGTTTTCTACCCCCATGGCCAAATAGTTTATCACTATCAAGCACTCATTTTGGTGGTGACCTTCTCTTCTATATATGGTGCACCACACCTCCTCACACTTTTCCTTACCCTCCATCAGGTCTTGTAACTACAAGATCAGGGAAACCAACTATTACTACCCTTGTGTCATACATGTGTTGCATTCTCCACTTGTAGGTGTAGCTTCCAATCGCATTGTTATTTCCAATGCTTCTGGTTGGGAAGTCACCCTCTTCTATGTTAGTGGAATTATAATATGTGGCAACAATCCTTCTATAAACCATTCATGGTGTTGTGTGTCGAGAATCTATAATTCCAACTGATTCATTAGTACCTTGAATCGTTGATCATAATCCCAGATAGATTCACAATAATTCTACTTTATCTCCTTGATCCCCATGATGCATTACAAATCAGACTTCATCTTCCAAAACTCCAAAGTACCACATGCTTAATATTTGTTAATGTCCTATGTTGTCCTAGGGGTGTTGTATCCTTGTACTTCATATACCACACCAATGCATAGTCCTGAAAAATCATCTCTAATTGCACAATCTTTGTCCGCTCATCTAGAATCTATTTAATTGTCCAGAATTCCTCATAAAAAAACTATTGGTGTTTAGGATCCTTTGTCATATTTCCATGGAAAAAGGAAACCTCAAAATAGAATCAACAATAGCTAGTTTCTATCATCATGTGTTCTCTTGTTCACAATTCAAATCCTTTATCAAGGGTGGAGTTACTTCTACTGCTTCTCCTACGAGTACTTTATATTCTCCTCTTGCAGTCTCTTTTTCTGCTTCTCTACTTTCATTCTTACTATTTAACTTCCTACAATGAACTATCTCTAATGACTAACAAAATTTGATAAATAATGAATAATTTACCTCTGATCGTGAAGGTGCACGCAGGGCCATGGGTTCAATCCAGGGAATGGCCAAGGCTTAGAAAATGGGATGCATCATATCTTCTACATCAAGTTGGTACCCTTCCTTCTCTATATCATCTCCACTGATACTTTGACTGTATACTTCCTTATTACCTCCTTCATCATAGTAACTTTATCCTTTGTCTTTGGTTGAGTTCCCTTTCCATAGCCTAATTCTCCAATCACAGTGCAGGCACTTCTATTCTCTCTCCTATACACCACTCTTTTCTCTCTCTCCTTCTCAATATTTCCAACAATATATAGCTTCACTACTATGCACGTTTTGATCCTCTCCTACATAATTATTTCTAGGTCTTCTGCCAGAATTAGGCCCCATCTCAGTTCTCTTTGCTCTACCCAAACAACAGACATAGCTCGTCCCACTGAATAGGGTAACAATCGCATTTCTCATCTTCATCTTAGTGATGATGTTCATGCCTCCATCACTTTGTTATTGACTACACCAATGGCACCCCAGTGTCTATTGGGATATCTCCACCCCCTCTATATATCTTGTTCTTGCACTGAATCGGTTACATCTCCTATCACTTGTCTTTTTCTTAGAATCTTTCCCTATATTTTCCTCTGAAACTTTAGCTCTTCTACAACACACAAAACTCTTTCTCTGCATCTCCTTACATCCCTTGTCCCTTCTTTAATCTAGGTAGTCTTCTTCTCAACTCCCTGGTTCCCCACATCACACAAATATTTAGCCACTCATCTCATCAAACTCCAATGACATCACCCCTTGGTCGCAGAGCAACATCTTAATCCATGTAGGTAATATTTTCAAATAATGAACACATGGTCTCCAAAATAAATCTCTCTCAAATGTGTTAAAATACTGAATAGATTCCACTATAAACTCAACTATGCAACCTCCTAAAACCCTAGCTAGAAAAATAAAAAAATCGAGATACTATATTACTTACCATGTTCATCCTTCATATAAGTAGATATGGTTTCTAGTCATATGGATTTAGCAGACTCCACGATCCTTGTTTCTCTTCCTATCTCTTAAGCCACTACCATAGAATGATGGGGAACTCATCAAAGTAAATCTAATGAAAATAAAAAATATATATATACCTCTTTAGTCATTCCTCCGGATTGAGATGCAGGTTCCTTAATTGTTCCACCACAAACTCTTGTTGTCTATTATCTAACCACCATTCCACCTCCTCTCTTTTGGGTATCCGCATCACCTCTTTGACACAGGGCTTAATGTCCCAACAATGAAACCATTTATTGGCACAATGGGGTGACCCAAGGTTCATTGTTAATCCAACAAAAACTCCTCAGGCACCAGCATTTTAAACACTCGTGAGCAGGTGATGTATCACCTGAGGTATACTAATGGGTTTGTGAGAACCTTTGAATATTATGCAAGGGAAAAGGGGGAACAAAGATGATGATGATTCAAAATAACCCACCCCAATAAATGGTATTTTCCATACATCACATATATATTCATTAGACAAAATAACATTCAAACACCTTTACAACATGCCATGGAAACATTCCCAATAAACTACGATGCACATTGGTCAAGTGAAAACACACTGTATAACCAACAAAGTGACTATTCGACATAAGTTCAATATGCAAGCACAAACCTAAGTTTGATGCAAACAAGGGAACATAGATTCATTCATACATCAACACTATTATTTACATTATCCTTCAACCACAAACTATCCATAATTACAAAATGCATATACAACTAAACCATGAAAATTAGCACAAAACCTTTCAATACTTCATAATTACATAAAATTATAGTAATACACATTATAGTAGGGCATCATACATATGAATGACAGAAATAAGACCATAATTTTCCATGTTGTATTAACCAGCCAACCCAAGTAAAATCAGCATAAAGTGTTCAAGAATCAAAGAGAAATAGAATTAAAAAGAAACAACATCTAGCTAAAAAATAGTGTATAAAGAACCATCATGAAGCTACCAATAGAATAACAACAAAATAAAAATAGATAAAAAAAAATAGAATCATCCATAATCAGTAGCAACTCTTTATATAACATTAGTCTTCAACATCACACTCTTCGAAATATTCAACTAGCTCACCTAGCCAGCTCCCTTGATGATCTATACATGTACATGTCTAGCCACAACCTATTTCTTAACCATACTAGGCTAAATTCCGACTAACTTCCTACCCACATCTAACTAATCCATACAACTAGTGAGTGCAATATTAATAGCCGCATATTTCAGTTATCTCACGGTCTTTTCAACTTTCAGTGCACATCCGTGTGGTGTTTTGGATATTTTCATAGTATGCCTATATACGTCTATGTTGTTCATGGTTTCCACCAGCCTTTGCTGCATGTGATATATGTTATTTCCTCCTTACCATGTGGTTTCTCCATACTTAGCCAAAATTTCAATTTTTTCTCCTTTTTCCGCCTTGGCCCCAATAGAATGTATGGGGAGACTTTGACTAGCTTGATAAATTTTCTAATTGTTTTAGATATATAATAGAGGAGACCATTGATCCGTATTTAAACAAGAACGCAAAAAATTACAGATATAACCATACATATAGATATGTAGCAGAAATAATACTACATTTCATTACTGTAAAAAACTGAAATATGCTTACAAACAGAAATGGAAATAAACTAGCTAGGGCGATGGTAGCTTATCTTTGAGAAGAGATGTGGCGACTACAAGCCTCTGAACTATCTTACAATGAGGCTCGAAGGCCTATTTAATGTTGAGAAACAATGGAAAACCCTAAACATCCAAAAACCTAACCCTAGAAGATGAAACGCCAAACTGTGGGCCCCGTTTGGGTAAATTGGTACATCAACTTCCTGGGGTCGTAACTTTGGCATACGATCTCTATTTGACGCGCACAATATCTCGTTAGAAAGATCTATCCGAGAAGTACAACTTTGGGAAGAGAAACATCAGTCCATAGACCCATGTTGCTCTTAGTTTTTCCAAAAAAACGTCGTTTAGGGCCTCAAAACGGCTCCAGAAGTTCAGGACCCTAAAAACTGCTAAAAATAGTAAAGTATACTACAATTAAGGAAACTGAAAAGCTAAAAGAAACAATGGTGGGGGTCCAGGTGGACTTGGTGGGTGGCCACCATTATCCACCTAGATCATTCCTCCCTTCTTAGGAAGTAATGGTCCCCATTGCGTTAATTTCCTTCGTGAGATGAGGAAACTTCTGTTGAACTCGATCCCTGGTGAGCCACTTTCCTTGGTGAAGGAGTTGGCCTACTTTGACAACTCGATACAGTTGGATTTTCTGCTGACAAGTGTGCTTGATCTGTGAGTCCATAATCCGATCAGTTGCATCTTGTTCCATGCAATCTGGATTTAACTTTGTGGGTGTGAGATGTTCTGTAATGTCGGATGTGTCTAGTAATGGTGGAAAGTATGGCCGAAGGTGGTCCACATTAACTACTGGTTCCAAGCCAAGGAATGGGGGAATGCTAAGCTCAAATGCATTATCTCCCACAACCTTGGTAATGGTGTAAGGAACATATCGAAGTGGTCTGAGTTTCCGATAGGCTCCATCAAGGTGTTCCTTTTGCAAATGCAACGAGACTTTGTCACCCACCTGAAACTTGTGTGGCACCCGATGTTGATCATGTCGCTGCTTGTACTTGGCATTTTATTTCTCCAAAATGTCATGGAACTACTGGAAAATATGTTGGATGTGCTCAATGAAGCTGTTTTCCTTATCTGTTTCGGACTGGACATGAGCCGAATATACGTGAGTAGATGCAAATGGTATGGCCACATCAATTTGACATAGTGGCTGGAATCCCAAGCCCACCTGAAAAGGGTTGTGGCTAGTCGAGCTGTGGAGAGCCCAGTTGTAGCTGTGCTAAACATAGGGGAGGCTATCATCCCATGTGCATGGATGCTTTGAGTTGTACATGCGCAGAATGTGTACGATCATCCTGTTGACAACCTTTGTCTGGCCATCAATTTGAGGATGGAAGGTTGTGGACTTAGTGAGTTTGATGTCCAGCATCGACCAGAGACTGGACCAAAATGTACTGAGGAACCTGCTATCCCGATCTAAGATGATAGACTGTGGGATCCCAAAGTGTACCCACACTCATTCAAAGAAGAGTTTAGCAGTGGCTTATGTTATGATATTCTTCTTGCAGGCCGCCATAATGGCCATCTTCAAGAACCTATTGATGACCACAAAACGTAGTCGTTTCCATGCTTAGTAGAAGGAAGGCTCGACATGTAATCCATGGAGATGGATTCCCAAGGTTGACTAGGGGTAGGCAGCGGGGTATAGAGGCCTTGCTTCTTGATGGTTAGTTTGGAAATGGCGCAGGCAGTGCATGATCTGATGTACTTCCCGACATCCTGTCGAAGATTCAGCCAATATAAATACTTCTGCAGTACTGCCACCCTTTTCTTGACCCCGAAATGCCCAGCAGCCCGATTGTAGTGTGCTTCCCAAATCATCTTAGCACACTCGCTTGAAGGAACACAAAGGTGACCTAGGTGGCATAACAGGGCATACTGGAGGTGAAAATATGGAACATGATGACCCTCCAAGACTATCTAGTATTTGTGGTTGAATTCTGGGTCGCTTTTGTAGAGAAGTGGCCAATCAGAAGTCTCGTGCCCACAAGAGTTGAGCACAGTGGTTAATGTCATGATCGGTGGTCGACTGAGGCAATCTGCAACATTATTGGTGTTGCCCTTCTTATACTTGATATTCAAATGGAACTATTGCAGGCATGTGGTCCACTTCTGATGGCAATCATTCTGCAATTTCCCTTGGGTCTTTATGAACTGCAGGGGTCGGTGGTCTGAGTGGATGACCGTTTCCTTCCCCAAAATGTAATGCTTCCATTGTTGGCAGGCTTGCACAATGGAATACATCTCTTTTTCATAAGTGGGATACTTCCGGACTGTGTCTGAAAGTGTCTCACTGTGATATGCCACTGGGTGCGCGTGTTGAGTAAGGACTGCCCCAATAACATAATCAGAGGCATCTGTCTCGACCTCAAACGGTTGTTGCAGGTCTAGTAATGTGAGCAGTGGTGCCGAATAGAGGCAATCTTTCAACTCTGTGAATGCCTTTTGTTGAGATTCAGACCAAAAGATTTTTTCTTTCACTCCTCCCTTGGTGACTTGACTCAAGGGCCAAATGATATGAGAAAATCCCAACACGAACCTGTGGTAGATGTTGGCAAGGCCTAGCAAGCTGCAGAGCTCTGTCAGAGTGGTTGGAGATGACCAATCCCGAATGACTTGGATCTTGGCTGGATCCACATGCACCCTCGGTTCATCAATAATGTATCCCAGATACTGAACCTGGGTCATGCCAAAAGTTCATTTCTCCAAATTGGCACATAACTTGTGTTGCCACAATGTTTGGAGAACCTGTCGAATGTGGTGGAAGTGCTCTTCCCAACTTTGGCTGAAGATCAAGATGTCATCCAAGTATATCACTACAAATGAGTTGGTGAATGGCCGCAAGATGTCATCCATTAGCTTCATGAAGGTTGCAGGAGCATTCATTAATCCGAAAGGCATAACCAACCATTCGAAAAGGCCCTCCTTGGCTTTGAAGGCATTCTTCCACACATCGGAGGGTTCAATTGGTACCTGGTGATATCCTGACTTCAAATCGATCTTGCTGAAGTATTTTTCCCTTTCAATTGGTCCAAGAGGTCATCAATCCGTGGTATTGGGTACCTATTATGGACAATGATCTTGTTCAACGCTTGATAGTCAATACAGAGTCTCCAAGTCCCATCCTTCTTCTGTACCAACATGATCAAGCTCCCATAGGGCAATGAACACAAACAGATGTGACCTTTCTGCAGCAACGCCTAAATCTGCCTCTTGATTTCATCGTTCTCCATAACGGAGCGTCAATAGATTGGTCCACTGGGCAGCGGCGTACCTAGGGTCAAATCGATGGAGTGCTTGACCTAACAGTGCAGAGGAACCCCTGCGGGGGAGGTGAAGATTTCATCGTACTCCTCCACGACCTTGTCCATCTATAGTTGACGTGCGGAGGGGCCCTGTCTGGAGGTCGTGGCCACCATCTTCTTCTTTCCTTGAGGATGTATCATCAGGAAAACAAATTTCCCGGTTTTGGAAATGAGCTTACTGCATTGTTTTGCAGTAACCAAAGAGATGGCGGTAGGTTTTGCTACCTTCGGTATCCTATACAACTTATTTCCCAAAGTAACAATAACAGCATGGGGCCTTGATTCATACACAACATGTCACTTCCACAAGTATGGTTGTCCTAATAATACATCACAAACATCAAGGGGAGCAACGTCACACAATACCTCATCCGTGAAGGGCTTGATGTTGTATGGAAGGCGACACTGCTGGCTCACGCGAAGATCCCATCCTTGGTGAAGCCACTCGATGATGTACGGTTGTGGATGTGCTATGGTCGGTAAGCCCAACTGCTTCATGACCTTTGCCGAAATGAGGTTCTTTTGGTTCCTGTTATCGACTATGAACTGTAGTGGGGAGCCCTTTACCCACATTTGGGAGTGGGAGAGACGCTCCTCCTCCTCTAGATCTTCGGGTTCCTTCTTCTAGATCTTCGTGGTGGCAATAGTGGCGTTGGGATCCGCATCAATAATCTGCTTCCCTTTGTCATTCCCCTTGTTGGGTTCTGACTCAGAGTCAGAACATGCATCTGATTCTGAAACCTTTAGCTCAACCACTAGTGATTTCTTGGCCCGACACTCACTTGTGTTGTGAGTGGAGCTCTTATGGAACTCACACCACTTTCCCATGTCCTTTTTCAGCTTCGCGGTGTTTTTCTTTGCTTGTAGCTTTGGCAGGTTGTCTTGGGCTGCCCACCTTGGCTTTGTCCTTTGTTCTATGGTTTGGGGGCACCTTTCCCTTGCTTCGGATTTGTAGATCCAAAGTCTCGCTTCTTCTATTTAAACTTTTGCTCGATCTTGACGGCATATCGGTATGTCATGTCGAGCAATGAGATGTTCAAGAATTCTATTTATTCCTGGATGTACCTGTGCAAGCAGACATGGTATTTGAGTACCAAATGCTGCTTTGAATCCTTGATACCCAACTTTGCGCAAAGGGTATGGAAAATATTGGTAAACTCTCGTACGTCTTGGTCCCTTCCCTGCTGCAGCGTGGTCCACTTTATGTATTGATCATCATAGCTTCCGACAGGGTAGTACTACTCCTTGATGGTAGTCCGGAATGAATTCCAAGTGGTTGTGGCTGAAAACAGTGAGGTCATACTTTCATCCTTCTCCTTGCAGTAGGTTTCCCACCAGTCCTTGACGTGGGGGGTGGCTTTGAGAAGAGCGAAAGTAATCTTTTCTCGGCCGGAAAAATCATGAATAGAAAAATACCCTTCTAGCATATTTAACCATTTATCTACAGTGTCTGCATCTATCTGACCCTCAAATATGGGAATGTCAAAGTTAACTTGTACCTTAAAGGGTGTGGCACTTCCAGAGTAGCTGCGGGAAGTAGATGTGTTGCCCCTGGGTAGCTGCTGAAGGATCTGGGCAAAGTTGTCCATAATCGCATTCCTTTTTCGCTCAAGGGCCTCTTCGAGAAAGATTTTGATAGGATCTCCTGCCCCCTCGTATTTCTTTTCATCCACCATGGGAAGTCGTCAGGGTTTGTGAGGCTGGTCTTGCAAAGGTTCAACCAGTTCAAGCCCTAACTCCTTATATCTTGACCTTGTTGGGGACATGCAAAGAAAGACAGAGAAAGAACAGACCACTCTGATACCACTGTTCCAGATTTAAACAAGAACACAACAAATTACAGATATAACAATACATATAGAGATGCAGCGGAAACAATAATTCATTTCATTACTATAAAATATTCAAATATGCTTACAAACAGAAATGGAAATAAACTAGCTAGGGCAATGGTAGCTTATCTTTGAGAAGAGATGTGGCGGCTACATGCCTCTGAATTTTCTTACAATGAGGCTCAAAGGCCTATTTATTGTTGAGAAACAATGGAAAACCCTAAACATCCAAAAACCTAACCCTAGAAGATGAAACGCCAAACTGTGGACCCCGTTTGGGTAAATTGGTACATCAACTTCCCGGGGTCGTAACTTTGGCATACGATCTCCATTTGACGCGCAAAATATCTCGTTAGAAATATATATCCGAGAATTACAACTTTGAGAAGAGAAACATCAGTTCATGGACCCATGTTGCTCCTAGTTTTCCCAAAAAAATATCATTTAGGGCCTCAAAACGGCTCCAGAAGTTTAGGACCCGAAAAACTACTAAAAATAGTAAATTGTGCTACAATTAAGGAAACTGAAAAGTTGAAAGAAACAATGGTGGGGGTCCAAGTGGACTTGGTGGGTGGCCACCAATATCCACCTGGATCAACCATTGTTATGGATCTTGAATCTATTAAATTAATACCTACTTGAAGAAACAATAGGCTAGGGAAAAATGGAATCTCCAAAAGACAACAAAGTTTCTATTTATGAATATTTGCTCCAAGAGGTAGATAGAGGTCTTTAGTGGAATCTAGAGGAGGATCAAATCAATCTCCTATTCCTATTCAAATCAAAAATTAGGTTGACAAGCCAATAAGTTCTTTCAATTTAAATTTGTTTTGGTTGGAGGTGGAGAAATTCTAGACCCTGGTGAGGTGAGAAAGAATTGTATACAATAGGAATGTGGGGGGATAGGGGGGATATTCTCTTTTAGTTTGTAGACCTTTAAAGAAGTTGACAAGAGTATTTTCCTCATAGGCTAGATAAAAAGGAAATTGCTAATATCCATGACCAAAATGAAGTGTATATTTAGGGAAGGGGAGGATTCTAGAATAATTGATCTAAAGAAGAAAAAGCTAAAGTTATTAGAATGGAGAGAATTCAAGTGGAGGATGAATCATATAGTAGTGTTGCTTGAAATAGGTGATGAAAATATGAAGTTCCCTCATAACTACGCTAATCATAGGAAGAGGGTGAACACTATATAGGAGATGTAGAATGATGATGGGGTCACAATTAGGATCTTTCCTAATATTGTAGATCTAGGGGTTAAACACTTTCAATCTATTTATAAAATTCGAACGAGCGTAAATATGTAGGAATCCTAGGGATTAATATTTACTTTTCTTTTTTTGTTTTAGAGGAAAACAATTGTATCCTTATGGGGGAGGTTGCTAAGGAGGAATTTAAAACAATTTTCATTTCATTAAAAAAGGATGAAAGTTCAAGCCTATATGGGTGGACTATGGAGTTGTTTATTTATGTTATGACATGTTTGTGAAGGATTTGTTGATATTCATTGAGGAGGTGAGAGTAGTGAGAAGGTTTTAAAATCATTTTACCCTACCTTTCTAGCATTAATTTCGAAAAAAAATATATATAAGTAAAACTCCTTTGATGAATTTGAACCAATTTCTTTATGTATTATGATATTTAAAATTTTTAAGGTCATTTCTTTGGAGCACTTTGGGTTTATACTAGGGAGGCAAATTATGAAGAAATTTTTGTAGCCTAGGAGGGCCTTAATTCAACCAAATCAAAAATCATCTCATGATGGTTTTAAATCTATATTTATTTAATAAAAATAATAGAGCTAGCTAGTTATATCTTAGATTGATCTTTCCATGTGTGTTCAAGTACTTTTGTAGTTAGATGGATTATGGGTTGCATTTTTTTTTCTTTCTTTTAAAGAAATGGTTATTATTTCTATTAATATCTATTTGGTTTCAAGGCCAAAACCTTTGCATTTTCAGTAAGTGTTGCATCTACAGTGTTCAAAAACAACAAAAAATACTTTATTTCCTCCTAATTTGTCTACCTAAAACACTATTAACATGATAGAGCCTATATATTCGCCAAAAAAATGTTAAAATAGCTACATACTTGCAATACATAACTTAACAAACAGATGGTTTAACTAACCTGCCCAAAAACACCTAAATAAAAATTGGTCTCTTCTAGATTCTCTACCATCTACCCCAGTTTTGTTAGAGCAGTGACCAGGTCTTCCTCCTCCACGTCAACAACATTTTGATGCACCTCTCCTCCACAACTGGAGACACCATCGAGTGTGTTCCCTCATTCATGGTTGGTCTAACTCAACCTGAACCAATCACTAAGGAAGCTTCTAAATTAGCCAAGTGACACTCCATGGAGTCAGAGTTCAACAACAATCTTTCTACCTTGGACTGCAGAAGACCAATTTTCTGAGACAAGTGGACTAAATGAACCTGCACACATTAGAGAAATTTTGAGGTAAAAAATGGGCCTCGAAACAAAAATGTACAACCAAAATAAACTTTATTAGAACGAATAGGATTCAAGATGATGATGTCAACCATGGGGATGATTCACCATTTTTGGAGTAAAAAGGTAAAAAGATTGAAAAAATAAAAATAAAACTATTTTTTCAACTCGTATTATCAACCTATCTCCCTACGGTTTTACTCAAATTTTGATTCGAAGCACTCATTGGATGCAAAATTTAATTCCTTATCCAAGGATTACCCATGTTGCATACTTTCAATGGCCCCTGCTACACTAAAAATGAAAAATACATGAAAACATGATTGCAATCACATTTATCATGTATTTCTCATTTTTCATGTAGCAGGGTCCATCGAAAGTATGAAACATGGGTACTCCTTGGATGAGGAATTAAATTTTTCATCCAACAAGTGTTCCCACTTGAAATTTGAGTAAAAAATGTAGGGAGATAAGTTGAAAATACAAGTTGAAAAAGTAATTTTTTTCTTTTTTCCCTCTAAAATTTGATGATGTAATTTAATCTTATTTTAATATTTCCACTATTTTTTATAATATTCCTTAGGAGGCCCATTTTAGACCTCAAAATTTCTCTAATGCTAGAGATTCCCATCGCTTCATTCTTGGTAAGAAAGGTTAGGATATATTTTTTAGACATTGTAAGATAGTCAAAATGATTTGAAAAGTCATTCTTCTTAGAGCCACGAGAATGTTCCATGATAAATTTGATCCTGCATCACACCCTTCCTACTTGCAATTTGAGAAATCTAGCTAAGGTTGGGGATGAAACAACATTCTATCGGGTCTTCTTATAGCCTATATCATTTTCCTCCATTTCATTAGTGTGCTTTGAAGATTCAAAGACAATAACTACTTTGTGAAGTCGCATGACCAAACATTCTAAAACTTCATTTATTTCTCTGTAAATTCCATCCATCTCCATAACCAATCTATCCTTGTAGCATGTTTGTATCTCATCAAAATCCATCTAAAATAACTTTCGCATTCTGTCATATTTAATGGAGGTTTTGGCTTCGCTCCATCTTTCCCTTCTAATGCATGCCCACATATGGGCAAGCCAAATTGACACCATGATTCGAATCCCACAAAGTGAGAAAGAAGATACGAGAATGGAAAATTGAGAATGAATAAAATCCTATTTTCCGTCAACCAATTAAGGGCCCTTATATCACAATTTAAATATAACCAAATTTTTTTCCTCTAATGAATTCGATGTCTTTTTATGGAAAAGGTTTATATGTTCCATTTGAGTTATATAGGACCAATATGCCTTCTTCTAGAGTGGATCCCTTGTTTATGAGCTCATCTGCACTAGATTTAAGATGATGTTTGACATGGAAGAACTCAACCTTCTCGAATTTTGACAATTACAGACTTATTCTCTATAGGATGGAGGAATGAGCCTACTTGTGATTCTCTTGAAGTTTTATCACTTGCTGAATGAAAATCATAAAGTCTCTATATATCATCATTTGTAAAATTCTCTTTGAAATAGCCAGATCTAGCCCTTTCCACAAGGCTAAGAATTATGCTTGATTGTTGGTCACTTTTCCTAGTTCTTTCAGGCCAATAGGTAACTCCACAATGCGAATTGTGTTTTTGCATTAAGATTGCGCATGGATATATACATGGAGGGAGAGACTGTTGGGCTCTGCCTGCTAGTGTCTCTTCATGTTCATAAACTCCTTATTTTCTATTTACATTATTTACATAAATTTCCTAATCCCAAATATTAGGTGTCAACATCCCCCCCCTTAATCTAAATGGATGTTGGTGAGTCTAAGCATCATTGTGAATCTTTCAAGCTTTTCTCTTCCAAGCACTTTGGTGAACATGTTTGCAATCTACTCATTTGTGGAACAATGTCATAGATTGATTGTCTTAGCCTCAACATGATGCTGAATTATATGGTATTTTGCATTGATGTGTTTCGTTCAATCATGGAACTTTGGGTTCTTAGCCAACTTTATTGCAAAAGTGTTGTCAATCATGAGTGGAGTTGAATGCACTTGTTTCCCCTGTAAATATTCCATAATTTTCCTGAGCCACACAATTTCTTTTTTTTCTTCAGCTACTGCCAAATATTCTTCCTCTATTATGGAATCTGCTAGAACTGATTGTTTGTGTGACCTCCAGGAGACAACTCCTGATCCAAGACTCATAGCATAACCTGAAGTAAATACCCCAGTTTCTTTATCTCCATCGAAGTCTAAACCAGAGTATCCAATCAAGCTGAAGTCGCCCACCTGTGTATACTTGAGTCCAAAGTCTTGAGTTCCCTTCAAGTACTTCAGAACTCTTTTTGCAGCAAACCAATGTCCCTCATAAGGCTTTTCCATAAACTTAGAGAGGACTCCAACAACAAATGAAATGTTTGGTCTGGTAGTAGTCAATTAGTTGAGACTTCCTACAAGTTATCTATACTTTGTTGCATCCTCATATTATTTTCCTTCAATGGATGTGAGATTCAAATTCTATTCCATTGGAGTAGTCAAAGGATTGCACTTAGCCATGGAAAACATGTTCAAATGATCTCCAATGTACTTCTTTTGAGAGAGGAATACAAACTTAAGATGTTGAGTTACTTCAATACCGGGATAGTAGTGAACATAACCCAAGTCAATCATTTAAAAACCTTCCTTAATTCCTTCTTTATGGATGCAATGTAGCTCTCATTGTTCCCTGACATAAAAAAATCATTTACATACACCACAAGATATACAATTGATTTTCCAACTTTCTTGACAAACAAAGTTGTATCATCAAGATCATAATGTTTGAAGTTGAGTTTCAGAAGATGCTCCATTAACTTCTCATACTAGGCTCGTGGTTCTTGTTTGAGGCCATATAAGGATTTCACACGCTTTCATACTTTGTGTTCATGGCCCTTCACAACAAATCCTTTTGGCTGGGACATAAAAACATTCTCTTTCATATCTCCATTCAAGAAAGAATGTTTTACATCCATTTGATGGACTTTCCAACTGTTTTGAGTTGCCAAGGCAAGGAGTGTTCGGATGGTAATCCATTTTGCTGTGGGGGGAAAAGTATCCTCATAATCGACCCCTTCCTTTGTGAAATACATTTTGCCACAACTCTTGATTTATTCTTGTCAAGTGAGCCATCAGCTTTATATTTGTTCTTGTAGACCCACTTGCATCCAATTGGTTTGGTTCCCAATGGACGATCAACTAGCTTCCGAGTGCCATTATTTATCAAGGCATCATACTCCTTTTGCAACGCTTCTTTCCATTCATCATGAGAAGAGGCTTCTTTGAAGGAAGTTGGTTCAAAATATGTGGAAAAATTCAATTCACAATCATAAGAAACATCCATATCAACAGGTGAATCAGAATCATCTACATCACCTCCATTTTTCTTGATTGAATTTCTTGTTCCTATCTTTCCAACCTCATCAGGATGAACATTTTCAATTGTCTTTGTCAGCCATTTTGGAGGACCTTTCTAAGATGGCCCAGACTACTCAGTTGACTGGGTTGGGATTGAATCAAGATTGATTCTCCCAATTTCGTCAATCACATCATTCAAATTGTCATCAATCGCCATAGCTTCATGTGGGGGAGAGAGTGCCTCAAAAGAAGATTCCACAGATTGATCCAGTATAGGAATCCCCCCTTCAATATGTGGAATCAAATTCTTGGAATTACTTTCCATGTTTGAATCTATCCAAGTGATCAAGCTACCGCTCAAAAACATTGTTAGCCTTGGAAGATTCAAGTAAGATCACATCTCTAGATACAACAAACTTCTTACTGACTTCATCATAGAGATGGTATGCTTTGGAGGTATTTGAATACCCCAAGAAGATACACTTATGACTCCTTGCACCAAGTTTGTTTTTGTGTTCCTTTGGTATCAAGGCATAATAGGTGGAACCAAATACCCTAAGATGCTTTATCGAAGGAATGTGACCATACCACATTTCATAAGGAGTCTTGTTTCTAATAGCATTAGATGGAAACCTATTCTTTACATATACAACACATAGAATTGCATCAACCCAAAAAAGCAATTTTACATTCTTGAAAAACATCATGGAACGTACCATATTTAAGATTGTCATGTTCATCCTTTCAGCTACTCCATTCTGTTGGGGATTATAGGGCATAGTTGTTTGATTTTTGATCCCATGCTGGCGAAGATAGTTTTCAAATTCATTTGAAGTGTATTATTTTCCATTATCAATGTGAATAGAGTCAATATGAGATTGTGCATCATTTTAAATCCATGCGTGAAAGTTCTTGAATGTTTGAAAAGCATCAAATTTGTTCTTCACTAAATAAACCCAACACATTCTGGTGTAGTCATCAATAAATTTCATCATATATTTATTTCCATGTTTAGAAGGAATAAGCATTGGGCCACATAAATCTAAATGAATGAGTCCAATTTTTCTATGTGCTCTAGAATGTGAATCATGAAAAGATTGTTTGCTATGCTTTCCTAGAATACAAGCATCACATTGCTTAGGTTTCCTAGGAATTGTAGGCAAACCAGTAACACCACTTTTATTCAACATACGAAGGTTGTCATAATTCAAGTGTCCAAATCTAGCATGCCATAAAAGACGTGATGGAAATGTACCTTAATCATAATGAGAACTGTATGAGAAGTTTTGTGCATGAGAAAGGGTACCTCGCAGCTTCAGAAGTCTTTCTTATTCTTATCATGACAAGTGAGCGTTATGATGCTTTTCTGGCCTCAATCTTGCCATCAAACATATGAATGGAGGGTCCTTGCTGGTGGATGTGGACCAAGGACAAAAAAATTATCCTCAACTCTGGGAGGTATAGAACATCATGTAGAAGAAAGTCTGGAAGACCAGGGAATTTGAGCCTGATGGTGCCAAGCCGTGATGGCTTGAGTTTTCACTTGTCTACAAATATGTTGCTCCATCAACATTGTCAATAAATTCTTCAAAAAAATATCTTCTACAATTCATGTGGCAAGTTTCTCCTTAATCAAGCAACCAATCATTTTTCCAAGAAGCAAGTGAAGCATTAAATAAGTCTTTAGTTACTCCAATATTGCAATGTGCCACAACATAGTGAGCAGATTTGGGTGTTTTACCTTTCTCTTTTTCATGGGTTTTACTTTTGGCTTCATTTCTTTCTTGCTTAATTTTGTCCCAAGGAAAATTACATGTGGATGCATGATGTCCATATCTATTACAATGTATGCAATAAATATCAGAATTTTCTCCTTGAAATTGTCTGCCCCCTCTGCCTCTAAAATTTATTCTTCCTCTTCCTCTTTGGCCACCTCTTCCTCTAGAAGAATCTTGAGCATGATTCTTCTCTCTAATTTCAATACACAACTTCTTCTGAAGACTGTGGAGTTTTCTTCTTCCCAAAATCCTTCTCTCTCTCAACAAACTTCTTCTCAAGGGAGTCAAAGGCAATCTCCTTGAGGTTTCCACTTGCTTGCAATAACTCAAGATAATTTTAATAAGTGGGATATAGTGCCTTGACATAAGCTATGAGAGGAATGTCTATTTGAACACCAGTGGTTTTGATATCATTCATAATAGATATTACTTCTGATGCTAAAGCAAGAGGTTCATCATTTTTCAATTCAAGACTGAACAATTTAATCATCAATTGGACAACTTAAAGTTCATAGTGTGAGTCATAGAGTTCCTTCAACTTTTGTAAGGCTTCAAAAGCATTTGAAAATGGTGAAATATGGTGACTCACCTCTTCATTTATAGATGTTGCAATCAAGGCATAGGCCTTAATGTTCCTATTTTCCCCAAATGGAATTCTCATTATCTGAGGTGGGCTTTGCAGGTTCATTATCTCCTTCTCCTACACAAACTCATTTCCACAACTCATTGAAATAAGTGTGTTTTATCTTCTGCGACCATTCAAGATAGTTCTCTTTCTCGAGGAGAACTACTCCAATAATAGATATCAATGAATGCATTTTAAAATGTATACTACAAAAAAAATTGTACTTCTGGTGGCAAAAAAATGCAGTTTTGGTGGCAAAAATGCACTTTTGGTGTAAAAATTGCAATCTAAGATTTATTGAACAGAGGTATTATTTGAGGGAGATGCATATGGGGGAGGGGGTTTATGGGAGAGAGAATGTTTGGGGGAAGGTATTATATATGTGTTATATATGATGGAACAACCGGTGGGAGGAGGGTCAACGTATGACTGTGGTATATGCGTTAATGACAGGGATACAGACCCCACAGCGAGCACCAAACTATTGTGTGTCACGGAAGTGGTTTATGAAACTGCATATGGGGGAGCGGTGTTAAGTGATGATATGAATGGTGGGAGGAAAGAGGTATTAAATAGGAACTTTGGAGGAAACCAGGATGTGAGGGTCGGGGAGTTGAGGAGTGTAACCAAAGCAGTTGGAGTAGTGTAATATATTAACAAAACCACATGGCATATTCAGGCCAACAGTCAGGTGTAATATATTAACAAAAACACACATATATCACAATTAAAAAACTGGAGCGGATTCAAACCATGGTAGCATTAAAAAAACAACGCAATGTAAAACAGAGCGTGAAGTATTGTATGAGAGCTATGAACCAATGGTAGGGAGGAGTGCGGTGTGTAGTGGAACCGCAATGTTGTATGGTATTGCAGCACCGGGGCCGCAAAGCATGACAGTCGAGATGTCGATATTGCAGGTGAGGCTGAGGTCCGTAGGCCAACTGTGAGGTGAGGGCAAGGTGATATATAACTATATGGGTCGAGCGAGAGTGTAGTCGCACCAGTCTCCAAGCAAGAAATATCATTTTACAATGTAAGCCATAATATAAACTGTATAAAATACAAAACTTTAGCCTTCACAAAAAAAAAACACTCACAATGGATATTCACTGCAACTTTGACGAATATGAATGCACAAAATCTTGTGGAGAATATGGCAGGTAATATAGGAACATAGTATGCCAGAGAACTGATAGGAGTTACAACACATAAACTAATTTGGGAGCTGGCTCTGATATCATGTCAAGCCAAAAGTGTAGGTTTTAACCCTGTACAGAAATTACCTGCATATGAATTCTAGAACACATAAAATAAACAATGCGAGAGCATAACACATAAAGCACATATACATATAGATTTCCCCTGGATCCCAAAACTGGGACTACCAGCTTGATTTTTCATTATGTTCCTTTCAATGTTATAATACATATTTTTACATGCCGAAGCATCCAATACCATGGACCGAAAACCATCGCGTCCAAAACCATGGACTGAAAACCATCGCGTCCAAAAACATGTGCGAAAATCATGCACAAAACCATAGGTGGGTCCGCCCAACCTAAAATAGATTCCAAAACCAAAATTTTCAGGGGCGTTGCCCTGGACCCCATAGAGTGGGGTTACCTACACCGCTCAAACCCCTTGTGACCCCCCCACTATGCAATCGACGCAACAAAAGGAGGGCTCCACCCCCCTTCTAACCCCTCAGTCAACTACGTGGGTTAGTAGTGGAAAGAATATAACACAACCCAACATTCTTCCACTTGTTGTTTTCTTTCCACATGGGGCCATAAGAGAGCTTAGTCATTTATCCAGCCCTGCAACACCCATTATTTCTCTGCACCAAGAGAACTTCTCAGAGCTCACAATTTTTTCAATGCATCTACAGTATTCTTCAAAGTGTCCACCTTTACCAGCAACACCTTTTTGTCTTCTATCATATCCCTCACAAAGTGATATTGAACATTAATGTGCTTTGTCTTTGAATGATATGCAGGGTTCTTTTCCAAGAAAATTGCCCTTTGGCTGTCACAGTCTATCCTTCTAGGTCCCTGTACTAACCCCATACTTGAACACAATCTCTGCAACCAAATTTCTTCCTTGCTTGCATGAGTGGCTGCCATGTATTCTGCCTCTGTAGTTGATAGTGCCACTACGGATTGTTTCTTACTCATCCAACTGACTGCACATCCAAATAGGTTAAACACATACCCACTTGTAGATCTTCTCTGATCCAAATCTCTAGCCCAGTCTGCATCAACAAAGCCACAAATATCCAACACTCTGTTCAATCCTGGTCTTCCTTGGTAGCACAAACCATAATCACTAGTGCCACGCAAATACCTGAAAACCTGCTTCACTGCTATCCAATGCTCCTTTCCTAGTTTTGACATAAACCTGCTCAATACTCCCACTACATGTGAAATGTCTGGTCTAGTATAGACCATTGCATACATCAAGATACTGACTGCACTTGCATATGGAACATGGGACATGTCCTCTTCCTCTTCTTGTGTCTTGGGACATTGTTCAACAGATAACTTTACACCTACAGGAATAGGAACCTTCACCGGTTTACTATCCTGCATATTAAATCTCTACAATATTGTCTCGACATACTTCCTCTGGTTTAACAAGAGCTTCCTCTTTGCCTGATCTCTTTTAATTTCCATGCCCAAAATATAGTTTGCAGCACCAAGATCTTTCATGTTGAATTTGGAGGAAAATTGGGTCTTCAAATCCTGGATAATTTCTATCATTTCCAACCAACAACATATCATCCACATACAAGACCAGATAAATAACATAATCACCAATTAATTTAAAATACACATAGTGATCTGCTTTGCTTCTAGTGAAGCCAAGACCCCGTATAAATGTATCAAATTTTTTATACCACATCCTTGGTGACTGTTTTAACCCATACAGAGGCTTCTTTAACTTGCATACCAGTTCTTTCTTACCCTTCACTGCAAAGCCTTCAGGTTGATTCATGTATATCTCCTCTTCCAGATCCCCGTGAAGAAATGTTGTCTTCACATCCATCTGTTCTACCTCAAAATCAAAAGCAGCAACAATAGATAAAAGTAATCTAATAGAAGCTACCTTGGCAACAGGAGAAAAAATATCACCAAAATCAATTCCTGGTACCTGGGAATAACCTTTTGCTACCAACTGGGCTTTGTATTTCTCCACCTTTCCTTCTACATTTGTCTTCTTCTTGAACATCCATTTGCTACCAATGGGTTTCCTTCCAGCCGGCAACTCCACCAGATCCCAAGCCTTATTTTTGTGCAAATATGCCATTTCATCAACCATGGCCTCTTTCCAGAGTTTTCCATCCTATGAATCTACTGCTTCCTTCACAGTTCTAGGATCATCATCAGTAATAGATAAAGAAAAATTTGAATAGAAAGCAGATGGACTATACCTTTCTGGTTGTCTTCTTTCTCGAACTGATCTTCTCACACCCGGAGTTTGTGGCTCTTCATCTTCTGATTCCTCCTCTACTGTAGAGTCTAATTCTTCCTCCTTTAGCTCAAACTCTATCTTCTCAGGTTCCTTTGGTTGGACTTCATGTTTAATAACATCTTTCACCTCTCTGAACACCACATCTCAGTTGTACACAACCTTCCTTGTTACTAGGTTCCAAAGCTTACAACCCTTTAAACCATCCTTATACCCAATAAAGATGCACTTTTCAGATTTACTATCCAACTTGGTTTATTTCTCCTTTAGAACATGTAAATATGCATCACATCCAAATACCCTCAGATGTCAAAGAGAGGGTTTCTCACCAGTCCATACCTCTTGTGGAGTTTTATCCTCCAATGCTGATGAAGGTGATCTGTTGACTAGGTAACATGCTGTCTCCACCGCCTCTGCCTAGAATTCCTGTCCTAACTCGGCACCACTGAGCATGCTTCTTTCCCTTTCCATCAATGTCTTGTTCATTCTTTCTGCAACTCAATTTTTCTGAGGTGTATATGGAGTAGTCTTATGTCGTGCTATACCACACTTCTTACAGAATTCTTCAAATTCCTTACTGCAAAACTCTCCACCGTTATCTTTGCTCAACACATTTATCTTCTTCTCTGTCTAGTTTTCCACCAGAGCCTTGAATTCTTTAAACCTGTCAAAGACTTCAGATTTCTTCTTAAGGAAATATATCCATGTATTCCTTGAGAAGTCATCTATAAATGATACATAGTACACAGACTTGCCCAGTGATGGAACCTTCACAGGTCCAAACACATCACTATGCACAAGCTCTAATATATGTTTCACCCTCTTACCACCAGAGGGGAAACTCACCCTATTCTGCTTCCCATATACACAATTTTCACAGAAATCAAAATCCAAAGAGCTATTACTCATACCTTTACCATGATGTATTCGAAGGCCCTTCTCTCCAATATGTCCAAGCCTTTGATGCCACAACATGGTCTTCTCTCCAGAGACCACTAGATTTCTGCTCCACTTTTAGTAACCACAAAACTGTTGCACCCATCAACAACCATGCTACCTTGCAGCTTGTACAGAGTTCCAATCCGAACTGCCCTCATCAATACCAATGCTCCCTGAACCATATTGCAGGTATCCTTCTCGAACACTATTTTTACACCTGCATCATCCAACTTGCTTACAGAAATCAAATTTCTGGCCAATGCAGGAATATGCAGAACAACTGGAAGTGTTCTAACCCTTCCACCTTGCAACTTCAACTTTAATTTTCAGTGACTAATGATTCTATCCTTCCGATCATCCCCTAAGAAGACATCACCACCATCGTATTTCTCATACTCGCAGAACCACTCTCTATGGGGAGTGAAGTGAAAGGATGCACCTTAGTCAATCAACCATGCCTCATGATCTACATGTGTACTTGAAGAAGCCAAGTACCCGGATCTATCGCGATCCACTGATCTTTATCCACCAACAGATCCTCCATATTGAGTTTCCACAACTCAAAACTCTGACCATTAAATTTCTCGGTCTATATCTTTCAACTGCTTGCCATCTTCTTTCACCACCAAAATCGATCTCGCAGATCTCCTACTGAATAGGGTCTACCACAGGCCCGAGCGAAACCCCTAAGCAACAAAGGCATCCCCTTGAAGCCAAAACAACTATGATACCAAATGTAGGTTTTAACCCCGTACAGAAATTACCTGCATACGAATTCTAAAACACATAAAATAAACAATGCGAGAGCATAACACATAAAACACATATACACAGAGATTTTCCCCTAGATCCCAAAACCGGGACTACCAGCTTGATTTTTCATTATGTTCCTTTCAATGTTATAATACATATTTATACATGTCAAAGCATCCAATACCATGGACTGAAAACCATCACGTCCAAAACCATGGACCGAAAACCATCGCGTCCAAAAACATGTGTGAAAATCATGCACAAAACCATAGGTGGGTCCGCCCAACCTAACATAGATTCCAAAACCAAAATTTTCTGGGGCGCTACCACGGACCCCATAGAGTAGGGTTCCCTGCACCCCTCAAACCCCCTCTGACCCCCCCCCACCCCCGCTACGCAATCGGCGCAACGAAGGGGGGGCTCCTCCCCCCTCTAACCCCTCAGTCAACTACGTGGGCTAGTCGTGGAAAGAATATAACACAACCCAACAAAAAGGTAACTCCACAATGAAAATTGTGTTTTTGCATTAAGATTGCTCATGGATATATACATGGAGGGAGAGACTTTTGGGCTTCACCTCCGAGTGTCTCTTCATATTCCTAATCACCTTATTTTCTATTTACATTATTTACATAAATTTCCTAATCCCAAATATTAGGTGTCAATAATTTCCCATGCATATTGTATCTTTGTTTTTTCTTCGGAGCCTAATATGAACCCTCCTGCTCCTGCCTCCCCTTATGGGTTGCATTTCTTTACTGAGATTTGTGATTCTCATAAATGGTTATGCTTGTAATTTTTTTAACCCTTATAGGGCCCTAAGGCAATGGTTTCCCCTTTCCCCAATGCTTTTTGTTCTAGTGCTAGAATATTTAAGTAGATTCATAAAGGATGCAAAGAGATTGGGCTTATGTTCTACACTTATAATTGCTGGAAATTTGTTTTTAACCCATATGTTGTTCATGAATGATGTACTACTACGTACAAATGGTAATTGGAGGGATGTGTCAAAATTAAAAGAAATTATTCCTATCTATAGTATTTCAATAGGTATGGAATTGCATGCATAAAAATATATTATTGTTTCTATGGTTTGGTCCAATAGGAGTTTGAAGAAAGACTGAAAAATTATTTTTTCATTTAAACATATTGACTTTGATGGGGGCTTTACATATTTGAGTTTTATTTTGAAGATTAATAGCTTCAAAAATTCATATTGGGGGTGTCGACTTCTACAAAATATTAAAGGCAAAATTAAAACATGATGTAACAGATAGCTCTCGATTAGTGGGACATTGAACTTGAGTCACTTCAATTCTTGAATTTCTTCATGTTTTTTTACCATTCTTTGGGTCATGTTCGTGATGGTGTATTAGAGAAAATTAGGTGTTTTGCTTCAAATTTCTATGGAAAAGTCAAAAGGGAAGTGTGGGCATTCCATTGATTTGTGCAAATCCAAACGGGGCCAAGGGATAAGGATTAGTTACTAGTGTTTGCAAATCTAGAGGAGGCTAGGGGATGGAGATTAAAAAAATATTTATATATTTGTACCTTCTATATTAGAAAATAAATTACGTATATTTCTTACTCATGAGAGTCCATGGAGTAAGATAATTGATTAGAAATCTTGCAAGCCAATAAATTACTTGAATTGGATCATAAATACGAGAAAATTCATAAATAAACTATTTTTAGACAATGAAAATCCCTTATCCTATCACTTATTATGATTGGGTAGCATTAGCTTGGAGGGTAGGAATTGGTGAACAAGTCAACATTGAGATGAATGACGTAATTTTGCATTGCAGTGAGAGGGTCGGTCTTTCTAACATACATGCTTTCCCATAGGACATGGGTTATGCGAGCCTGATTAAATTGATAAACCCAATCTAAAATATATTTAGTTTCAAGGCTAGATGCATGCACAAGATATTGACTTTGAAGGAGAGAAAGAAAATCTATGGAAATCCCATATTAAAAACTTAAATGAAAAGGCCACACTAGACAAAGATGGAGAGAATTCATTAGCTTAGGCTTATGAAAAATTTGGGGGTGTCTATTTTACACATGATCTAGGCTATTTCTTTACGGATGTGTTTTATCTTCATGGCACTCAATGGTGATGGAAAAAGGTTTCAAAGCTAAAATACCCAAAGAAGAAAAGTGTTTTTTATAGCTAGATCTAAATATTAATGATTTTGCATGAGAGATATTACAGAAAAGATGTAGATAGAGTCATGGAAAGTGATTTTTGTGCATATTTGAGGAAAAATATATTTCTCACATCCTTATCTCTTGTCCCTTTTCACAATAGGTATAAAAGGAAATAGAGTAGTTATCTGAGACTATAAATGTTTGAAATTCAAATTCTATGGAGAGTTTCTTAAGACAATGTATTAGTAACCCAAGTTTAAAATAGCCTAAATATCTCCCTTGCCTAATATGCCGGGGCATCTAGTTAGCTAGGAGCTTGACTGTTTTTTAGGGAAAGTTCATATTTCCTATTCAAATCCTCTCTTAGGTAGGGGCTATGATTAATAGTTTATATCTTTATTTTCCCTAAGGTTTTTTTTTTAATGGGGCAATGAAAGGGAACCTTATATTTAACATAGTTGTTGGTGGGGGAGGGGGAGGGGATGGATGTGGTTGTATCTTTCTAACTCTAAATTCATCAAGTTCAAGGTTATCCTGGGGCCTATATCAAACAATCATGCTAATTTTCATGTATTACATAACTCTCTCAAGAGTGTTATGGGTAGAAATATGAAATAGCTTGATATTTTAAAAGATTTTTCTTTAGTTATAAACTAGATGAGTAGTTGTGCTAGTCTCACAATGCTTACTTAGATCAATGAAGGACCTACTTGGAGAAGTATATTCATTATTTGATTAAATTTATTTTACTTATTTCTATAGGGGATTAAATCAAGAGGAAAAAAGGTTATCTAAGGGAGGGAAACAACTTTTTGATGGTTTGGTGTAGTGTGGAATAATTTAGGGATGGATTTATGATTCACCTCTTCACAAGTTGTTGATGCTTTATATACTTAGGAGACTCAGGTTATAGTCTTGTTTATTTCATTATTTGATGTTATGTATAATTTGGAATCTAGAGGAGTTTTATGGGTAACTCTATTTTTTGAACTTGTTAATGAAAGTTTTGTATGTTTGGTCTAAAGGGATATAGAGGATGATAATATCTTGTATTTGGGAGGATATTTAGCAATATTATGTACAAAAAAATTTAAGGAAATGAAAGGTAGATGAGAGTAATGTTGTAACAATAACCCTTTTTATGCTTTTTTACTTGGTCAAAATGTGCCTTGACACCTAAAAATTGTGATTCCGCTATGATTAGAATAGAAATTGCTATGTTTTTCCTAGAGAGAGAGATAGGTGTGTGTGTGTGTGTATTAAAGCTCAACTACCCATTACTTAAATAAGGCATTACAAAAGAGATTACCTTGTGCTGCTGGTCTACCCAAGGGAAACTAACCCAGTAGCACAAGTTTAAATTCTTCAGATTACATTGCCCCCACTTGATGATGTCATTTGATAGAATAAAGGTATTACAAAAGTTTACATAGGATGCTAAGGGAAATAAAGCATGCAGGCCTTGTTTTGCAAAATAAAATCTATAATAGTTGGGGGTATTCATATTATAAGAGAGACTAGCCAGGAACAAAAGTGAGTTGAATGGGCCGCCATCAAAGGACTTGTGTAGACAAAATCAAGTGAAATAGGAGAAGGGCCAAGCCAAGGGGCCATAGATTACCTAGAACCATGCCTGTGGAGACCAACTCAACCACGAAGAATTAAACCACGAGTTGCAAAGACCTGAGACAAAGACACAAGCCACAAGCCTTGGCACCACTAACCTCGAGCCACGAACACTGGAGCCATGAGCCACTGAAAATACCTAGCGAGATACCCCGTAATGCCACCCAACCAAATGAGGTATTGAACGTTCGCTATGACATGATAAAGGAAGAAGCCTGCGTTGGTCACCACTTCCAAATTCACACCAATCACTCTGAAACCTGAATAGAACAAACAAACAGACAAAGGAGCAAGACTAATGAACCTTTAAATGCGACCATCGCAAGACTATGGAACACAACAGAGAAATTGACCATGAAGCTTGGACTAGAGTTGAACGCGAAGACACAAATAAGAAGGGGGCCCTTCAAAGCAATCTATGAATGGAGACTATATGAGAAAGATGATTTGATAGACATATTATTAACTTGAAATGATCAAGACAACCTGAACCCCATAAAAACTAAGTGAATATAGGTGGAGAAAGAGGACCCAATGACCAATGTAGAGCAACACCAATTCTCCAAGCCTAAGATAACCAATAAAAACCCATGGTTAATCCAACCAAGGAGTGCATGTAAGCAGTGAAAACGACTGGCATAACTACCAAAAAACAACATATCTAGACTCGGAGAATAATTGATAGTATTATTACCTGCTAACAAAGACATATCTAGAGGAAGGGTTCATAAGTGACGATGTGCTCTGCTAACCGCACAAGGAGGCCTTTTGAATCATAAATCACAACCATCATGAGACTGCAAGCCGAATAGTACAACCACCCAAGGTCTATAAATGCTTGTCTCTCATGAAGATTTAATGACTTGTACTTATGTTCAAGCGAAGGCGTATGGTAGGCCAGGTGAACTATGTTTCTAGATTGTTCCATCATTGTAATGACATATAGCTGGAGTTATCACCCATGATGTGGGAATGTGTATATATTATATATATCCTCCATGTTACAATTCCCTAGGAAAACCCTAAGTACTTTCCCTCATTCTAAGAATGGTACCCAGAGTAAACCCTATATTCTTAGGTCGTAATGTCAAGTTAACAACAAAGCTCAAAGAAATTACAACAATATATTCATTATGACCTTAACATGTCACTTACATGAATAGAACATGAGTGTGGAGGATAACACTCCATCCGACAACCATTCGAGCTAGACCTAATTAACATGTGTGTGATCCAAGGGAGAAGAAACCCCATACGATATCCTTATTTTTCTCAAAATATTCAAATAAAGAGCAATTCAACTACCAATTACAATAACAATTCATAACTCAAAACATTCCACTAGTAACTATAGCTTCCTATCAATGGTAAAACAATTATACATTTATAAATAAAAAATTTATTTATATTTCAACATTCTTTTTTAACATATTATTATTTACATCATCAATATTTTAAACAAAACTTAAAAATCATCTTAAATAAAATTTTTACATATTTCAACATTCCTTTTTTAACATATTATTATTTACATCATCAATATTTTAAACAAAACTTAAGATTCATCTTAGATAAGCATTTTACCTATTTCAACATTCCTTTTTAAACCATTATTATTTATATCATCAATATTTTAAACAAAACTTAATAGCCATCTTAAACTTATATCATGAATTGCCATCATTCTACTTTATATGGATATTCCAATTCAAAACTTCAACTTTTCATTTTTATATATTAAAATTATTTTTAAATAAAAAATATATATAAATAAACATTTTTATATATATTTAAGATGAAAATATAGTTTTTTATTTTTAATTTTAAATAACGTTATGTAATTTTTTCAAACATCTCATGATTTCATATGTGCTGTACAACTATTTAGTTAAAAGTAAAGTCTTGATGTCCATATTTTTTTTTATGTAAAAGAGGACTTCCCAATAAATTATTAAAATATATAGCACTTAAAGTTGGAAACACAATTATTTTATTTAAGTATTGCAAGATATTAGTTGTTCATCATGTTCTCTATAAAGACAAATGATTCAATCACTATCTTTTTATAAAGAAAAAATTAATAATTAGATTATCCTCTAAAATGGATTATGTTTATAATTATTGTTTTATTTTACTTTTTAGGGTAAGATTTCATCACCACTTGGAGTAATAATACGTATCGAATATATTGAGGGGGAATTCGATATGATGAAGCTTTGATGAAGATACGGAAGAATGGATCACAAAACTTTTTTTGTGGGGGTTGTTTCATTGATGTATTCCAACTATTAAACTATTGAATTTATTTATAATTAAATAGACAAAGGTTTTATTTTGTCTTTATCATTAGGAGGCCAACTATAAATATATCTTTATAATTGAATCTATATTTAGAAGGCCAGCCATAAAACAAAACAAATGTAAATTGGGAGGGGAAATTTTTTTAGACATGATGTTGAATATGTTTTGTTAATATAATATGTAGTTAATACAAAATATTGTTTAAAGAATGTAGCTATTTATTGAAAAAATAGGAATATATTTAAAATTAAATAAATTTATAAAAATTTATGAATCATAATGAACATAATGATTCTTTTAAATTAATAAGAGTTATGTGAAATAAACAATATATTGTTAACATTTTTACTGATAAATCAAATTTTATTTTATATATAATATGAAAAAACAATAAAAATTAAATTTGTATATTTATTCAATTATTATATTTAGAAGATTGAAATTTATTATATAAAATATATATATATATATATATATATATATATATATAATCTTTAACATTTAAATATAATAAATAATATTTATATATAATCTTTAACATTTAAATATAATAAATAATAAATAAATATTTTAATGTTGATAAATATTTTAAATAATAAATAAAAAAATATTATTATGTGTATGAGGGCAGTCGTTATTGGGGTCGCCATTAGTTTTGGAGAATAATTGTAAAAATCTTATGTTTTGAGCTTTAATAAAATAATAAATAATCAAGTAAAATGGCATGGCTTGTGGCAAGGATTAAATCTAGCCCAAAGTCTTCCAATCAATAAAATTATTATTATCGAGGACACAAACAACATCATTCATCACATTGAATTTGATCATAACTCCAGTCGACATGAGACTACAAATAATCCACAAAAAGATTATGAATATCCCATCTTCATTTTCAGAATTCAAAGCCTATCATGTTTTAAGGGATATAAACGTTGTGGTAGATAGACTAGCAAGCCAAGCAACTAAGAGAAAATATGGAAACTTATGGGTGAATGGAACCTGGTCATTTCATCTCGTTCCATGAGTGACCCCTTGAACTTTGAAATTAATTGTTTTGACCTCTTAATCAAAAGCGATGTAACAAAATAGCAATGGGAAGTTTGTGTGAGCACAATGACCGAGGGAAAACAAAAGAGTTGAATGGCATGAGGATTGCATCACATGGAGGGTGATTGAGGGTGGTCTCATCTTTTAATCATGACTTTTCTTCCTTTCTCAACTTTTCCAAGAGAATGGACAATACACCCACCACTCCATAGTAGAAAAGGAATTTAATTGCTCAAGAATCAAGAGGAAGAATGCAATGTTAAGTCAGATGGCATAAATTTTTAATCCTGGAGGAATTTGGAACTAGGAGTCTCGCCCATGTAAAATATCTGACACTCCATTTTAGTCTTCACGATTTGAAGAGGAATTTCATTCTGATACATAAAGACATGGATAAATGTGGATGGATCTTCATTCATTTCCATTGGGCATTGTTTGGAAAAGGTATTTGAATCAAGGGAAACTATTCGGTGAAATTTTCGAACATCCAAGGCTCGAACGAAATTTAAGTCAATGAATAGTCATAGGGGTGTATAATAGTCAATGAATGGGTGAATTATTAAAGAACTCCTAGCGAATGGTCATGGGTTGGAAAACTAGAGGATGTTTCATCTATCCTTAACTAAAGTTTATTGTAGCAATCATCAAAATCAACCCCATTTCATGCAAGTACAAGACCCACTTAATTTCATATTTCTCCAGTCACTAAGTAATAGTAAAAAAATAATAATAAAACAACATTAATATGTATGTTTGTATAAATATGTATAAACATACATTTGTATTAATTCCATTTTTTAAGAGATAGGTAGTGGTTTATATTAACAAAATCTAGATTGTGGGCTAGAACCCTTACATGATCTTTCTGAATTGAACCAACCATATAAACTCCTTCAGCAGTGACCACTCCAAGATTTTTGTTCCTTCGTGGGTGATGTGTCTTCTTTTTTATCGGGAGCAATAATAGATTTGACACCACCATAATTGAACTGGGTAATGCCAACCATAGAATTCTCCAGATCAACCACCTAAGCATTGAGAGTAATGACTTATTCACGTAGTTCATTCACTGAAATTTCTAGAATACTTAGGAGTCGGAGGAATTTGGCTTCCATTATTAGCTGAGAAGACTGACATTAATGCTCAGCCATATCATCTTGTTTTTATCTAGCTACCCACAACACCTCAATTGAATCCAAAAATTTACTAAGAAATTGACCAGCATCGCAATTCTCTAGAAAGGATTGAGGATACACCATTTTGAGAAGGTTCCATTGAACTCATCTCACTATCACACCAGCAGGCTTCTCCCACATTGCAAGACCAACTAGCAAAAAAATCCCATGGAGAAACTAAAAACAATTGAGACTAGAACATTTCCATGATCTAAGCTGAGGAAATAATTCCAAATCCCACCCAAACTTTTCTAGACGAGGATGACTAAATTGGGAAATGAAAGCACAAGATAGTGCTAATAACTCCATCCCACTGCTCGAAGAAGGAAACACCACATACGTATTGATGTTTAACCATACTTGCATAAAATGGAATAAATGCAAATGCTTCATTGAATAAAGGAGGGGAGAGAGTTCAAGACACCTATGTGATTGTAAGAGACACCTCGACGAATGATTTAAAATTGATGACGAATAGGACTGACATTCTAGATCCTGATATCACTTATCTCAACGACACAAGCCTAGGTCCATTCAGTTTGAAAGACATATGTTCATGATCTGGAATTATACAGGAATGCAGCAGAATACCGAAACATATAGAAGCAACAGAAATAAATCGTCATTTCATTAATATCAAAGAACTGAAAGATGCTTACATCCAAAATGGAAATAAACTAGATTGGGTGATGGTAGCTTATCTCTGAGAAGAGATGTGGCGGCTACATGCCTTTGAACTGTGCTAAAATGAGGCTAAAGGGCATTTTTATTATTGAACAACAAAGGGAAACCCTAAATAACTAAAACCCTAACCCCTAGGATATGGAACGCCAAGAGTTTGTGGGCCCTATTGGGGTTAGTTTCACAACCAAATTCCCTAGGTTGTAACTTGGTCATATTATCTTTGTTCGGTCATACGATACCTTGTTAGAAAGATCTCTCTGAGTAATACAATATTTACTACAAGCCTCGTAGCTTCCTAGGGCTAAGGGTCTGTTACAGATCTCAAAATAATGTTGTTTAGGGGGTCAAAATAGCTATGGAAGTTCAAGACCCAAAAAAATGCTAAAAATAGTAAATTATGCTATAATCAAGGAAGTCGATGAAGCCAACTGGAGGTACAAGTGGAATAGGTGGGTGGCCACCAATATCCACCTGGATCAGTACTCCCCCCTTAGGAAGAAATGGTCCCCATTACATGCATAGCCTCCATAAGGTGTGGATTTTTTTGTTAAACTTGGTCCCTAGTGAGCCACTTACCTTGGTGAAGGAGTTGGCCTACTTTGACAATTCGATATAGTTGGATTCTCTGTTGGCTATTTTTCTTAATCTGTGTGTTTGTGATCCTATCAGTCATGGCATGTTCGATACAGCTTGGGTTGAGCTTTATTGGTGTCAGCTACTCAACAATGTCTGATGCGTCCATCAATGGGGAAAGTATGGTTGCAATCGATCCACATTGAATATTGGGTGCAGGCCAAGGAACGGTGGAATGTTGAGCTTGGAATCATTGTCTCCTACAAACTTAGTGAAGGTGTAAGGCACATAGTAGAGCATGCAAATCTTGTGAAGGGCCCCAACGAGGTATCCTTCTGCAAATGTAACCAACCTTTGTCATCCACGTGGAACTTGCGTGACACCCAATGTTGATGATGATGTTGTTTTTACTTAGCATTTACTATGTCCAATTTTTCATGGACCTATTGCCAGATGTGTTGAATGTATTCAATGAAGTTGGTAGCTCTATCAGCTTTGAATTGGACATGAGATGATTATGTTTGAGTAGTTTCAAGTGGTATGGAAACATTAATGGGACATAGTGGCTGGAATCCTAACCCCACCTGAAAGGGGTTGTGGCCAGTCGAGCTATGGAGAGCTTTGTTGTGGTTGTGTTGGACATATAGGAGCCTTTCATCCCATGTACATGGATGCCTCTAGTTGTACATGCACAGGAATTTTCACGATCATCCTGGTGGCGACCTATGTTTGGTCGTCAGTTTGAGGGTGGAAGGTCGTGGACTTCGTGAGCTTGGTATCCAATAACGACCAGAATATTAACCATAATATACTTAGGAACCTATTATCCCAGTCTGATATAATGGATTGTGGGATCCCAAAGTGTACCCAAACTCATTCAAAGAAGAGTTTGGCAGTGGCTTCTGCTGTGAAACTCTTCTTACAGGCCGCTAGAATGGAAACCTTAAAGAATTTGTCAACAACCACAAAAACACAGTTGTTACCATGTTTAGTAGAAGGAAGGCCCAACATGTAATCCATGGATATGGATTCCCAGGGTCGGACATGATAAGACATAGGAGTATACAAGCCTTTCTTCTTGATTGTAGGTTTGGCAATGGCGCAGGTAGTTCAAGATCTAATGTACTTCCCAACATCCCGCCAAAGGTTCGGCCAATAAAAATACTTCTACATCACTACCACTATTTGTTCTACCCCAAAATGTCCAATGACCCAACTGTAGTGCGCCTCCCAAATCATCTTGGCATGCTCGCTTGATGGAACACATAGGTGTCTCAGGTTGCATAGCAGTGCATCCCGGAGGTGAAAGTATGTAACTCGTTTGTCTTCCAGGAGCATCTAGTATGTGGTGTTGAATTATATATCACGCATGTAAAGATGTAGTGATCTCAAAGTCTTGTTTCCACAAGATTCAAGCACATTGGTCAGTGCCATAACCGACGATCGGTTCAATATTGGTGTTTCCCTTATTGTAATTAATGCTCAAATGGAATTGTTGCAGATATGTGGACCATTTCTAATGTCGATCATTCTACAATGTTCCTTGTGTCTGTATGAACTACAAGGGTCAGTGGCCTTTATGTATCATTGTTTCCTTCCCTAGAATGTAATGCTTCCATTTTCGGCAAGCCTACACAATGGAATACATCTCTTTGTCATAAGTGGGATACTTTCTAACTGTATCTGAAAGTGTCTCACTCTGATATGCCACTAGATGCCCTTGCTAGGTAAGGACTGCACAAATAGCATAGTTAGAGGCATCTATCTCAATTTCAAATGGTTGTTGTAGGTCTGGTAATGTGAGCACTAGCACAAAGCTAAGGCAATTCTTTAACTCAACAAGTATATTTTGTTGGGATTCAGACCAAAATAATTTTTTTCACTTCGCCCTTGGTGACTTGACTCAAAGGCCAAGTGATATGATAGAATCCCAACATGAACCTGTGATAGAAATTGGCAAGACCTAGAAAGCTACGAAGCTCTGTTAGAGTGGTTGGGGTTGGCCAATCCCGAATAACTTGTATCTTGGTTGGGTCCACATGCACAACCCGCTAATCAATAATGCGCCCCATATATTGAACCTGGATCATACCAAAAGTGCATTTCTCCAAATTGGCACACAATTTGTGTTGTCACAAGGTTTGGAGGACATGTCGAATATGGTGTAGGTTCTCTTCCCAACTCTGGTTGAATATCAAGATGTCGTCTAAATACACTACCACGAACAAGTTGGTTAAGGGCTTCAACATCTCGTCCATTAGCCTCATGAAGGTTGTGGGGGAATTTTTTAACTTGAAAGGCATGACCAACCATTCGAAATTCCCTCCTTAGATTTGAAGGCAGTCTTCCACACATTAGAGGGTTCAATTAGTACCTGGTGATAACTAAACTTCAAATCAATCTTGTTGAAATATTCCCCCCCTTAAGCTGGTCCAAAAGGTCATCAATCTGTGGGATTGGATACCTATTCTAGAAAATGATCTTATTCAGTGCCCAATAGTAAATAAAGAGCCTCCAAGTTTCGTTCTTCTTCTGTACCAACACAATCGGGCTCCCACAAGGTAAAGAACTTGGATTTATGTTCCCTTTCTACAACAGATCCTCAATCTGCCTCTTGATTTCATCATTCTCCATAACAGAGCATCAATATATTGGTCCATTAGGCAGTAATGCACCTATGGTCAGATCAATGGATTGCTTGACCTAATAGTGTAGGGACACCCATGTGGGTGAAGTGAATATGTCCCTATACTCCTCCACGACCTTGTCCATCTACTGTTGTCAATTGGACAATCCCTATCTGGAGGTTGTAAATGTGGCCACAATATTCCTCTTTCTATGAGGGTGAATCATAAGGAAGACAAATTTCTCAATCTGGGAAATGATCTTACTGCATTGTTTAGTAGAGATCAAAGAAAAGGTGGTAGGCGGTGCTACCTCTAGTATCCTGTACAATTTCTAACCCAAAGTAATAATAATAGAATGGAGTATGGATTCATATACAACATTACGCTTCCATAGGTATGGATGACCTAATAAAACATCACAAACTTCCATAGGGGCAACATCTCACAATACCTCATCTGTAAAGGGCCTAATGCTAAAAGGTAGGCGGCACTACTAGCTGACACAGAGATCTCATCCTTGGTGGAGCCACTTGATGATGTATAGATGTGGGTGCAGTATTATTGGCAGCTTCAATCTCTTAACAACCTCATCTAAGATCAAGTTCTTTTGGCTTACGCTATAAAAGATGAATTGCATTAGCGAACCCTTTACCCACATCTACGAGTGGAAGAGGCGCTCCATTGGATCCTCAAGTTCCACTTTTTGGAGCTTGGTGGTGGCTACCATCACAGTGGATTCTGCATCAATTATCTTCTTTCCCTTGTTGGGTTTGGCTCAGAATTAGATCATGCATCAATCTTTGAGTCCTTTAGCTTGGCCACCAGTGCTTTCTTTGTGTGACATTTGTTCGTGTTGTGAGTGGGAGTTTTATGGAACTCACACCACTTGTCAATGTCCTTATTCGCCTTCCCATTATTCTTGGCTTGTGAATTTGAGGAGTTGTCTTGAGAGATTGTTGTTGAGAAACCTAGGGCATCAATATTTGAGTGATTTCTATTCTATTGATAACTGTTTGTGAATTTGTTTTACTTCTTAGATTAGGATCTTCTTTTACTAATGTTATTATAGTGTTATTCTTCACGAAATAGCTACCAATGCATAAACCATAAAAAGACAAGAGACACATAATATAGGTTATCATCCAGGGCCAAACCCTCTCCCACTTGAGAGGAAAACCCAAACAAATTCTTCTTCTTATAGAGAGCTCAATTGATGAATACCAAAACCAAGACCTAGACCCTTGACAAAATGACCTCTCTAAGACCAAGTCACAAGATCCTTATTTGTTTCTTCTCTTTCTTGCACACGTCAAAGCAAGTCAAACTTCTTCCTTCACTACACTTCTCAGTTATCCTGAAACTTCGGCCCCTTTCCACAGATCTGCAGTTCATACTACTGCAATTCCACATGTGTGAGGAGTAGGAACAAGATTGGAGGTGTTTCCTTTATTCACTATATTTGGAGGCTTATCTAGATGAACTTAGCTAGCAATAGTATTAATTTGGAGACCCCTTAGAAAACCTTCTCTTGGACTATTATGACAACATTACAAAAACCCTAACTTTTTAGCCACATGTGTGAGGTTACAAGCCCAAGAATAGTGACAAATACTTCAACCCTTCCTTCCTTCATGCAGTTGGTTATATGGATATCTTTCTTCACCTTACTTGCACTTTTTCTTATTTCAAATGGACCAAAAATGTGTGTCTCCAAATGAAGGTCGAATTTCCTATATATAGTAGTGAGTCCATCCAAAATAAGGCGACTTGATCATGTGCCTAGGCCGACATGCCTTTTTGGAAACATATTTGGGTCGACTTCAAGGTGACTTTATTACATGGTCTTGGAGGGTTTATGACATGAATAAATTTCCTTTTACAATGTGTAACATGCCCACATGGGTCTTACATCTTTGACATTGACTCTATATACTTTTATGACTTGATCACAAATCCTAAAATTTCACAATGGGAACCTTAACTAAAATTAAATTCCTTGATCATGAAACCCATGATTCAAGTATTACAAAAATAATTTTATTTTATTATTTTCATCAATTACATAAAATCACAATTACTCATGTCATTATGAAGACTAAACCTAGTTACACTTTTCAATAGTTGCGGCCTGGATTTTCCTTTTTCTCTATGGCTTGGGGGTGCCTTTTCTCTACTTTGGGTTCACAAATCCAAAGTCTCGCTTCTTCTACTTGAAATTCTATTCAATCTTGGCAGCATACCATTATGTTCCGGCAAGTGAAGGGATGTCCAGGAATGACATTTCCTCTTGAATGTATTTGTGCAAATGATCATGGTACTTGAGCACCAAATGTTTCTCAAAGCCTTTGATACTTAACTTTGTATGCAGGGTATGGAAAATATTTGTCATCTCATGAACATCTTGACTCCTTTACTTCCGCAACGTAGTCCATTGTATGTACTTGTCGTCATAGATCTTGATAGGATAATATTGTTCCTTAATGATGTCTCAGAAAGAATTCCAAGTGGGTGCAGCTGAAAACGTTGAGGGTTCCCTCTCTTCCCTCTGCTCACAATAGGTTTCCCACCACTCCTTGACGTGGGGGGCGCCTTTGAGGAGTTCAAAAGTAATATTTTCCCTATTGTAAAAATCATGAACCAAAAAATATCCTTCCAACATATTTAACCATTTATCTACGACATTCGCATATATTTGGCCTTCAAATATGGGATTTCAAAGTTGGCTTGTACCTTAAAGGGAGTGGCACCTTGAAGCGAACAAAGTTCCTTCTTCAGATTAATTACTCTAGAAGACTTGGAATATAAAGATATCCATGAGGATACAAATATTATATATTAAATGTTTGAATAATAATGATACAATGAGAGTGATAGGCTTGCTTATATACAAAGTAGGTGTCTCTTCATGGAGAGTCATGTCTCATTTAGATATGCCTCTTCAACCTAATTACTAGTTTAACTAATCATTATTTATGATTATTATCATTAATACATTAGTTTACATTATTTTGTATATATTTATTCATAACATTTCCTTCCTCCTCAAAAATCTTTGTCCTCAAAGCTTGTTAATGAAAAAGGCTTGATCTCTTTTTCAGCTTCGAATGTCTTTCTATCTCAGAACAATCATCTTCGTCGATATAAGATGATATGATCTTCTAAGTGACAAACAAAATTGTCGCACTGAGAAGGGATCAGACCATCCTATATTAATCCTCTGTGGAATATTATGATCACTGGTATTTTGTAGCGAATTGTCATCGTAGGACTGGACTGAGGTTATTTCAATATTCTTCGGAACATCAGCTTGTTGTTTCTGTTCTGAATGGTACATATACGTAGCTTGATTGAGTTGTCTACTCTCATGATTCAGATGTCGATAGGGAACTTTTTTGGTTTGACATTCCCTTATTAAGTGTGTGGAATTTTTTTTATTTACTTCAGGGGACGATGTTGTTGAGTTGGTTACAAAACCTTCACTTGGGATGTTAATCATCTGAACTGCAACATCTAAGTGTGTTGTTTCTTTGACTGACTTGTCTTTTTGAGTTGTCATATTCACTGGATCGGTATTTGTTCCCTTATCTTCAACTTGGACTGTTACAACTGGAGATTTTGATACTTCTTCTTGAGTGAATTGTTCTAACTTGTCTTTTAATTCTTTCTTATTATCCTTAAGTTTCTTAATTTGAGTGGGTAGACTTTGATTATGGTTTCTCAGATGTAAAAGTTCTTTGATTTCTAATTTATCAACCTTATTTTCAATGTTCTGAATTTTAAATTTTTCATCTTTTAGATCTCTGATTTGTTCTAATAAATTTTTATTAAGGTTCTTTAAATGCAAGGTTTCCTCTTCTTGTTCTGATAAGTGCTTCTTGTGTTCTTTCTTTGTGAACTTAGTCTTCTTCACTTGTGCCAGTAATTTTTCGACATGGTCCTTGAGACGAGAGATTTCTTCATCCTTTTCCATTACTTCTTTGTAATGCATATCCACAAGATTTTTATGTTCTTGTTCTAACACTTTCTTGTTTTGCTAAAGTTTGGTTGTTTTTCCATTCTCTTGATCTTTTAGCTGCACTTTCTTGGTACACTGGATTACATCATTTTGTGGGAGTAATGATGGACATTTTCTTTCTCTCCTCATTAAAATCAACATGTTGTCGCTCAAGTATTGTCATTAATTGTTCTATATCTCTTGCGAATGATTGTTTTTGTTCATTACTTAGAGATTCCATATATTTTTATTTTTTATCTCCCACCCCTTTCTAAACTTTTTTTTTTTAATTGAATTTAACTCTCTTTCTTTTTCACCTTTTTAATAGTTTTATCCTTAAATATATATATAATTTATTTATCTATTTACTTCTTTTTTTAAATTTTTTTTTAAATAAAGTTGACGATATAATAATTTATATGTTATAAACTATTATATAACTTAATATACATATAAGTTATATAATTTATAAGATACGAAAGGTTACAATTTATGGAGGGACATGACAGTGGCTCAATGGTGATGGTTGAGGCTATCGAAAAGACGATGAAGACTTGTCAAGCAAATTAACCAACGAATGTAGTAGTTGTCGGGTGTTATCGATAGGGAACGCGGCTGACAGAAGAAGGGCTTCGAGTGGCTAGGCGGAAATGTGATTAGAGAGGGCGGCTCGAGGGGAAGACCATTAGCGGAGAGCACAGGGCACGCGACGCCAGGATCCGGGATAGGGGACGGGTGATGAAAATTGGATCCTCTTTGTTATTTCTTTTCTATATTATGCACTGAATCTATGGTGATTTTTTTGCAGTGGTGGTTTTGATTAATGTTGACCTGCGGTCATTGAAACCAAATCCTTTGTGGTGATTGTTTTTTTGTGGTTGTTTTGATTAGAGTGGACCTGCAGTGATAGGAGCAGTCATTGCGGTAACGGGGCAGCATGTCAGGCATGGACTGCGTCTTGAAGGAAATATGCAGCAACGTTGCAGAGTGGATAGCGGTTAGCAGTTATAGGAGCAGTCCTTGCGGTAATAGGGCAGCGTGTTAGGCGTGGACTGCGTCTTCTGTGGCAGTGGCAACAAAGTGCAGCTAATTTTATTTTTATTTTTTATTTTTTACTTTCGATTTTTTTTTTAAATAACTCTTCTTTTTTCTACTTTTTGTTTCAGGCTATAGTTGTTGGTGGTTTTGTTTTGATTTTTTTTTTACTTCTTTTTTTTCCTTTTTAATTGGCTAAGGGCTTGAGAAACAGAGAAACTCCAACTTTGAGTGAAACACTTCAATTATACGGCAACAACGTTGACAAATGTTGATGGCCAAGGGTCAGATCAGAGTGGCTCTTTATGCAGCAGTTAAGCAGCTAGAGGATCGAACAGCTCTGAAACCAAATGAAGCGAACAAAGTTCCTTCTTCATATTGATTACTCCAGAAGACTTGGAATATAAAGATATCCATGAGGATACAAATATTATATATTAAATGTGTGAATAAGAATGATACAATGAGAGCGATAGGCTTACTTATATACTAAGCAAGTGTCTCTTCATAGAGAGTCATGTCTCATTTAGACATGCCTATTCAACCTAATTACTAGTTTAACTAATCACTATTTATGATTATTATCATTTACATTAGTTTACATTATTTCCTATATATTTATTCATAACACACCTCTAGAATGGTTGCCAAATGAAGATGTGTCGCATGTGGACATTTGTTGGAGTATCCGAGAAAAGTTGTCCATCATCACATTTATTTGCCACTTGAGGGATTCTTTGAGAAATATTTTGAAAGGATCTTTTGCCCCCTCATCTTTCTTTTTTTTTGCCATGGGAGTTCCTCGAGGCCAACGAGGCTAGTCTTGCAAATGTTCAACCAGTTCGAGCCCTAACTCCTTATACCTCAACCTCGCTAGGGACATGCATAGAAAGACAAAGAAAGAGAAAACTGCTCTGATACCATTGATCCAGACTTATGCAGGAACACAATAGAATACAAATATAAACATAAATACAGAAAAGCAATAGAAATAAATCTTCATTTCATTAATATCAACTAATTGAAAGATGCTTACATATAGAATGGAAATAAACTAGCTCGGGTGATGGTATCTTATCTTTGAGACAAGATGTGGCAGCTATATGCCTCTAAATTATGCTACAATGAGGCTCAAGGGCCTTTTTATTATTAAACAACAAAGGAAAACCCTAAACAACCCAAACCCTAACCCTAGGAGATGGAACGTCAAGAGTTTGTGGGCCCCATTGGGGTTAGTTGGACAACCAACTTCCCGAGGTTCTAAGTTGGTCATATGATCTTTGTTTGGCACATACGATACCTTGTTAGAAACATCTCTCCGAGTACTACAATATTTGTGGTGTGCTTGTTGTGGGCCTTAAAAAAACATTGTTTAGGGGGTCAAAACAGCTCTGGAAGTTTGGTTCCCGAAAAAACTGATAAAAATAGTAAATTGTGCTATAATCAAGGAAACTTATGAAACCAACTAGAGGTCAAGGTGGAATAGGCGAGTGGCCACCAATATCCACCTGGATCAATTTCATCCCTTTAAAAATGTGTATTTCCACCTGAATCAGAAATTAACTTAAAAAACATTCAGCTTGGAGCTCCTTTCATTATTAAGAAACGTGGGCGATTTTAAAATTTCCTTGTTCCAGCTCTATTTGGCCTTGGACTAGCGTCGAGCCTCTTTTTGCTAATGCATCGACCATTGCGTTTAGGTGCCTATAGACATGAAAATTTCCAAATGCTCAAACTGAGAGGTTAGCAAGAGAATCCTTTGGATAATAGGGGGGGGATCAAAGCATGTGTCTCCCCTGACCTTGACCACCTCACGAATAATTACCAACGAGTCACAAAAAACCATAAGATTGATAACATTTCTTGTCAATGTGATTTCTGGGCCTTTCCACAAATCTAAAAAATATGCCTGATTGTTTGTTTGTTACCAAGGCACTAAGCAAATTGTGCCACAAATTTTTCATTGAGGCAAAATAATACCCCTCTCGCTCGTGCCTCCCCCTATTAATTCCATTTTTTTTAAACATTAAATATTCACAACTTATTTTTTTAAATAATCTTAATTCTTAATATATTTAATAAATAAAATAATAAGTCAAAATTTCATAAACAATAAGGTGCAATCTAGCTTATAGATGAAATGGTTTTTTTCACTTGAATCTGACAATACAATTTCAAGCAATATTGTGATTTTTTGTTATTTAAAACGCATTTTTGAATGTATAAATAGGTTCAATACCCTGAAAAACCCCACTCCAATTAAACAACTTAAACTCATGTTTTCAAAAATATCTACCGAATTTTAGTTAAAATAAACCTAGAAAAATACCTAAAAAAATTCCAATTCACTTATTAATTAAACTATGCAAAACAATAATAAATATGAATATATATAACCTTTTTTTTTTAAATATAATAAACTAAAATATATTTATAATAAATAGCTGATCTCAAATTGCGAAAATATTTAAATGAATAATAATTTCCATTGGAAAGTTCATGATAAGATAAATATATGAAAATGAAGTGTTATTTAAATCTATTTTTTAAATAACTTAAATATGTGTTCGTTATTAGTCTTAATTCGTGAATGGTGAGAATAGACTCTTAACTCTTAAAATATTAATACCAATGTTATGAGATCCTAGTCAACTTCAAATATAACAAATTAAGGTGATAATATAATAATTTTTAATAAAATATAAAAATAAGTATATTATAGAAATTTAGATTTTAAATAAAATTATTATTTTTAATATATATATATATATATATATATGAGAGGGAAAAAAAGTTTGTGGTTTTTGGACATTGATAATCGTTACTTTAATGGTTGTAATAGATATATAAATTTTATAAAAATAATAAATGTATTGGGTAGGTTTATTCAAAAGGAGTATTTTATTGGTTCAATGGAATTTTAAGAGTGTTGAAAGAATTAAATCAGTAATTTCTTAATAGCAAAAATATTTTAATGATGAAAATTTGATCAACTAAACTAACCTTCAAAATATTTTATAAAATTTATAAGTTATTTAAATATTTTTAAAATTATTATATAAATATCTTTATATTTTTTAAATTAAAATAAAATTAAAAAAATTATACATAAGTATATATAAAAATCATAATTTTTATACATCAGAATTTTATAATATTAAATAATATTATCTAAAAGAATTGGAAATTTTAAATGTAAAGAATGGATAATTTTACTTACTAAAATTTTTGGGGTCATGGATAGACGGTAATCAAGTCATTATTAAGGCACTCCTAGATATTAATTTATTGGTTCAATTCCCTATCCTATTTGGGTGTTATTCTTGGACATGACCATGATGTAACCTCACCATTGTTGAACTTACAAAAAAAATACTTACTAAAAAAAAGGATATTGAACAACAAAACCAATAAATAAACAACTACAGAGAATTCATCTTGACAAAGAACTAGATCCTATTTATCACGTGCTTACATTGTTTAGTTTTGTTAATTTTTTACACATGGATAAGAGTGTCTATAATGCTTTATTTATTTATATACACATATCCTTAATGTAATTATAATTTATATACACATTTTTTATAAGTACATCAATGGAATTAGAGTGTAGAAAAAGAACTATGTAATGTATATTATTTATATTAGTATAGTTATATAAATTAAATGGCTAACAAACATTGATAGACATTAAAATATAATTTATTAGCCATTTAATTTATGTAAAAGTGAGAATTTGTAATGCCTAGCCATAAGTGGAGGTCGCAAACACACCGCATAAGATTTGAAACGGAAAAATGGTTTGGAAACTCTTGATTTCATCCTTTAGATTGTATATACTATGAAGAATATTCTAAGATTATTAAATCTAAACCATCTATACATTTTTATTCTTTAAAGAAGGGAAATTCTAGAAGCCCTATTCCGAAATAGTCCATGGTTCTCGATGTAGTTAAAGTAAAATGATAAATAAAAAAAATTAATATTTTGAAAATATATCAAAATAAAAATTAATATTATGATAGATTTGTTAAACTAATAAGTATTTATTCTTAGTGGGGTATTTTTCAAAACTCCTTAGTAAAGGATTGGACCTTTATGTCCTTATTTAGTATAGTTTCATTAGTTAAGTGGATATTGAATTCGTTGGATGAGGGAATAGTACATAAAATGAGGTGATGTTAAACAAGCAATGTTGTTTTTTCTTATGGATTTGGATCTGAGGATTACAGATCGGATTAAACTCCATTGACTCTAGTTTATCCTTAGGCTTATCTAGTGGATCCACTCACAACTTCCATGGGATTCAAAGAGTAGGGAATAGGTTGGGTAGATATAGGGATGATAGAGCAGTGATCCAAGAGACTAGTCAATTTTTCTAGGCACAATTAGTGTATCACCCACCAAATATGTATTTTCATGGCTTTATTGTTTCTGTCTCTGTTAGAAGTGAGCGGCAAGGAGTTTATTGCATTACTTTTGGACCTAACTCTACTAGAGGGAAGTAATGGTTTGCCAATAAAGAGCACTTAGCCTAAAAAGAGATGGAATGTAGTAAAGAACAAAGGGGAAGGGTTTCATTGGTTTTGGAAAAATATATTCCCCTTCATCATATTCTTAATTGAGTTGATACTTCCTTGACATGTTAGTTTTCCACTCGTCATTTATCAAGGGATATTTTTAACTCTTGGTTCTCTCAAGTCTCATCTCTAGACTTATCTTATTTTCCTATGTTTCATGGTTTTAAGTAGGGTGTAGGTTTTAACCCTGTATAGAAATTACTTATATACGAATTTTAAAAAACTGGAAAATAAACAATGCGAGAGCATAACACATAAAACACATATACACAGAGATTTCCCCTAGATCCCAAAACCGGGACTACCAGCTTGATTTTTCGTTATGTTCCTTTCAATGTTACAATACATATTTATACATGTCGAAGCATCCAATACCATGGACCGAAAACCATCACGTCCAAAACCATGGACCGAAAACCATCGCGTCCAAAACCATGTGCGAAAATCATGCACAAAACCATAGGTAGGTCCACCCAACTTAATATAGGGTCCAAAAAACAAAATTTTCTGGGGCGCTACCCTAGACCCCATAGAGGGGGTTTACCTGCACCCCTCAAACCCCCTGTGACCCCCCCACTATGCAATTGGCGCAACGAAGGGGAGGCTCCGCCCCCCCTCTAACCCCCCAGTTAACTACGTGGGCTAGTCGTGGAAAGAATATAACACAACCCAACATTCTCCCACTTGTTGTTTTCTTTCCACAGGGGGCCATAAGAGAGCTTAGTCATTTATCCAACCCTGCAATGCCCATTGTTTCTCTACACCAAGAGAACTTCTCAGAGCTCACAGATTTTTTCAATGCATCTGTAGTATTCTTCAAAGTGTCCACCTTTACCAACAACACCTTTTTGTCTTCTATCATATCCCTCACAAAGTGATACTGAACATCAATGTGCTTTGTCTTTGAATGATATGCAGGGTTCTTTTCCAAGAAAAATGCACTTTGGCTGTCACAGTCTATCCTTATAGCTCCCTGTACTAACCCCATACTTGAACACAATTCTGCAACCAAATTGCTTCCTTGCTTGCATGAGTGGCTGCCATGTATTCTTCCTCTGTAGTTGATAGTGCAACTACATATTGTTTCTTACTCATCCAACTGACTACACCTCCAAATAGGTTAAACACATACCCACTTGTAGATATTCTCTGATCCAGATCTCTAGCCCAGTTTGCATCAACAAAGCCATGAATATCCAACACTCTATCCAATCCTAGTCTTCCTTGGTAGCACAAACCATAATCACTAGTGCCACGCAAATACCTGAAAACTCGCTTCATTGTTGTCCAGCGCTCCTTCCCTGGTTTTGACATAAACCTACTCAATACTCCCACTGCATGTGCAATGTCTGGTCTAGTACAGACCATTACATACATCAGGCTACCGACTGCACTTGCATATAGAACGCGGGACATGTCCTCTTCCTCTTCTTGTGTCTTGGGACACTGTTCAGCAGATAACTTCACACCTACAGGAATAGGAACCTTCACCGGTTTACTATCCTGCATATTAAACCTCTACAATATTGTCTCGACATACTTTCTCTGGTTTAACCAGAGCTTCCTCTTTTCCCAATCTCTTTTAATTTCCATGCCCAAAATATAGTTTGCAGCACCAAGATCTTTCATGTCGAATTTGGAGGACAATTGGGTCTTCAAATCCTGGATAATTTATTTATCATTTCCAACCAGCAACATATCATCCACATACAAGACCATATAAATAACACGGTCAAGAATTAATTTAAAATACACACAGTGATCTGCTTTGCTTCTAGTGAAGCCAAGTCCCCATATAAATGTATCAAATTTTTGATACCGCATCCTTGGTGACTGTTTTAACCCATACAGAGACTTCTTTAACTTGCATACCATTTCTTTCTTACCCTTCACCGCAAAACCTTCAGGCTGCTTCATGTAGATCTCCTCTTCCAGATCCCCGTGAAGAAATGTTGTCTTCACATCCATCTCATCTACCTCAAAATCAAAAGCAACAACAACAGATAAAAGTAATCTAATAGAAGCTACCTTGGAAACAGGAGAAACAATATCACCAAAACAATTCCCGACACCTGGAATAACCTTTTGCTACCAACCGAGCTTTGTATTTCTCCACCTTTCCTTCTACATTTGTCTTCTTCTTGAACACCCATTTGTTGCCAATGGGTTTCCTTCCAACCAGCAACTCTCCCGATCCCAAGCCTCATTTTTGTGCAAAGATGCCATTTCATCAACCATGACCTCTTTCTAGAGTTTTCCATCCTCTAAATCTATTGCTTCCTTCACAGTTCTGGGATCATTGTCAGTAATAGATAAATCAAAATTTGAACAGAAAGAAAATGGACTATACCTTTTTGGCAGCCTTCTTTATCGAACTGATCTTCTCACACCCAGAGTTTGTGGCTCTTCATCTTCTGATTCTTCCTATGTTGTAGAGTCTGAGTCTTCCTCTTTAATCTCAAACTTTATCTTCTCAGGTTCCTTTGGTTGGACTTCATGTTTAATAACATCTTTTACCTCTCTGAACACCACATCTCGGTTGTACACAACCTTCCTTGTTACTGGGTTCCAAAGCTTATAACCCTCTAAACCATCCTTATACCCAATAAAGATGCACTTTTCAGATTTACTATCCAACTTGGTTCGTTTCTCCTTTGGAACATGTACATATGCATCACATCAAAATACCCTCAGATGTGAAAGAGAGGGTTTCTTACCACTCCATACCTCTTGTGGAGTCTTATGTTCCAACGCTAATGAAGGTGATCTGTTAACCAGGTAACATGTTGCCTCCACCGCCTCTGCCCAGAATTCCTATCCTAACCCAACACCACTAAGCATGCTTCTCGCCCTTTCCATCAACATCTTGTTCATTCTTTCTGCAACTCCATTTTTCTCATGTGTGTATGGATTAGTCTTCTGTCGTGCTATACCACACTTCTTATAGAATTCTTTAAATTCCTTACTGCAAAACTCTCCACCATTATCTATCCTCAATCTTCTTCTCTATCTGGTTTTCCACTAGAGCCTTAAATTCTTTAAACCTGTCAAAGACTTCAAATTTATTCTTAAGGAAATATATCCATGTATTCTTTGAGAAGTCATCTATAAATGATACATAGAACACAGACTTACCTAGTGATTGAACCTTCACAGGTCCAAACACATCACTGTGCACAAGTTCTAATATATGTTTCGCCCTTTTACCACCGGAGGGGAAACTCACTCGATTTTTCTTCCCATATACCCAATTTTCACAGAAATCAAAATCTAGAGAGTTATTACTCATACCTTATACCATACCTTTACCAAGAAGTATTCGAAGGCCCTTATTTCCAGTATGTCCAAGCCTTTGATGCCACAGCATGGTCTTCTCTCTAGAGGCCACTAGATTTTCTACTCCACTTTCAGGAACCACAGAACTGTTGCACCCATCAACAACGAAGGCCTTTCTCTCCAATATGTCCAAGCCTTTGATGCCACAACATGGTCTTCTCTCCAGAGGCCACTAGATTTTCTGCGCCACTTTCAGGAACCACAGAACTGTTGCACCCATCAACAATAGTGCTACCTTGCAACTTGTACAGAGTTCCAATTCGAACTCCCCGCATCAATACCAGTGCCCCCCAAACCATCTTGTAGGTATCCTTCTCGAAAACTATTTTTACACCTGCATCATCCAGCTTGCTTACAGAAATCAGATTTTTGGCTAGTGCGGGAATATGCAGAACACCCGGAAGTGTTCTAACCATTCCACCTTGCAACTTGAACTTGACTTTTCCATGATGAACAATTCTAGCCTTCCTATCATCCCCTAAGAAGACATCACCACCATCGTATTTCTCATACTCGCAGAACCACTCTCTATGGGGAGTGAAGTGAAAGGATGCACCTAAGTCAATCAACCATGCCTCATGATCTACATGTGTACTTGAATAAGCCAAGTACACATCCCCACCTTCATCTGAAGTGGTTTTCACCTCTACAGAAGGAGCATCATCAGATCCATTTCCTTTATCAGGAGCTTTAGATTTACAGTCCCTTTTGTAGTGCCCTTCCTTTCCGCATTTCCAGCACACCACCTTTACAGGTTTTCATGGATATTTAGATCTCCCTCTAGATTTAGACCTCCCACTCGATGACTTATTTTTGTTTCTGTTTTGGGACCGTCCTCGTACAGACAAGGCATCACCATTCTGGCTCTCCATATTTTTCCGTCTCATTTCCTCTGTCAGTAAGGATGAGAATATTTCATCAAACTGCAAGGAAGTTGCATTTCTACCTATTGCAATAACCAGACTATCCCACGAATCTGGTAGAGAACACAACAAATTGATGCACTTATCTTCATCTGAAATTTTAATATCAACAAATAATAACTGACTTACCACAGTATTAAATGTGTTCAGATGCTCTGTCACTGAGTCTCCATCTTTCATCCTCAGGTTATACAACTTTTTCCATAGGAACAATTTATTCACTAGAGACTTAGATTGGTACAAAGTCCCTAACTTTTCCCACAAAGCCTTCGTCGTAGCTTCCCCTGATACATTCAGCAATACTGAATCTGAGACACACAATCGTATTTTGCTCTTTGCCTTCCGATCCAATTTCTTCCATTCTTCATTAGACACTCCCGTTGGTTTAGTACCTAGATATATCGTGATCCACTGATCTTTATCCACCAACAGATCATCCATCTTGAGTTTCCATAACTCAAAACTCTAACCATTAAATTTCTCGATCTCTATCTTTCCACTGCTCGCCATCTTCTTTCACCACCAGAATCGATCCCGCAGATCTCCCACTGAACAGGGTCTACCATAGGCCCGAGCGAAACCCCTCAGCAACAAAGGCGTCCCCTTGAAGCCAAAAAAACTCTGATACCAAATGTAGGTTTTAACCCTATATAGAAATTACCTGCATACGAATTCTAAAACACAGAAAATAAACAATGCGAGAGCATAACACATAAAACACATATACACAAAGATTTTCCCATGGATCCCAAAATCGGGACTGCCAGCTTGATTTTTCATTATGTTCCTTTCAATGTTACAATACATATTTATACATGTTGAAGCATCCAATACCATGTGCCGAAAACCATCGCGTCCAAAACCATGGACCGAAAACCATCGTGTCCAAAACCATGTGCGAAAATCATGCACAAAACCATAGGTAGGTCCGCCCAACCTAATATAGGGGGGTTACCTGCACCCCTCAAACCCCCTGTGACCCCCCCACTATGCAATCGGTGCAACGAAGGGGGGGCTCTGCCCCCCCTCTAACCCCTCGGTTAACTACGTGGGCTAGTCGTGGAAAGAATATAACACAACCCAACATAGGGTTCCAGTAGGTTTATATTTAAGTTTAAGGAGGATTCCCTCTATATCCTTAAAGGTATATTGTTTCTAAATAATTCCCCCCTCTCCCTCAAGCCATGACACCCTATATTTTATGCTTCCTACAAAACATTGTAGAGATACCCATCCCATTTTCTGGATGATAGCTTAATTAATAGTTCAAAGTTCTTTATGGCTTAGGTGTTGGTCAATATAGACCTTTCTAACGAGATTTTTGAGTCAATTGACCTGATTTTGGGGCAAATTCAATATACTTAGTTGTTGGATTATGCTCACTTTTCTTCTCATTGTGTTTAATGCCACAAAAATGGTCATATATTAGCAAATTGTTCCAGACCATTATCATGGAAGTTATAGAGGAAGTTTCTTTCCAAAGGAGTCCTATATGGTCTTAGGGGTCTATGGGACTCCATTTGATAATGGTATTAATTTCCAAGAGCTTGGTGAAGTTTTATTGATTGTGAATTTGGAGGTAGTGTGATCAATAGAATAATATGATTGGGGACTTCTTAATACAATTGATCAAAGGAGCTCAAGATAGCCTCTCATCAGTAAACTTAACTCTTCAGGTAGCTCATTAAGGGACTTTCTTTCCATCCACACAATTGCATTTTCCTATCTTCTATGATGCAAGAACTAGTGCTCACATCCTCTAGAATAAGTCAACCCATACTAAACTTTTGAAATTTGTTCTTTAGTCCTTGGATTATGTGGGTGGGGGATTTTCATCCTATGTTTTTCCATTAGGGGGTAGTGAAAATTCCATTATAATAAATTTCCCGCATATTTGGATCTATATGACCCAAATACCCTTAAGAGCCTACATGATATCTTGGAGCCATTTTGCTTCTCATCAATATTATATAGATTTAAGGATTCCTCAGCCTCTTTGATGAGGAATTCCAAGGGGGTGGCTACTAAAATGTGTGATCAAGAATAAGGCCTTCAGTCACAAAGTATAGTCCTTTTGAGAGTTTCAATATTAATGTGTTTAAGCATCTAAGAGGTATCTCAGTAGGCATGAAGTCTAATTTTAGACATGCCCAGGAATGTGCAACGAAATAAATTTATCAATGAATATAAAAATTGATTATCAGGGCCCTTAGAGTAGGCCAATCACCTTCTACATTTCCCTATTAAAAGTCATTTCCATGAATGTACAAGGGTCAAGAGGACCTAGCCAAGAAACTAATCCTAAAGGGTTTAAAAAATATAGAACAATCTAATGTTTTAATGCTTCAAGAGTATATGGGGTTACATACTCCTTTAGTGTCAAGGTTGAAAATAATTCTAGGAGGGTGGGATTTTATGTTAGTTGATTATGTTGGTCTATATAAAGGGGCTATAATTGTTTGAAACCATAATGTATCCCTTATCATCTATTTTTATATAGAACTCTTCATTTGAATCTTGGGGTTCTTGATCACATTACTCAACATATATGGTCCTTATGAAGATAAGAGAACATTTTTGTAACAACTTCTATAATGTTAGGTCTATAAATATGAAAATGTATTCTTTAGGGGTTGACAAAACTTAAATTTTATGGTACATAGATCTAAAATCATGGGAGAAAGTTCCAAATTGGATGCCCTATCTAGTTTCTTTTCTTAATCATCTAGAAACAATACATCTGGTGGATGTTTATCCTTTGGAGGTGTTGATGGAGTTGTAATTCCCCCAACACAAGGGGTCTCTCTGGTATGAAGTCCCAACTAGACTTCACATTGTTTGGAGTAGGGGCCCCACCCGGGAAATAAGGTCAGTTATCATTATTCTTAGGAATTTTCCTTGGCTGTAATTATCAATACAAGAGATTATAGAAAAAATATTTGAAACAAGAAATTAAGTTGACACTATGAGGAATATAATCATAATGTATATATGGTAATTTCACGGAAGGGAAAAGACAGAGTGAGACTCTAGAAGAAAAGTGATTGTATTATCCTAAAGGAGACACACAAGAGGATAGAAAGAATCATTAGTTAACCTATAAAAATTCAGAAGATAACAATGATAATAAAATCAAGTAACAATGCACATTTAAGAAGATGCATACCAAATCCAATGAAATAATTCATTTTCATTAATATGGGTTAACATAAACATACATTGCAAAAATGAAAGAAGAGTCTCACAATGATTCACGATATATGCATGAAAGTGTGTCATCTCTAATAGCTTCATATATTAAGTGAAATTCACAAGATACACAATTACAATGCTACTACACTAGTACAAATAGTATAACATTAAGTCACCACTTGCTCCTCTAAAGAAAGATCTTCTCTCCAATGCCAAGCTAGAGAAGCCAAGTTGAAAAGTCCCAAAGTCCCATCTCTTAAGCTATGAGGGTGTATTTATAACAAATGAGGTGACTCTTCACCTCCCATGTGACTTTTGACCTCCCTCATGACTCTTGAGCTCCTACTATGACTTTTTGAATTCCTATGTGACCTTTGAACTTCTACATGACTTTAAAACTTTCTAGTGACTTTTCACATTACATGTGAGACCCTTGGGCTTCCACACATTTTACATTTTCTCATTTTTTGTGGATTACATAATCACATTACAGAAATGATGTGGCAAAATACACTGACACATATGAATTTTGTAATGACACTTTGAGAAGCCATGACTTGGCGACAATGACATAGGACTTCATTTCATTAATGCCAAGCTCTTCTCCCTTGATAACCTCCCTTAAGCATCACCCTGCCATGTTGAGACGATAACACCTAAAAATGGAATCCACTCATGAAAAGCAGACATCATTTCAGAAACCACCTATTCTACCTTTGCTTGCTCATGGAATATGCTTACGGTGATATGGAAATGGGAAAGGACATTGAGAGAAGGAGGCTAATAATTGTGCAATTGAGGGCTATAGGGACCCAAGGATGCCCATACTTTTCACTAGAATTGTGCAATGCGCAATTAGGGAAGGCCTATCAAGGTTTTGCGCAGTGGGGAAGTTTATGAGTCAAGGTGGTGAGCTTGTTGACTAAGGATGCGTAGTGTGAAATACTCAAGGGAGAGGAGGCATAGATTGCACAGTTGAGAATCACAGGGTTGATTGATGACCTCACTATCCCCTAGAACTACACAACGCACAATATGAGGCAATATAGAACTAAGGTACTACGCAATGAGTCATTTTAGTCAACAAGAGGGATAGGACTAGCCACTGTAACTGCGCAATATGTAGTGATTGAGGGTCAGACTCAAAGGATTGCGTAGTTAATGGTTGCAGTGACCTAGATATGAACTACTGCCCACTAGAACCATGCAATGCATAGTAGGAGGCCCACTATATGAAGGTACTATGCAGTTGAACAAGTCAGAGAGACAATGAGGCAGGTTAGGGCATTGTAATTGCGCAATGCGCAATAGTTGAAGGGTACTACATAGTTGTGAATGATAGTGACATAAGGATAGCTCCACTATCCATTGAAACTACACAATGTGCAATTTAGGGTAGGAGGAAACATGAGCAAAGGGTATAGGTCCGAAAGGTAATGATTCCATCATTAAGACTTAGGAGTGTTCATAATACTCATCAATTTCCTAGAAGATTAAGTATTCTCGTGAGTTGTGCAAGACGTGAGGATAGGTATGAACTCCAAAATTGGCTAAGTGTTGGATCAATGGAACAAGGGAGAAAATATGATGCAAACCAATTCCAAAACTAAATAACATACATGTATACCATAAAAAACAAGCCAATAGAATTAATTATACTAAAAATCCACATGCATACCTTGAAACAACAACAAAGCAACACTTATTTCTAAGTGTGATAGTTGAAATGTAACTTTACGATGCTTAGAATACAAGTTGAGACACAAGTTTCGAATGACACCAGAAAGTGTGCTAAGCTATGAGAGAGTATTTAGTGCATATTCTTATGATATATAAGATCAACTAATGTAAAAGAGTGAACTAGAACTACCTCTAGTGGTGCGCTAAATTACAATACATGTAGGAGTGAAAACACTCAAGAGTGACACTTGCGACAATAAGAATAAGTGAAAACAACACTTGTAAAAGCTAAAGAAAATGAAATCGAAACATGCAAAAGTGAAAGGAAGCAAAATAAACACTTGTGAAAGTGAAAGTAAGAAAAAATGATAGTTGTGAAAGTGAAAGTGACACTTATGAAAATGAAAGTGCGCAAAAGTGATACTTGAGAAAATTCACTCAGATGATGATATAGTTGCAACTAAGAGTGAGAGAGACTATCAACTGGAATTGTGCACTGACTGTCCATAGGGATTACGCAGTGTCCATGTCAACTATGTAAGCATTTTCATCAGGGGTTGCGCAATGTTTAGAAGTTGCAAAATGCCTGAGATTAAGGATTGTGCAATCATCGTTTCCATAGACTGAACAAGAACTGATCTCAAGGATTGCACAATGCTTGAATTCAAAGATAGAGATTGATCATTAAGCTTGTTGAAAAGAAGTGTGCTTATAGATGCATTGAAATCTAAGCACGTGCAAGCAAGTGACTTCAACACTTTAGAATCTCAAAAGAAGACTTAAGCACTTGGAAAAGATCAACCAACCATGAAGTGGCAGTGGAAAACTTGAAATAACATGTCATAAGATCACAAGGAGGCTCTAAAATTCAAGAATAGGAAAATTTTTGGAGGGTGTTTGTCGCAACGACAATAGGAGGCAAATCCCACTTGTTCAAATAACGTAGAAAAGTTTCATGAGATATCAAATAGGTTGGAAAAGTTTCTTATTCATGAGGACCTCTTACCATAAATACAAATTATTTTGCCATGGGTTTGTAGTAACAAGTTCTCAAACCATTTCCCATTATTACTAGAAATTGATCTTCTAGTGCAGAAATTAGGGTCTCCCTTTAAGTACAATCCTAGGTGGGGTTTAGAGGATGACTTCAAGGCTCTAATTAAATGTTGAAAATAATATCAAGAAAAATCCTAATTTAATTTGTCCTTGAATTAATTTGGGAATTAAATTGTAATTATAATTCTCATAGCAACTTGTAATATTTAACTAAGTTAATTTGACATAGTTGGCTCAATTAATTCAAGTTGGGAGTCTATCTAGATTCATGTAGAGTGGTTCCTAAATTTTAGGGGCCCAGGTTGAGTTCTTTTGAGTTGTAATTATCTAATTCAATTTAACTGAGTTAAATTTAGTTAAACTAGTTCCAACATATGGAGGAATTAGTGGGAGGTCCACTAGTGAGGTGTAACTTGCAGTAGTGGGGTGTGACGAGGACTGCTCAACCAGTAAATTGAAGATTCGCTCATAGTTAACTCATGCATGTTAGATCGAAGAAAGACCCAATTGAAATTGGATTTCAGGGACAATGCACTATCAGTTGTAAAATCACATAAATTAAACAGATGGTGCATGCAGTTAGAAGAAGGCCTAAAATAAATCACTCCTTACTTAGAAAACTCACTAATTTTAACCATTTCAATTTCCTTTAAAAGAAGAAATTAAGGCACAATTTTATTCATTTTTTTGGTGAGCACAAGTTGGTGAGACCAAGAAATAGGAAGCACAAGTTTGTGCATGGAGCTTGTGAGAGAAAGGTGTGCCAAGAGAATCTTGTGCACAGGTTGGTAGTGAGATAGATAGAGATAATGCAAAGGTTTCTCGAGCTTGAGCAGAGCATTGTAATCTTCTCATATTTTCTGATTAATGCAATATACAGATCGCAGGGGTTTTTAGCTATAAATTTCCCCATAAAATTATTGTGTTACGTGTAATTGAATTCTTTCTCTTTTGTGCTTCATGATTTCATCGATCGTTTATTGTTTATGGTATCAGAGTTGAAATCACTATAGAAGAGGAGACTATGAGTTTGTATTTTATAGGAGAAATCAAATTTACAGTATCATACTTCAGAGCCAGCAGGATGTCGTTCTATGGATTGAGACTCAAATATTTCCTTGATGGTGGTTCAAACTACATTTCTTTGAAGGACGGGATGGAGGCAGTGTTGGAAGACAACGGGCTTAAGGAATTCATCGACAAAGATATTCCTAAGCCAGTTGATGCTTAGGATCTGGCAGAGTGGAGAAAGTGTGTGGCAAAGGCGAGAAGGATTATCCTAGAAGGAGTTCGATATAATATTGTCTTGAACCTCCACGATAATGAAACTCCATTTGCAATGTGGAAGGAATTGATAGACCAGTTTCAAAACAATAGTGACCACAGGAAGTTGGCACTAAAGGACAAGTTCAAAAAGATCAAGATGGAGAAGGGTGACAAAATACCAAATTACTTTACCAAGTTCACCCAATGTCAGGATGAGCTTGTAAGTGTCAGTGTTACAGTTGCTGAAGATGATATGGTGAGCCTAGCACTTCTAGGCCTTCCCAAGAGCTCGCACAGTTACCAGGACTCGGTTAATGGAAGGGAAAAGCTACCAGAGTGGGAGCGTTTGTGGTATGACTTGGTGCAAGAAGAGATTCGATGGAACACTAGAGATGCGAACTCATCCAAAGAAGTGGAAGAGGAATTTTCATTAGTCATAAAAGAAAATAAATACAAGGGAAAGAAGTACTAAGGCGAGGAGGGCATCAAGAAGAATGACTTGTCGAACATCAAGTGTTTTCACTATCACGAGTTCAGGCATTATGCCACAAAATGCCCATAGAAGAAAGCAAGTAAGAAGGAGCCTGCAATAGCAGAAGCAGGTGAAGCTCTAGCTTCACAATTCGAAATTGATTTCACTCTCATTGAATGTGTGGCAGGCACTGTAATGGGAAGCATGTGGTATCTCGACAGCGGTGCCTCGTTCCATATGACGGGGAATAGAGATCTCTTCAGTGACTTGGAGGAGAAAGACCTCAAACAGAACATAGAGTTTGGAGATGATGGGAGGTATAGTGGACCGACATTTGTACTGTTACTTTTTAGAGGGACTCTGGCTTCCCTCTTAGACTCACAAATGTGATGTATGTTCCACGATTAAAGAAGAATCTTGTTTTTGTCACAGTATTGGAAGATCGTGGCTACGATGTGATTTTTAGCGAAGAAAAGGTTTTCCTTAGACACATCGCCATGGGACAGGTGAAACCGATCGGTGTGTGAGTCAAGAAACTGTATGAACTTAAGGTACAAGATGCATGCAAAGCCTTAAGGAGCAAGGAAAATGTTAGAGACTTGGTGGTTGAGAGGGAGCATAAATTACCTCTCAACATGTAGCCTCAGAAGCAGCTTCAGAAATTTGTGGAGCAACCACAATTGGAGAAGCAAAGAGGAGACAGAGTGGAGATATCCATTCAGGCAGAGACCTCTAATAGGGGGGGATTTTGAGCCAAGTGGGTAGAAGGAGAACATGCAGCCATACCTCCATGTGTGAGGTGGGGCAATATGAAACCTTAGTCCAAGAGTTTTAGAAATTGGACAGGATCCTTTGAGGTGTTTTTTGTCTCATGGATCATTACCTTGCTATGGGGGCCCATGTATTTAGTAGCAGGAGTATCAGTATCAATCAAATATTGAGGAGTATAGAGCATTGTTGACAGAAGAGCAGGAGGCTCAGCAGTAGAGTCAGCACCAGCACAGTTTTCCCATTAGACAGTTGCAGACACAGTTGATTCAGTGTATTTTGGATGCTTTTTAGTTGCAGATGTTGCAATAGCAACAATAATAGTGACAAGTGTTGCATGCATAACATGCCAAACATACTAGATCGGGACATTTGAATTCATTTCTTGTTCATAGGGAGTGTTGAAAATAGAAACAAGAAACGTTAAAAATAACATCAAGAAAAATCCTAATTTAATTTGTCCTTGAATTAAATTGGGAATTAAATTTTAATTCTAATTCTCAGAGCAACTTGTAATAGTCAACTAAGTTTATTTAACTTATTTGGATTAGTTAATTCGAGTTGGGGGTATATCTAGAGTCATGTAGAGTGGTTCCTAAATTTTAGGGGCTCAAGTTGAGTTCCTTTGAGTTGTAATATTTAATTTAGTTTAACTGAGTTAAATTTAGTTAAACTAGTTCCAATTAATGGAGGAATTAGTGGGACATCCAGTAGTGGGGTGTAACCAGCATTGCTCAATCAATAAACTGAATATTCACTCATAATTAACTCATGCATGTCAGATTAGAGAAAGACCCAATTTAGATTGGAGTTCAGGGACAATGCATTATCAGTTGTAAAATCATCTAAATTAAACAGTTGGTGCATGTAGTCAGAAGAAGGCCTAAAATAAATCATTCCTTAATTAGAAAAATCACTAATTTTAACCATTTGAATTTCCTTTAAAAGGAGGAATGAAAGCAGAAGTTTATTCATTGTTTTGGTGAGCACAAGTTGGTGAGACCAAGAAATAGGAAGCACAAGTTTTTGCATGGAGCATGTGTGAGAGAAAGGTGTGCCAAGAGAATCTTGTGCACAGGTTGGTAGTGAGATAGACAGAGATAGTGTAGAGGTTGCTTGGGCTTGAGAAGTATTGTAATCTTCTCATATTTTCTTATTAATGCAATATCCAGATAGAAGGGGTTTTTAGTTATGGATTTCCCCATAAAAAATTTGTGTTACGTGTGATTGAATTCTTTCTCTTTTATGCTTCGTGATTTCATCGATCATATCTTATTTCCACTGATGAGTAGATTATATTCAATTCAATTGTTTTATCATATTACAATCTGCAGTTTGAATCTACATGGAATTTCTACATTAAAGATAACTAGTGTTCTTTTGATCCTTCACTTAGTATTTCAAATTGTAATTATTTTGTATATTTTCTAAATAAGGTAAATGAAAAGGTTGTGGTATGGGCCTCCCCTAGGTGTCGGAACAAAGATTCACATCTAAAAGAAGTGGAGAATAGTTTGGCTCTAAAAGAAGTGGAGAATAGTTTGGCTAGACCATTTCTTAGTTCAAGGGGAGGTATTCTAAGTGAGGAATATCTACAAAAGGTAAATACATGGAGTCTAAAAAGGCCAAAATTTTGTTGGACAAGGAATGTGATTGGAGGATGAATAATTGGGGAACTTGGTTAGCATTGGGTCATAATAATACAGAAAAAATAAAAATAAAAAAAAATCATGATTTTATCTTTCATACGAGGACTCAAAACATAATTTGGGACACAATTGTTATGGATTAAAATTATATAAGGGATTTCCAAGGTTCGATGGGTATATCAGTCAATCTCTTTGAATATTTTTCTAAGGAGGTTGTTTCTATTTGCAAAAATCTTAAAGGTGACCTCCTTTTTTCCTAGGATGTTTAAAGAGGATATGTGTGAGGAACTTTACAAGCTAGTGTCAAAAGAGGAGCCTCTAGCTATACTTGATTATTTCAAGAAGGATAGGAGACTCGATCCATATGGATGGATGGTGGAATTTCATATATATTTGTTTGATCTCCTAGGTAGTGACCTTGTTTGGGTTGTGGAGGAGGTTCAAATGATGGGGAAGTTCCTTGGTAGTTTGAATGTGACATTCTTATCTCTCATATTGAAGGTTGATATTCCCACCTATTTTCATGACTTATGTCCTATATCTCTAAGTAATAGCTTATATAAAATAGTAAATTTAATATCTATGAGGTTGAATCTACTTCTCTTGAATTATGTGTCAGTTGAGCAATTTATTCACCTAGAGGGAAGAGAGATACATGAACCCATCAGGTTAGATCAAGAGGAGATTCATTCAATAAAAATAGATCACCTTCCCACAGAAATTCTCAATTTTGTTCTATCCAAGGTGTATGATAGAGAGTCTTGGATTTATCTTCATTTATTATTACTCCATCTTGGTTTCTCTTTACCTCTTGTTTAGTGGATAATGGGGTGTGTCTATATATCCAATTTCATAGTGCTTATTAATGGGTTAGATTCTTCATTTTTAAAGAACAGTAGTCGGTTAAGATAAGGCTATTTGTTATCTACTTATATCTTTCTACTTGTAGTTAAGGGTCTAAGCCACTCAATTGAATTTTCTGGAAGGATGTTAGTGACTGGAATTAAACTAGGTAGGAAGCTTGCCTTATCACATTTACCTTCTAGGGTGATGTAATGATTCTAATCTTGAGGATATATTGCAACTCTTTTATAAGGCTATTACAATCGAGGTAAATGTATCGAAGTTGGAATTGTATACAACAAATCTAATTGATGAACTCTTGTCAAATTTAAAGCCTTGTTTTCCTTTGCAGCAATATGGTCATGATGGAAGTTTCAAATACTTAGGGTTTAATCTGGAACCTAATGGCTATGTCTAATCTGATTGCTTCTGGGTACTATAAAAAGTGGAAAAAAAATTCCCTTTAGTGCAATAAATGGATTTTACAAGGTGTAAAACTCATCCATATTAAATTATCCTTGGAAGCAAATCAGTTTATCATAATACTTTTGCCTCCATTCCCAAAGGGTTCATGGAGGAGATTAGGAAATTTTGTTTCAAATTATTATGGTAAGGAAGTTCTGAATATAAGGGTTCCCATTGGGTTAGCTAGGGCAAAATGAATCTACCTAATGTTATGGGAGGTTGGGGCTTAAAGGACATTAATCTCTTCGGGTAAGCCCTTGCAGCAAGATCACTGTGGAACTTTCTCTCAAACGAAAATCTTTGGAAACAAATTATAGTTTGAAAGTATATTGCCCTTGACTCATTGATAGAATTGATTAGGGTGGAGTTCAAGAGCATATGTAATGTTCTAAATTAATGGAAGGCATTGTCCTTAGCTTTTTAAATATTGCGAACGTTTCTAACTTAAAAGGTAGGGATCGATAGTTTAGAAATTAGGGTCGGAGTGGATGCAATTATGGGTTGCAATTAAAACATTTTATTTTTGGATCATATTTATAATTTTGGGAAAGTCGTGTTAAAAAAAACTAGTTAATCCATGAGACTCTCCTCTCTAGACATGGGGGTGTCTTACCTTAGAATATCCTGGGTTCGAAGTTGTTAATGTCTCTCTCTAGATTTCCTTTCTAGAAAAGTTAAAGAAGCTGCATTTTTAGTTGTCTACTGAGAAATATACTTTGATTTGAGTCTCTAATAAGGTGGAGGAAAACTAATTAGAAAAGTTATAATATAGGGAAATGGTTTACCAAGGTAGGGTGGAGATCAAATGGTACTAGAGAAATATATGGAAGATTATTTTCCTTACCAAGGTAAATATTTTCATGTGGTTAGACCTCAATGGTAAGGTTTTAGATTAGAGATAGTTTCTTTAAATGGGGAAAGAAGGTCAAAGTATATACTTTTTGTGCCTAGCCAATAAAAAAACAAATGAGCATATATTCCTTTAATGTCATTATATTATTCATGTCTAGACAAATTTGGAGAAACTAATGGGATTTCAGTCATTATGATAGGGTCCCTCTTTAGAGCTAGGCTTAGAAAAATGGTATAAAGAGAGGGGTATAAATAAGTGGGGTCCCTCCCTACCTAGAAATCTAAGGAATTTGGATCGAAAGGAATAAAATCATTTTTGAAGATCAAATTTTCACTCAGATTTGGTCAATCTTGGATTTTTCACCTTTGAAAAACATTTTGAATTTTTGAGGACTTGAAAATATAGTCTAACACACTTTTCCATGGCTTGGGATTACTTTGATGGGGAGTGAAGGGATATGTATTTGTAGTGGGATTGGGATTCTCACCTTATCTCTCAAATTCACATATTTTTTTAGTTCAAAGCATATTTTGGAATGGTTATAAATAACATGGCTAAGCTAAACTCTCTCTTTTTCTGCATAAATATCCATATATCTTTAATATAAGTAATGGAGAATCCTCTATTATTGATGAACTAAATGGAAATCATCTCTGCTGTGGTTAACAATAGACTCCACTCTTTAGGATGTGAGCTTAAATGATTAGACCTGTTAGGGCCTAAATCTACCTAAGGCTAAGAAAGGTAGGATCTAGGGTAACATCATACCACGCTTAACCTGGTAGCTAGCCCTACCAAGTCGAGAGAGGGATTTCTCCTTGTCAATCTCAGAAAACATGGCCAATGAAAGCTTGAGATGACTAATGTAATGATTGATTTTAGGCTAGGTATGTGTACAAAAGTGTTTGATTGAATCTGATGACGTTTTGTTGGCTCAAATGCAAAAGGCAGGTTTGGGTCCGGGGAATGAGACTTAGTTTTGCAGAGATCTCTATGGGGCAAGGTAGGCAAGTGATTTGGTACTTCAAATTGAGTGAGATGGAGAGCTTTTAGATAGGTGAGGAGTTGAAAAGGGCATGAAAAACTCAGGGATCCTTTTCAAACAACTGAAAACATAGATAACTAAACAAACCCTAGGTAGAGCACTGCACTTTCAATGTATTCTACCTTTATCCTTGTTTGATTTAGTTAAGATGAAATAAAGAGAGATAATGGCATACATAAAACACATGTAGACTTACAATTACAGAAGAAAACACAATACCAAAGCAAGATGCCACATGAATCCCATAAAGTGCTGCAAACCACTGGTCTATTCCTTAGCCAAACTGCTGAAATGAGTATACAATAAGCTCCAAGCTTTCCCAAAAGTCCAACCATGCTAATGACTAAAAAATTACAAGATATAGGCAACCAACAACTCATCCTAGCCTCTAGGGGTTGAGCTCATAAGATTAGGAGCTATTCCAACAAAATCTAAACTGAGAACTAAAAAGTAGGCAGTGGAACAACTTGCCTCTAAAAACTAGGAAACTGATTCATTCAGTTGCAAACTACCTTTTGATGGATGAATCTACCTCTATGAGTGAAAATTTAGCATAATTACATCAAAATCCATCATTTCACAATAAATTACATCATGAGTTTGACAATTAGAAGGAGAAAAGTGAAATTGTGAAAAAACTAGGCAAAAAACAGAGTTTTTGACCAAAAATGAGCAAAATTCCTCCAATGCGCCGCGCTAATTTCCCTATGCGTAGCGCCTTTTTACAGTTGATTTTGGAGGCTTTCCTGGTGTCCAAATTTGTTCCAAGTGGACTTTTTGGAAAGGTATACCTGTCTACTTTCCATCACAAGTGGAATTTTTTAATTTGGCCTCCATCTGCCCCTCAAAACTGAGTTCTCCCAACACTGCTTCTTGTGTGTCAAAAAAGGGGCAGAAAGGTCATTTTTGAGTTGTTTTTGACCTTTTTGGAAGCTCAAAACCTGTCAAAATTTCTTGGCCGTTTGTGAGAATGCATATTTTTCCATGAAAAATCCAAAAATTCTGAGTTTTCCTCAAAAGGAGGTCCCCATAAAAAGCGAGCACCAGGTGCCGCGGCGCATTGGGCAGAAAACCCTGTTTTTCAAGGCAAAAATTCCAAAATTGCAAAAAGTGTCCCAAATTTTTTGATATTTGGGCTAAGTGTCCTCCATAAAGTGTTGTGTTGGGCCAAGGAAGCCTCAACCAAGATCTGAAGTCTATTTTCTCTTTTCACCCCCGTGATGCCTTCTTCAACTTGGCTTTCAAATTCTTGATTCTTGCTTTGCACACCATATTTCTTAACAAGTAGTGGTATGCCATGTTTCTCAACATATTTTTCTTGTTTTTTGCCTTCTCCAGCATCTTCTCCAAGTGGATATTTTCCCTCTCCAACCAAGATTCACGATCAGCATTGATTTCTTGTTCAAGTGTTGTGAGCTTGACTTTCTTCCTTTTGGCAGCTTGTCGGTTTTCTCATATGTTTCGTAGCTCCATTATGGTTTGCTGATCCTCTAGATGTTCTAGATGTTTGTTTCTTTTCTCCAGATATTTGATTATCCACTTGGCTCTTTCTAGGTTGAGAGACAAATGCTGAATGTCATCTTGTTGCTCCTGGATGAGCTCTCTAAGCTTTGAGCTTTGTGAGACCAAATCGGTGTCATCATCCTGAATAAGAATAAAATTTGTCTCCTGCCCTCTTGAAGGCCCCTCATCATGCAATGGCCACTTGCCCTTGTCCTGTACCTGCTCTATTGATGGAGGAAGTGAGACCCCTTTGTTACCGGGAATAGTGTCTATGCAGAACTGCTAATCCCACTAAGGCTGGTAGCTACCTTAGAAACAAACAAACTAAAACTACTTTCTTTTCCTTTATGAGAGATAGATGAGAGAAGAATAAAGGAGACCAACCTCTGTCTTGCGCTTGGTTCCTTGTTCGATTCCTCTCCCTTCTGATAGATCTTTTGCTACTCACTTCCTTGTCCACCCAGCTTCACATGGTACCTGTAGAATCAAAGCAGCATAATACTATCCAAGAACATAGATCTATTATCATAAACAATATAGGATCGAATGTACATTGACCACACAAATGCATAAAACATTAATCATACAAGCATGTGGAGGAAAACTTGAATAGCTTTATTGATAATCAAGAAAGAGCCAAGAGAATTACAACCAATTGTTCTGACCCAGCATCATCCTCTCAGCAAGAAGCCCTTCTTCACCTCATGAAAAGCTTAGATCACCCAACACTATGATATTGCACCAAGAAACCAGCAGCACTTCCTTACAAGATGCAAAATTCCAGCCTCCGGATCTCTGGGATGAGGGATCCATATATAGATGTCTGCAAGGGAGGTGAGTCAGCTTGAGATTTGATTAGTGTCTTCCCTCTGATAGTTCTTGATTCCACTTGGAGATTGATGATCTCTTACTCATCCCTGGTCGAATTCAGAGAGGCAAGTGTCACAGGAGAAGTTTCTGGAAGATTCCATGCTTCTCCACCTTGCGGATTGACCCTGCCATTTGTCCCTTCTCGCCCATCGCACCCCATAGAAGGGCTTTTTGACATGAAACACACCTACTGTGTGTATTTAGGTGGGATGCAATGCACTTTGCCTATGGAGCAGGTGAAATGGTCCAGTTTTGACCAGTTCTGAGTAGTTTTTCATGGAGAACTTCTGGGAGATGCTGTAATTAGTTGACCTTGTTCTTCTAGGGGTTGGAACAACACCTTTAGGGACTTAGGAGAACTTGGTTTATGGACATTTACGCTTGGGGTTGCAGTGCCCAAAAATGTCTATAACAGTTGCCCCCTAAAGCATGAGGTCGTTAATCTTTTTGATGTCGGGTGAAATGCTTTATCATGAGGATCCGAAGTTTTTTCGAGCTGGGAGGCGACCTGTAATAAGATACAATACAATACATTATCTTCATTTTATTTTCATGATCTAGCTGAGGCGGGCATTCCCATGCTCAGCTTTATAAATTCATTTTCATGTACATAGGACAGACAATCGTCTAAGTGTAGACTGATGATTCCGGTAGAGCCATCATCCCTTAGATTGGATGATTATCTGTGCAGCAATGATGTACATTTGATGTCTTTATTTTCCTGAATATATATCGCAGCCTGGATGGATGAAACTAGATCCGGGGTCTTCAATCTCGTTCGATCTTCACTCAAAGTACAAGTCGATCCATGTGAGAGATGTTCTGGAGTCGAACATGGAAAGACATCGCCTGATTACCAACCAATGATGTAAGTTGTTAACAGGCGCGAGAGGAATCACCGATAATGATAATGATCCTCAAGGTACTGCAGTACAATTCACGTGGTGTGAATAAGGGACTTGGCGTCGAACACCACGTAAAATCTTTCGGTCAAAGGCCATTGATGTAAACCTGTCGCCGGAAGTGAGAAACTTGCCATTGAGGCATGCAAGTTCCAAAGTACTGAAAGGGTTGTTCCTAGGTCGACTTCTTGGATAATGAGCTGATGTCGACAAGAAGCGATCTATCATAGGAGGGCCTTAGTGAATCCCACATCAATGACACAGAACGGAGCAAATGATTTTAATGGAGTTGAAAACAATCTGGTGATATACAGTTCAGGGTGGCGATCATGAAAGAATGGAGCGAAAATGTATTATAGTGGGTGAGACACAGGTGAATTCTCTGAGTGACTTCTCTTGAACATATCAGCGACACTGACATGATGGATTGGTAGCATTAACCCCAAATGTGGATGGTGTGATGGAACCATGGTGATGTGACCAGTGAATGGAACAACCGAACCCGACTCGGATGCGGAGTGAAAGTGTCATGTTCAAGAGCGAATTGCTACCAACAAAGTTTCTTCAAGTTTTCTTCCCAATTTTTCCCCAGTCATTGCTGACCAGTACCTCTTTATTTTTGTCAAGCTTGAGGAGGATAACATATGCTTGTTCTATAATTTTCCCTTCAGGCAAATCCATCGCTATGTTTTAACGAGCCTAGCGATAGTGAAACTCGTTCTTGTCTGTTATGGACAAGTTTGTCGCTATTAGGTTTTAACGAGTTTAACGACAAACATAACTCGGTCCTTTTCAATTTTAGAGAGTTTGAAAAGGAACGTAAAGGAAACTCCAAAATCCTTTTTCGTCATCTAATCCCTTAAGTCTGAGAAAGTATAAAATAATACAAAAGGGATGAATTTTCGGTAATTTTAACGAGCCGAACAAGACAAGCGCTCAATCGTTTTGTGTAATAATCCCTCAGGTCCAAAAAGATTAAAATCTAAAGGAGGGATAGCACTTCTGGTCGCTTTAACGAGCTGGAGAGGCCAATAGCTCGGCAATATTTTCATATTTTACGAGTCAGTTGAAAACAGCTTAAAGGAGACTCGTTTTTTGAGGAACGAGTGATAGGTTCAGGTAGCAGCTGATTCCAGGTAAGGTTTGGAATTTTCCAATCACGGCAGTGTCACAAGGATGGCTAACAAGATCACTCTTCGCAGCTGTTCCTCAAAAGGGTAAACAATCAAGTGGAGGTGAATGATCGGCCAATACAGAGTGGAGGTGATGATGAGAACACGACCAAGGCTTCAAAGGCTGAAGTAATACATTCACGATGGTTATTTACTAGAAATTGGTTCATTTTTTAATGAGCTTAAACGCTGGGGGAAACACTTGCTCATTGCTTATGTTTATTTTTTAACGAGCTTGAATTCTGCGATAAAACTGCTCGATATAATGGTCATTTCTTGACTTTACCATTAATGACTTTGTTCCTTCAAAGGTTACGCTACATGCTCAATTGCTTCATCAAACTAGTTAGAAATGAACAATACATGTTTGGAAAATGAGTTAAGACACTAATATTTTACTTGAATTACGTAAAAAGTAATTTAAAATTGCTTTTACCCCTCATTTTACCATTTCATTTGAACTTTGGCTTGCTGGAGCTTTGGAGGTGCTTTCCCCCTTGATTTTCACCAGTTGATTCCAGGAGATTTTGCGGACGATTTTTGGCACCGTCTGGACCAGGTAGGAGCTAAACCTGAGCTCTTTCATTTCATCCTTTCCATTTTGCATTCTGAGCCTGATTTCTGGTTTTTCTGAGCCCCTGGGGTTTGAAAAACTCGCTCTGGCTCCATCGCACCCTTTCTATATCGAAAGGTGCATTGCATGTTGGCCTACTCACTGGACAGTTGGCATGCAACGCACCCAGAACACTGCTGGGGGTGCGATGGGCGCAAGGAGGGAAATTTGTGCACAGTTTTCAATGGAAATTTTTGCCTGTTTCTCACCAAATCAGGATCTAACTCTTCTATTGTTTTTTTTCAGAGATTTATTGGAGAAAAATTCCTATTACATGGCGAGAACACGAGCATGAAGAAGAGGACATGCTTGCTTTACATGACCCGGTTACAGTAAACGCACTACGGAACTGTGGCCTGCTGAAGTTTTTCCGCATCTCTAGCATGAGGAAACAAATCAACTTGCTGCAGTATTTGCTCGATGCTTGGGACCCTATCAGCCAGGTGTTCCAGATTAGGGGCAAATTCATCCCCTTGACTATCGTGGACATCTATTTTTTGACCGGCTTATCGAGGTGGGGTGCCCTTATCTCTTTATCAGGTTCGGCCCGTGGAGGCGAATCTGTGAGAGATTACGTTCGCAGGTATTGAAGAGAGGGATCTCAGTCGAGTAAAGACAGCAAGATCATCATCCGAGATGTCACTGACAGGTATTTGAGGACCATTCTGTTCACCTTTGGTAGGATGGCTGGTGGTGCAGCTCTTCATGTGGCCAACTGGTCTTATATGCAGTACGCCTTAAAATGTCTCGAACCGAAGGTGTTCAACTGGTGTGATGCAGTACTCCTTGTGATGAAAGAACAGTTGACCAAGGTGAAAAACGGAAGATTGAAGAACTTTGGATATGGTTCTATTTTGACTGCCTTCGCCTTGGAAAAGATCCCACTGATGCAGCCGCAGTATATTTCACTTGGTTTACCTCCACCGACTGAACCACGGATGCAGAGATGGGTCGATCATATGTCCAGACATGCTGGTCAGTCTCAGATTTCCTTTTCTGATACCTTCTTCGGGTGGTTCGATCGTCAGGAGATGGTTTTTTCTGAGTATCCATATGCTGGTATGGACTTCCGGGGTGACCCAGATTTGGTACTGCCAGCTGGCGAGCAGTGGGGTGCCATTGGTAAATTCTTTGACCATTTTTCTGTTTATCGTTTCTCTTTATAATGTCCTTGTGCTTTATTCTATCAAGACTAATCAGAACTCATGTGCTCATGCAGATGTTGGTCCTGTCCGGCCAGTAGTACGTCTGAGAGTGCCAGCTGCCGCTCCAGTAGGGGAGGCTGTGGGAAGGGCTATCCTTCGCGACCTTGATGTGGCCGAGACTCTTTCAGCATTACAGGATCAGGTCGAGGGCCTCACTCTCGGTATTCCAGATGTGAGGACTGACGAGCTGCCTCTGAGGTTGCAGCGACATACCACTGGCGTGCCAAGTCGATGGACTAGGCTTTTACGCATGATTGCACAGGCGGTGACTTGTTATCACCAGCATCATTAGACTAGGGTGCCCCCTAGCATTTTGAGTTTTGGGTCATTTGACCAATTTTGTCTTTGTTACAAAATATTATGTGTAAACCATAAACAGTTATATATATATTTTTGATTTTTGGAGTTTTATTTTGGTTAAGTTACATAGTCCGAATGCAAATATTGATGAAATGCTTCTTTTTATAAATGTTGCAAATGTCTATCTAACACATAATTTGCCAATGAGTCAGTTAATGTGTTTAAGCTTCTGGAAATATGTTGATATTGAATAAAATCAAATTGCCTTTCCAAAATCTTGACCCTTAGGAACATGTGATAGATAGCTAGATTTCGGACGGAGTAGATACCAGTGAGTTGTAGTATGACGAGCTGTGAGTTTAGCCTGACGACAAGTCGGCGTATGCCATGTGTGATGGCATCAGAGAGAAGTTCTATCAATGTGCTATATTTAGCGATGTTATTCGTTGATCGACCAATACATACCCCTCTGAAACTTACTAACTCGCTGCTTGGATCAAAAATGGCCCAGGCCGCAGAAGATAGGTTCCGCGAACTACGACTTTCTCCGTCGGCATATCCAACAAAAGATTCCAATAGGTTCAACATCTGCGACAAATGTAAAAAGTGGATTTACTTGACCAAAACGATTACCCTTAGCGAAAACAAAAATGTAACAAAAGCATATAGGTTACCATACTAATTATGCATAGTAACGCTTAAGGTACAACCCGTTACGGGGTTGCACCAGTGGAATTACGCCGTAATCCATTAACTCGTGGGCTCCTTTTGCTAATACACATTTAACAATATAGGGGCCCATCCATAAAGACTTGAATTTACCTGCTCCCAATTTATCAGATTCTTGGTCGTAAAGTAAGACCAGGTCACCTTCTGAGAAGACACGGGGTTTGACATTCTTGTCGAACTGCGCCTTGACTCGTTTCTTATGGGCTTTGTTAGCCAAAGCGGCATCACGATGGGTTTCATCCAATTGGATTAGTTCCAAGAAACGAGCCTCCTCTTCTGAAGTTCTGGGGAGAAGGTCGATTGCGAGTTTGAGGGACGAGATTTCACACTGAACTAGTAAGATTGCTTCTAGGCCATACACCAGTTGGAAGGGTGTAAACCCGGTTGCATTCCTTACCGATGTTCGATATGCCCACAAGGCTGAGTACAGGATCAGGTGCCAACTCCTTTTGTGGACTCCAATCATCCTTTGCAGCATGCGCTTCAGGACTTTGTTGATTGCTTCAACTTGTCCGTTGGCCTGCGGGTAGTATGGAGTAGAGCTGTCGTGAGACAACCCTAATTTGGCAGCTAATTCGGCCATCATGTGATTGCGAAAATGCGATCCATGATCTGTGACTATAGCTTGTGGAATGCCGAATCTGGCGACTACATGATTGAAAAAGAAAAGGGCAGCTGTTTCACCAGTGTTATCTAATGTAGGCATCGCCTCGGCCCATTTGGTAAAATAGTCCACTGCGACTATGATATACCCATGCCCCCCGGTCGAGGTGGGGTTACATGTCATGAAATCGATGCCCCATTTGGCGAATGGCCCAACAGCAACTATTGGCTGCAGAGGTGCGGGTGGTCTTCTGGTTTTGCTATCGAAAATTTGACAGGCATGGCAACTTCTGACTGCGGTTATGCAATCTTTGAACATTGTTGGCCAGAAGTATCCTGCTCTTAAAAAAATTTGCGCCGTAGCGTAACCGGATTGATGCCCCCCACATGCGCCTGAATGACAATCATTCAAGACTTTTTCGGCTTCCTCATGAGTGAGGCACCTCCTCAGAACTGTATCGACACCACGACGGTAAAGCGTGTCACCAACAATCATGTAGTCTTTTGATTGGTATCAAATACGTTTTTGTTCGGAGCGGGAGGTGTTAGGCCTATATTTTTGGGTTTGGAGATAGATGATTATATCTCCATACCATGGATTGCTTGAAGATATCAGAAACAAAGATTCATCCACGATTGCTTCTTCGGATGTTTCATCGTTGGACGATGATGGGAGATCGCATAAGAATTCTGCGAAAACCAGAGCTTTCTTTGAATTGGATTTTACAAATTCCAGATCAAACTCTTGTAGAATTGCTATCCATTTTGAATATTTGCCCCCCAGCAACTGTCGCAACAATATATAAGTCATGGGGTTGCAATCTAACAGAATGGTAGTTTTTCGAAAGAGGACATAGTGTCGAAATCTCTGTATCGCTTGAACAGCTGCGAGCGCCAGCTTTTCAACATAGGAATATTTTCTCTCTGTATCATTTAAGTTTCTACTTAAATAATATATAGGATGTTCAATTCCGTTGTCTTCTTGAACTAAAACCATTGCGATGGTTGTATCTGCTGCAGCCAGATACAGGTTAAAGTCTTTTTGATAATCAGGAGCATACATTAATGATGCTTTCATCAGGGATTCTTTTAAAGCATCAAAGGAAGCTTGCGCGACCTGATCCCAGTTAAAGGGTACTTCTTTTTTCAATAGACGTGTATAACCTTTAGCAAGTTCTGCGTAATTTGGAATGAACCTCCTCAGAAAGTTTGCTTTCCCTTGGAGTTTCTGAATCTGAAGCAGATTTGAAGGTGGAGGCAAATTTATGATTGCCTGAACCTTACATGGGTCGAGACGAATCCCGTCCTTTGAAACTACAAAGCCAAGTAAACGACCAGAACTGACACAAAACACACATTTGTGTGGATTGAGTCGTATCTTGTAGTGTCGGCAACGTAGGGTCATCAGGAGTATCTTCTTTACAAGTCGGAAGATGGGAACGATGGTGGTAATATTCCCATGGTGCCCCTTCAATTACCATTGATTGAAAAATTCCTTCGTCGGTGTAATGCACTTGCGACCAAGGATCTGAAGGGGTGGCATATTCCTTAGACCTATCTATCCAAATGCTTGATGAGCGTTGATTTGGGTTTGCCTCCCATGTTAGGAACATTGATTGCTACAATATTTCCATTTGGCTTGGAGGCAACACCAATAGATGATCCATGTTAATATCATTTTCTGAGATCTTGTTAATAGAAGATATCATATTGCAGGTTCCTATCACCACCACTTCCGCCAGGTTGATTGGAGGTGGAAGGGAAAAAGTACCCATTAATATAGGGTCTTTTAGTAGGCCTACTCCGATATTTTGAAGCGAATGGGGGCTTCCATGGATCATTGGAATGCTTCCCGTAACTTGGGAACCATTGGGGAGGAAAGTTTGTTGATCAACGATTGTAATCCCTCCTTGAAAGAGAAATGCAATCTTCCTAATATAGGTCGACACAACAGCAGCCATAGCATATATCCATGGTCTTCCTAGTAGGATGTTGTAATTGAGGTTTCCATCGATTACTTCGACATCTATTTCTACTGTTTTCCCTCCTAGCTCAACTCGCAAGTTACTTAGAATACCATATGGGGTATACGTTCATCCGTCAAATGCTTTTAATGTTGTCGAAGATCGCGACATGGTTGGAGATCCTAAAGTTTTCTAGCAACTCATCGACATAATACATGTAGATGCTCCCTCATGAATAATTGTTCGATGAACAGTTTTGTTGAGGGCTTTCACTTGAATGAGGAAAGCTAGTTGAGCTGGTAACTGAGGATCATATCCTTTATGATTAAAGGACACAAGATTAGAATCCTTTAGGTCTATCTCACCGATAGCTGATAATAAAGCCTGCTTTTGGGATGGGCAATTTCACAATACTTCAAGTGTCGACATAGCGGATGGCGATTGGACCAGATCTTCCACTATATTATAATGCTATGTTGCTCCGGCATGAGGATTAAATGTCGAATTGTGTACTACTCCCTTTGGCGGTTTTATTGTTAGCTAAGGAATGATGGGCGGCGCAACTTCTGTGGAAGTTGTTGTCAAACTACTAGGTTGATCTTTATCCTTGTTGTTTGACAACTGTGGATTCCCGTAATCTTTGTTCCTTGTCGATATCAAAGCATCATTTTGCTGTTTCGAAACCGACAACATTAGTACTTGGGACGGGGAAGCATTTTCACTAGCAACCAGATTTGTCCCTGGATTTGGAAATGGATCAATCAATATTGCCAAGGTTTTTGAATTTCTGATGAATCTTTTAAGCTCAGCCTTATGTGGACAATCTCTTGTCCAATGATCCTCATCACATATTACGCATGGATTTTTTGGTTTCCTATCTCCAGGAGGGTTTGCAGAAGATTTTTCAGGTGATGATTCCTCCTGTTTCTTCTTCTTCCCTTTGTTTTTCTTCTTGCCTCCCGGTTGCTTGGTTTCTTTGCCTTTATCTGTCGAGACGACATTTACTTCCGAGGCAAGAAGTTCTTCTTTTGCATTTTGACTAGAAATCTTATGGGCCTTTTTAGATGTAGCCTTTGTCAATTTCGTGTCTGTCGTACCAATCACACCATCACCGGCATGAGAGTCATTGTTCGATTTAGGAGGAGGGGGATGGAAAATTCTGGTCTGGGAGCGTCAGGGATTTTATCGTAGAGTGTGCCAGACTGAGTATAAATCAAGTCTAAATATTGCGCACGAGCAATAACTTGCTCTTCAGTGACGACTCCTCCTTTTGCCACATATTCTGTAATGGAAGGTAATAAAGACTTAATAAACCATTCAGCTAAAAGCTGATCAGGAACATACATTTTTACCATTCTACGACGACGTTGCCACTCATGAATATGATCAGATATGTGAGTGGACATTGTTTGTTTGAAATTGGTAAGAAGTTTCGTTCCCGTTTAGTACCTTATCGGTAACTGAAAATGCGTTAAAAAGGTTGTGGCTAGGGTACTGAAGTTGTCAAACGAAGCTCTGGGTAATTCGATATACCATTTTGCTGCCGGACCAGTTAATGTCCTCTGAAAAAGGCAAAGCCTAATCGAATCATCGTTTAGGGTGTTTGATGAACACCACAGATGAAAGGTCATCACATGATTCGATGGATCTTCACCCGGATTTCCATTAAATTTAGGAATATCTGACAGAAGTTTATGCCGAATCGCTGGCCACCAAGGGGCGTAAGCAATTGGATCGTTTCTTAACCGATTTAGATCCGGTAACTCTAAAGTCGCCACGAAGGGTAAATGTTTATTCAGGTTAGGCAAAGCATACCCAGGATAAGATGGAATCGCCTGAGCAGTTGGTCTCTGCATACCAGTATATTGCATTTGATGTTGGTAACTTTGGTGAGGTTGGTGGACATAACCATTGTAGAATGGTTGATTTTGACCGTTTTGAATATACGGTTGCCCACTATTTGCAAATATTTGTTGCTCAGATCCTTGGTATACTTGTTGGAATTGCGGTTGTTGGTATTGCACCAGCCATGGTTGTGAAGCCATGTGCTGTTGTCCAATACTAACTGTTTGACCAAGATGAGGGGTAATTGTACCCGTTTGGGTCTGTGTCATTCCACTAGTTGGCGATTGTGGTTGAGTCGTAGGGACAAGAGGCTGTTGCATTACCACCTGAGAAACCTGAGGTTGGCATACAACAGGCAGTGCTTGTACTTGCGACACTGTCACAATAGCTGGCATAGTCAGTATATTTGACATAGGTAAACATTGTTGCATCGAATATACAACTCTTGGTTGTTGAGGTAGTATCGGCACCCAACCGCTAGATGTAATTCCAGCATAACCTGAATTTTGTTGTGAACTCCCGTATGGTTTTCCTCCCGGAGGAGACAATGAAAGGGTATATTGCCCCCCATACGGCGGTAATCCGGTACTTAAAGGAATTGTTTGCCCTTGAGGACCAGACTGCCCAAATTGACACCCTGAAGGATCAATTTGCTGAGACTCAACATAAGAGTTTCCGGATACTATTCCGGATGAACAAATAAGAACGGACCATACTGTCGAAATAGCCCCTGAGTGGGCCCCTTCTAGCGATTGAGAGCTAGTTGGGACAGATGGTATACCGGCGAACATTGTTGGAGTGACAGCAGGAAGTTCTATCGTCGTTGTGTTGGACGACACAGTCCTAGATGTTGATGGTTGTTCAGACATTTCTAGTCTATCCAAAAGATTTCCTAGCGATTCTACAGGAGCTTCCGATGGCGGTAGACTAATTTCTGATGAAGAAGGATACAGAGTGATCCCGACTCCAAATTGCAATGGAGTACTCGATGGAGGATCCTCCGAAATCTCTTCTATAGCAATCAGACCAGGTGGAAGAGGTAGACCGTCAGGTCCGTAAAATATTTCTGGTATAGAATCTGTAGCGACAGATGCGTGGGGAATAACACCCTCCGAATCAGCTGTAGATGGAATTGGTTCAGTAATACAAGTGTTTACCCTCACACTAGGATTAGTGTTACTGTCCTTCGGTGGCTACTGAACTTCTTCTGTAAAGGCAGGGATACCATAAATGTTTGGAGTAACCGGAGTCTCCGATGGTGTTGGAACACTTGTTCTAACTTTACCAGGGGATTTGGAACCAGTTAAATGAGTTCACTTCGTCTGTAACAGTTTCGATTTTGGAGACAAAGACGGTTGATTCGTAAGCCTCTGCGAACGACGGGGTTTCAATTGACTTTCTTCCACGATTGCGGATTACTCGATCAACTAAAAATCAAGGGGAAGTATGTTTCTGAATTAGATGAACTTTAGACGCTTTGACATAACTTGTTTTTTCAATTTTTAAGAGTCGAGAAAAAACAAAAGATGACTCTAGTCGCCTTCGATTTTTAATGAGCCTGAATTGACAAGTGCTCAGATGGACCTTTTCTGTTAAGGATTCTGAAAAGGAACGAAAGGGACTGCTCTAAAAATCTAGACAGAGGGATTACCAAACCAATCGCAAAACTACAGAATACTTTTTACGGTACGGCAGTCAATCTTCCCGAATGTTGTGTTCACTGCATTCCGATCGATAGGGCGGCAGACACGACTTCCTATGGATAAAGGATAAAGCCTATTGTGGTCTCCCAAAATATACTCGACGGTATGTGGGAGCACAAGTCCGTACTGGCACTTATCATCTCAAAGTGGAGGAATCACCCAACCAACAGTGAAAACAACAGTTACCAGGCTTTACGACGCCGGAATACATCTCTAGCCTAGACTTCTAGATGTTGTGCGTTAGGTTCCAAAGCGTTTTTAGATTCATTAAATTTATTTTATAGTTGATCTTGCTTAAGAAATTTTCCTTTCAGGTTCACCGCGTGATGTAGATGTACAATTCCTAAAATGCAATCTAAGATGATAAACAGTCGTTTAATCTTCTTTTTGAAAATGAAAATCCTAGCTACTAAGGAAAGAGAGATGGCATTCTTTCAACAAAGAGCATAGAGCACACACTATGTGCACTATCCTAAATCAAACCAACAAACAGTCTAAATGCAAATGCACGTGCATGTATTTGTTTTCAGCCTTCTTAATGTGTGAATGATAAAAAGAAAGCTAAGCACAAATCTGAATTATTTTCCAAAGCGACAATTACTAACAAGTTTCTTTTCAAAACAAAATGAGGACAATGACAACACTTTGCGATTTGGAATTGAAAACTTGCTTTCGACACTAGAAAAACTACTAATTCAGATCAAGTACAAGAGTAACAGTGTAATCGACTATCAATAACAATCATATTCTCTTCTATGACTGAAAACAACACTTGCGACACTTTCAAATCAAGAAACGACAGTACAATTACGCTACTTCTTTGTAAAGGAGAACTGAAAATGACTCAAAAAATACATAAAAACATTTACAGTTCTTTGCACAATGGAGGCGGAATAACAGCAAGGAAAGGGGTTTCAAACAAAGGTGTACTGACTACAGGCAGCAAAACTCCTGAATAGAGCTGAAAAGAGTGAACACAGAAACCAAAATTTAGGAACAAGGCCTTGTCTGATCAGCGCACCTGTAACACAGTGAAACTGAAATGCAACGCACCTACTACACTCGGGAAGTGCGCTGCATTTGAAGTTCATAGAACAGACAGTGCACTGGACCAGGGACGAGACTTTGATTGGATTCTGGGTCACAGTTTGCGGTTCAGTTCAGGGATTTAGGCTAAGAAAGTGGTAATCAGTAAATCAATCACAGGAGTAGATCTAAGGAGGTTACTAGAGCCACCACGAGGGCAATTAGAAAGCTTGTAAATCAATCGTTTAATTCATAAACGAAACCCGGAGATTGACTGAAGCAGCATTGATCTACTTTGCACTTGCATAGCAAGTGCAGTTCGAAGGCTAGCTGGCTTGACTTCAGGCTCCGTCTATAAGTTTATAAAGTAAACAAATGTATATGAACAAACAATCTACTCGATCCCCAGTGGAGTCGCCATTTTGTTACCGGGAATAGTGTCTATGCAGAACTGCTAATCCCACTAAGGTTGGTAGCTACCTTAGAAACAAACAAATTAAACTACTTTCGTTTTCCTTTATGAGAGATAGATGAGAGAAGAATAAAGGAGACCAACCTTTGTCTTGCGCTTGGTTTCTTGTTCGATTCCTCTCCCTTCTGATAGATCTTTTGCTACTCGCTTCCTTGTCCACCCAGCTTCACAGGGTACCTGTAGAATCAAAGCAGCATAATACTATCCAAGAACATAGATCTATTATCATAAACAATATAGGATCAGATGTACATTGACCACACAAATGCATAAAACATTAATCATACAAGCATGTGGAGGAAAACTTGAATAGCTTTATTGATAATCAAGAAAGAGCCAAGAGAATTACAACCAATTGTTCTAACCCAGCATCATCCTCTCAGCAAGAAGCCCTTCTTCACCTCATGAAAAGCTTAGATCACCCAACACTATGATATTGCACCAAGAAACCAGTAGCACTTCCTTACAAGATGCAAAATTCCAGTCTCCGGATCTCTGGGATGAGGGATCCATATATAGATGTCTGCAAGGGAGGTGAGTTAGCTTGAGATTTGATTAGTGTCTTCCCTCTGATAGTTCTTGATTCCACTTGGAGATTGATGATCTCTTACTCATCCCTGGTCGAATTCAGAGAGGCAAGTGTCACAAGAGAAGCTTCTGGAAGATTCCATGCTTCTCCACCTTGCGGATTGACCCTGCCATTTGTCCCTTCTCACCCATCGCACCCCATAGAATGGCTTTTTGACATGAAATGCACCTACTGTGTGTATTTAGGTGGGATGCAACACACTTTGCCTATGGAGCAGGTGAAATGGTCCAGTTTTGACCAGTTCTGAGTAGTTTTTCATGGAGAACTTCTGGGAGAAGTTGTAATTAGTTGACCTTGTTCTTCTAGGGGTTGGAACAACACCTTTAGGGACTTAGGATCCCTTGGTTTATGGACATTTACGCTTGGGGTTGCAGTGCCCAAAAATGTCTATAGCACCCTTCCACCCCGGGTGGAGATAATACTCTCTTTACTGCTGCAAACAACCTTCTAGTGCCCTTTTGGTAGGTGACAAACATTGGCACACTAGCAGTTTGTGTCTCATGAATCTCCTGCCGATGTGAAGGTCCACCTATCTCATGAAAAGCTGTTGGAGGTACTTGAGGACCTGTGAAGACCTCATGTGAAATGAAATCCTCCCATGAGATGTTCTGTAAACCAAGTTGATGCATGACCACAATCTTGATTAGTGCAAAATGATATATGTTGTTATACTGCTGCTGAGGAGTCTTCCTGTGCACTAAGGTGGTCATCTTCTCAATGTTCTGGCAAATAAAGTAGGGGAGATTCATCATTCTCACCCTAGTGAAGTGCATCAACAATCTGATATGATAGGCATATAGGCGAGAAAACCGGCCCTCACAGCTGAAATACTTAATTATGAGTTTCATCAAGGGAGCATATGAGTCTTTCAGATACCAGAAGGGAAAAACTCTGCTGAGATGTCTCTGATAACCAGCCTTGATGTAAGGCTCATAATGTTCTCTATCAATCTGTTGCCTTTTATTCCACTGCTCACCGACATTTGGAATGCCAGTTGCTAGAGAAATAGACTCCAGTGTCAAGGTGAATGTCACACCTACTAGAGTGACTTAGCCATTATGAAGATGGAGCACAAATAACCTGGCCAACTCATGATGGTACTGGACTCTCTCTACCATCTCAGAGAACTGATAACAGGATTGGTTTTGAAAGCATGTGACAACAAGAGGACAGGCCTGCAGCTTGGCAAGTGAAGTAGGCTCCTCTCGTATATGTTTACCACCCTTGTGAGGTCTCCTTGGTGCATGCATTTATCTAGGAGAATCACCTAGTGTTTCCTCATCTCGATCATAGGAAGGATCAGACTCCATGTTTGCCAATGTGTGAGTTTTCTTGATGAGTATGAAGAGATTTATGGTGTTTTTAGTTTTCTGCTACCAAGGATGAGAATGTATGAGGGACTGTGAAGGGAAAGTGTATGAGGGGTTTTGGGAATGTTGTTGACAAGTTTTTTGGGAAATAGGGGGTTTAGGGAATAGTATGTAGGCTTAGGGACAACAATTAGGGTTTAGGAATTTGTAACTAGGGTTTGGGATAGTGGGAGTTAGGGATATGGGTTTAGTGAATTTAGGGATATGGGAATTAGGGAATGAGTTGATGAAACTGGAAAATAAATGGAGTCAAAGAGTGAGGGAATGATGGAGTGGACTTGGCAGCAAAAACACAAATTGTAAACCCTAAGCAATTGTTTTTGAGCAAAAATTGCAAGGAGGTAGGGTTTGAGTTTTATCTCATTAAATCACCATAAAATTTAAGAGAAACTCATTCACTGGCAGTGGAAGAGGGCTTGATTTACTTGAACAAGCGGAAATTGGGCAAATTTGACAGTTTGAATGAGTTTATGGGTGAAATCGGGCTTGAAGCCCTGTGCGCCACGCCACAAACCCAACATGCTGCGCCTTCTCTATGCATCGTGCCAGTGTATTTTTTGCACTATGGAGGGCGGCCCAATGCACCGCGCCAGCCCTATGCGCCGCGCCCATGACCCAATGCATCGCGCCCCTGAAACTTGCAAAGTTTGTTGCAATTTTGCTCTTTTTCTCCAACACGACCTTTTTCTTCCTCAGTCTTTATTCTTTAGATGAAAATGAGCTCTTTGAACATGACCAATGATTTATATACAAGAGATTTTAATTTTTCACTCATAAAACCCACTTTTGTAATGTTTGCATTTTGACATACATTTCAAACTCTGTTTTTGGGCAGTTTACTTTATTTTTGCCTTTGATGAACTAAATGATTTTGACTTTTTGTTTGCCTTGCAAGTGATGGAGTTGTCGAAGCTTGGCAAGCTGACCAGGGTTTCCATTGAAGTTATTTACATATGAAAGAACTAAAATTACATCAAATTTATACATAAAAACATAAAATACTCTGTTTTTCCTCAAAACAGGGTTTTGAGGAAAAATCAATCACTGAGTGAGTGATTATGGAAATTATTATTGTTGGAACTTTATTTGACCTCCTCATGTGCCTGTTGACCGTCACTTAGCATTTTGAGACCTTATTGATGAAAACCCTAAACCTAATAAGACCTAAAACCCTAAAAATGAATTTTACAGATTTAAAGACAAAAATTGACTGCAGATGATCTAGATGAATGAAAATGGGCCAGCACATGAGGGAAAATGTATAATAAGCCACTACTATCAGATGATCCATGATCCTAATGGAATGCAGCTGATCGGGTGAGACACCTAACATGCAATGCAACAAGAGAATTTGATCACTGACGGAGGGATGAAGATATCGACAATAACATTGGCTCCAATGGGGATGGTAGCTCCTTGGAGGTGCCAAGAACTACAAATCTCTGGGAAAGCAGGCAGTGCTTTCGTCCATTAGGCTATGGAGTCAATAACTTCGACAAACCAAAACCAAACTCTTGAGTCAATTTCAGGACTGAAATCGGACTCAAAACTGACTCAATTTCAAGACTGAAATCAACTGAAAGATCTGACTCAAACAAACCAAACCAAAACTGAAATCAAACCTCAATTTTATAGCCTTCACCTTGGGCCCCAAAATGAAAGAATGATGATAGCACACACTTGCAATGAAATTTAAACAAACTGGTATGTATAGTGATACATATGATAGCAGAAAACATTTCAAAAATAGTACCGTTTGAGCAACCGACCGTTGACCGGCCCACCTGGACAATCTTCTCCATTCATTTCTTTTAGAAGGAAAGCATTTTGGCCCCGATATGCAGCAATTCTGAAAGGTCCTTTCCAAAGATTCTCAAATTTGCCATGCTTACCTTTATCTTTGTTTCTTGCATCCCATTTCAGCACTACATCTTCTATTTGAAACTTGTCTGCCTTTGCCTTTCGATCATATATCTTCTTGATTCTCTCTTGCAGCGTGAAAGTTTTCTGGAAAACCTCCTCTCTAGTCTGCTATAAATGGTTCATTTGATTGATTCTTCGTTGCAAATGATCATCCTCGCTGCCAGCTTCCTACATAAGTTTAACCATTGGGACTGCAAGAGAGGTCATGAATATAGTGTCAACACCATACATGAGCTCGAAAGGGGACATGCCTATAGATTTCTTTTGACTTACTCTGTCTACCCAAAGTGCATTAACCAGCTTTTTGTGCCAACTCTTCTTGTTCGTTTCCAGCAGCTTTTTGATAATATTGACCAAGGATTTATTTGAGGATTCCACCAATCCATTGCCTTGTGGATAATATGCAGTTGAGTGCCCCAAAGTAATTTGATATTTATTACAAAAATCAATCATTCTTTTAGATTTAAAAGCTACTGCATTATCAGTGATCAGCTTGTTTGGACAGCCAAAACGAGACAAAATATTGTTTTCAAGAAATGAAATGATTACCAAATTAGTGGCCTGCCTAGTGGGAATCACCTCAATCCATTTGGTAAAATAGTATGTCGCTGTGAGGATCCACTTATGCTACGCTGAAGAAGTAGGATGAATCTCGCCAATGAAGTCCAAACCCCACTACTGAAAAGGAGCACTTACTTCAATCGGCTTGAGTGGTAAAGGCTGCAATTTTCTCCTACCTTGAAAAATCTGACATTCGTGGCAGCTTGTAATAGTTTTGTACACATCAGCAAAGAGAGTTGGCCAATAATATCCTACTCTCAAAATTTTGTTGGCTGTTGTCTTCCAGAAAAGATGACCTCCACAATCTCCCTTGTGAAAGTCTTCCATAACCTGTTTTGCCTCTTCTTCAACTAAACAATTGAGCAAGACACCATCAAGATCTTTCCAATAGAGTGCATTATTCATGATACAAAACTTGGAAGCCTTTAATTTCAAGGTCCTACTTTTATTCTTAGCCATTTCAAGTGGTGGTGACAGATTTTGGAGCACATACACAATGTCCGAATACCAAGGAGAAAGAAGAAAAATTTATGATACTTGAGCAGGCAAACTTTCTTCATCTTCCTCGGACATAGCAGCAATGAGATTAATGTCCAAGGCATGCAAATTTGACTCAGCCATTAGTTTGGCTAAGCCCTGTCCTCTGGTGAGCTTTGTTGGTTTGATCTCCACGTCATATTCCAACAAGGCAGCGATCCATTTGCCTCTTCTCCCTTCTGGATCTGTTTGCACCAAGACATCTTTAACCACAGCATTAGGGACATAAGCAAGGATGTAGGAATGCAAAATACAAACTTGAAAATCTTTCAATGCCTTTACCAAATCAAGATCTTTCTTTTCAATAATATTATACTTTAAAGCTACATCTCTTATCATTTTGCTGAAAAAAGCAATTGGTTTCTCGAGCTGGTCTCTTTTCTGCATCAAGACCGCTGCCACAGTATGATCCGAGGCAAATGAAAAAAAAATGAAATCTTGAGTATAGTCCAGGCCAATCAAAATTGGAGCTGAAGAAAGGGCCAACTTCACTAAATTGAAAGACTTTATTGCTTCCTCGGTCCACTTCACTACACTATCTTTCTTGAGCATGTTTGTGATTTCCCTTAAATGTTCTGCAAGATTGGGCACAAAGTGACGTAAGAAATCCATCTTACTATTGAATGATTGGATCTCCTTTTTACTTCGGGCAAAATCAATTTTCTGAATGGCATCCACTCGAGCTGGATCAATGTGGATGCCCTCCTTTGATATAATATGACCGAGAAGCTTTCCTTCATGCATGGCAAACAGACTCTTCTTTGTATTGAGAGATATACCATATTTTCTACACCGTTGAAATACAATTTTCAAATGATAAAGGTGCTCTTCATCTGAATTAGAAAAAATTTTCAAGTCATCAAGATAAACAACTAAAAAGACATCTTTTTCATTAGAAAATGCAATATCCATGGCCTGCTGAAAGGTCGCACCAACATTCTTCAATCCGAAAGGCATCTTGGCATAATGGGAAGTTCCCCATGGAGTAGTGAACACTGTTTTATCTATGTCATCCTCATGGACCAGAATTTGATTATAATCAGAATAACCATCGAGTAGCGACATGCGAGATGCTCCAACTACTCACTAAAGTATGTGATCCATCTTGGGCAATGGATAATTATCTTTCAAAGATACTTTATTCAGATTTCTAAAATCAATACATAGTCGAATCTCACCTGTTTTCTTGCACACGAGCACCAAATTTGAAATCCAATTTGAAAATCTTATGGGTACGATTATACCAGCTTTGTACAATCAATTCACTTCCTTCTCTATTGAGGGCAGCAGCTTTAGATTTATTCTTCTTAACTTCTGTCGAAAGGGATTTTGATTTTGCTTGATCAGAATTATATGCTGAATTATGCTCATATCATATGCCTTCAAATCTGAGTAGTCCCATGCAAATACATCAGTAAATGAAGATAATAAACTGAAAACACAATACCAAAGCAATATGCCACATGAATCCCATAAAGTGTTGCAATCCACTCGTCTATTCCTTAGCCAAACTGCTGAAATGAGTATACAATAAGCTCCAAGATTTCCCAAAAGTCCAACCATGCTAATGACTGAAAAATTACAAGATATAGGCAACCAACAACTCATCCTAGCCTCTAGGGGTCGAGCTCATAATATTAGGAACTATTCCAACAAAATCTAAACTGAGAACTAAAAAGTAGGCAGTGGAACAGCTTGCCTCTAAAAACTAGGAAATTGATTCATTCAATTGCAAACTACCTTCTGATGGTTGAATCTACCTCTATGAGTGAAAATTTAGCATAACTACATCAAAATCCATCATGTCACATTAAATTTCATCATTAGTTTGACAATTAGAAGGATAAAAGTCAAACTGTGAAAAAACTAGGCGAAAAACAGAGTTTTTGACAAAAAATGAGCAAAATTCCTCCAATGCATCGCACTGATTTCCCTATGCATAGTGCCTTTTTGAAGCTGGTTTTGGAGGCCTTCCCGGTATCCAAATTTTCTCCAAGTGGGATTTTTCGAAATTTCTACCTGTATACTTTCCAACACAAGTGGAATTTTTTAATTTGACCTCCATTTGCCCCTCCAAAACTGATTTCTCCCAACATTGCTTCCTATGTGTCAAAAAAGGGGTAGAAAGGTCATTTTTGAGGTGTTTTTGACCTTTTTGGAAGCTCAAAACCTGTCAAAATTTCTTGTCCATTTGTGAGAATGCATACTTTTCCATGAAAAATCCAAAAATTCTGAGTTTTCCTCAAAAGGAGGTCCCCATCAAAAGCGAGCACCAGGTGGCGCGGTGCATTGGGCAGAAAACCCTGTTTTTCAAGGCAAAAATTCCAAAATTGCAAAAAGTGTCCCAAATTTTTTGAAATTTGGGCTAAGTGTCCTCCATTAAGTGTTGTGTTGGGCCAAGGAAGCCTCAGCCAAGATCTGAAGTCTATCTTTCTCTTTTCACCTCCGTGATGCCTTCTTCAACTTGGCTTTCAAATTCTTGATTCTTGCTTTGCACACCATATTTCTTGACAAGTAGTGGTATGCCATGTTTCTCAACATATTTTTCTCGTTTTTGGCCTTCTCCAGCATCTTCTCCAAGTGGATATTTTCCCTCTCCAACCAAGATTCACGATCAGCATTGATTTCTTGTTCAAGTGTTGTGAGCTTGACTTTCCTCCTTTTGGCAGCTTGTCGGTTTTCTCGTATGTTTCGTAGCTCCATTATGGTTTGCTGATCCTCTAGATGTTTGTTTCTTTGCTCCAAATATTTGATTATCCACTTGGCTCTTTCTAGGTTGAGAGACAAATGCTGAATGTCATCTTGTTGCTCCTGGATGATCTCTCTAAGCTTTGAGCTTTGTGAGCCCAAATCAGTGTCATCATCCTGAATAAGAATAAAATCTATCTCCTGCCCTCTTGAAGGCCCCTCATCATGCAATGGCCACTTTCCCTTGTCTTGTACCTACTCTACTGATGGAGGAAGAGAGACCCCTTGCACCCCGAGTGGAGATAATACTCACTTCGCTGCTGCAAACAACCTTCTAGTGCCCTTTTGGTAGGTGACAAACACTGGCACACTAGCGGTTTGTGTCTCATGAATCTCCTGCCAATGTGAAGGTCCACCTGTCTCATGAAAAGTTGTTGGAGGTACTTGAGGACCTGTGAAGACCTCATGTGAAATGAAATCCTCCCATGAGATGTTCTGTAAACCAAGCTGATGCATGACCACAATCTTGATTAGTGCAAAATGATATATGTTGTTATACTGTTGCTGAGGAGTCTTCCTGTGCACTAAGGTGGTCATATTCTCAATGTTCCGGCAAATAAAGTAGGGGAGATTCATCATTCTCACCCTAGTGAAGTGCATCAACAATCTGATATGATAGGCATACAGGCGAGAAAACTGGCCCTCACAGCTGAAATACTTAATTATGAGTTTCATCAAGGGAGCATATGAGTCTTTCAGATACTGGAAGGGAAAAACTCTGCTGAGATGTCTCTGATAACCAACCTTGATGTAAGGCTCATAATGTTCTCTATCAATCTGCTGCCTTTTATTCCACTGCTCATCGACATTTGGAATGCCAGTTGCTAGAGAAATAGACTCCAGTGTCAAGGTGAATGTCACACCTGCTAGAGTGACTTGGCCATTATGAAGATGGAGCACAAACAACCTGGCCAACTCATGATGGTACTGGACTCTCTCTACCATCTCATAGAACTAATAACAGGATTGGTGTTGAAAGCATGTGACAGCAAGAGGACAGGCCTGCAGCTTAGAAAGTGAAGTAGGCTCCTCTCGTATATGTTTACCACCCTTGTGAGGTCTCCTTGGTGCATGCATTTCTCTAGGAGAATCACTGAGTGTCTCCTCATCTCGGTCATAGGAAGGATCAGACTCCATGTTTGCCAATGTGTGAGTTTTCTTGATGAGTATGAAGAGATTTATGGTGTTTTTAGTTTTTTGCTACCAAGGATGAGAATGTATGAGGGACTGTGAAGGGAAAGTGTATGAGGGGTTTTGGGAATGTTATTGACAAGTTTTTGGGAAATAGGGGGTTTAGGGAATAGTATGTAGGCTTAGGGACAACAATTAGGGTTTAGGAATTTGTAACTAGGGTTTGGGATAGTGGGAGTTAGGGATATGGGTTTAGTGAATTTAGGGATATGGGAATTAGGGAATGAGTTGATGAAACTGGAAAATAAATGAAGGAATCAAAGAGTGAGGGAATGATGGAGTGGACTTGGCAGCAAAAACACATAGGTTTTTGAGCAAAAATTGCAAGTAGGTAGGGTTTGAGTTTTATCTCATTAGATCACCATAAACTTTAAGAGAAACTCATTCACTAGCAGTGGAAGAGGGCTTGACTTACTTGAACATGCAAAAATTGGGCAAATTTGGCAGTTTGAATGAGTTTATGGGTGAAATCGGGCTTGAAGCCCAAAGCGCCACGCCTTCTCTATGCGTTGCACCAGTGTATTTTTTGCACTGTGGAGGGCAGCCCAATGCGCCGCACCCACGACCCAATGCGCCGCGCCCCTGAAACTTGCACAATTTACTGCAATTTTGCTCTTTTTCTCCAACACGACCTTTTTCTTGCTCAGTCTTTATTCTTTATATGAAAATGAGCTCTTTGAACATGACCAATGATTTATATACAAGATATTTTAATTTTTCACTCATAAAACCCACTTTTGTAATGTTTGCATTTTGACTTACTTTTCAAACTCTATTTTTGGGCAGTTTACTTTATTTTTGCCTTTGATGAACTGAATGATTTTGACTTTTTGTTTGCCTTGCAGGTGATGGAGTTGCTGAAGCTTGGCAAGGTGACCAGGGTTTCCACTGAAGTTATTTACATATGAAAGAACTGAAATTACATCAAATTTATACATAAAAACATAAAATACTTTGTTTTTCCTCAAAACAGAGTTTTGAGGAAAAATCAATCACTGATTGAGTTACTATGGAAATTATTGTTGCTGGAACTTTATTTGATCTCCTCATGTGCTTGTTGACCGTCACTGAGCATTTTGAGACCTAGTTGACGAAAACCCTAAACCTAATAAGACCTAAAACCCTAAAAATGACTTTTACAGATTTAAAGACAAAAATTGACTGCAAATGATCTAGATGAATGAAAATGGGCCGGCACATGAGGGAAAATGTATAATAAGCCACTACCGTCAGATGATCCATGATCCTAATGGAATGCAGTTGATCAGGTGAGACACATAACATGTAATGCAACAAGAGAATTTGATCACTGACGGAGGGATGAAGATACCGACACTAACAGGACCCTCATATTCAACAAGTTGATTTTAATCATATCTATAGAGACTTGTAGAATGTCGAAGTTTATTGCCTCTCTAAAGTAGGTTTGTCTCTGGAAGAGAATGCATTTATATTGGAGGAGTTTATTTATGGTTCTTTGATGAATAAAAGTAAATATGCCTAAGATGAGTTTTAAATCTATATTTTTTGGATAATTGTAATCTTTCTAAACTTGTCTATGATAGTCTTGGATTATTTGGAGTCTACCAATATATTGATGGCTTACTATTTAGTTCAATGTTTTGGTTAGAGTACAAAATCCTATAAAGCCTATGTTATGAGGGGAGGCCCGGAATTTCAAATTTACATTGCTTGTTAAGCGATATTTTGATGACAACGATTTATTTTTCATGCTCATGATTTTATGTTTTATGTATATTCATGGTTGTCAAATTATTTTATGTTGTTATCTACAAATTTCACTATCCTAAATTGTCATTTTTTTGTATTTTGAGTAATATAGTTTTCAATAATAGAAAAATAACCTAGTAAACAATTAAGAATAACAATGATAGGCTAATGAAATCTGTGATTTTATTGAACAAAAATTGTCATATTTCAAATCATGCAAGAGACATAAAAAATTTGATGTTTATGGCATGGATAAAATATAATTTAATGTTCCTTGATCAAAGTGTTGGAACTCAAGTGTTGGAAATAATACTGAGAGGGGGGGGTGAATCAATATTATCAAGTTCTTTTAATAAATCTTCCTTATTTATACTTTGAATTATTTTTGCATGTCAGTACCATAAAATAATGAGCATGAACAAGAAAAACAGATAGTCACACCAAAGAACACCAGATATAAGGTGGAAACCCAATGTGGGTGAAAACCACCTGCTGCAATATGTCTCTATCTTCTTTCAAATTAGAAACTCCTTTTACAATGGTTTTGTACTGGTGCAGTCCTTTACCAGTACGCAGGCTGCAACCTGCAGAGAGCTACAACTCTCTCTCGTTTTCTAGTCTCTCCTGGAAGGGAGCTACAACCCCCTACTTCTTTTCTTTCAAGGACCACTTTTCATAAATTTTCAAACTGGATCCATAAACATCAAGAGATCATCAAGTACAAGTAAATCACCCAGTCAACTGCAGTAACCAGATCAATAGTAACAGTAAACTAAACCCAGAACACCTTATCAACAGAGAAAAGTCAGTCAAATAAATGCCTTAATACAGATCCGCAGTTTTCCTTTATCTGGCATGCGTTGCTACGCACTTCACCTTCTGCACCTCTGCGTATCCCCGCAGAGAGCCTTGAACTGCACTGCGTATCCACGCACTGTTCCTTTAAATGCGCCGCGTACCTTCACTGTACCCACGCACCCATTGCTTCTATTGCGTCGCGTACTACTACTGTGGCCACGCACCCTCAAATGCTATCGCGCCGCATATCTACGCACCTACGGCTTCTGTAGCGCCGCGTACTTTCACTGTGCCTCCGCACTTGAACCTCTATCGCGCTGCGTACCCACGCACTACAACTTCTTCTGCTGTGCGTACCCACGCATTGCGCCTTCTTCTGCTGTGTGTACCCTCGCACTTGCACCGTTAATTACCTGCGTACCTCTGATTAGGGCCAAATTGGAAGTCCACCAGTGTGCCATAGATAGTCAGATGCCCAGATCTGATCATGCGCCCGAGAGATCACACTTCATAGATTCACTTTCAACTTCACTTTTATATAGATCAAGCTTTTAAACCGATAACCCAATATTTCAGATCTTAAGATATTCAATTTGCAAAGATGCCTTAGCCAAGTGATCTCCTTCCCTGTTTATAGTCAAGCCCTTATTCATACCATGGGACAAAACCATCAATAACCAATACAAGGGATCCAAACCGGGGCTAAATTAGATCCTATACCACGAGCCAAAACCATAGAATCAAGAACGGCGGGCTAAATACCACGGGCCAAACATAAGAAACCCCACGTGAGCGCGCTTCTCTGCCTTGAAGTGAGTGAACTGGGGTCCGCACCTCATGAACGGGTAACCTGCGGGTATGTACGCACTTTATCTATGATATTCCTGCGGGTCCGCAGCTTTTGTACGGTGTACCTGCGTACCTCTTATTTTCCAACACATTTTGAGAGCCTGAACAGAGCATTGCCACTTAAGAGAGTTGCCATCAAGTACGACACCTGTAACATAGAGCCATACCAGAATCATAATGCCAACATCAAGACATTGGAGGGTGGGGATGGGGGGAGCCCACCACCCTGCCAACTCCAATCACATTTAAGAGGGTGGGTTGGCCATGAAACACACATGCAAACAACATTTACCACCTTTCATCCTTATGACAAACAACTCTCTGCTTGAGTGCTCTAGGATGAGAGACTTTGATCTCTAGCTTTTCCACTATGCCCAGGATTCACCTCCATCATAGGTGGGACAATTGCTTTAGGTGACAGAAACTAGGGGGCTTGCATTCGGTGTATAAAATGCATGGTTATGGCTTAAATATCCGGCTTCCTCTCTAGTTTGGGCAACGGATTCTTGTCATGGCCATGGATTTACATGTACTAGAATTTTGGGAGACCTAGCTTCAAGGATTCAAGTTCATCAGTGCATGTGCTGGTCTCTAAGATATAGAAAGGGGGAAATCCTGGAGTAAGCGGTGAACACGTCATGTAATTTTCTAACTAGAAACTTTATAGGGAAATACCAAAACATGAACTATCTACAGAAAATGCAACATGCACAATTTGAAATACAAACATGCAGCTGAAAATTAGAATTACATTGAGCCAGAAATATGAAGCTAAGCCATTTTATTCAGTTCCATTGGAGAATCTGAGTACAATAAGTATGGAAAGTGTTCACCTGGGCTTTCTATAGAAAGCAATAAAATAACTAGGTGAGAACAATTGAATTCCTCCTCCCAAGATGCCTCGTTCTGGTTGTGTGTTTGACCCAGAATTTCTGCAACTGCTATTGGAGGCAACTTGTGATTTTAGGTCTCAAAACTCCATCAAAAAATATGTAAAATTAGGAACAAACTCCTTGACACCAAGCCATCAAAACCCAAAAATGTTTTGGGCTAATTCTGACCTCCCAGAATTACCTAAATTTGGTGTTATGCCCTCTTTCACTGGTTTTGCATCCCACTTGTAGCACAACTACTATTTTGCCTCTAGTTTTCTCCTCCAAATAGCTGGAAAAAAATCTTAGATGCCTCCCTAAAAATTATGGCCCAAACCTCTGTCCCAACTAGCCTCTACTTACTGCAAATCTGGCCCACAAATTTCTTTCCAGAAAGCTATTGCACGGGCCCTAAAATGGAAAAATTTGGCTCTCCATATAGTAGTTGTTTCCAACCCTGAAATTCACTAAAAAATATGGTCCACCCTCAAGGAATTTTTCTCTAAATTCCCCGGCTGAAATTCCTCCTAAAGACCCCTTCACTGAGTGGTGTGAATTATGCTATTGCATCCTCCTGGAAACTCAAACTGGATGATGGAATAGTTGAACATGCCCACAATCTCTAGCAATATTCTCTCCAATAAGCTCTATAATTCTCTCCTAGGGTGGCACTCTTGTTCCACCAAAAGAGAGACGAGAATTTATCCTTGGAAATCCCTCTGCTCAATAGCACTAGTTGACCTGGCTAAACAGCACAAGAAAACTCTAAATGTTAGATGTAAAAAAAAGGAACCCCAAAATGAGATTTATTTCTTCCCTTTATAGTTGTTGCCTCTTCTTCCCTTTTGGATCTCACTAATTCAAACCCCTTGAGCCTTTTCTTCCTTGTGGGTAAAATTTCTTCTAAGGGGTTTGATTTCCCCTTTTTGTGTGGCCCCCACTACACACTAGCTTTTTAATTTTTCATTTTATCCCAAGTTGGCCTTTTCCCTTTGAAAAAAATAGATTAAGTCTCCTAACCCCTTTTCTCCTAAGTTACAATGCCAAACTACGCATCAAATATCAAAATTGCAAAATTGGCAATGGATTTTAGCTGATTTTATTGTTGGGGACATGACAGCCCTCCCCTCCAAAATTTTGCTTGTCCTCAAGAAACTGAAGTGCAGGGTGCTACAAATTTTTCTCTCCCTCCCATGTGGCATCCTTCTCAAGCAAGTCTTTCCACCTCACAAGGAATTTCGTGGTCATCCTTCTCCTAATCTTCCTTTCCCTCTCTTGTAAGATAGTCTATGGTGTCAAAACCAAATTCCCCTCATGATCCAGGGGTGGTAGCTCTGTAGTAGATGTGATCGGCTTCCCCAAAGCCTTTTCCAGGCATGAAACATTAAAAATGCTGTGCATTTCTCTCCTTGGTGGAAGCTCCACTTCATACGCTACCTCTCCTACCCTCTTGGTCACCTTGTATGGCCCATAGAAGTGAGGTTTGAGCTTCTCAACTCCCTTTTTCTTCAATGTGGACTGCTTATATGGCTGAAGCCTTATAAAAACCGAGTCCCCTGCCTTGAATTGCCTCTCTACTTTACCCCTATCTGCATATAACTTATGTTGGTTCTGGGTAGTCTACAATTTGTCCTTGAGAGCTCTAAGGATGTATTGGCTCTCCTGTATCCAATACTTGGCTCCTAGGGCCCAGTTTTCTCCAAAGACCATTTCAACAAAATTTAGTGCATTTGTAGTATACGTAGGGGGGATAATATGGGGTACAGAGGGAGGTACCCAAGAGAATAATGTAATAATGGGATGGGCCATAGTAATAAATAATATGGTTACCCGTATCATGTAAGGGACCACAAGTAGTTAGCAATAATGTAATAAGCCCATGGTATTAGATAGATGGTATTGAAGGAACCATGGTAATGACCCATGGTATTGTATGTATGAGGCCTATATAGAGGCTAGAGACTCCACAAGCCATATGCATGTTCATACAATATTCCTTGACATACTACAACATCATAACCATATAGAGAACGAAACAGTGATATACCTATAGACATTTGATACATGGTGTCATAGCAATACTCCCCAAGGTGCAATCACTTCACCCACGCCCTATGTTGCCTAGTCGCGTAGTTGCGCAAGTAGCCTCCAACAACTTGTTCACTATCTTTGTCTACCCATATGTCTAGGGGTGGTAGCTTGTGTTGGGAGTAAGCTTTGTGCCTACAACGTGAAACGACTCCTGCCAAAATCCTCCTATAAATCTATTGTCTCAATCACTGATAATCGTCTTAGGAAACCCATGCAGTTTGAATACCTCTCGGAAGAATAACCTGACCACCTGTGAGGTTGAGTACTTAGATAGGATGGCGAAGAAGACAACGAATTTTATTGATCTGTCAACCACCAAAAATATTTAATCTTGCCCCTGTACTCTTGGAAACCCAATGATGAAATCCATCAATATACTTTCCCATTTCCTCTCAGGAATAGGTAGAGGTTGTAGTAACCCCATTTGATGAGTGTGCTCCCCCTTGTTCCTCTGACAATTTTTGCACTCCCGAACATGCTTCAAGAAATCCTCCTTAATCCCTTGTGATGTGAAATGCTCCTAGATGGCCCTGTAAGTCTTGAAGAACCCTTTGTGCCCTGTTAGTGGTGAATCATGGTTGCATGTAGGATATTCTCCCTCAATTGTGAGCCCGACATGAGATAGATTTTGTCCTTGTAGTAGATGACCTCAACCATCGCCCAGTACCTATCATCCACATGAGTAACATCCAAGATCTTGCACGCTTGTTGATTCTTGGAGTGCTCCACCAATAGTTGTGCCCTCAAATCATGTGTGATATCCATCAAAGAGAGTGTCGCAGACCTCCATGATAGTGCATCAGCCACTATGTTATGCTTTCCCTTGACATACTCGATCTAAAAATCATAAGCTTGGATGTTATTGACCCATTTTTGTTATCTCTCTTGGAAATTTTGTTGCTCCAAAACGAAGCAAACATTGTTGCGGTCAATTGTCACTTTGAACCTGTTCCCACCAAATACTGTCTAAATTTGGCCAACACATGCATCACGGCTAGCATATCCTTGTCATATATGGAATACAACCGTTCATGTGGTTGTAAATTCTTACTATCAAATGTTATAGGATGACCCCCTTGTGTAAGAACTACCCCAAATCCCTCTCCAGATGCATCACAATCCAAAACAAATGGCCGTGAGAAATACGGTAAGTCCAAAATATGACAACTACTCATCACCCGCTTGAGACGCTGAAAGTCCTCCTCCGCGACATCAGTCCACTCAAAAGCCCCGTTCTTTTTCAAATGCATGAGGGGTGATGCTAGATGGGAAAAACCCTTTCACAAATCTCATGTAATATGTATAGATGCTCACGAATCCCTCAACTCTGTCACATTCCTAGGCATAGGCCAATCCAGGATGGACCTAATCTTCTCAAGGTGCACTCGTACTCCATCCTCCTGAACTACATGCCCAAGGCATAACATCTTTGTCAATCCAAACTCACACTTGGAAATTTTCGCATATAGTTGTTTCTTGTCCAGTATGCGTAAGACTTCCTCAGAGTGTTGTAGGTGCTCCTCCCAAGTTATGTTATATATCAATATGTCATCAAAGAATACTAGGACACATCGTTTCAACTACCTGTGGAACACATGGTTCATGCAAGATTGAAACGTGGCTAGTGTGATGGTAATCCCAAAGGGAATCACCAAGAACTCAAAGTGTCTATAGTGGCAATGGAAAGTAGTCTTGGGGATATCCTACTCCCTCACCTGGATCTGGTGGTACCCCGAGCACAAGTCTATCTTAGAGAGGTTCTTAGCTCCTCTATGCCCGTCCATCAAATCATTAATGCATCGAATGGGATACCTATTCTTCAGTGTCTTATTTTTTAGGGCCCTATAGTCTATGCATAATGAAGGGTCCCATCCTTATTCTTTATCAACACTACAAAAGAAGTGAAAGGACTCAAGCTAGGTCTGATGTGCCCTAACTTCAACAAATCTTTTATAGTTCTCTCAATCTCGTCCCGATAGGCCTTGGGATGTTTGTAGGGAGTGGTGATGACTGTATGTACCCCCTCCTCTAGCTCAATGGTGTGATCGACCCCTTTGTCTACTGGCATGCCTAGTGGAATCTCTCCAAATATTGTATGATGATTCTCTAAGAGATCCAATATGTTTTGGTGTTTTTGCTGCTTAGGTCCCCCTATCTCTGAAATCCTCAACTCTACAACCTAATCTATGTCACCATGCCTCAAGTCAGCCTCCATCCTGTGCGTCGATATTTTCTCAGGTGGATATGAGTGCATGCCTCTAGACACCACCAACTTCTCGTCTGGTCCAATGAACTCCATCTCCAACTTCTCCCAATATGTAGTGACACGTCCCAATGAATATAGTCATTGCACCCCCATCACTACATTGGCATCCAGAATTTCTACCATGAAGAAGTGATATGTCATTGAGTAGTTCCCCATGGTCACCATCATGCTAGGAATATATCTCGTACGCTACATAGTCCTATCATTGAGAACGAAAACTAAAAATCCCTGCAAGGTCTCTATTTGAAGGCCTCTCCTCTCTACCATTTGTGAATCAATAAAATTATGGGTTTCCCTATTGTCCAGTGATATTGATACTCATTGTCGCTATACAATGCCCTGAATCCATAATGTCAAATACTTTGAAACTCCCCAAAGTGAAGCAATAACCCTCTTGTGGTTAGAAATTCCCCTCTAACAACAGGGGGTGGTGGGACACATCCTCTAGTGCCCTAAGATCCGTTATTTCCTGTGTTTGGGTCCTGCTCTATCTCCTCCTCCTCTACCTCACTCTCTAAAAAACACCTCAATGTAGTGGTCCTTTCCCTTGGTACATTGATGCCCAGGTGTCGTTGGATCTTGGCATGTGAAACATGATTTCCTCCTCATAAGGTCCCTCCTGGTCTCATCATCCAACTGCCCTCTCCCTATCCACTCCTTCTAAGGATTTCTAGTGTCCTTCCCTTTCTGAGGGAAAGTGGGTCTAGTGGGTTCTAGGGCTCTTGTCTTCGAAACAACATCTAGCATGTCTCGGCCTCTACTAACAACATCTTGGAAAGATAATGACCGATATGATCGCACCCATCCTCTCAATGGCTCAAAAAAACCATCAATAAATAGCATAATCAACCTTACCTCAGAAATATTTGAGACCATCACTAACAGTCTTTGAAACTCAGCTATAGATGCCTTTGTGTTGTCTCTCTTCTTTAGGTTACCCAACTCCCTAAAATGTAGCTCTGGGTCTTTCCTATCAAATCTCTCCACCAACCCATGAGTTAAATTTGTATACGAAGTGATGGAGGCATGCCTAAGTGTGATCAATCCATGATACCACCACTCATGTGCATCCCCTTCTTGATTTAGCGTAGAAAACTTGATGGCATTTGTCTCCCTCATTGGGTTATATTAAGGTATGTATCGAGATTCTAAACCCAAGCCCTCGTTGAACCCCTAGCTAACCCATCATATCTATGTAGAGTCACCTTCCCTGCCAATCTTTGGTTATCCCAACTGTGATATTGTTTACCTCCTCTAGATGAAGTTCCACCCCCTTGTACTTCTCCTTCAAATGGAAATAATCTGCGAAAGATAGAGTCCTCTTAACTCAGGGATCCAAGGCCTCATACTCATCAATACCATCGGTAAAATATCTAATATGCTTCGGCTCCTCAGTAAAGCACGGTATAGTGCGTCTATTGGTTTGGACATACATGTGTGTGGGTTGCTAGTTGGTACGTAGGTGTGTCTAGCTCCCCTCTCTTGTAAGTGAGCCTCCTTCTCCATCATCGGCTCCACCATGAGACCCTCCATGCATGTTTTTTATATCTAGCTCCATCATCTGTCTCATCATCCTCGTCATTTGTTGGTTCGATCTCACCGACTCCTTTAATAGAGGGTCATATCCCCCCTACCTAGGTTTTTTATCCTCACCATGATCCCCCATGAAATATCTCGTATTTGCAAGCTCTATGTCTAAAAAGTGCTCAGGCTCGTCCCCTCTAACACAGCCCTTTCCTCTACCTTTGCCTCTACCTCTATGACGATACACTGCTCCACCAAATGGCCATGTCGCCACCTACCCTTGAGCCCACATCTAGCCAAGAACATGCTTTGATACCACTATAATGTTCTAACTATAAAATTTATAGTGAAATACCAAAACATGAACTAGCTACAACAAAATGTAACATGCACAATTTGAAATACAAACATGCAGCTAAAAATCAAAATTCCATTAAGCCTAAAATATGAAGCTGAGCCATTTTATTAAGTTACATTAGATAATCTAAGTACAATAAGTATGGAAAGTGTGCACCTAGGCTTGCTATGGCAAGAAAGCATATATCCAAGTGAGAACATGTGAATTCCTCCTCCAAATATGGCTCATTTTGGTTGTGCATTTGACCCAAAAATTTATGCAACTGTTACTGGAGGCAACTTGTGATTTGAGCCCTCAAAACTCCACCAATAATTCTGTAAAATTAGGAACAATCTCCTTGACTCTAGGCCGTCAAAACCCAGAAATGTTTCCTTTCAGAATTACCCAAATTTGGTGCCATGCCCTATTTCATTGGTTCTACATTCCACCTGTAGCACAACTACTATTTTTTTCTCTAGTTTTCTCCTCAAAATGGCTGTAAAAATTCTAGAATGTCTCCTTAAAAATTATGGCCAAAAAATCTGTCCCAACTAGCCTCTCCTTGCTTCAAATCTGGCCCACAAATTTCTTCCAAGAAGCTACTACGAAAGCCCTAAAATGGATGAATTTGGCTCTCCCTGTAGTAGTCATTTCTAGCCCTGCAAATCACTAAAAAAATATGGTCCACCCTCAAGGATTTTTTCTCTAAATTATCCAAATAAAATTCCCTTGAAGACCCGCCAACTGAGTGGTGCGAATTATGCTATTACATCCTCCTGGAAACTCGAAATGGCTGAAGGAATAGCTAAACAAGCCCACAATATCCAACAATCTTCTCTCCAATAATCTCTGTAATTCTCTCCTACGGTGGCACTCTTGGTCCACTGAAAGAGAGTTGGGAATTTCTGCTTGGAAATCCCTCTGCTCAATAGCACTAGTTGACATGGTTGAATAACACAAGAAAACTCTCAATGTTAGATATAAAAAACAAGGAACCACAAAATGAGCTTGCTTTCTTCCCTTTATATTTGTTGCCTCTTCTTCCCTTGTGGGTCCCACTAATCTGAACCCCTTGAGCCTTTTCTTCCTCGTGGGTCAAATTTCTTCTAAGGGGTTTGATTTCCCCTTTTTGTGTGGCCCCCATTACACGCTAGCTTTTAAATTTATCCTTTTCTCCTAAGTTGGCCTTCTCCCTTTGCAAAAAATAGATTAAGTTTCCTAACCCCTTTTCTCCTAAGCCCCAACACCGAAATATGCATCAAATGTCAAAATTGCAAAATTAGGAATTGATATTAGCTTATTCTATTTGTTGGGGACATGATACTTACTTGGGGTGTTGGAAGAAATCATAGAGATAGACATTGCAAGAGTGGGAGGTGGAAGCCATCAAGAAACACTCACAACTAAATAGGTTTAGGTCTAGTGGGTCAATCAACATTTGGTAATTCATTATATGTCCAATTCCTTTGGTTTTTCTAATTCCTTCATTGGTTTTGTTTTTATTTGGTGGGTGTTGCCCTGTAATGTTTTGAGATCAACAAGACTTAGGTATGGATTAAACTTTGTGGAATCTCAGTGGTTTTTGGACCCTACAAGGAGTCTATTATATGCCCTCACTCATAAGTCTTTTTCCATTAGAATCCATTAGATACCTCTCTAGAAATTCAAGGTTCCTTGGGTTTTCCTTTTATTTGGTCTTTTCACTTCTAATCCCTCGGGTTTTTGGGTGTTTTGGATGAGAATTATATATTGTCCATTGGTTATCCAGTGCAACATGCCCTGAAAACAAATACATTTCCACTTGGGTTCTAGGGGAAAGGATCCTCAAAGTCGATCGCGGTCCCAAGCCCAATCCAAAGATGTCGCAACAAATTTCGCACTCTACCACTCCTCTAGAAATTCAAGACGAACTCCATCAACTTGAAGCCTTGACTACCAGTGACCAAAAAAGCTTACTCTGATTCAAAATCCAAACTAAGGTAGCCAATTACATTCCTGAATCGGGGCACATTAGGGGAAGGCGGAGCTAATACTTGAATTCCATCACCCTTCATTGGCAAACGAAGACACTTTTGGTTAGGGTCTTGAAGGAGAAACATGAATATTGTTATGAGATGATCTCTTATCTCGATGAAATCAAGAATGTGCAATGTTACTAGTGCTCCTATCTTGCAAGTTTAGATGCTTGGCTTGCTCACATTGAAATTAATCTACAATGTGAATTGAAACCCCCTGCACCAGCTAGAACAAGCGCTCAAGACCCAACCCTTCTTACTTCATCTGACTCTTGATGTTATGTTTCGCCACTTGACAATTATCTTTTACTTTCTATATTTTAGCATATGTTAGTTGTCATAAATTTGTTAATGTTAGTAGTTATCATTTTGTATTATCTAAAATCTTGTCTATGGTCAACAAATTTGGTTTCGCTTGAGGTAGATTGAGACTAGAAATAGTATGAACAATGATATATTTTTTGGTTGTATGAAGACATTTTGAGGCAATACAATTTAAATTCACATATGCGTGTGTGAATTTAAATTGTATTGTCTCAAAATATCTTCATATAAGAACACAAGATATCATTGTTTATATATAATGGTATTGCCTCAAAATGTCTTCATACAACAACACAATAAATATATATATATATATAGTTAACACTCACCTATAAGAACATAAATATATCATGTTTTTGCATACTTTTTACTCCCCTTTTTCTCATATATAAAAAGATTTGTTATTTTATGATTTGTTGGAAAATAACAATATAATAATAGTAATATAATATACCGAGATATATTACTTATATTAATGTTTTATTTATTAATTTAAGTAGAATTATAGAGAAAATTTAAATATTTTCTAAAAATATTTTTTCCCAAAATTATTTTTTTTTTAAATTATAATTTCACGTCTACCAAAAATATGGAAAAATAAATTTAGACAATACTCTATAAATAATATACTATAAATTTCAAATTTTATCTCAATATAGAATATATATACAATAAAGAATAATATTATCAAATCTCAATATTATGTTAGACATTTAGAAAATCTTAAACATACATTACACAATTGTTTTATTTATTAATTTAAGAAAAAATACCAAAATATCTTAATATTATGTTAGACATTTAGAAAATCTTAAATATGCATTACACAATTGTTTTATTTATTAATTTAAGAAAAATTACCAAAATATCTTAATATTATGTTAGACATTTAGAAAATCTTAAACATGCATTACACAATTTTTCATTTATTAATTTAAGCAAAATTACCAAAATATATAAATTAATGAAATAATATTGAAATGTGATATTTTCTTGAACTAAAAGAATCATTCTACAAATTAGATAGAAAAGGTGGCATGGTCAAGATCTAAGTAAAGGTGCCGTATCCAGATGAGATAGAGTCTTAACCTGGGGCCTTCCAATAAATGGTAAATTGATAAAGAGAAAGTGGCATCCAACAACATCTCACACAATTAGTTTTGACACAATTAGTGGGGTCACTACTAGGTCTGAAGCTCCAACAGAGTGAGTTCACCTCATATATGCATATTTCGTGAAAAATAAAAGTTGTTTTATGGTACATTAAGAAGATAATGAAGCTTTATTAAGATATTACACATAAATATATTGACTTATATCACTATTTTGCTTATTAATTTAATAAAATTACCTCAAAAATTTTAATTTTTTCTAGAAAAAAAATTATTTAATTGAAATTTTGCATTATCATTACAAATATACTTTAGGGTTTTGAGGATCCTTAATTTGTCAAAAATCCAAAAACAAATTAAATTATTAAATTTTTAAAAATATAATAAAAATGAATTTTAAAAAATAATTTATATAATCTTTACCAAATTATTAATGATAAACATCATAAATTTATTGAGTGAACCAAAATAGAACTTTCATAGTTTTGAATCAATAAATGTTACCTCATGAAAAGCACATATAAATCGTTGAAGATATATATGTTTCCTTGCGATATATATGTTTTTATATATGTTTTTAGTGAACCAATCATCAATAAATTATATATAATTATCTATAATTTGAAACATATATATGTTTTTAGTGAACCAATCATCAATAAATTATATATAATTATCTATAATTTGAATTGATCTTGTTATGGAAACAAACAAAATTTATTGTGCAAAGAATTTAAAAAGAAAAAAATACTTCATATTAATAAAATAAAATATTATATAGAAAGACATTTTACAATCGATTTTGGTAGAAATGTTGTAAATATTATGTAAGGCTTTATGTAAAGTAATATTATGTTGACCTAGTCAACATTAAAATTAAAAAATTAAAAATTAAAATTAAAGTTTGAGTTAGTCATTTGATGGGTTTATAGATGGTTGTTTACAAGCACATGGTATTGCATAGCCCATGGTATTTATCCATTGTATTTGTTATGATGAAGGATATTTAAAGGCTTGAGGAAATCCATTATGGAATGCAAGAGTATCAACTTAGATCCATCTTAACTCCAGACTTTATCCCTCTCGATGCTTGGTAGATACGAATTTAAGGTGGATCTAAGTTGCTTATATTATAGTTGTCTAGTAAGGGGGAGATGTTGCACCTAACATTACATAATGTTATAACTAGCAATTTCCCCAAAAGGTGCAAAGGGACGCCAATAAGACTATTAAATCGGAGAAATTGTACTTTGATTTTAAATACAGTGTAAGTTCCTCACACAAAACACTAAAGGACACTGCTCACAAACAAATCACAGATCAATACACCAGTATTCTTGACGTGGTTAAACCCCTCAAAGAGGGAAACAGTCCACGACCTGAGCCAACGCAGCCACTTCAGGCAATTTATTAATAAAAGAATGAAAATTTACATAAGCTTCTCTCATGAACGGTTACCCTACAAATGACCCTCCATGCTCTTTAAATAGAGATCATGGACCAATCAGGTGTTAAGCCACGGATCAAGTGTCGGTAATACCGAGGAGAGAATTAACCGTCAGATCACTACATATCGTGACTGTTGGATTGTAAGTCACAAAAGTACATAGTAAAGAAACACACTTTACCTAACTCTACACTAGACCAAGTTATATTTAACTATTTCCTATGTGTCGGAATATCCTAACATACCCCTTAAGAACAACTTGGGATAGGATTGAAGGATGTACAAATATGACACAATAGGAGAAGGAAGGAGGCATTAGAGCTTATCCTCCCTTAGTGGAAACTTCCTGAACTCCAACCATAAATCGAATTTTAGTAAACTTTGCCTCTGTGAGAGCCTTTGTAAAGATGTCTACAACTTGATCATCTGTTGAACAATATTGCACTTCAAGAATATGGTCATGAATGAGATTTCTGATGAAGTGCATGTGTAGTTCAATGTGTTTGTTGCACTGATGCTGGAATGGATATTTGCATAGTTGAATGGCACTTTGATTATTTCACCAAAGTGTAGTCAGATGTTGCTGCTGAAAGCCAAACTCTAACAGGATCTTACGAAGCCATAGGGCTTCCTTACTAGCTTCTATGCTACCACAATACTCTGCTTCGGTTGAAGAAAGAGAAATGGCACTTTGTTTCTTGCAAGCCCATGTAATAGGTCCTAAACCAAGAGTGAACACATAACCTGCAGTAGACTTCCAATCGTCAGGGTCACCAGCCTAATCGGAATCAGTGAAACCAACCAATAGAGGAGATGCTTCTGCACTGTAATGAATCCCAAACTGAACTCTACCTCGAACATAACGAAGTATTCTTTTTTCTGCTTTCCAGTGACTTTCATGTGGGTTTTTCATAAACTGATCAATAAGGCCAACAACAAAGGAAAGGTCAGGACGAGTATGGGTCAAATACAAAAGTTTTCCTACAAGTTGACGGTATAAGGTAGCATCAACTTCAAGGGAAGTACAAGTGACTAAAATTCTGGCTTCAGACTGGAAGGGAGAAGGGGATGGCTTACAGTCTCCATGTGAAAATGGCATAGAAGATCACACACATACTTGTACTGGGAAAGGGAAATACCTTCCTTAGATTGCAAGACTTGAAGACCAAGAAAATAATGCAAGTGTCCTAAGTCTGTCATTTCAAACTTCTTTTCAAGGCTAGACTTCACATGGTTTATAAGGTTGGGATCACTACCAGTAAGGATAAGATCATCAACATAAAGAACAAGAATGATAAGAGACTTGCCCACTTTCTTGGTGTAGACAATATTGTCATAATGACACCTAGAAAAGCCAGTTTCTAAAAGAAATCTATCCATTTTGGTATAACAAGCCCGAGGGGCTTGCTTGAGACCATAAAGGGATTTCTTAGGCTAACATACAAGGCTAGAGTCTATTTGTATAAAGCCAGTAGGTTGTTCCATATAGATTTCTTCATGCAAGTCCCCATGCAAGAAGGCAGATTTAACATCCATCTGATGGACTTCCCATTTGAAAGAGACAACAAGGGAAAGAAGAAGGTGGATAGAGTTCATTTTGGTAATAGGGGAGAAGGTTTCAATATAGTCAATGCCTTCAACTTGTGAAAACCCCTTAGCAACAAGATGAGCTTTATATTTATCAACTTTTCCATCTAGTCCATACTTGGTTCTGTAAACCCATTTGCATCTAACAAGTTTTCGTCCCTTTGGAAGAGGAACAAGATCCCATGTATCATTTGCCAATAATGAACAATATTCTTCATTCATAGTTGTGTCCCAATCTGGATGGCCTGAAGCTTCTACAAAGGTATCAAGATCATAATTCGCTGAAGCTTGAGCCAGTAACGAAGAGGCTCTATCGAATTGAGAACGTGTACATCGTTGATCTGTAGGATCACTGGCAAGAGCACCTACTGCATCCCGAGTAGCACAGACCCATTTTGGAAGCTGAGGAGCTGAAGGAGGATCCTGAGAAGGTGGGGGAGGATTGTCATCCTCATTGTCATCATCTGAAGAAGAAATATTTTCAGAAGTAGAAGGGATAGAGAGAGGTGGCACATCCGCCAAACTAGGCTCATAGGCCGATATATTTTCAGCAAACTTTACATCTCTTCTAATGATAACATTTTTGGACTTAAGTGGAATAAGTCTATATCCTTTGACATCTTTAGAATATCCAACAAAAATACATTTTTCACTCTTAGGTTCTAAAGCTTTATGTTTCTCATCTGGAATATGGGCCCATGCTTCACTTCCAAAAACACGAAAGTGACTTACATCTGGTTTAATTGAGCTCCATGCTTCTTCTGGAGTGATATTCTTTAAAACCTTATTAGGAGTGTGATTTACTATGTAATTTGCACAGTTAATTGCTTCTGCCCAAAAATTAAGACTAAGTCCTTTAGATTGAAGCATACAATTAGCCATTTCCTTGAAGGTGTGATTCTTCCTTTCAGCTACACCATTTTGTTGTGGAGTATATGGAACAGTTTGTTGCATTTGAATTCCATTCTCATTGTAAAAGTTGATGAATTTTTTGTTAACATATTCTCCGCCATTATCAGATCTCAGCTTAATAATTTAATGTCCAGATTGTTTTTCAACAAAGGCTTTAAAGGCCAACAACATGTTAAATACTTCACTCTTGAGTTTTAAGAAGTATACCCAAGTGCGTTTGGAGAAATCATCAATGAAAGTTAAGAAATACTTGTAGCCAAAGAATGAAACAACTAGAAGTGGACCACATAAATCACTATGCACAAGCTGTAAAGGGGCTGAGGCATGCCAAGAGGCACATTTTTCAAAACTATCCCGATGATGTTTTCCGAGTACACATCCGAAACAAACACCATCTCTGCAAGTTACCATTGGAAGATCTGTCACCATATTTTCTTTACATAGATTCTAAAGGGAGTGATAGTTTAAGTGACCAAATCGCTCATGCCAAAGTTTGCTCACTTCATCATTATGAGCAACAAATACCGAGGGAAGATTTGATGACCCAAAGTTGTTAAACTTATACAACTTTTTAGAATCATCAGCAATGCCAGTAGCTAAAATCTGTCTAGGATCTCTTTGGTCCTTAATTACAACATCGTGAGGTGAAAATTCAACGATTTTACCTTCACCTGAATGAGTTATCTGATATACAGATAGAAGGTTGCAGGATAAGGTTGGAACACATGATACATCATTAAATTGACCATTGTCTAGATGAACAGTTCCAGTCTCTACAACACTAAGAGATCTATCATCACCAACATATATATTTTTGGTGTTACAATCATTTAAAGAGGCAAACATGGCTTTGTTTTTGGCCATGTGATAAGAAGCTCCAAAATCAATGAGCCACTCATGAGAATGATAAGAAGAAGATACATTTAGTGCATAACCAGACTAAGATGCTTGACAACCACATGCAGAAAGTGTTATTCCTGAAGATGAAGTTGAAGTTGAAGAGTGCTCCAAATGGATGTTATGCTTCTCCATTGTTGCTTCCAAGGCTTCCATCTTCTTGAAGCATTTTGATTCTAAGTGGCCATCTTGATTACAAAAGTGGCAACGTCTATCAGTCTTCTTCCCTTTGTTTTTGTTTGCCTTATCATTTTGTTGAAATGATTTTTCATTTTGAGATTGAAATTGCTTAGGACCCTTGTTTGGTTTTGGACCATTCTTTTTAGGATACTGCTTCTTAGGATTCTTTGAATTTGGTTGCTGCTGTGTAGCTAAGGCTTTCTTAGAAGAGTTTCCAAGATTAAGAAGACAAAGATATAAGAGCTTTTCTTGTTCTCTTATTAAAGAATCACAAAAGGCATCAAAAGATGGGGACTTGTAGTCTTGTCCTTAAGAAATAAAGCCTTCTCTAGTAGAATGGAAGGTGGAAACAAACACAGAGTAGGCTAGTCCCAACTTAGTAAGAATGGAATAGATAAGGCTACCATATTCTTTCTTAACCTTAACACCTTCCAATACAAGTCTAAGGGTCTTGAACCTGGACAAAAAATCTTCAATGGAAGAAAAATTATTGGGGTCCAATGTAAGCAACTCATTTTCGAGTTGATGGGATCTAATTTCATTTTTAATTCCAAAAACTTTAGTGAGTTGTTTCATTGCTTCATTAGGAGTATCAAGTTCTGTGATATGGGATCTAAGGTCTGGAGAAATAGACATCCCTATCAACCCACGTGCTTGATCTTGCCTATTTTCCCATCGGGCTGCGTTATCTTCATCTTGAGGTTTGGTTTCTTGGCCTAAGGATATTCTGTAAAGACCTTTACTTCTAAGTAAATCTATAATGTAGGACCATCATTGGAAGTAGTTGGTGTTGTCAAGAATAACTTGTCATGGACTTTCCATTTTAACAGAAATTGAAGCTATAGATGCTGAAACTAAGTGTTCCAATGGAAATATCTTGAAAAATTAGGCTGATTAAAAAAAACGGCTCTGAAAACAGCTTCTGGATGAAGAAGTTATGGCTTTTTGAAGAAAAGTTGTTGAAGATGCCGACGAAGTGCATGAATGTGCAGAAATGAATGATAATGTTATATTTAAAAAAAATCCCCCCACTTTCCAAACTTAACCTAATTAGCTCACTTAAAAAAAAAATTATGTGACTCACTTTTACAATGGTACTTTATGAGCTACCCACTAAATTGTAACTTAAATAAAAGATAAAGAGACTTTAGAATTATAAGTGACTCACTTTTTATAATGGGTGAGAACACTTTTACATAAAGTAACTTTAAAACATAAGTTACATGTGTTTTTTGAAAAAGTAACTCAATAAAAAGAAAGACATGAACTCAAGACCTCTATTCTCATAAAGTAACTTTGGACCAAGTGAGCTAATTTAAAAGGTTACTAATTTTTGGAAAAGAGGAAGGTTATTTTTTTTTTTTTTTTTTTTTTTTTACTGAAGCTTTGGGGTGCATGCTAACTTGAAAAAATTCTTTTTTTCCTACAAAACAAAAACCACAAAACCCAACACAGACATACAAAAAAAAACAACCTTATGTCTTGAAGTTAGCTTTAGCCATAAACTAAATATTTCCCTCAATGTTTATGATTTTCCAAGATCACACTAAGGCGTGGCAGAAAAGACCATACGCATAAGAAAAATCCTTCATTTATGTTTTGATTTGCCGAGATTGCACAGAATCGCATGGCAAAAGAGCATATGCAAAAATGAAAGGTATAGATCTGGTAAAAAAAACAGAGAGCTAAATAAACCAAAATAAACAGAGAGATCAATAGCTAGAGCTGCAAATAAACATTGTATACCTCCAGATCTTAAAAATGACGTAGCTAGGGCTACTAGAAACCTTTTCGCGTGAAACGAAAGGGGTTCCTCATTGGAACATATGCTCCTAACACAATAGAGCAGTCCTCTCAGCCCAAAAGCAGTGAGAAACAGATCTAGGAAATGACAGTCAGATGCAGTTGTATCGGCTTCAAATTTGGATCACCAACGGATGCGGCCTCAAATAGCTCTGATACCATGTAGGAATTTACAGGGTAAGTTCCTCAAACATAACACCAAAGGACACCACTCACAAACAAATCACAGATTAATACACTAGTATTCTTGACGTGATTAAAACCCTCAAAGAGGGAAACAGTCCACAGCCTAAGCCAACATGGCCACTTCAGGCAATTTATTAATAAAAGAATGAAAATTTACATAAGCTTCTCTCATGAACGATTACCCTACAAATGACCCTCCATTCTCTTTAAATAGAGATCATGGACCAATCGGGTGTTAAGCCACGGATCAAGTGTTGGTAATACCGAGGAGAGAATGAACCGTCAGATCACTACATATCATGACCATTGGATTGTAAGTTACAAAAGTACATAGTAAAGAAACACACTTTACCTAACTCTACACTAGACCAAGTTATACTTAACTATTTCCTATGTGTCAGAATATCTTAACAATGTTGACCTAGTCAACATTAAAATTAAAAAATTAAAAATTAAAATTAAAGCTTCAGTTAGTAATTTGATGGGTTTACAGATGGTGGTTTACAAGCACATGGTATTGCATAGCCCATGGTATTTATCCCTTGTATTTGTTATGATGAAGCCTATTTAAAGGCTTGAGGAAATCCATTATGGAATGCAAGAGTATCAACTTAGATCCATCTTAACTCCAGACTTTATCCCTCTCGATGCTTGGTAGATACATATTTAAGGTGGATTTGAGTTGGTTATATTATAGTTGTCTAGTATGGGGGAGATGTTGCACCTAACATTACATAATGTTAGAATTAGCAATTTCCCCAAAAGGTGCAAAGGGACGCCGATAGGACTGCTAAATTGGAGAAATTGTACTTTGATTTTAAATAGTAATCATTATATTAAATATATGTTTTAGTTTTGATGTGAATATACCAATTATTTGCTATAGGATTGCCTCTAGAGAAGGGAAGTTTCCAAGTGATGGATCTTCATAGCAGAAAGTGTTCAAACAACAAAGGAGGATATTCAAATATAGAGTAACAAGTGCTTGGAACAAGGGGTCATGGTTCTTAGCAAGAGCTCCTCTGATGGTACCATGTTGATGGCGAGACAAACATGACTCTTGTAGCATGGGCATAGGCTATAGAACCTTAAACAAGACTTTGCTCAAGAACAAGTTCCTAACACCCAAGGTCAACTTTAGCAAACTCTCAAAGAGACTGAAAACAATTTGACTATTCTGCGAGACAAGTTTCATGACAAAATATTAGAAAACCATAGTCAGAATAGGTACACCCAAAAAGCAAGCCCAAGAAAACAAGGGCTTGCATAGTTTCAAGGTGATGTCTGTTGGTTGTGACAATATTTATAATTCACGAACATAAAGAGAAATAATAATTGTTCGTGGAAATGTATATAGAGAATAACATTTTTTTTTTTTTGGACAAAGTAATCAAATATGAAATCTTTTTTTTTCTAGAAAGTAATAGAACAATAAGTGGATACATGCAATAATAAGTTATTGTATGTTAAAGGTGGTTAAGTAACAAGATATGTTTACCATTGGTAAATTTAGAGGATAGGGTATATGGGTGATTGAAGTATATTTTCTTGTGGGGCTTTAGACGTGATAAGTGATTCTTCCTTTTGTCAGTGGATAAGATATGGATTATCTTGCATACGTGAGAAGCATGAGAATGGAAATGTTAGTCTGATTCGGAGGTTCAACAATGATCTAACTCTTGATATGCTTGTAAATGTCAATCCTTGTTGTTCTTTGTTGCCAATGTCTACAGTTGATTTGTCTAATGTCATACCTTGTGATTTATGTATTGTTTAAGCCCATGACATTCGGAGAGACAACTGCCAACATGAACCTCTTGTAATGGGGGAATGGGTACATATGTTGGATGTGAAAGGTCCCATGGTGTCCCTCTGTATTGGTGGAGTTCGACCACCACGAAACATGGCAACTCTAGAGGCTTTGACAAGTTGTATAAAAGATTGAAATGAATTTGTCGAGTGCACCATTAACAAGGCCTGCATTGACCCATAAATTGTTGGTAAGTATAACTTTTTGTTCATTGCATAAGAGTACCTCTTTATCTGAATGTTCTACTTCTATTGCAATATAAGTTCGTTGTTTTTGGTGCTCTGTGTAGCATATTACAATTGCCATGTTCAATTTTTTTAACTTTATTTTATTATGAAAATAAATCGAATGGTTCGTTGCATATAAGTGCATGTAATCGTCGAACACTTGATGCTCTTCATGTGTGAGATATGATTCTGTCCTTGACATTAGAAGATTCCAGTCTTCTTGAGTAGGTGTTCCATTTTTTAGATTCACAAGGAGTTGACGGAAAGCAACTTGTGAACTGCTTTCACCTTATTGACGAAAAATAATTGAAAGTGTAATGAATGTGTTGAAACTACACCAGAGTTCATTTCCATGTGATTTTCCAACATAGGGAGGAATGTATTTCATAGGTGGTAGTTGGCCTAAATCTCCAACAAGGATAATGGAGTGATTGTCGAATGGTGTATTTTTCTCAGAAGGGAATGCTTCTCTTAAGCATTCATCAATACGAGAAAACATCTTTTGACTGATGAAACTCATTTCATCAATTAGAATGTACTTTATATGGAAAAGCTTCTATTGGAAGTTTAGAAGTGATCTTCCTTCAAGAGGATGCATTGTTTGGATAGGGATGCGAAGTGCAGAATGGATTGTAAGGGCATTTATGTTGAAATTTGCAACTCCAGTAGGTGCAAGTAGTAGCAAGGGGTTTTTGTCTAGTGGAGAATTTTCCAGAATACCCTTTGTATACTGCTAATGAAATGAGATTTCCCTATCCCAGTTGTTCCCTGGATGATCATTTTGAGTGGAGGGTATGATGTAGGGTTTACAAAGTGAGTACAAATAATGTCAAAAGTTGTTCTTTGGCTAGGAGAGGAGTAATTTTGTTGTGGGCCTGAAAAATGATGGTGGTGTTGGATTTGGGTAGTTGAGTGGTTGTGTTCAATAAAATGTATGGAAGATTCTTGCAAGTGGGGAGGAATAGTAGTATGTGACCAATTGTTGCTAGTATCGAAGTCGTGATGGCCAAACATTTCATTCTCATAAACTTCAATGATGTATCTTGGCTGAAGTTTAGTAAGGATTTGTCATTCATTGATGTCAATGGAGTTAAGCGGGGGAACTAGAGGAGTGAATGGAACTTCGAAGCTTGCGGATTGTGGGGTTTCGGGTTCTCGATGAACATGCCATGGTGTATATATCCCTTTTCTTCCCCATTGTGTAATTATTTCTTCATTAGTGGAACCAATGTCAGTAGGGAGCGCGTGGAAAGGAAAATATAGCAGTAGTTCACTACAATAGAAAGCATCATAAGAAGAATCACTAGGAGAAGGAATGGTTGTGTATCATGGTAAGACATGAATAATGAATGGAGGGAACACGTGTTTCCATTGGTTTTTCTTTCGATGAGTCGAAAATAACCAAGACCATGCAACTTCAAGTAGAGTTAATGATTCTATTGAAATAGGTCTATTCATGTATGCGAGAATGAAATTTGGTGTTGAGAGGGAGTTTTCAGAATCAAGGGAAACACGTCTAAAAGTAGTTTGGTTAACATTCAAAGTAACGAATGTGCAAATACGGAGTGAAAGTGGTAGTTTTCATAGCATATGGCATATTTCTTGTGCCCCAGTATCTCTATCTGCGATAGTTTTTTTAAGGACTTTTTGGATGACTTTAGTGACAGGTGCTTCTGGAGGCACAGTTTGTGAGAGGTGTGATAACATTTGATGATAGCTTTCTGATCTTGTTTCTTCTTTTGTTGCATACTTTGAAATGTAGTTTAACACAACATGGCATGAAAGAACAAGTTGGCAATAAACATTTTCTCTCCAAATGGAGAGTAGATCGGCATTGTGGATGTTCAATCTATCATCATTGCAAGCGGGGATGTAAATTTTCTACCCTTTATCGTCAATGAACATTGAAGATGTGGAGTGTAATTCCCATGGTACTCCATATCGAAAGCTCAAGACATTGTCCTTTTTACGAAGGTAGGAAGATTCATGACACTTTGTGTGTTGTTGAACACAATCGACAAGCTCATCATAATATTTAGATAGAGATGATGTGAAGATCGATTTTGTGTTGAGAAGACATGGATTGTCGATTGATGAAGCATAGGATTTCGATGTTGGATATGAAGTGATTCCAAGTGGTTACAAATTGATCAAAATAACTCTTAGCATCAACGACTTATGTTTCATTGTTCCAATCAAGAGTGTCTATATTTGGTGCATCTTGTAGCCAAATGAATCCATGTATGTGTGTGGATCCTCTATGTTGCCATTCATATCTGGAAAAAAAATAAAAAAATAAAAGTTGTAAAATAAGGATATTAAAAATGTAAAAAATGATGGAGGAGAAAATGGTTCGATGAAAACGTACACCAATAATCAAGTGTGTGGAAGCCCTTTTGTAGAATCTCTTTAAGGAAAATCGTAAATCTGCAATGCATATATTGTGTTGTAATATGTGGGTTTTTTATTACATTTTGAATTCTCCATTGTTAGATATTACTAAAATTTGAGGGAACACTGCCAGGAATGAATATGTGTAAGTTAGGCCACTTAATATCAGTTGCACTAAGGGTGAATAAAAATGTTGGGCTTCCCATTTGTGCGATCAGATCAATCAGTTCACACCGTTATTTGTTCTAGTAAGAATGTGTTGCTTGAAGACCTAAGACAAAACACATAACTTGTTCTGGGAATTTGGAATCAAGAAAATCACAAAGACATTGTCAAAAATTTGAAACAGTTGTTTGTAAGTTGCTTTCAATGCATTTTTTATAAATATGGAAGCAGTTACTTGGCTATGATGGCACATTAGAATGTTATATATTTAGTAATGGAATCTTGGATGTTGGCCAAATCAATCATCATGGTAGTGCATTAAATGCAAAGAATAGTCATGCATCTCAACTTTTGTAATTCTTGGTTGTGCAATCATGGAATTTCTTGTAGGGAAGAGTGTGGGGAATGACATGGTGAAAAGGCCTTTGGTGGTGTATTCATTTACAGGGGATAGGGATATTGCAGGTCAATCAAGTGATCTTGTTAAATTTCAGTTAGTCGAGTTTAAATAAGCACATACGTGTTCAAGTTCAGTATATGAATTTGGGAGAGTTGCAACGAAAGTTGAAGGTTGGAGATCTAATGGAGTGAGGATGAGATTAGGGTCATAATTAGAATCAATTACAAGTTCATCGGGTTTGGTTGAAGATGTGGTTACGTTGCAAAGGAGAAAATATATTTGTAGGTTGATCTAGAAAAGCGTTAATTGTAGACGGGTTGAGCTAAACATCCTTGTAATAGGGATCATTTATTATTTTGTATTCAAGTGCCGCCATTAATCATGATTTACAAACAAGGAATTCATAAGCCTTTTCAGAAGTATTGTATCTTTTGACAATGAGGATGTCTAATTCGAAAATCATATGAGGTAAGTAGTTGGAAATAGTAGTGACGTCTTGGGGGAAGTTTATTGTATGGTCGTTGTATTTGTATATCCCACCACAAGCATGAGTAACTTGTAGAATCGGTTGACACGTGCAATGAGCATTTCCTCAATTTGTGTTAAATTAAAAAGGACAAGGGGTTGTGTGTTGGGGTCCATGTTGTGTGAATGAGAAAACGATATGGAGGCCTAGATGAGGCACAATGACAACAAGAAATATTTCCATCTGAGAAGTTTTTTTCATGCTTGGGTATGATTCTTTGCATATTGTGTGAACATGCATGGGAGAAATTTCATCTATCCTTTGTCGAAATTGATTATGCTCATCGTTGAGGCAGGAGTTGTTTTGGGTTTGGAAAAGGTGAGGTGAGATGTCTTGCACATTTTGGGAAGCACATGAGGTAGGAGGGGAAGTAGGTGGGGCAAAAGGGTTTTTGTGTTTTTTATAAAGTAGTCGTTGTCATGCATTTATTGTGTCTTTGTTCTGTGAATAAAGGAGGCATCTTCATGCATTTTTATTTCATTTTCACTACTGGATGGCATATCTAAGCAAGTACAAACAATTTATTCTTACAATGGAGGTATAAGTAAATTATAGAGAAGTATAAATGAAGTGTACATGCATAGAAAATAAATCATGAATTTTGATAGATTTGTGTGAAATTTCGTTATGGTAGCTTTGAATGTTGCAATCAATACACTGAGATATTGAAATTTGTTTTCTTTTAATTGAACATGTTTTATATATAACATGAATAGTTATAAAAACAAATATTTGTGTTTTTTTATAAAGTAGTCGTTGTCATGCGTTTATTGTGTCTTTGTTCTGTGAATAAAGGAGGCATCTTCGTGCATTTTTATTTGCATTTTCACTATTGGATGGCATATCTAAGCAAGTACAAACAATTTATTATTACAATGAAGGTATAAGTAAATTATAGAGAAGTATAAATGAAGTGTACATGCATAGAAAATAAATCATGAATCTTGATAGATTTGTGTGAAAAATCGTTGTGGTAGCTTTGAATGTTGCAATCAATACACTGAGATATTGAAATTTGTTTTCTTTTAATTGAACATGTTTTATATATAACATGAATAGTTATAAAAACAAATATTTAATGTATAGACATGTAGACATTGTACAAAAAAAATAAAAAATATGCAGTTGTTATAGATGTTGTTATGTATTTTGTATTAAAAGGCGTAAACATACATATCTTATATTTTTTGAACAAGAGTCTTGGCTAGAACCGGTGTATTACAAAATCATGGAGATATTGTACGGGACTATGGAACAATGGTTTCTACAGATATTATACTCCATGTACAAAATGAAAGTGGTCCTTGGTGGCATGAAGAGATCTCAAAGGTGACATAAAGTAGATCATTGTGCATTAGAAATTGCTTGTATGTCTTGGAGGAGCTCTTTGCATGCAGATTCATAATGAAGTTCTTCTGAGCTAACCAAAATTGTTTGTAAATGCTCAACACCATTGAAAAAGTATGTTTTGATGGAAATTGTTACGAGGAAAAGATGACCTGAAATTCTTCGAAAAATTTCTTGGACATCAGATGGTTCAAGGGAAAGAAGAAACAATATTTTTTTTATGTAACACACATGATCTCATTCCCGACATCATTGAAAACTATCACATTGTCTAAGTTCCCAATGTGGTCATGTAATTCAATTCTAAGTTTGTAATGGTAGTCACATTCATGGAAGTCAATGTTACATTTTGTGCAGTGTCACATATTGTTAGAATGATGCATCACTTTTTTCATGCATTTCTTGCCATTGAAACTGAATGGGCATGCAAGAAAGTAAAAATCATCTATGTGAAGATTAGTTATAGTTGCACGAATAGAAACCCATGTTACTTTCTTGGAAATGTCCATGCAAGAAATGTCGTGAATCGTATTCTGTAGTCGGACTCACCTAGTAGTAGTGTTGTAGTTTATGCTCAAAGGTGAAAAGGAATAATTGGAGCCTGTTTCATGGAACCATGTTTGAAGTTTTTGAGTTTCTTCTGTTATGCCTCTATACGAATAGGTGTCATATCTTATAATTGACTTGATGAGCTTTGTAATATGTTCATACCTTTACTTGTTGCAAAGGTTTTCCATATTTGTAATAAATAAATAAAAATTTAAAAATGTAAAGAGGGTATACCCTAAAAGAAAAATCAAAGGGTGAAAAGAATAAAAGATGGTAAAAAAAATCAAAGAAAATGAACGCCAACAAAAAAAAAGACCAAGGAAAGTGTGCAAGCCTAAATGCCACTACTATTTACTTTATGTATAATAAACAATTGTGTGTAGATTGTCAACTTATGCCACAATTTATGAATATCAAACAGTTTAAGCTTGGCTAGTTCATATTTCAATTTCATGTTGTAGAAATAAAGAATAAAGATCTGACCAAACAGTGTAATCTTGTAGATAAGTAGATAGGTGGAGTTAAAAAAGGATCTCAACAGTTTAATCTGAGCCCTTGGATGTAATAAGTGTATACTTAGATAGGCATTTCCATGTAAAAGAAAATAAAAGTTTGCTAAGGGTTTGCCAATCTAAGTGCACCCAAAAAAAGAAGTGAAAATGCTAGGTTAAAGTAGGTAGGGTAGGTAGATGATGGTTGCATAATTATATGTGATGAATGATGCCTCTAAATGTGTTAATCTTTTACTTTCATCACAAAGCCAAGGCATGTATTGTATTGAAAACATCTCAAGCAAAGAAAAGTCAGAAAATCAACTCCTCTTTTCACTTTCCCTAAATTCTCACTAATTTCCCCTAAGTGCTAAGGTATTTGCTAAATTAGAGGGGCTTAGGGCATTTCTCTGACTTCTGGAGGGACCGGACCCTCGACCCAATAATTTATAAGGCCTAAGTACTTAAAACCATTCATAAATCATTAAAATTACAATATTTCTCATAAAAACCCTTTTTCACTTTAAGCCTAAGTTTAAATTCTCATAAAAACCCTTTTTCACTTTAAGCCTAAGTTTAAATACACACATTAAATGTTTTTATACTTAGCGCTTTTTTCATTCAGTTGATCATATTAAATTTTAACTTATATTTTATAAATTCCTTATAAAGTTTACCCCCTCCCATATTATTGTAACTATATAAAACCCCGAATTTCTATATATCCCGCCCCTTGGTTAATTATAACCATAATACATCCTTAAAATGGGATTAATTAGTTATTCAGTAACTAATTAACAACCCCAACCAGCCTCTACATTAAAAGGGATTAATTAACCCTCATGGTTAATTAATAACCTCCCCGACCTATCCCGTTGCTCCTGATATGATTAAATTAATCCTTAATTATATCGGGCCCGCCTCCATTATAACCTCGTCACTTCATATCCCCTGATAGCCATCTGATCAGGGCCTCAAGATCTGACAGCCATCATGCATATTGCGTGACCCTTTGTGACTGCGCATTAGCGCGTGATCACAAAGCGGTTTCATAAACAGTACCCTGCTATGCGTCAACCGATCTATGGAATCGCTAGCCCAACGCTTAAAACCACCCTTCCCCATAAGCAGTGTGATATAAAACCGCTTACCGCCCTCCCACAAATGACAAAACATCATGTCGTTTGCCACTGACATCACCCACCTAAATCCAAAAATCTGCAAATCTTTGACTTTGATAATAAAACAAAAACAAAATCATTTTCACTGTTTTATTCAGTAAACCTGTGTGCCCATGCAAACAAACGTCGAGGTCAAATAGTTCGTGCTTTTAGTCGCCAACATGCTCCAAACCTTGCAGCCGATGCTGAATAGAACCCTCCAGTCGCACCCAATACCTGCATTTCATTGCTCATCCCCCAAAGAAAGCTATTTATCGAATTCCCGACAAAAACCTTGCAAATACTTGTTTTCCACTATAAATTGGTGAAAAGGCCCAAATTCATTATAATTCAGTTATTATTTTTGTCATTTAAGTCCCCTATAGCCTCTGTGTGTCCCATTTCACAAAGAAAACCACATTTTCCTTCTGAATCCACAAGAACCAAAAATGGAAACCCCGGTGGCTTTGAATGTTGCACCCATTAATGCCCCTCATCGAGATTTAGACTATCTGCCTTTGGCAGATAGGGACTTCCAAATAAAAGACCTAACCACTGATAAAAATCACCTCAAAGTCTTTTTCCAAAGTAATGATGACTACTTGAATGGCTTTGATGTCCTAGGACTGTGGGAATCCAATCTTCCCATATACTTTCTCCCCTCAGTCCATGTTTTCCTTGATATAATTCATTAATGCCATGCCAATTATGACCCTAACTGTAAAGCAGTTATGTCTCCTAGCCAAACAGTCCTCTTCCCAATAACTGCCGAATCAATTAATGAAATGTTATAATTTCACCCCAGTCAAGCTCTCACTCCCATTTCCATTGGAGATTTACTTGAGAAATCAACTAAATTATCCCAATCCAAACTTAATCACCTTTGTCAAACTTTCATACTATAGAAACATCAGCCTAAGGGCCCACCTCCTTATATGCAAACTTTCTTCACAGATATGGGAAGACTCATAGTTGATATGATATCTTTAGTTATGGGATTCAACACTAGTGAGTATGTTGATGAGTTAACCCTAGTGTTGTTGTCAATCTTTACTCCTGGACAACCCCCTGCTGTCAAGTATGACTATGCCTCCTTTATTGCTGATAAAATTCATGACCAGTTCATGAGACTGGAGAATGAAAGGGTTTTCAAATATACCACCTTCATATATCATCTCATGCTTTATTATCAGTCAGATAATTTCCCATTCCCTATCATGAAACTTGATACCAAGGGCAATCCAAGGTCTATTATCTTTTGGACTTCCATCTTCCATGAATCCTTTGATTCCCCTTACTCATATAATGAGTTCATTGATCAGTTTGTTCATCCAACAACAACCTTATTGACAGGGATTTCCCCTCCCAAGATCAGTGGTGACATTAAGAGGATCCTTCAGCTCTCCAAGCAGTACAGAGTGGGTGATAGGTATTTATACCAGAATTATACTGAAATCGGATGTATGGGTGTGAACTTTCCCCTTTCAAGTTACCAAAATATGTTCCAATGAGACTGTTTGCATTGGAATACTATAGGCAGATGATAAACTCAGATTTGGTCCATTTTACTAAAGCCAAAAAGAAAGCACAACTCAGGATCAAACATCAATTAGGCCCTTTCATCTGCAACACTAGAGAAGCAGGGAAAGAAGCAGAGAGAATTCTAGAAGATTATCTTAAATTACACAAAAGTTTTGGTTGGGTTCCATATGACCCTCATAGCTTTATCTGTGATAGAAGAATGAAGAATAGGCTGTCACCATATTTGCACCACAGAATCCCAGAGATTGAACAATTTTCCAACATGGATGAATGGAGGGAAGGGACCTTAGTAGAAACTGATAGTGAGCAGGTCAACATAGAAAATGTAATGAAAGATCTTGAAAATACTCTTGACATAGATTATTTTGGACAGGTACATTTTGATACTTCTCAGAAGTAAGCATCAGGGATAAGTGCCTCAACAGCTAGGACCTGTGAAAGGCACTCACAGCAGACCAATACACCACTTATAGGGACCTCCAAAGGTAAAGAAACAAAAACAAGCACTCAGGCTACAGAACAATCAATAATGTCTAAACAGCCTGAAACTTCTAAGGAGCAGACCCAAACACACACTCTTTCAACTCAAGTCAATGTGGGAGAACCCCCAATCTTGCAGACTCCTCTGAATGAGGAAAAAAACAAAAAGAGAGACAGGGAAGTAGCTACCCTTGGACCCTCAGAATAGCCTGGTGCTAAAAGGCATAGGCTAAATCCTCTTTCAGAAGAGGAATGTTTTGAAGAGACTACTGATAGTCAAAGAAAATAAGGTGTAGATAGTCATCTAACTTTCCCAGTAGGTGGGAAACCTTCTAGCTCACAGAGGCAAGAGCTAGAGAGACAACAAAGTGCCGAAGGATCATCTTTTAGGCCCCCAGGAAAGGACAATCTAGATATCAAAAAGAAGTTTAAAGAAATAAAAGCAAGGAATGAGCCATTGAGGATCCAGGTCTACAATCAGTATTTGAAAATGGCTCCCACTAATCAAAATAGATTGATGTCAGCCTATGACATCAAAGAAGGTAAAATGATAATGAGTTTTTTCAAACCTAAAGTGCAACAACCTCAATCAGCTGCAGATTACCTCAAAACCAATTTTGAGGTCATGGTAAAGGACATTCATCCCTTGGACCAGATTGAGTTACACAAATAGAGAGGTGAGATGGTTTATTCTACATTGACTAGTAAAGCCATGACGACCCAACGACTAGAAAATTTCTTGAATAATACAACTGCCCAATTACAGCTGGAGAAAGCCTCCTCACATGGTACAGACAAAGGAATAAAATCTTTAGAAGAATTGATCATTGGATTTGGTCATGATCCAAAAGATGTGAAGGCTTCAGAATCCTTAATTAAAAAGAAAGATGAAGGCATAGCTGCCTTGAGAAAGCAGCTAAAGTTGCCTCCTTCAAGGCATCCACAAACTGCTAAGGTCATACAATAAAGGTCTGAAGAAGGACTTATGGACTTAGTCCTCGAGCTTAATGAAGAACTGAAGGAGACTGAACAAGAACTAGAAAAATCATTGAAGGAAAAGTAGGGAGAGTCGACCTCTCAGCCTCCCAATGTGATACCAGTGGTTTCCACTGCAGTCCCTTCAACCCTTCGAACAACTTTGGCACCAAATGTTCCAGTTGTCACAATAGAAGCAATAGCAGGAACATGACAAGTAGGGATTTCAGGTCTAAGCACAAAAGAATTGATAAAGTCAATGGAGGAGTTGAAGCTCCAAGTTTCAGAGTTACAAAAGGTAAAAGAACAATTTGTTACCTTAGAACAAAAATATGATCTTTCAAAGATAAATTTTGCAGAAAAGGTGAGGGAGAACAAAGGGTTAGAACAAAAGGTGAAATCATTAGAAAAAGACCTCACATTTGATAAACCCTTAGCAGATATTAGGAAGATTCTTTGGACCAACATCACTCAGTCAATAAATGATGTTTGGCCATCCATACAAATAATTTTTGAGCAGATTGATTTGGTAAAGCTAGCTCTTGAAGAAGTCCAGAGAACTAAGGAAGAATTAGGAAGGATGCCTGAGGAAGCTACCAGACTAATCAATTTTTTGAATACCAAGAATAAGTACCAGCTCGAAGAACTGGGCATTGGAGACAGAATAGGGACTATTCTGGAAATCAAGAAGGTTTTAACTAAAAGGTCTTTAATGCAGAATTTGGAAAGGAGATGCCTAAACATGCAAGAGGAAATTGATGATTTTATGCAGAAATTTGGCATATTGCAGAGTAAAGGACTTCCCAGTCCTTTAGTTATCAATGACAAATTGATGACACAGATAGACTATGTTGACAAGTTGGCTAAATATGCAAACAACCAGGCCAGCTCATCAGGTAGTGCAGTTGCACCAAAGGCATTACCTACAGGCAGAGTTCTTTTTGACAATTTAAGGAACCTATTCTATGTGGAGCATGAAATAAAACATTTGTTCCAAGTTCAGCCTAATTTTTTCAAATACATCAAGGCTGATGAGATCCTTAGAAAACTTCAAAGAACTAGAATACCACAAGAAAAATGGTGGACAGATATGACAGAAATTTTGTGATTTACCCTTGGTAAAAAGGTAAATTTCCATTTTTTACCATAGTCAATGATGGTAAAAAAAGGTAAATAAGGATCAAACAGGTTAAAGAGTATCAGTAAGAAGATGAAAAGTAGAGCAGCCAACACAGAATTACAAAGAAGACAGCAAGATGCCCAAGCATAGGGCCTGCCTCCAGCACATTCACAAGAATAGGGACAGCAAGCCATCAGTTTGCCTCTATCTTCTATCTACGAGACCATCTGTCTCTATTTTCATGTAACATATAGTTAGTCATCCTAGAATATATCTCACTTTGTTATGAGATATTTTTATTGTAAGTTTTTGTATAAATACTCCCTCATTCGGAGTATTGAGGGTGGATTCTGAGACATTGTTGTAAAGCTGATTTCTTTGGAATAAAGTGTTGTTGAACAAATATTGCATGGCTGGCTGGATGAAGAATTAATATAAAGGACTTTTCATAGGATTCATGTGTCAAGCACCGAACAAATAAGTATTTTATATCTCATGTGTTATTGTTTTCTTGTTTATTATATCAATTGTGTTTCATATCTGAATATTAAAATGAAAAAGAATAATTCAGAAAGTGCTTAAGTGTAATCTGTCTTCAATTGTTTTTATTCTAAATGTTTCCTTCTAAACTATCATAGGTAATGAATTCTTAATTGCTCCCGCTTCTTAGTTTATCATTCGATCATTTAGTAAAAAATTCTTAATTGTTTTTATTGATGATCATCCAAGTTCCATCCTCTTAAAACATGTTGAAGGATTCTTAATTTCCCTTCATCCCTTTTAAGTCCATTCCATCTTTTCAAGTCTCTATTTACTCCCTCTTTAGCTATCTTGCCCTGTGAAGCCATCCTTTGTTGAAAAACCAAATCTAGTTGAGCCATCTTCTTTTGACTCCATTAGCCCAATGGCCTAAAATATTCAGTCCTACCCCTCTGCTATTGAATTTCACCACCAAACACCATCAAAACCCCCAAGCTTTCATAACTAGCCTAATATCTTCTAAAACAAAGCTAAATCCTAAAGAGAGAGCCCTCTCTAGATATAGATTGGCTAAATTATGTACCTAAAAGTTGGTTTGTGGTTACCTCAGACCCCTTTCCCTCTTCTTACAACTTTTGGAAAAATCTGAGTGATAACATAGTGGCGACTCCACTAGGGAATGAAAAGTTTGTTTGTTTGCGATTATTGTTTGCTTTATAAACTGTAGACGGAGCCTAAAGTTAGCCAGGTAGCCTTTGAACTGCTCTTGCTCTGCAAGTGCATATTAGATGAATGTTGCTTCAGTCAATCTCCAGTTTAGTTTATGAACTAAACATCTGGTTTCCAAACATTCGACCAGTTCCTCATGTCAAATAAATCTTTAAGAAAGTTTAAATCCCATATCTAAAGCCTCTTAAAGAAAACCATAGAAGTTGTTTGTTAATACCAATTAAGAAAAACCAAAAACACAACCTAAAAACCTAGCTTCAGAAAGGAATCGTTACACTAGAGCTAATCCTGATCCCAACCCACCCCAAGTGTTTGAAAATCCTAATCCGATCCCCAGAATTCTTAGGAGACAGGAAAGTCAAGAAAGTTCTGCTAATTCTAGGCCCACCTACAGATCAACATCCTATCCTGTTAGGTGGATTTATCTTGAAGATGAACCCTTTGATAAACATTTTGAAACCTCTCTGTTTAGGACATCTTCTGACTTTGAATTAATTGACCTAATCCTAGACCCATTGTTCATTGAAGAATTACAGCTTGAAGTTATCAATTCATCAATTGATAGACATTTGCAGAACTCAATACAATTTGATCTTACCTCTGAAGGAACACCCAATCTCTCTGTAATCACTACTGCCTCTGTAAGTTCATCACCATGTTCTCATACATCTCAAGCTCAAACCACCCCTTCTACCCCTCCATCTACCACTCAGACACTTATTGTTCTCCCAACCCTAGCGGTTGTTTCATCACTACCTGCTGCAATGGCAAACAGATACACTCCCTTGGTATTACCAGCCAATTTAGGTGCCATGCCCCAAGACTACCAAAGTAAAATCACTCCATTTGATGGTAGTGGTACCTACACAGCCCAACAACATACCAAAAGGATGACTGATTACTTTGAAATATATGAAATAGATGCTGATGATGTACGAATGAGAATATTTGTTCAGAGTCTAACTGGGGAAGTTAGAACCTGGTTTAGAGCCCTAGCTGCAAATAGTATAGACAGCCTAGAAACTCTCTATAGACAATTCTTAAACAGATGGGAGAAAAAGAAAGATCCTCTTCAAATCTTATCAGAGTATGAAAACCTAAAGAGAGGAACACAAGAAACTGTGCAGGATTACTGCACTAGGTTCAACAATGTCTATAATGCCATTCCTCAAAACCTCAGACCTTCTCCTGATTTAGCTTTAAGAAAATTCCCTAATGGATTTGATTTTGACATGGCCTACCAGCTTAGAGAAAGAGATCCTCGCACCTTGTAAGATATGCAAAGCATAGCTGTCAGTGTTGAAGCCAACCTGATATCTAAAAGAGCCAAGGTTAGAAGTGAAAGGAGAATACCACTGAAAGAAGAGTCCTCATCCTTTGAATAGAAATTAGATGCTATAATTAAAGGGATGGATAGGCTAGGGGATAGGGTAGAAAAAATTGAAAGGAAAGCCCCTTGGGATGGTCAGCCAACCAATACTAGGAGAAATCCCAATTTTAGAAAAAATTAAAATCAGAACACTGGGAAGACTGGTCTAGACCAAAACATTAGGCCCCCATTCCAGGAAAATTATGCTGAAGCCTCAAACTCTGATGAACCAGTAGAAGACACTCAAATAAATTTAATGGGACTCAATAATGAACAACAAGTTTTCTTGACCCAGGAGGATCAAGAGGCTCATATTCTCAAACAATTTCAAACTCAATCAAGTGAATCATTTGACTTCAGGGAGGGATATGACATAACCATCTATGAAGTGCATAAGCAATATAACCTGAGGAGTAGAAGAATTGATGTTCCTGAAGCTGTTGGGTCCCTATAATACTAGTGATTACCCCATTACTATTGTAGTTACATCCCTTATTAATATTTTTGTGCCTCTATTATCCCCATATTGTTATTACTGTGCCCCATAGAATCCCTCTATTGTTATTTTTGTGGCTTTATATTATTATTGTTAGGTCGGCTGGGTTATATTGTGACTCCTCAGACTCCTATATATAGAAAAGAGGTTTTGTCATTTGAATCATCCAAGAATTGTTCATTTATGTAATGTAAAGGAGGTTGCCCCCTCGAAGAGCCTGAATTCTAAGGCGTTGATCTATCTTTTCTATCTTTTCTTGAGCTGGTTTCATAACATTTGGTATCAGAGCTTTGGATTCTAGGGTTTCGCTAAAGGTCATAAGTGTGCTGAGAAGAAATTATTCTACATAGATTGCGAAGAGGAAGAAGAAAAGGAGCAAGAAAGGTCAGAAGAAGAGGATATACTCCAGGAACAAAGCCTAGATAAAGAAGAAATGAATCCGACCATATCTTGTAATGCATTGGCGGGAATTACCACTCCTCAAACCATCAAGATAGAAGGACAAATCAAGAAGAAAAAGGTAATAGTGTTGATTGATTCAGGAAGTACCCACAATTTTATTCATTGTAAGGTAGCAAAAGAACTGAATTGCTTCTTATATCCAGCACCAGAGTGTCAAGTGATGGTTGCAAATGGAGGAACAATAAATTGCTCTAGAAAGTGCCATAATATCAAGCTATCGATGGGAGAATATGTATTGACTAGCCCAATGCTTTCGATTCCAATGGGAGGTGCTGATGTTGTACTAGGAGTCCAATGGCTACAATCCTTGGGTACAATAGCTTTTAATTTTCAAGAACTTTTCATGAAATTTTCTGTGGAAGGAAAGGAAGTTGAATTAAGGGGTATTGCAGGGAAACTGGGAAAGATAATCAGCTCTAACGGTATGACAAAGCTTCTAAAAAAGGAACAAAGGGGTGTAATTTCACAATTATGTTCGTTAGATGTTTCCACATTGCAATCATCTATTTCTCTAGATCTCCAAAAAGTCTTGGACAATCACTCCAAGGTATTTGAGACTCCCAAATGTCTCCCACCTATTCGTGATCATGATCATGCTATTCATCTGATTCCAGGAAGTGTTCCTCCAAACATCAGGCCGTACAGATATCCCTATGCCCAAAAGAGTGAAATTGAACATATGGTGGCAGAAATGCTAGAGACTGGTATAATTCAACTGAGTCAAAGTTCTTTCTCTGCTCCAGTAGTATTAGTGCACAAGAAGGATGGATCATGGCACATGTGTCCAGATTATAGGGAGCTCAACAAGCTCACTATTAAAGATAAGTTTCCCATTCCCGTCATTGATGAATTACTGGATGAATTGCATGGATCAATTTACTTCACCAAGTTGGATCTTCATTCGGATATCATCAAATCAGAATGAAGACTGAAGACATTCCAAAAAAAGTATTTAGAACTCATGAGGGTCATTATGAATTTTTGGTCATGCCTTTTGGCCTTACCAATGCACCTTCAACATTTCAAGGTTTGATGAATTCCATTTTCAAACCATTCCTTAGAAAATTTGTGTTAGTATTTTTTGATGATATACTAATCTACAGCAAGTCTTGGAAGGATCATGTTGAACATGTTGACAGGGTGTTATAACTATTGGAGGAGAAACAATTATATGCAAAAAGATCCAAATGTTTCTTTGGAGTACAAGAGGTGGAATATCTGGGTCATATTGTATCTCATGAAGGAGTTAAGGTAGACCCTAGCAAAATTAAAGCCATTAAGGAATGGAAAATCCCCACATCCATAAAGCACATGCGAGGATTTCTCGAGTTGACAAGGTATTATCGCAAGTTTGTTAAGAATTATGGGAGAATAGTAGCACCTCTAACAACAATATTGAAGAAAGATGCATTTTCATGGACTCCAGAAGCAACAAAGGCCTTCGAACATCTTAAAGAGGCAATGTGTCAAGCACTGGTCTTAGCTACACCGGACTTCACAAAAACCTTTATTGTGGAATGTGATGCTTCAGGAAATGGAATTGGTGCTGTTTTAATGCAAGTTGAAAGACCCATTGCTTTTGAAAGTCGTCCAATCAAGGGAAAGTTTTTACACAAAGCTATTTATGAGAAGGAAATGTTGGCAATACTCCATGCACTTAAGAAATGACGACCCTACCTAATGGGAAGACACTTCAAGGTAAAAACGGATCATGATAGCCTTAAATACTTTTTAGAACAAAGATTATCCTCTGAAGAGAAACAAAAGTGGGTCACAAAGATGTTGGGTTATGACTTTCAAATCATCTACAAAAAAGGGAAGCAAAATGTGGTGGCAGATGCACTCTCAAGAAAGGATGAGGATGTGGAAGCATTGTTGTGCACCATTTCTATTATCCAATCAGATTGGATAAACGAAGCAAGGGAGGAATGGAAGAATGATGAAGAAGTGTGGGCACTTATTCGAAAGTTACAACAAGATTCCAATACATCTGATACATTTAGCTGGCAAAATTATTCTTTATGGTACAAAGATCGCTTATACCTCTATAAGAATTCCCAACTAAAACAAAATATTCTTATGGAATTGCACACTTCTCCCTTAGGAGGGCACTCAGGATTTTTAAAAACTTACCACAAGGTTAAGAAGGAATTTTTTTGGGATGGCCTTAAATCGGATATTCAAAAATTTGTGGCGGAATGTTTGGTTTGCCAACAAAATAAAGTTGAAACAATTAAGACACCAGGTCTATTACAACCTTTATCCATTCCAAGCCAACGTTGGGAGGAGGTTTCAATGGATTTTATCACAGGTTTACCCAAGTCTGAGGGAAAGAGTGTCATCATGGTGGTAGTTGACATACTTACCAAGTATGCACACTTTTGTGCATTATCACATCCATTTAAAGCCGGTACAGTTTCTACTGCATTTATGGAAACAATTCAAAAGCTACATGGAAACCCAAAGATTATTGTAAGTGACAGAGATCCCATTTTCACTGGAAATTTTTGGACAGAATTATTTTCTTGTCTTGGTACTCAGTTAGCTCATAGCTCATCTTATCATCCTCAATCTGATGGGAAAACTGAGATAGTAAACAAATGTTTGGAAAGATATATTCGTTGCTTTGTATCTGATAAACAGACACAATGGGTCAAATGGTTGCCTCTGGCTGAATGGTGGTATAACACTTCCTTCCATACAGCAACAAAAATGACCCCATTTATGGCACTTTATGGATATCAGCCACCATCCATCACATCATATTTAAGAGAAAATTCTAAGGTTCAAGCAGTGGAACATCACATCGAACATCAACAAGTAGTCCTCCAACTCTTAAAGGATAACCTCGTGTTGGCACATAATAGAATGAAACAACAGGCAGATCAACATTGCAGCGAAAGAAGTTTTGATGTAGGTGATTGGGTATTCCTACGGCTACAACCATATAAGCAAATGTCACTCAAGCAAGATAAGAAGGACAATAAATTATCACCAAAGTATTATGGTCCGTACAAGGTGTTGCAAAATATTGGTACTATGGCATACAAATTGGAGCTTCCTGCAGCTTCTCGATTGCACCCAGTTTTCCATGTTTCATGTTTAAAGAAGCTTATAGGTGACAAGCTCCCAGTTCAAACAATATTGCCAGAACTTGACGAGGAAGGAAAAATTATATTGGAACCGGAAGCAGTCACAGAAACAAGAACTTGACAGCTACAAAATCAATCAATTTCAGAGTATCTTATCAAGTGGAAGAACTTATCCGCTGAAGATTCCACATGGGAGGATGAGAATTTTATACAGAAGCATCCAGAACCACTCAAGCGTTGAGGACAACACTTTTTTGAAGGAGAGGGGCATGTTGGGTCCCTATAATACTAGTGATTACCCCATTACTATTGTAGTTGCATCCCTTATTAATATTGTTGTGCCCCCTATTATCCCCATATTGTTTTTACTGTGCCCCATAGAATCCATATATTGTTATTTTTGTGGCTTTATATTATTATTGTTAAGTTGGTTGGGTTATATTGTGACTCCTTAGACTCCTATATATAGAAAGGAGGTTTTGTCATTGGAATCATCCAAGAATTGTTCATTTATGTAATGTAAAGGAGGTTGCCCCCTCAAAGAGGTTGAATTCTAAGGCGTTGATCTATCTTTTCTATCTTTTCTTGAGCTGGTTTCATAACAGAAGCCAACAAACAGAAAGCTATAAAACAACCCATCAAAGGTAAGACAATCACTACACCTATACATATTCTTTCTAGATCAGACCCTAATCCTTCTAATCCAATAATTGAAGATGTCTCCGACAATCAACCTAAAAACAGACAACCCTCCACTCCTCCTCCTCCCAAAGGAAATGTGGAAGAACCTCTAGAAGTTGATTTAGGAGAGACTTCAACTCATAACCCCACTCCTGAGAAGGAGAAAAATACAGAAAATACAGAAAACAAAGAGAATCCCACTGTTCGAAACACAAAAGCTCAGATAGAAAAACCTTTCAATCTAGAGACTGAAGTAGGCAAGCTAAAGATTGTTGTTCCATTATCCGAATTAGCTAAACATGATGTCTACCGAAGTCAAATCAACAGATCACTTAAAATCACTGGAAATGAAGACTCAGTTAATGTTTTTGATGACCAACCAGAATTGATCTTTGGCCCTGAAGTAAATGGAAAACCCTTAGAAGGAGGAATTCCTCCTTTCTATGTAAGCTTAAATATACATGACAAAATTCTTCACAATGCCATGTTTGATTCTAGGGCATCTCACAACCTAATGCCCAAGTCTGTAATGGAAAAACTAGACCTAGATATCACCAGGCCATACAAAGACCTCTTTTCTTTTGATTCTAGTCAGGTGAGATGTTTAGGATTGATAAAAGACTTGTGTGTTTCATTGGTTCAGTACCCTGCAAAAACAATTTTAATGGATATAGTGGTAGCAGATATTCCACCAAAATATGGCATGTTATTGTCCAGATCTTGGGGTGCAAAGCTTCAGGGATCTCTTCAATTGGACATGTCCTATGCTACTATCTCAGTTTTCAGCCAACCTAAGAAGCTATACAAAGAAACTTTGATGAAATATGTAGTAAGTAGTCAGGAAAAACCACAAAATTTCCCCATCTACTCAATACACTCTGATATGGACTCATTTATTCTTTATAATGCTAAAACCAATCCTTCCAATGACTTAGAAGTTTTAGCAGCAAAACCAAAAGAAATTAAAAAATGAAAATCTAGTGTTCAGATTCAGGAATTATCCGAAAACAATGAAATATCAAATACCCAAGGAAAACCAAATGAAAATGAAAAACCAGATCTCACAGTTAAACAAATTCCCGTCACTCCTGATACCAACTATGAGCATGAAATTCTTTGGCATTTAGAATTTGATGGCTCAGTCAATAAATTAGGAGCAGGAGCTGGAGTTTGGGTGTACAATCTAGAAAATGACCATGCTTAAGGCCATGCCTACAGGTTAAATTTTAAGTGCACCAATAATATGGCAGAGTATGAAGCTCTCTTGCTGGGTCTCAAACTTGTTAAAAGATTAGGAGCAATTAGAGTATCTGTCATAGGAGATTCTGAATTAATCATTCAACAGATCAAAGGGAAATATTTAACTAAGGATCCTAGATTAGGATACTACAAAGGAACAGTTATAGAGATTCTTAATACTTTTCTAGAAACTTAGCTTGCTAAAATCCCTAGAAAACACAACTTGCAAGCCCACAGCCTGGCAATGTTTGCCAGCACCTGCAAATTACCTTTCGAACCTAATCATCAGTTTACAGCTGAGATTAGACACAAACCAGCCATACCTGATAATCTAAAGAACTGGCAGGTGTTTGATAGTGATGAGCAGATAAATAACTTTTTAACTTTAGATCAAGAGTTTACTAACAGTCACATAGATATAGATACAGTTCTTGAATTTAATCAAATAGATGAGGTAGAAACAAGCATTTCAGAAGAAAGTTCAATTCAAATGCTTCATCCCACAAAGTTCACTAAAAAAGAAGTGCAAGACCTTAAACAAATGGATCTTGATGAGATATTTGAAGGAGAATCAGAAGTCATTGATTTGAAAGACAATCATCTACCTAAAGGATTAACTCCTCTAGAAGAACTCTTTGATTCCAATGACATTCCAAAGAAACCAAAGATGGAACCACTAAAAGTAAACATTGAAGAATATAACTTAGGGACAGAAGAAAATCCAAAAATGATAAAACTATCAAAGTCTTTACCTCCTGACCAGAAGTTAAAATATGTTGAACTCATGAGAGAATTCCAGGATGTCTTTGCCTGGAGTTATGAGGATTTGAAATCATATGATACCTCCATAATTCAACATACAATACCTTTGAAAGAAAACCAGAAGCCATTTAAACAAAAACTCAGAAGAATCAACCCTGTATTATTACCATTGATTGAAAAAGAAATTAAACGTATGTATGAAGCAGGGATAATTGCCCCTATTAGATTTTCAGAGTGGGTATCCAATTTAGTGCCTACTAGGAAGAAAACTGGGGAAATTAGATTATGTGTTGATTTAAGAAATGTCAATAAGGTTTCCCTAAAAGATAATTACCCTTTACCTAAGACGGATCATATTTTGCAAAGGGTAGTAGGTTCTTCTAGAATTTCACTTTTGGATGGGTTCTCAGGGTATAACCAAATTCTGGTTCATCCTGATGACCAAGAGAAAACTGCTTTTACCACACCATGGGGCACTTTTATGTACATCAAAATGCCATTTGGACTCAAGAATGCTGGAGCAACTTTCCAAAGGGCAATGGACATTGCATTTGCTAAAGAGATTCATGATTTTCTTGTTATATATCTGGATGACTTAACTGTTTTTTCTAAATCAGATCAACAACATTTGGACCATCTCAGACAAGTATTTCTAAAATGCAGAAAATATGGTATCTCTTTAAACCCAAAGAAGTCCTTGTTTGGCCTGGAGGAAGGTAAACTCTTGGGTCACATCATTTCAAAAGATGGTATTCGAATTGATCCTACCAGAATAGAAGCTATTTTACAGATACCTCATCGAAGAAATATTAAAGAACTTCAAGCTTTCTTAGGAAAGATAAATTTTTTGAGAAGATTCATATCTAACTTAGCTGAACTCATTAGATTACTTAATAATATGTTAAAGAAGGATCCAAGTATCAAATGGACAGTAGAAGCCAAACAAGCATTTGAAGAAATCAAAATGGCTTTAACTAGAACACCAGTCCTAACCAGTCCTCAATTTGATAGAGACTTCATAATCTTTTCATTTGCATCAGAACACACTATAGCAGCTGTTTTATTACAAAAAGATGATCAAGGATGTGAGAAACCCATAGCCTTTTTTAGTAGAGCACTCAGAGATGCATCATTAAAATACAAAATCATGGAGAAACAAGCTTTTTCACTGGTAAAAGCCATTAAGGACTTTATAGTCTACATATTATACTCTCATGTGATAGCCTATGTACCTAATGCTATTGTCAAAGACATCCTGACTCAAGATGGAATTGAGGGAAAAAGTGGCAAATCGATTGCTACCATCTTAGAATATGATATTGAAATAAAACCTACAAAATTGATAAAAGGACAGGGATTGGCCAAACTCATGGCAAAAACCAATTGTCAAGCCCTGGACATAAATGAACTGGATGATGAATAGGAGATGACAACTCCACAAATCAGCCAAGCCTTTTTAGACTCACCTTGGTATGCTGATGTAATTTATGTGTTACTAAACCTGTAGGCTCCTCTAGGGTTATCCAGAATAAACAAAAGGTTTTTAAAAATGAAAGCTTCAAGGTTTTGTATTTTAGATAATGCTCTCTTTTGGAAAAATCATGAAAGAATTTTATTGAATTGTTTGCTAAAAGATGAAGCTGACAAGACTCTCCAAGAATTTCATGTAGGAGACTGTGGTGGACACCTTTAATGGAAATCAACTGCAAACAAAATCCTAAGGGCTGGATTCTATTGGCCAACCTTGTTCCCTGATGTGAAGAAATTTGTCACTTCTTGCCATAAATGTCAAATTTTTGAAGGCAAGAGAAAGTTGTTACCTTTACCCCTTAAACCAATTTCCACTGAGAAACCCTTCCAACAATGGGGCCTTGACTTCATTGGAGAAATCCATCCACCCTCTTTAGGCCAACACAAATGGATTCTCACTACCACTGACTATTTTACCAAATGGATAGAGGCTATTCCCTCTAGACAGGCCAATGACACAGTGATCATAGGATTTCTAGAGACCAATATATTGTCCAGGTTAGGCTGCCCTGATAAAATCATAACTGATAATGCTGCAACTTTTAAATCAAAGAAGATGATCAGTTTCTGTAACAAGTACCACATTACCTTAGGCCATTCCATAGCCTATTACCCTCAAGGGAATGGACTGGCTGAATCTTCCAACAAGAGCCTCATTAATATCATTAAAAAACTGTTGGAGGAGAACAAGAAAACTTGGCACAAGAAACTGATAAATGCACTATGGGCAGACAGGCTTACAACCAAAAAATCCATTGGCACCAGTCCTTATGAGTTAGTTTATGGCATGGAGGCTATATTTCCTTCATCATTAGGAGTTATTGTTATGAAACTACTCCAAGAAGCTCAGCTGGAACCTAATGATATTCAAAGAAGGATAAACCAGGCCATCAATTTGCAACAGTCCAGAGAGGAGGTGTACCAAAGATCCCAAGTGTTGCAGGAGAAGCTCAAGAAGATATTTGACAAAAGGACCAAGGCAGATGATTTCCACCTTGGAGATAAAGTGCTAAGATGGGATTCCAGAAGAGAGGATAAGGGGAAACATGGGAAGTTTGACTTCCTATGGAAGGGACCTTATATTATCTATGCCCTACAAGGAAACAATACATATTATCTGAAAAACTTGGATGGCACAGGAGCAGAAGAAGGACCAGACAATGGTCAGATGTTGAAACATTACTTTGATCCTACTTATTAATGTTATCCTGATTTTTAACATGTACATACTATATCCTTTGTACTGTCACAGTTTTTATTGGACAGTAACTTGTTGGCGTTGAAGCCCGAAGAGAAGGCCCTAAGCTTCAGGAGTATCACTGTCATACCTACGATAAAGCAACAAGCAGAAGAAGATTTCATAGTACAATCAAAATCATTCAGAGGTCATCTGATCTATTGTTCTTGACTTTCCACCAGGAAAAGCCATCCCCAAGTGGAGCCAGTGTTACACCCCTATACCAATAGGTGTCATATCTCATGATTGACTTGATGAGCTTTGTAATATGTTCATAACTTTACTTGTTGCAAAGGTTTTCCATATTTGTAAAAAATCAAAAAATTTAAAAATTGTAAAGAGGGTATACCCTAAAAGAAAAATCAAAGGGTGAAAAGAATAAAAGATGGTCAAAAAATCAAAGAAAATGAACCCCAACAAAAAAAAAGACCAAGGAAAGTGTGCAAGCCTAAATGCCACTACTATTTACTTTATGTATAATAAACAATTGTGTGCAGATTGTCAACTTATGCCACAATTTATGAATATTCAAATAGTTTAAGCTTGGCTAGTTCATATTTCAATTTCATGTTGTAGAAATAGAGAATAAAGATCTAACCAAACAGTGTAATCTTGGCAGATAAGTAGATAGGTGGAGTGAAAAAAGGAGCTCAACAGTTTAATCTAAGCCCTTGGATGTAATAAGTGTAGAATTAGATAGGCATTGCCATGTAAAAGAAAAAAAAAAATTGATAAGGGTTTGCCAGTCTAAGTGCACCCAAATAAAGAAGTGAAAATGCTAGGTTAAAGTAGGTAGGGTAGGTAGATGATGGTTGCAGAATTATATGTGATGAATGATGCCTCTAAATGTGTTAATATTTTACTTTTTTTTTTTTTTTGTGTAAGTCAGAAGTTTATATTATAAAACAGAGTATAGTACAAAAAATCTGCAGAAGCAGATCGAAAGCAGGGATGTACAAAAATCCAAAGCTAATCACCTGCTCAAGAGTTCAGACAAAAGAAACTTCAAAAGCACACCGCGCAGGGTGGCCCGAGCTGAGCAAAATCCTTAAAACCGTTACTACCGACACATTACAGTATAAGACAGCAACACAGAAAGACTAAAGCCGAAACAGAGAGAAAGCCGAAGAGAGCAACAAAGGTACTGCCCTAGATATATTTGCCCATTTGGCTGATGGTGTCCAGCCCTATCTCCCGAACATGACGGTCCACCTTCGCTTGCATGGCTGCAAGGGACTCGGGCTCCTGCGCCTCAGTGGTGGCCGGCTGTGGGTTCAGGGGAGCTGAGTTGACAGTGTCTCTCAGAATCCTAATGAGCAGAGTCAGCTTCCTATTGAGTGTCTGAACCGCCTCATGCACAGTGGAGATACGGCCATCCAGCGAGCTGTTGTAGTCAATAATTTTAGCCATTTGAGCCTCCGTGAGGTTCACCTCAGTCACAATATGCTGCTTCTCCTTTTCAATCGACTCCAGAGCCTTGGCGATGAGAGTCTTGGTACGCCAGCTCTCCGCCTTTGTTCTGACAAACTGAGTTGCCCTTTTCGAGGGGGTTCCCGGGTCCTTCAGCCAATCCACCTCCTCTGCAATTTCCTCCTCCGTTCGCCCTTCCTCCTCCTGCTTGGCTTTTGCTTCCAGTTCAGCGATTTTCCGTTTGATCTTGGCTGCTGTCCGGGTTTCATAACCTCCCTTCGCCTCCTGAAGGTCCCGATTTGCAGCAGCACAACGGCTTCCTTCCGCATCCATAACTAACGCTTCGTGCTCCTCCCAGCTTAAGCAATTCCCGTTCACGGTCTCGTGCTCGACACTAACATAAAAGACTGTGGGGAAGACAGGGCGACTGCCCGCTGCTTTATAGCGATTTCTCTTGTGAATCCTCATGAGGATGGTATTAATTTCGTTGGAGGTGGGAGTACTATGACCATAAGTATGATTGAAGATCGCACAAACGGAGCCGAGGCAGGTCGAATTGGAATGAAAGTGGCTGCATCCAATCCGACTGACATTGTGCCATGTGTTTTGTACGTTCCAACGGTAGCGATGGTGGATAGTTGTGTTTGAATTGCCCCGTATGCCTGCATGCCTGGCCTTCCTCTGCGGAGCCTCGATCCACCCCTTCTCATTCAGAATTGCCATAAATGTAATTGAAGCCTTGCTATACGGATCCCCTCCAAGTGTTTTGATCGTATTCTTGCTGATGCTGTGAATTCTGTTTCTCGATCTGTAATGATCGCTTTTCTGATCTGCCTGCCGCCGCCAGGATCTCCACCGCTTGAGACGTCCTTTCATTCCGTTGTCTGGTTTGTTCTTACACCTATTACCGGTTTCCTCAAAATTCCGGTACCGTAGCCTAATGCCGTCACCCATTAGGATTGGCTGGCCTGGAGTAAGTCTTTTTCCGCCAACTGGGCGCATGTTACCTTGATGATTGGGCAAGCGACCTCCTGCCAACACCTGTCCATAATATTGTTCGGGTTGTCAGCACCATAGTTTGCCAAAAAATCAGCCAATCCATTCGCCTTTCTCCTTACGGTCTGGAATACTATGCCTCTCATCCCTGTAATTAGCTCCGCTATGCTCTCCGTGGCTTTGGCTAGCCTCCAGTGTTTGGTGGCCTTGCTGATGCTTGTGCCTGCTTGTAGGCGTTTAGCCGCCATGATGGCCAAGAGTGAATCCCCCTCGACTATTACATTCCCTCGCCGGATGGTCCTTAGAATTTTTAAACCCTGCTCAAGCGCAGCAAACTCTGCTTCATTGTTCGTGCTTTCACCCAGAGCCCTGCAATAAATATGGATGATTTCCCCAGCCTGATTGCGAATGGCACCTCCGATGCCTGCTGTGCCTGGGTTGCCCCGCGAAGCCCCGTCAAAATTCAATTTCAGGCCGCCCTCTGGAGGGCACTGCCATCTGAGGATTTGCGATGAAGGTTGAGAAGAATTTCCCCCAGTCGGTTGATTGCTGGACGCCTCCAATTGAAACACCTTTAAGATGTGTAAGTCCTGAATCGTGGGTTTTTCATCCGCTTCTACCTTACATTTTGCCTGTATGAGCTGTTTGATGTTGATTGTTATAGAATCTTTTGCAAATTCTATGTTTCTGACTTCCTCTTTGAAAATTCTCCGATTTCGCTCTTTCCATATTGTCCAAACAATAAAGCCTGGGGCAGATTTCCAGATACTTTCCACTCTTTTAATTCTAGAGTAGTTTCTCCTCCAGTTGGTAATAGTCTCCTGAATGGAGTCCCTGTTCCGATCAGAAGCTCCAAGAATGTTTTCCATCCAGTGCCAAAGCTGGGAAGCCCAATCACAGGAGTTAAAAAGATGATTCATTGTTTCCTCCTCCTTTGTGCACATAGGACATCTGGAGGGTCCCCTGAACCCTTTTTTCAATAAGTTCTCCCAAGTTAGAGTTCTCTTCTGCATAAGTAGCCAAAGAAAAGTTCTGATCTTCGGCCATTGAAGGCTATCCCAAACTTTATTGGCCCAGGGCATTATATCAGGCTGTTCTTCCCCCTCTATGATGCTCCTGGCTTCTTTCAGGGAAAACTCCCCGTTGCCTTTTGGACCCCATCTGAGCTTGTCATTTTCAGCAGCAACTCGAATTTTCCTTTTTAAGATTTGTTGATTTAGATCTTGAATGGTTTCCTGAGTGTTTTCATTGTGGGTGGAGTTGAAAACCATCCACTCCCTCCAGTCCGGGTCTTCACTGTTAGGGATCCAGTATTGATTTACTTTGAATCTGCCCTCATTTTGATGGTTTTGCTTCAGGGGTAGGAGTTGAGGGGAGTCCAGTTTTGGAGACTGCTGCCAGGCATCCTCCCAGAAGAGTGCCTGGGTACCATTTCGTATCTCCCAGAAGCTATAGTCTTGGACAATGCTTCTATTGTCTTGAGCATGATTCCATATCGGTGATCCGTTGGGGGTGTCCTGCATTCTTACTAGGTCTAGATTGTTGCTATTCGGCATGTACTTCTCCTTCCAATGTGTGGCCCAAGGTAGGCTTGTTTCTGAGATCCACTTCCACCATATTTTGGCTCCGCAGACTTTGTTTACTGTTGAGGGATCAACCAAATTCAGACCCCCCCTGTCCTTAGGTTTACACAGTTTCTGCCAGGCTACCAGAGACCATTTTTTCTTCTCGTTGTTTCCACTCCATAAGAAGGAGCGCTGGATGATTCTTATTTGATTTAAGATTCCTTTCGGAGCAGGAAGAATAGATAGCATATATTGAGGGATGGCCTGCAAAACCACTTTTGTTAGAATTAATCTACCTGCAAAATTCAGAGCCCTGTTGGTCCAATGTTTACACTTCCTTTCCATGCTGGCTAGGACTTTCTCCCAATGGACCTTTTGCCACGGTTTGAGAGTCAGGGGGGCCCAAGGTATCTTGATGGTAAGGAACCAATTTTAAACCCCAGAAGTCTAGAAAGATGAGATTGGATAGCTTGATGCGTGTTGAAGAAGAATATGGTGGATTTGGAGAAATTAATCTCCATGCCCGAGGCTTTGCTGAAAAGATTGAGGATGTCTCTATAGGCCAAGGCTTCTTTTACTGTTGGGGAACCATGTAACATAGTGTCGTCCACAAACTGTTGATGAGTTGTGGCTGGACAGGCTCTGATTGGTTGCAGACCTCTAATTTGACCTTCTGCTTTTTTCCTGGCAATTAATCTACTTAGGCCCTCCATAAGAATGACAAACAGGAAAGGGGACAAGGGGTCTCCCTGTCTGATGCCTCTGGTAGGGCAGAAGGGAGCAGAGGGTGCGCCATTCACCAGGATGGAGTATCTAGGCGATTTGATGAGGGCTAGAATCCATTTGATCCATTGTCTACTGAAACCAAAAGCCTCTAACACTGCTTCCAAATAAGACCAGCTTACCTTGTCATAAGCTTTGGAGAGATCTAACTGCATAAGCATTCCGGCTTCTTTTCGCGAATGAAGGGAGTGAATCATCTCCTGAGCAAGCAAGATATTGTCCAAAATTTGCCTGCCCTCCACATAGCCAGACTGTTCTTGCGAAATGATGCCAGGGAGGATAGCCTTCAGCCTGTTAGCTATGACTTTTGAAATGATTTTATAGATGACATTACAGAGTGCTATGGGTCTGAATTTTTCCGGAGTATTAGCCTCCTCCACTTTGGGAACAAGAGCGATGAAGGTAGAGTTTAGAGATTTTAGGATAGTTTTGGAGCGTCTTGAGTCTTCCACAATCTCCCATATGTCTTGCTTAACAATGTTCCAGCAGGCTTTGTAAAAGTTAATGGTAAAACCATCCGGACCCGGAGCTTTATCATTGGGCATGCTTCTGACTGCCTCCTCGACTTCTTCCATAGTGATTGTTCTTCTTAGGGCCCAGTTCTGATCTTCTGTGATTGTTCTAGGTATAACATTGGTGATTTCTTTGATGGCTTCCTCTCTTTTAATCCCTGGTTCTTGCGCTATGAGGCTAAAGTGGTCTGTAAGGGAGGCTGAAATCTCATTGTGGTTTCTGAGGAGATCACCCTCACTGTTTTTTAGTTCCAGGATTTTGTTGGCACTTCTGTAGTCCATGGCTGATCTGTGGAAGAACTTGGTATTTTGCTCCCCTTCTTTCAACCAAAGGATTCTAGATTTCTGCTTCCACAAAGATTCTTCCTGCTTGCATCTGTTGTGCCATTGTTGAGTTAACTCGCTTTCTTGTTTACTGGTTTCCTCATCTCTGCGTCCTACCACACCATCCTTGTGAATCTGTTCCAACTTATTCTCGATGATGGCCTTCTCCTGAAATATATTTCCGAAAACTCTTTTGTTCCAATCCTTCAATTTCATTTTGATGTTTTTTAATTTCTTTTGAAGAATATACATTTTGGATCCTTCCTCATCTAAGGGCTCTGACCACCATTTTTCCACCATTGTTAGGAAGGTTGGGTGTTCTATCCAGAACTTTTCAAACCTGAAGGGTTTGTTTCTGGGGGTGCCCTGTATCTCAACGGCTAGTGAGATCGGCCAATGGTCCGACCCTCCACTTGGGAGGATGTTTGATTCAACTACCGTCCCATCTAAAATTAGGCTTTCCGAGACTAAGAAACGATCCAGTCTGGATGATATGAGCCTTTCGCCCCCCCTTCTGTTGTTCCATGTGTATTTACCACTCTTGGGATAAACATCAACCATTCTTGCATTGTCTATGAAACTTATGAAGACCTCCCCATCCCTGTGTAGTTTCCTGAGGCCTCCTTTTTTCTCCAGGAGGGAGGTTATCATGTTGAAGTCTCCCCCCAATATGAATTTAGCATCATGGTGCCTATCTATGAGTTTGGTTAAAGATTCTAGGAAACTGATCTTATCTTCTAACTTCTGAGGACTATAGATATTGATGCATATAAAAGATGAAGAATTACCTGTGGGCTGCACTTCCAGGGCCAGGTAGTTTTTGCTAGCTTCAGCTGTTATAATCTGGTATCTTCTTGTATCCCAGAAGGTTGCTAAGCCTCCTTCTCGCCCTTTGCTTTCGATCTCTAAAACTTCAAAATTTCTTCCTAACTTAACTCGTAGCCTATCTATGAGAGCACTGTTGCATTTGGTTTCTTGAAGAAACAACATGTCCGGGTTGTATTTTTCCATCTGTCGTTTCAGAATCCTCTGTTTGGCCTGACTGCTTATCCCTCTTGCGTTCCATGAGACAATCTTCATATTTAAACATTTGGTTGGAAGGACGGGTAATCACTTAGCTGCCTTATCTTACCAGCGTTGATCAGCATCTCTCCGAGCTCCTGCAGGTGTTCTATGCTTGACTTGCGGCCTCTACGGCGTTTGTGCCTCGAGCCCGAGGTTCTTCCTAGTATTATTTTGTAGTGTGGTGTGCCTCCCTTGATTATACCTAACTTTCTCTTCTGTGTTTCCATTATTGCCTTCTGCCGCGCTATAAAGAGGTCATTGACCTTCCTAATTTCTTCCTCCGGTACTGCTTCAATCCCTTTGGCTCTCCAGCTTTCTACAAGCGCGGTTAGGTCCATCCCTTCCATAGCTAGGGTTTCTTCTAGCTCCAAATCCTCACTTCCTGCTTCACTTGTTAACATCTCTGTTTCTTCTTCCGTTTCTGCTGTTCTGTCCTGCATGTGGATTTCTCCAGTGAATGCTCCTTCCGCCGTTCCTTCTCCTGTGGGTTCTTCCTGTCCCTCTTGCCCTGCCCCCACATTGGGTATGTTCTGCTTTTCCTCCGAGTCAGTCTCCAGGTCTAGGATCTCAAATGGGTTACTGAAGTAATTTCTTTCTGTGTTTCCTTTCGTGTTCCTTCTCCTGTTGGCGCGCTGCCTGTTCTTTGGTTTGGTAAAGTTGTTCTTGTCTCTGTTGTTCTGTGTTTTCTCTTCTTCTGCCTCCTTTTTGTTCAAAGGACAATCCCTTACCAGATGTCCATGCTCATGGCATTTCCGACACCTAAAAGGTATTTTCTCATAGTCTAAAGCCTGAAAGTATTCCTCATCTCTATATTCGAGCCATACACCTTCATGTAGAGCGCCTGATACATCCAGTTCTACACAGATTCTAGCATAGGTTGTGTATCTTTTCTGCATGGTCACCTCCGATGCTTTAACAAAGGTGTCGAGCTTATCTCCTATTTGCTTTAGGGCATTCAAACCCCAATAATCGATTGGGAGAGAGAAAAGTCTAATCCAGACCGGCACTTGAGTGAAGGACTCCTTCTCCGGGACGAAGTTTGGCTTCCAAGGTCTCATATATAAGCCTGCTGCTGCTAGGAAATACGGGCCGCCTTCAAACACTCTATCCTTGTCTTCTAGACTTGTAAAGACAACTGTAAAAAATCCTTTGGCTCCCAAATGTAACTGCACATCTCCTTTTGGCTTCCACTGCTGTCTTATCCATTGGCACAGAGTCCTCTCAGATGGCCAGATTCCCATGAATTTACAAATGATGGCATGTTCAGCCATGTGTTCCCTGTAGGCCTGGATTTCAGGGTCGGTGATTGTCACCCGCAGGCTATCTTCTTTCTTTGGCTTACATGCATTGCTGGTCACATGGGTTCTGTTGGGGGTCGCGCTGGTCTCCCCCTCCTTCTCCGGTTGGATTATACTTTTGTTTTTTGGTTCTTTGTCTTTTGTTGGTTGTTCCTCCTCATTTTCTGAGGGCTGCGACTTGGCAGCAGTTTTGTCTTGTATATTTGCACAGTTCTGCTTCTCTTTATTCCTGTCTTCTGAGGTCTTGTCTGTCTTGTCAGACGTTATTGGTCTCTTTTCCTTGTTTTTACTGCTGCTCTGCATCCTGCTGTTCATACCTTCGATTCTGACTCCTTCTTTCATTTTCTGTAGCTGTTTCTGCAAAACAATCTGCTTAAAAGTTGGGGTCCCACTGGACCCCTCTGCTCCCATCCAGTCCGACAGCAGTTGCCCCTTTCGAAACAATGCTGCCAGTCTGATTCTGTGGAATTCCAGGCCTGTTACAGCTGCGTAAACGCATAAACCCTAGCTCTCCTCCGCCGAAAGATTAAAATCCTAAACTAGCTTGATCTTCATCTAATATTTTACTTTCATCACAAAGCCAAGGCATGTATTATATTGAAAACATCTCAAGCAAAGCAAAGTCAGAATAATTAACTCCCCTTTTCATTTTCCCTAAATTCTCACTAATTTCCCCTAAGTGCTAAGGTATTTGCTAAATTAGAGGGGCTCAGAGCATTTCTTTGACTTCTGGAGGGACCGAACTCTCGGCCCAATAATTTATAAGGCCTAAGTATTTAAAACCATTCATAAATCATTCATTCCCATTTATAAGTCTTTTCCTAAGTAGATCTCTTAACATTACAGTGAAAAGACCATGCGAAAAGTGACTCGGGAGCGACGGGAGGATGGACCGTACGCGCAAGGGTTTGGGCTAGGTTAACCGGCGTACCATCGACCTAGGGCACGATACCTGCCTGGTTAGCCTACTCTCCGTCGCGGTCACTAGTCTGGAACCTGCTGCAGCAATCCCGTAGCTACCTTGTCTGTCTCTGTCGGTGCGGTTATCGTGTCAGTTATGGATGCCCCTGAGCTGGATGCGGTGGATTATTCGGCGGACCCATCGCCGGATAAGGTAATCTTTGGTCAGCCCTGTTTTGGTCCCCGTTCGCAGTTTTTACCATCTTCCTCGTCAGCTGGTCCCGGGTTCCATTCTCACCTCTCATCTGAAGTGCCCTTTGTTTACCGGAACAGCCCTACCTCCGCCGGAGTTTATCCGTCTGCGCCGCTGCCCTTCGAGGTCCCGCCACTCTCGCCTGGGTCCTTACAGTTTTTGGCCTCTAACACTCCCCCATCTCCCTCTTTCGAACCATCAGCTCCGCCTCTACTCTCGGTTCCTATCCCCCCGCCGTCTGTTAACCCTTCTTCTTTCCCATCTGCATCTGGGTCGCGCCGTTCAGGATGTTTTGAAACCCCCGCGGTCTCTACGCGACCTGCTCCGCCCCCTGCGAGAGAAGGCATCACCAACCCTCTGGTTGATCATCCATCGGCCCCTCGATCTGGTAAGAGGAAGGTTCACTGTGTGCGTGCGACATCTAGGGATATATCAATTAAATTTGACGAATCGAAGCCGTTGGGGGAATATATGGACATTGCGAACACGGTTCTGGTAGGGCACGTCAGGGGCAGAACGTATTCGCGTCAGCGGCTCATATCGTGGGTCAAGGAGATTTGGGGCGGTGTATTGTTTGATCTTCCTGAGGTCCACGTCCTTCCCAGAGGCTGGTTCTCTCTCAAATTTTCCAAGGAGAGTCAGACTGATTTGGTTCTGGGGCGCTATTGGCATATTGAAATGGCCCCTGTTCTTCTTAAGCGCTGGAACCCTCTCTTCGAACCAGAAAAGGAACAGCTTGGTGCGGGGCCGATTTGGGTTCGCCTTCCGGGTCTCCCCCTTCCCTTCTGGGCCGAAGAAGTGTTTATACAGGTCGGCAATGCTCTCGGGACTTATTTAGACTATGATCGCACATTTGTGGAATCTGGAAGCCGATCACTGGCTCGGATTTTGGTTCACCTGGATACCCGAGAAGGTCTTGAGGAGCAAGTTACGCTGCAATGGGGCAGATGCATCAGGGTACAGCTCTTGGACTACGAAGGAGTCCCCTTTCGCTGCAGAAGATGTCATAAAGTTGGACATCTTGCCAAAGACTGCCCCCTCAACAAGAAAGCGGACGATACCCCGAGGCACACCCCGACCTCATCCAGGATGGCTTCACCAAATCCTTCGAGGCCTCCTTCTGCTGGCCCCTCCCCCGTGACTTCAGCATTCATGGAAGCTTCTGGTATCGAGCGTTCATCGCCTCCTATCACACGTGCTCGTTCGGCGGCTGAAGCGGGTATGTCCTCCGAGATCTCTGTTTCTCATGTTCTTTCATCGATTGATGTGATTGAACCCTCATCTCCTGTATCAATGATTCAATGCCCCCTCAGAACTGCTCCCTCTACCTCTGTGGATCCTATCACCACCACTCATCCCCTCTCGGATTGCCCTACCCCGTTTCCATCCTCCCCTCCGCACCCATACTTCCTTCGTCCTCGGCAACCTGCTAAGGACCCCCCTATTAAGTCATCCGGGTTGGGCATTGTTGTTTCAGAAGGGGGGGGGACGTGCACCAGGGGGAGGAAATCTCACCTATCTAAAGCCATTAAGATTGCTGGGGCCGAGGTAGTCTCTGGCAGACAATCGACCATAGATGGGGTCCTTAGAGCAGGGCACACCCCGAGAGGTGTCCCCCCATGAAGTGCCTCTCATTTAATTGTAGAGGACTGGCTAGTTCCTCCAAGAAACTAGCCTTGAAGAGGCTCATCGAATCAGAGCCCTGTGACATTATCATGCTTCAAGAAACGCTCTGTTCAGCTGATCAATGTTCCCTTATTCTGTTGTCTCTGATCCCTGGATGGATTATCTCTGCTAATGATGCCATTGGTCGATCTGGGGGAATAGCCATTGGCATAAACCCCCGAACCATTAAAGTATCTGCTAGCTGGGGGGGGTGCTGGCTTTATTGGACTGGACATCTTCTCGGCCGACCTTGGCTTGGACCTTAGAATTGTCAATATCTATGCTCCGTGTTCCCAGCGAGAAGCTTTCTGGCAGAACCTTCTTCATCTCCCCATGTTGAGCGAAGATCATATCATATTGGGAGGTGACCTAAACTTCTCGTTAGGCTTCAGGGAATCATGGGGTTCGGATGGCCATATTGACCCCATCACAGATTTCATGTTCAACCTGCTTGAGCAATCTAACTATATAGATGTCCCAATGCAGCGTCCCCTCCCCACCTGGAGGAATAGAAGAATAGGGGAAGCTGCTCTGGCTCGTAGACTTGACAGATTCCTTCTTAAAGGGTCTCTCATCCAGCGTGTCCATCTGTATCGTCAATGGGTTGGATCGGGGGGGCAATCGGACCATAACCCCATTTATCTTGAGATTCAGGGGCCTACTAAGAAGCCCAAAGCTCCTTTCAAATTCAATCATACCTGGCTGAAGGATCCCTCGTATATCAAGCTGGTGCAGGATTACTGGACAGCCCACCCCATCAATGATAATGAATCTTTTGCTAGGAGTTTCTGCAGAAATCTTGCAGAGCTAAAGCATCTCTCCATCCTGTGGGCCAAGGAAAAGCTCGAAAGGGAAAATTCGCAGCTTACCCAAATAGAAGCCGATATCTGTAACCTTACAGACGATCGGGGTTTGGGTTTCACCTCATTGGCTGAAAAGAGCAGACTTATTAACCTGGAAGGACAAAAAGCCAGGATCCTCAAAGAGAGGGAGGAGTCTATCCGGCTGAGAAGCAGAGCTCTATGGATTCAAGCGGGGGATGATAACACAAAGTTTTTCCATAGCTATGCTAAGAGCAGGAAGGTGTCTAATACTATATGGAAACTCCCCTTCCCAAATGGTGAGTCTGCAGACAACTTTCAAAAGCTTGCACACCTCGGCACCACCCACTTCAGGAATTTATACAAGAGTCCAAGGGAAGTCGGACTCCTGGACATCATCCATGTAGCTAACCACTTCCCTAGATTTGTGGAGGATGATGATGTGGCGGATCTCACTGGGCCTGTAACAGCTGATGAACTTGAAGGGGTTATGAAGTGGTTCAAGAAAGACAAAAGTCCCGGCCCAGATGGATGGACAATTGAATTCTATCTTGCTTTCTATGAGGTGCTGGGACAGGATCTGCTGAGGGTGGTGGAGGAGAGTCGTACATCTGGATCTATTTATCATGCTATTAACTCCACATTCATCGCCCTCATCCCCAAATCTGATTCCCCTGAATCCTTTGATGATTACCGACCCATATCGCTTTGCAACTGCTTGTATAAAATCATCTCCAAGACCATAGCAAATCGACTCAGACCTATCCTCTCCAGGGCTATTGCTCCCCAGCAATTTGCGTTCCTAGACTCTCGTCAGATACATGAGGCCATTGGACTCGCCCAAGAGGCCCTTCATTCCATTTGGTCCAAAAATCTGAAAGCCATCCTTCTCAAAATTGACCTCTCCAAAGCTTTCGATCGGGTCAGTTGGCTCTATCTTAAGATGATTCTGATCCATCTGGGGTTTCCACACTCCTATATTACATGGATTATGGCTTGTATCACTTCTCCCTCGTTCAGTGTTCTCATCAATGGCTCGGCATCCTCTTTTTTTCACTCTGAGAGAGGTCTGCGACAGGGATGCCCACTATCACCACTACTATTTCTCTTAGTTATGGAAGGACTCAGTCGTCTCATGGAAACTGCAAAGAGGAATGGGGATATTGGTGGGCTTGGGATATCAGATTTGTGCTATCTTACACATCTACTATTTGTAGATGATGTTCTTATTCTTCTTGATGGAAGTGTCAGAGACTCCCGGAACTTCTTGAAAATCTTGCAAAGATTTTCTACGGCCACAGGTATGATGCCTAACCAATCGAAATCCACCATCACATGTGCTCGCACCTCGGTCCAAGAGACCAGGATTGCACTACAGGCTTTTCCCTTCATGGTGCACTCTTTGGATAGAGGTCTAAAATACCTCGGTTTCAATCTGAAACCCTCATGCCAAAGGATTGTTGATTGGGCCTGGTTGATTGCCAAACTTGAAAAGAGGCTACTGGGTTGGAGCCACAGATATCTATCTAGAGCTGGCAGACTGGTGCTCATAAAATCAGTGCTAGAAGCTACCCCAGTCTTCTGGATGGCACTAGCATGGATTCCTAGGACTATCCTGGGGAGGATATAGCAGCTTTGTAACCGTTATCTTTGGAATGGGAATCAGGAGAAACGTACATTTGCTTGGATCAGCTGGAAGAAAATATCATTACCTAAGAAGTGGGGTGGATGGGGCCTCAAGGAGCTCCCTGACTTCGCTAAAGCACTTGCTGCCAAGATGGGATGGATCTTGCTCACTAGACAAAATCTGTGGACTCATGTCACATACCACAAATACATCTGGCCACAAATTATGATGGACTTGGCACGTCTTCCATCCTGGTCTTCGAAGGGGGGCTCATCTGTATGGAAGGCCTTGATTGACTCCCTCCCTCTCATTCGGGACAACTTGGCATGGCGAATCAATGATGGAATGACAGGCAGGATTGGCCTGGACCCTTGGAGCAACAGTGGAGGCAGACATATATTAAACCAGGAGATTATAGATTATTTACAAGGCCGGGGGATACTACATTTTGCACAGATCGCTGATCCACTTCACACTGATATTTTTTCACAGGCGTGGAAAACTGCCCACTCTTTGGATCTACCTAACCAATGGCACCAGGAATGGGATCAATACATCATGGCACTATCTGAATCCCATATTCGTATTAAGCAAGGGCCTGATGAATTGATCTGGTGCCCGGCCGACCATGGTACATATGTCCCAAAACAAGGCTACTGTGCCCTCATTGCTCACAGATCTCCGGATCAGGTTCACCCTTGGTGGCACTCCATTTGGAAGTTAAGGGCCACTCCTCGATCTAAGCTTTTCTTCTGGTGTGCGCTTCATGGTATCGTTCCTACCGGTGAACAGTTAACCCGCAGAGCCATCCAGGGACCCTCATGGTGCATATTCTGCAAAAATGCATCTGAATACACAGACCACATATTCTTGTTTTGCCCGACGTTTCAAAGCATTTGGAGGAATATCTGTCAACAGTTGGGAATTACGGGAGATTGGAGCGGCGCTGACCTACAGGAGGCTTGGTGCTCATGGGCCCGTAGCCACCCGGAATCCAAACTATTAAACCTCCCCCCTGTGGCCATTTGGTATGCATGGCTTGCTCGAAACAGAGCCATTTTCGAAGATAAACCTTTCTCGGGAAGCCACATTGAAATAGCAGTCATAGCAGCATACCAGGAACTTCCAGAACCGACCCCAACCAGAACCCGTGTTATACAGCCTATGCCTGAGATTGACAGAACAATCCCTTGGGCTTTTTTCGATGGTGCATCGAATCAAACAGGGTGTGGCGGTGGATTTGTCTTGCACATTAACGGAAATCATAGATATCTAGCAAAATTGGGTTTTGGTTTTGGAACGAACAATTTTGCTGAGCTCTCTGCATTATATAATCTACTTCATTTTGCTTTATCTCATCATATTACACAGCTCAACATATTCGGGGACTCAATGGTGGTTGTAAATTGGATTAATAATGTGACAAATTGCCATGTACACATGCTCAGCAATTTATTTCAAAATACTCTTACTCTCAAAGCAGCATTTGAACATTTTACATGTGTGCATATTTACAGAGAACACAATAGCGAGGCTGACAAACTATCCAAAGAGGCCTCGTCACTTCCCCGAGGCAATGGACAAATAGTGGAGCAGAATGGGTCGGAGGAACATCAGTTTTACCACCGGCCATATATAGATCAGAGGATGCAGCGGGACAACAGTCCCAACAGCTAAATAGTGAACAGAGAACAATATGAACTGCTGATATATTTATGAACAGAAACTTTTTGTAATAGTAAATAGGCTGTAAAGCACAGATCATGGATGTAACTAGAACTTTTTGTTATGACTCTGAGAACTACCTGAAAAGGTGAATTTTGTATGAACTATGACAGTAATGCCGCGGCATCTGCTTATGTAATTTTCAAAATATTAATGAAAGTTACTGATTTTCCCAGGGGAAAAAAAGTCTTTTCCTAAGTAAAATTCTATTTTACTTAGGAAAATTACAATATTTCTCATAAAAACCCTTTTTCACTTTAAGCCTAAGTTTAAATACACACATCAAATGTTTTTATACTTAGCACTTTTTCATTCAGTTGATCATATTAACTTTTAACTTATATTTTATAAATTCCTTATAAAGTTTACCCCCTCCCGTATTATTGTAACTATATAAAACCCCGAATTTCTTTATGTCCCGCCCCTTGGTTAATTATAACCATAATACATCCTTAAAATGGGATTAATTAGTTAGTCAGTAACTAATTAACAGCCCCGACCTGCCGCTACATTAAAAGGGATTAATTAACCCTCATGGTTAATTAATAACCTCCCCGACCTATCCCGCTGCTCCCGATATTATTAAATTAATCCTTAATTATATCGGGCCCACCTCCATTATAACCCCGTCACTTCATATCCCCCGACAGCCATCCAATCAGGTCCTCAAGACCTGATGGCCATTATGCATATCGCGTGACCCTTTGTGACCACACATTAGCACGCGATCACAAAGCGGTGTCATAAACAGTACCCCGCCACGCATCAACCGATTTATGGAATTGCTAGCCCAACGCTTAAAACCGCCCTTCCCCATAAGCAGTGCGATATAAAACTGCTTACCACCCTCCCACAAAAAAAAAAACATCATGTTGTTTTCCACTGACGTCACCCACCTAAATCCAAAAACCTGCCAATCTTTGACTTTGTTAATAAAACAAAAACAAAATCTTTTTCGCTATTTTATTCAGTAAACCTGTGCACCCATGCAAACGAATGTCGAGGTCAAATAGTTCGAGCTTTCAGTCACCAACCTACTCCAAACCTTGCAGCCAACGTCGACTAGAACCCTCCAGCCACACCCAGTACCTTCATTTCATTTCTCATCCCCCAAAGAAAGGTATTTATCGAATTCCCGACAAACCCTGCAAATACTTGTTTTCCACTGTAAATTGACGAAAAAGGCCCAAATTCATTATAATTTAGTTATTATTTTCATCATTTAAGTCCCCTATAGCCTCTGTGTTGCCCATTTCACAAAGAAAACCATAGTTTCCTTCTGAATCCATAAGAACCAAAAATGGAAACTTCGGTGGCTTTGAACGTTGCACCCATTAATGCCTCTCATCGAGATTTAGACTATCTACCTTTGGCAGATAGGGTCTTCCAAATAAAAGACCTAACCATTGATAAAAATCACCTCAAAGTCTTTTGCCAAAGTAGAGATGACTACTTGAATGGCTCTGATGTCCTAGGACTGTGGGAATCCAATCTTCCCATATACTTTCTCCCCTCAGTCCATGTTTTCCCTGATATAATTCATCAATGCCATGCCAATTATGACCCTAACCACAGAGCAATTATGTCTCCCAGCCAAATAGTCCTCTTCCCAATAACTGTTGAATCAATCAATGAAATGTTACAATTTCACCCCAGTCAAGCTCTCACTCCCATTTCCATCGGAGATTTACTTGAGAAATCAACTAAATTATCCCAATCCGAACTTAATCGCCTCTGTCAAACTTTCATACTATAGAAACATTAGCCTAAGGACCCACCTCCTTATATGCAAACTTTCTTCACAAATATGGGAAGATTCATAGTTGATATGATATCTTTAGTTATGGGATTCAACACTATTGAGTATGTTGATGAGTTAACCCTAGTGTTGTTGTCAATCTTTACTCCTATACAACTCCCAGCTGTCAAGTATGACTATGCCTCCTTTATTGCTGATAAAATTCATGACCAATTCATGAGACTGGAGAATGAAAGGGTTTTCAAATATACCACCTTCATATATCATCTCATGCTTTATTATCAGTTAGATAATTTCCCATTCCCTGTCATGAAACTTGATACCAAGGGCAATCCAAGGTCTATTATCTTTTGGACTTCCATCTTCCATGAATGCTTTGATTCCCCTTACTCATATAATGAGTTCATTGATTAGTTTGTTCATCCAAAAACCACCTTATTGACAGGGATTTCCCCTCCCAAGATCAGTGGTGACATTAAGAGGATCCTTCAGCTCTCCAAGCAGTACAAAGTGGGTGACTGGTATTTATACCAGAATTATATAGAAATCAGGATGTATGGGTGTGAACTTTCCCCTTTCAAGTTACCAAAATATGTTCCAATGCGACTGTTTGCATTGGAATACTATAAGCAGATGATAAACTCAAATTTTGTCCATTTTACTAAAGCCAAAAAGAAAGCACAACTCAGGATCAAACATCAATTAGGCCCTTTCATCTGCAACACTAGAGAAGTAGGGAAAGAAGCAGAGAGAATTCTAGAATATTATCTTAAATTACACAAAAGTTTTGGTTGGGTTCCATATGACCCTCATACCTTTATATGTGATAGAAGAATGAAGAATAGGTTGTCACCATATTTGTACCACAGAATCCCAGAGATTGAAAAATTTGCCAACATGGATGAATGGAGGGAAGGGACCTTAGTAGAAACTGATAGTGAGCAGGTGAAGATAGAAAATGTAATGTAAGATCTTGAAAAGACTCTTGACCTAGATTCTTTTGGACAGGTAAATTTTGATACTTCTCAGAAGTCAGAATCAGGGATAAGTGCCTCAATAGCTGGGACCTGTGAAAGGCACTCACAGCAGACCGATACACCACTTACAGGGACCTCCAAAGGTAAAGAAACAGAAACAAGCACTCAGGCTACAGAACAGTCAATAATGTCTAAACAACCTGAAACTTCTAAGGAGCAGAACCAAACACACACTCTTCCAACTCAAGTCAATGTGGGAGAACCCCCAATCTTGCAGACTCCTCTGAATGAGAAAAAGAACAAAAAGAGAGACATGGAAGTAGCTACCCCTACCAGTGGACCCTCAGAAAAACCTTGTGCTAAAAGGCATAGGCTAAATCCTCTTTCAGAAGAGGAATTTTTTGAAGAGACTACTGATAGTCAAAGAAAAGAAAGTGTAGATAGTCATGTAACTTTCCCAGTAGGTGAGACACCTTCTAGCTCACAGAGGCAAGAGCTGGAGAGACAACAAAGTGCCGAAGGATCATCTTTCAAGCCCCTAGGAATGGACAATCCAGATATCAAAATGAAGTTTAAAGAAATAAAGGCAAGGAATGAGCCATTCAGGATCCAGGTCTACAATTAGTATTTGAAAATGGCTCCCACTAATCAAAATAGATTGGTTTTAGCCTATGACATCAAAGAAGGTAAAATGATAATGAGTTTTTTCAAACCTAAAGTGCAACAACCTCAATCAGTTGCAGATTACCACAAAACTGATTTTGAGGTCATGGCAAAGGACATTCATCCCTTGGACCAGATTGAGTTACATAAACAGACAGGTGAGATGGTCTATTCTACATTGACTAGTAAAGCCATGATGGCCCAAAGACTAGAAAATTCCTTGAATAATACAACTGCCCAATTACAGCTGGAGAAAGCCTCCTCACAGGCTAAAGACAATAGAATAAAATCTTTAGAAGAATTGATCATTGGATTGGGTCATGATCCAAAAGATGTGAAGGCTGCAGAAGCCTTAATTAAAAAGAAAGATGAAGACATAGCTGCCTTGAGAAAGCAGCTAAATTTGCCTCCTTCAAGGCATCCACAGACTGCTGAGGTCATACAACAAAGGTTTGAAGAAGAGCTTATGGACTTAGTCCTCAAGCTTAATGAACAGCTGAAGGAGACTGAACAAGAACTAGAAAAATCATTGAAGGAAAAGTAGGGAGAGTCGACCTCTCAGCCTCCCAATGTGATACCAGTGGTTTCCACTACAGTCCCTTCAACCCTTGGAACAGCTCTGGCACCAAACGTTCCAGTGGTCACAGCAGAAGCAATAGCAGGAACAGCACAAGCAGGGATTTCAAGTCTAAGCACAAAAGAATTGATAAAGTCAATGGAGGAGTTGAAGCTCCAAGTTTCAGAGTTACAAAAGGTAAAAGAACAATTTGTTACCTTAGAACAAAAATATGATCTTTCGAAGATAAATTTTGCAGAAAAGGTGAGGGAGAACAAAGGGTTAGAACAAAAGGTGAAATCATTAGAAAAAGATCTCACATTTGATAAACCCTTAACAGATATTAAGAAGATTCTTTGGACCAACATCACTCAGTCAATAAATGATGTTTGGCCATCCATACAAATAATTTTTGAGCAAATTGATTTGGTAAAGCTAGCTCTTGAAGAAGTCCAAAGAACTAAGGAAGAACTAGGAAGGATGCCTGAGGAAGCTACGAGACTAATCAATTTTTTGAATACCAAGAATAAGTACCAGTTCGAAGAACTGGGCACTGGAGACAAAACAGGGACTATTCTAGAAATCAAGAAGGTTTTAACTAAAAGGTATTTAATGCAGAATTTAGAAAGGGGATGCCTAAACATGCAAGAGGAAATTGATGATTTTATGCAGAAATTTGAAATATTGCAGAGTAAAGGACTTCCCAGTCCTTTAGTTATCAATGACAAATTGATGACACAGATAGACTATGTTGACAAGTTGGCTAAGTATGCAGACAACCAGGCCAACTCATCTGGTAGTGCAGCTGCACCAAAGGCATTACCTACAGGCAGAGTTCTTTTTTACAGTCTAGAGAACCTATTCTATGTGGAGCATGAAATAAAACATTTGTTCCAAGTTCAGCCTAATTTTTTCAAATACACCGAGGCTGATGAGATCCTTAGAAAACTTCAAAGAACTAGAATACCATAGGAAAAATGGTGGACAGATATGACAGAAATTTTGTGATTTACCCTTGGTACAAAGGTAAATTTCCATTTTTTACCATAGTCAATGATGCAAATAAGGATCAAACAGGTTAAAGAGTATCAGAGCAGGTAAGGAGTATTAGTAAGAAGATGAAAAGTAGAGTAGCCAGCATAGAATTACAAAGAAGACAGCAAGATGCCCAAGAATAGGGCCTGCCTCCAGCACATTCATAAGAATAGGGACAGCAAGCCATCAGTTTGCCTCTATCTTCTATCTACGAGACCATCAGTCTCTATTTTCATGTAACATTATGAGACATTGTTGTAAAGCTTATTACTTTGGAATAAAGTCATGTTGGACAAATCTTGCATGGCTAGATGGATGAAGAATTAATACAAAGGACTTTTCACAGGATTCATGTGTCAAACACCAGACAAATAAGTATTTTATATCTCATGTGTTATTGTTTTCTTGTTTATTATATCAATTGTGTTTCATATCTGAATATTAAAACGAAAAAAGAATAATTCAAAAAGTGCTTAAGTGCAATCTGTCTTCAATCGTTTTTATTCTAAATGTTTTCTTCTAAACTATCATAGGCAGTGAATTCTTAATTGCTCCTGCTTCTTAGTTTATCATTTGATCATTTAGTAAAAAATTCTTAATTGTTTTTTATTGATGATCAACCAAGTTACCTCCTCTTAAAACATGTTGAATGATTCTTAATTTCCCTTCATCCATTTTAAGTCCATTCCATCTTTTCAAGTCCCTATTTGCTCCTTGTTTAGCTATCTTGCCCTGTTAAGCCATCCTTTGTTGAAAAACCAAATCCAGTTGAGCCATCTTCTTTTGACTCCATTAGCCCAATGGCCTAAAATATTCAGTCCTACCCCTCTGCTACTGAATTTCACCACCAAACACCATCAAAACCCCAAGCTTTCATAACTAGCCTAATATCTTCTAAAACAAAGCTAAACCTTAAAGAGAGAGCCCTCTCTGGATATAGGTTGGCTAGATTCTGTACCTAAAATTTGGTTTGTGGTTACCTCGGACCCCTTTCCCTCTTCTTACAACTTCTGGGAAAATCTAAGTGATAACATATTCAATGTTTGGATTTATGATAAGATTGATGCTAGAGACAATCTCTATGCTGATTTCGTTGAATTCAAATACACGGCCTCCTTTGATTGCAAGAACTGGTTGGTGGTCAAAGGAGCAAAACTCAGCAAGTTTCTTCCCTTCAGAGTCACAATGATATCCCCATAATTTTACATCAATGTTGAATCTCGACATGTCCTTTAATGTGAGGGTTTTCCTAAGTTATTAGTTCCATCCCTTTGTCGGATTCTCGAGGCAGGTGAGGTGGAACTGACAATACTAATAACATCAACATTGGTATTCAAGCTTGTAGAATTGATTTCATTGATGGTTTTGAAATGGAAGCATTGATAAGTAAACCTTGGATCATCCTACATACATCAGTTGATAGTAGATGTAGCAAACAAAAAATCTCCCATTTTTTCTTTAGATGGTTGTAGTTTGGGTTTGTTTCTTTTACTATGTCGTTTGAAACAATGTATAGTTTCCCAACTTGGATTAGATTATAAAAGGATTCAATCAACTCAACGAATGCAAAAAGGTGGATTTCATCTCTATTATGACAAATGAGGTCAAATCCAAATACTTTTCCTGAGCCACATGCGTTGTTGTAAGTCCTCAATGTTGTCTTCACAGTTTTGCTCCCCTGTATAGACCAATATCTCTGATACTAGTTATGTGCTTTCCTTTGCATGTAGTAGTGTTGATGGGTATTTAGTCAGTGTTTCTCTACGTCTTACAACCTCAAGCTCAAGAACTCTTATGGACCTTATACAAATCAAAGAAGAAGAAGTTGATTTAGTATTCATTAGTTTTCTTGGTTAATGCAGGAAGAGAAAAAAGAGACAAAAGTATGAAGGAAACTGAAGACAAATTTTAGGCCTTACGAAGAGTGTTGAAAGACAATACAAGCTACTTGTTTAAGAAGAACAATCGAGCCGACTTGTTTTTCCTCAAATGCAACTTTTTTAGTATATGTAGCTAGTAGAAGAGACTGGTGTTGATGCGTTCCATCAAAGAAGGTAACGTGGAAGCATGAGGATGTAGTTGTTAATGAGGTAATAGAGCCAATGTCAATTATTCGGAGTAGTGGTTGAATGTCCATAGAGTCATTCAACAACATAGAAATGGCATTGCTAGTCAAGGCCAGCTCCATTATTTCAACACTATACAATCTTTGTTTGTGAAGATAAGCCTGTAACAATTTTCCATCTAGAGTGTGTGATTGAAACTTTGGTATGTGTTTCATTTCGTACTCCTAGAAGGGTATGTTGACAATCAAACATTGACCAGTTGCCTTGAAACTCCCTCTAATATATATACTGACGATGGTCCAATGCACTCAAACCACTCCAATGTATTTGATATATTATAGAATCATATCTACTTTTAGAATATTTTAATTTCCTTTTGGTCTGTAGATAGAACAAGAGGAATCCTTGCCATCTCCTTGGCCTTGTTCAAAGTGTCCCTATACTTAATTTTTGCATCGATAAAAGTCATTATTTGCGTTTGCATTGGTTGATATTGTATTACACATATCTAAGAGCAAATAAATTGAGATGAATTCTATGTAATTTTTTGGGTGACTTAGTCAACATGTTTCCTCAATGTATCTTAAGATGAATATAATTACCATAATTGCCATGACAACATAGCCAAAAGTTGTGGTAAATTTCATCTTTTGTACTATCCGTGAATAAAATTAGCCTATATCATTATTCCTTTCTTGGGCCAAAAGTGTTAACTATTCACGATATATAATATAACGGCCAATGAAAAAAGAATTACCTAGGTCCCTAGGTAACCCTCCCTCCCCCTACTCTTATTCCTCATGGGACACCGAATTCCAAAACTATTCTTTGCCGATGGTATCACCTCAAATACAGTCTCCTCAAAAGTATGAAAGTGGATTATCTAGCAACATTCATTTGTTATCATTAGAATTTATGAGAGCTTGACTTCTTAAGTACTGACTAAGGGTAGTTTCAGTATGATTTTTTCTTCTTTTCCCAAACTATGTTTATCTAAGTGAAGCGTAAGCATGGCAGAAGAATGAAGTTGAGTTCACCTCAAAATCAGGGCTTTCATAACTCAACAGAGCAAATTGCAAGTTCATTCCATTAAGACTTGGAGATACCAAAGGTTTCTTAGGTGACTTTAGTGTTATAACATACAAACAAACCAACATATTAAAAATCAAACACATTTTACACACAACAATAACAATGAAATGATGCCATTAGAAATATTAAATTATATTTTTAATAATATAATTAAAAAATGAGGTTATATTATATACAAAGAAATTATCACGTAACTATGTTTTCCTATCTAATGTTGGGAAGGAAATTGTTGCCATTGGATTTTTTCATCGAACAAGGAACAACCTTAGTGTAATTATAATATAACAATCATGCTATGAAGAGTGACCACTAGGATGGGCCTATAAAACACCAATGAAATTGCAACAAAATTAGTGGCAACCGGGGATTACAACTTCTCAAAATTATTTTGGTATTGAATAAGTATACTAACCTCAATTTCACTTTAAGAGCATGAAAAGAGCCATTTATTTGTAACAATATTCATCTATAATGGTTCATTTTTTAACTTCTTGTTCAAGACAATTTGAAACAAGTCGTTGTAGTGTTTTCTTCTCAAAGATGTACAAAAAGAACCCACTTAAGATTGTGGATGACAAACAATCTCAACAATATCAATGGATGCTAAACATTGTAGATCTATAGCAACTGATAGAAACAAAACCTGCCAAAGTCCGGATCTATGCCATAATCATAGTTAAATAGCAAAAAGAAAGAGTAATAACTCCAATCATCCAATGGAAACCAAATATACAAAGAATAGTTTTATTACAACACCTGTGAAGGGAAACAAATAAATGTTACCAATCCCCTTTATGGGATGGGTTCTTGGCTATCCTCAAACGTCTTCAGCTTGTGTAGAATCTCTCTCCTCTATAATGTGTAAACCCAGCAAAAATATGGTGTGCAACAATGAAAATAATCAGAGTTACAACAGTGAGTGCAACAATGAAAATAATCAAAAGTGAATAATGAATGGAAAACCTTGCTATTATAACAAAATATTGAGTTATCCTCGAATAATGAGCAATAATAAAATATTATTAACCCCCTTCTTGGAATAACCACTTGGAATATTTTATTGTATTTGTTTAGGAGGGAAAATGTATTTAAACTTCTATTTAAAAATAATAAATAAATAAATGATTTATTTATCATCTCAAGAAATTAGTTAAGGAATAATAAACAAATAATGATTTATTTAATTATTCCCAAGGGATTAGTCAAATTTGACAAAGAATAATAATTAATTAGTGATTAATTAATTATTCTTAGAGAAAAATAAGATAATTAATGATTTATCTATTTATTTTTCATGATTGGGTCAAATATGACAAGGAATAATAATCGAACAATGGTTTAATTAATTATTCCTAGAAGAAAATCAAATAAATATTGATTTATATAATTATTCTTCATGGGTTTAACTATAAATTACTTAACAAAGGTGGTTTATTAAGTAATTTTTGAGAGTGAAAGTAATTTTACTATGGTAAAATTGGTTTTACATGGTGTACTTCAATCCATCTAGTAAATTAGGCTAGATGATCAATTTTTTGGTGATAATAGATTGCTCCCCAACGTATGAGTGTTAGGAGAAAAACATATGACTGAAGTACCTTGTAAAGACACAATCACTAGACAACACAGGGGAGTCAAAGAGAGAGAGACCAATAAAGCTAAATTGAAAGAGGATAGGGACATAGGGGGCGAGACTAATGCAAGTCTCCTTTTATGTTGTGGTACCAAACCTCAATGAGGCAGGGGAGGCATACCCATGGCCGCCGAGATAACTTAGTACAAAAATAATGGTTCACCCAGAAAAATTGAGCAATGGAGTACACGCTGAATGGTACATGACATGTTAGCATAACAGAGCCAGAAAATAATACAATGTGTCCCATATACATAATTCACCTGGAAAAAAAAAATATGAGCAAGGACTGAATACAATAATATCTAAGTACATGAGATACAAAGGTCCTTCCCTCAAAAAATGGGTGGGAGGGAGGGTAGAACAACCGAAGAAGCCCTTCTGAACAAGGAAGGGCTCTGCAAAACTGAATGGATAATCTGGAGGAGACGTGCATACTATGAACACTGTGATTGGTATTAACCGAACCCATCAAATCTGTGGAACTACATCTGAGGCTATAGCATATTAGGAATGCATCCGGGCATGTGGGGGGCTACTTGAACGGCCACCCCCTCATGAGGTCTGAAGAATCTCACGCACACCAAGGAATCACTAGTACAATCTGTTGCATCACTAGACCATCAAGTGTATGAATCACGAACATGAAACGACCAAGTCAAAGGAAATAATGAGACCCTCTGCTCAATTTGAAGTGCCAAACAAAAATGGAAGCTGGAACCAAGATACACCGCCCTCTAGCTCATTCTTCTAGAATAAATGAGTTGATGTCGACAGATTAAGGCCCGCGATAGCTAAGACAATGAGGATCCTCAACTAAGGCACAAGGGAAAATAGTAATGTGACTGATGGACTGACACCAGGGATAATGGGGAAAATTGGGACTGAGGGACAAACTGACGACTTCCCTTATCAGAGCATAAAGTGCATGGTTGACCTGGCAGCAACTGGCTCAACTCTGGAGGGGATGGGAACAGTATGACTAGAGGCCAAAATGGGTAACACAGGATGAACGATATGCAAATATGGATGGAATACTGTGACATGATATAATGGGACATGAAATAGACTCCAAGAATGCAAGGGTGACTCATCGCAAATGCTCTGCACAAGGGTGACTCGATGACGCTACCACACAGAGTAGGCCCAGTGGGGACCATAAGAACATGAGTAAATGATGGTTTACTCATGACAAAAGTCGACATATGGTACAAAAATTATTAAGAGTAGGTGGACCTCAAAGTACAAGTGTTGCTTTATGACGAAATTCGATTTGAGAAGCGACGAAGTGACCTTTCTTGGAAAAATGGCTTCCTAGTGAAGTGTCAAATCATCAAAAACTGAGGAAACCCCATTATAGATCTCGAAGAGAGATTTCCAGCATTGTTGATGGTTCGTCAAACTGAGCTACAATCTAGTTGTAATGGGTGATAGAAAAATTGGGGATATTTCTATGAAAGGATGTTTTCCCTCCAATTTGGATTCATTTGCTAAGTGATTTGTGGTCAATTTGGAGAGGAGGAAAAGGCCCTAAATCTTGTGGAGATTGTAGCAGACAAACTAAATGTTGGAATCAATATCTCTAACTTTCAGGTAGCTAGCCTTACTGGTTTCTTTAATTTCAGTGGTTTATTTCCTGATTTTTGGTACCTGGCAGCTCCGTGAGAGATCCCTGCTCTTGCTCACGGCCGCATCGCCCTTTTTGGGCCCATAAGTGCAATCTGGCTCACGGGAAACAGCTGGAAAACCTACGAACTCACACTTTCTAGGCTGAAAGATGCGATTTGGGGCTGGAGAGAGGGTTGGTTTGGTGGTCTGGCGGGTGTTGTACGTTGATCAGTGTAGACTGTTGTTTTCTTCTCTGAACTGACAAGACATGTGGTGTTTTGCAAGCATGGCAGAGTTCAAAATCAAGTGGCGTGAACGAGACTTGGATACTCTTCGATCTGATATCTAGGGGGATCCAGGGTTCGAGGGGCATTGGCTCATTATGGGGTTCTTAAGTTGGTATAAAACCCACTGATGAGGGCAGGTGAGCCCTTGCTATCGAGATTTGTGAGTTATTGGATCCAGACTAGGGGGTATTTGTCATGCAAGGGCGCAAGATTAAGCTCACATTACAGGATATTTACTTCTTGACTGGACTGCCTCTTCTCGGAGTGGTGGGGGATATTCATCAGGTGTTACCTTGTGGGAGGAACATTACTGAGTTTATGGAGCACCATTGTCGATGGGGTGTTCGTGTCAAGGGCACGACTATCTCTCTTGTTGATCTAGAGAGGCTAGATACATAGTCTGTTGTCGCAGCTGTGCTATGGTTCCTAGGTAGGCAGGCGTTCCACCACATCACTGGTGGGCAGATGATGTTGGTTAAGAGTGTTTTGGCTGATACCTACTATGGGTGGGCCTAGATGATGTTGTTTTCGGTGAAACGACAGTTAAGTCTTTGCAGGAGGCAGGTGAACCGTGAATGCGCTTTTGGTACAGTACTGTGTGCATTCTTCTTTGAGAAGATACCGACTATCTGTCCTCATGTATAGATCTGAGATGGGGGCCCATAGGAGGCAGGGATGCATTGCTAGGGGCAACTACTGAAGAGAGGGCGAGGAGGGGGGTTCGGACAGGTGTTTTGACCCAAGTTTTTCACACATTGGGATCAGATGCCCCTTTACATTAATGATTACCCTTATAGCGGGATGAACAATCAGGGAGATCTTGACTTGCCACTTTCGGTCGGGTGAGCATGGGGACTAGACAGTAAGTATTAAGTTGTTATTCTTATGGTGCATTTCACACTTCTATCACATGTATATGGTACTAAGTGTAAAATATGTTGTATGCAGATATAGAACTAGTAAAATCGATAGGATATGCAGGCCGAGTCATAGTTCCTGGAGCTGTAGATCGGGGGGCATCATCGTCACATCAAGGTCCAGAGGATACTACGTTGCTTGTTGATTTGCATCATAGGTTTGATGTACTCTTGACTGGATTTTCAGAGTGCGGATGGCATGACTTAGAGGATCGGTACACAGATGAGTGCATTGGTATTCCCTCAAGGTGGTGAGGTATCGTGCGGCGCATGGCGACGGTTGGTCAGACAGTACGTAATCTACGTGCAGGTGGAGCAGAGCCTTTGGCGCGAGATCCACCGGGCAGTGACTAGATGTAGGGACATGTGGGTCCCTTTGATTTTGATTTTTGTAACATGCCATGGGCATGTCGGGTGTATTTAGAGCTATGGCTCCAAACACTTATATGATACATAATATGATTATGAATTTTTATATGACAATGATGGTTCGCCGTTTTTTTTGTTTATGGTTATCTTCTGTGGTATATAAGTCATAAATGCCAATCTAGAATATTATTTGCAATGGCATCTACATAGTTATTTTGGGCTCTAGGAACATGACTAAAAGTAAAGGTTTCAGATTCACGTACTAACAGCTTAACTCGTAGATATTTTCTAAATAGGATTTGGTTATGCACATGATACACGCCATTTAATTGCATGACAAGTAGCAAGGAATCTAAACAAATATGCAGATGAAGGATATGATGAGTGAGGGAATCAACTAACAAACCTATCACTGCATCATATTCGGCATAATTATTGGTGGCAGATCCAATGCACACACCGTTTGAAAGGACTAACATATGCAAGGAGGTAAAAATGGCCCACGTTGCTGAGGCTAGATTCTAGGAGAAGCAACTTGCACCGTCAGCATGACCAATATATGGTGTGGATGATGGATCCATCTAAAAGGTGCAAAAGACAACGGATGAGATGATTCAATATACCTAACTTCATGGCATAAATAAAGACACGCAAATCAAAGGGATATGCAATGAATAACATTTCCTGAGGTAGAGTGCATGGGAAGAATTAGGGAGGAGATGGCCTTCAGAATCATCCAAAAATATGCCCCCTTGCCTAAGTGCAGTGGTAATTAGGGGTAGACATATCTCCCATGATGTCCTCATCAAACTGGAATATAGGCGGATGGAAGGAAGACTGACTACATGATGCGGCCGCATTACATAGTGCATTAACCTGATAAATAAGGTTCACATATGCATTATCTTGAATTGTAGACGACGAGCTAGTAGACGAAGGATGTACAGATGTTGAGACCTGGGATTCTATCGAAAGAGGTTTGATATAAGCGCGCGTAGAAACCTCATAAAGGTTTGCCTACAAGGAACTCAAGGATGACGACAGGTAAAGGATATGGCCTACGGTGTCTATCATCTTGACATCAAGGGGAGGGATCACAATGGTGGGACCAGAGTCCCCCTGTTCTACTTGACTAGTGGTACTAGAATCCACAAGTAGAGGAGTAGATGATCCACTACGAGTGGCCTCATATTCACGAAGAGCCTCAAGGCAATCGCGAAATTCATCGAGACGAGGGCAAAAATGATAATAGTGACCATGATGATCACACGACGCACAAGGGTGATTTGTGTTCAATGTTTTGAGTTTCTTGGGTGGGCCTAGCAAGTTAACATGGACTTTCAGGATGTTTGACTCAGGGAACACTTCATGAACTAAAGGTTTAAGTTGAGGAAGTTCAGGACAATTATTGATGGCGTTCCCAACAAATTTACACAAAGCGCACAGGGGTGATGGCTTTGGGGCCTTAGGGGCTGGAGGAGCTTGGGGAGCCTTGTCCTTAGGTTCTTTCTTCTTAGCTTTTCCCCCCTTTCTGGAATCTCTCGCAAGGAGTGGGTTCCTGTTAAGGTTGTGATGGAACTGAAACACCGGCAGGGGTCATAGGGACCGATTGAACGGGGGTCAAAGCATGATAAGGTCTTAGCTGACCAGGTAGAATGTTTATGGGGGGGGTTTATGTACCATGCTGGGATCCCCAGAGTCATGTTAGCAAGGACCAATGAAGCCATGATAGGGATAGAAAATACTCTTGGAGGGGGGGAATAACAAAGGTATATGGCCTGCAGGGTAATGTTGTGGCGGAATAGCTCCCGGATGGTTGAGACCTGGAGGAAAAATTGCAAATGGAGGGTGTCATGGGGGGTGGATCTAGAGGGATCAGCTGGGATGGTAACAAAGGGTGTTGAGGAGATGGTTGTTGTTCAGATGTACCAAACTACTTGAGAGCAGCCCATGACGCTTGTAACATGCAAACACTCATAGAGTTTGGCTCTGAGATGAGAGGGGGAGGACCAAGGAAAGCACCCAACAATGAGGAATCTTTATAGACTTCGGGTGAAACACTTGTGAGGGGAGGTGAATATTGTTTATCTGACATTGACGAGATAATGGACTCGGGGGAGGTAACGGATGCTGGCTCATAGTAAGTCAACTGATCAATCATAATGATCTTCCCTTCATGGGGGAAGCACCTCTTGCAGAACACCACAGACACGGCAGCTGCCATGGCATATGTGTAACTATGACATAAGAGAATGTTGTAATCCAAAGGGGCATCAATGAATTCAATGTTGACATGGATAGTCTTGCCCACAAGGGTCATTAGATAGTTTCGGTACATGCCAAGGGGCTGGGAGGAGTGTCCATCCCAAGCATGCAAAGTGATGGTGGAAGGGGACAACTTAGGTGACTTAAGTTTTTTCCAAACAGCAGCAGACATCACACAGGTGGATGTGCCTTTGTCAATAATGCATCGGGAGATGATGGCATTACAAACTTGAACTGGTATCTGGAAAGCAACAGATGAAGGCAATGGGAGATGTTCTGGTGTATCAATCGGGAAGACAATCAAACGATCGTTAGAAGGATCTACTTCACCCCAGGCAGTTAGTAAATCTTTCTTTTGAGATGGGCATGACTAGAGGACTTCCAGCATCAACATGGCAGTAGGTGATTGCGCCAAGTCGTCTACTATATTTTACGTATGGGAAGCTCGATTAGAAGCCGCATTACGATGTAATGGTCCCTTTGGGATCTTGGGAATGGCCTCAAATTTAGGCTGAGGGATCTATAACAAACCATTTGGTTTCGTAAGAGGCTCAGCAGATGCTTTGGTTTTGGACTTTGTGGCGAACGAAGTCGATGGCTTGTCATATTGACACGACCGAGTTTGCAGGTTGATATCAAAGGGATTAACCTCATCAGAGTTCATTATTTGGATCTGGTAGTCACCATGACTAGAAGGTTGGGGGTTATGGGTTGCTTGACATGGCTGAGGTTGAGCAGCAACAAATCCTTGTTGAGGGAAAAGATTTGTGAGCACTGCCAGTTGAGATGGTGCAGGATTTTGAGGTGATTCTTGACCTCTAGAGGCTGCTTGAGCTTCAAACATTTGGTGCATCTGGTGTAAGAGAGGACACTCATGTGTATAATGGACATGTACACCACAACATGCACAAGGCTTGTTCATGCGAATAACCTTGTTTTGCTTGGGCTGGCTACCCTGCTGCTAGTTGTTGGTGTTAGGCTGGTTCCCCTAGGGTTTAGTAGGTTTATTACCTTGATTACCCTGGTTACCTGATCCAAGTGGATCTTGGTGGCCACCTACAAGTCCACCTGGACCCCCACCATTGTTTCTCTCAGCATTTTCAGTTTCCTTAATTGTAGCACAACTTACTATTTTTAGCGGTTTTTCAAGTCCTGAACTTCTAGAGTCGTTTTGAGGCCCTAAACGACGTCTTTTGGGAAATCTAGGGGCAAAATGGGTCCATGTACCAATGTTTCCCTTCCCAAAGTGGTATTTCTTGGATAGATCTTTCTAACGAGCTATTGTACGTGTCAAACGGAGATCGTATGCCAAAGTTACAACCCTGGGAAGTTGATGTACCAATTTACCCAAACGGGGCCCACAGTTTGGCTTTTCATCTTCTAGGGTTAGGTTTTGGAATGTGAAGGGTTTTCCATTGTTTCTCAATAATAAATAGGACTTTGAGCCTCATTGTAACACAATTCAGAGGCATGTAGACACCACATCTCTTCTCAAAGATAAGCTACCATCGCCCTAGTTGGTTTATTTCCATCACTGTTTGTAAGCATATTTCAGTATTTTACTTTAATGAAATGAAGTATTATTTCCGCTGCATACCTGTGTTTGTGTTTATCTCTATAATTTGTTGTGTTCCTATTTAAGTCTAGATCAGTGGTTTTAGAGCGATCTGCTTTTTCTCTGTTTTTCTTTGCATGTCCCCAACGAGGTCGGGATATAAGGAGTTAGGGCTTGAACTGGTCGAACCTTTGCAAGACCAGCATCGCAAATCTCGACAGCCTCCCATGGCGGATGAGAAGAAAGACAAGGGGGCAGGAGATCCTATCAAAATCTTGCTCGAAGAAGCCCTCGAGCGACAACAGAACGCGATGATGGACAACTTTTCCCAAATCCTTCAGCGGCTACCCAGAAGCGACGCATCGGCTTCCAACAGCTACTCTGGAAACACCACGCCCTTTAAGGTACAAGTTAATTTTGAAATTCCCATATTCGAGGGTCAGATAGACGCAGATGCCATAGATAAATGGTTAAATCTGCTAGAGGGTTATTTTTCTGTTGACGAATTTTCGAGTTGGGAAAAGATTGTTTTCGCTCTTCTCAAAGCAACCCCCCACGTCAAGGACTGGTGGGAAACCTCCTGCGAGCAGAAGGATGAAAGTACCGGCTCACTATTTTTAGCTGCACCCACTTGGAATTCATTCCAGGATGCCATCAAGGAGCAATACTACCCTGTCGGAAGCTATGAGGATGAATATATAAAGTGGACCACGCTGCGGTAGGGAAGGGACCAGGACGTACCGGAGTTCACCAATCTTTTCCATACCCTTCGCACAAAGTTGGGTATCAAGGATTCGGAGCAACATTTGATACTGAAATATCGCGGTTGCCTGCACAAGTACATCCAGGAAGAAATACAATTCCTGAACATCTCCTCGCTCGGCACAGCATACCGATATGCCGTCAAGGTCGAGTAGAAGTTTAAACAAAAGAAGCGAGACTTTGGATCTACAAATCCAAAGCAAGGGAAAGGTGCCCCTAAACCATAGAACAAAGGACAAAGCCAAGGCAGGGCAGCCCAAGACAACTCGCTGAAGCTGCAAGCAAAGAATAGCGTCGCGAAGCAGAAAAAGGACACGGGAAAATGGTGTGAGTTCCATAAGAGCTCCACTCACAATACAAGTGAGTGTCGAGCCAAGTAGTCACTAGTGGCTGAGCTAAAGGTTTTAGAATCAGATGCATGTTCTGACTCTGAGTCAAAACCTGACAAGGGGAATGACAAAGGGAAGCAGATTGTTGATGCGGATCCCAACGCCACTTTTGCTACCGTAAAGATCCAGAAAAATGAACCCGAAGATCCAGAGGAGGAGGAGCGTCTCTTCCACTCCCAGATGTGGGTAAAGGGCTCCTCACTACAATTCATTGTTGATAGCGGGAGCCAAAAGAACCTCATTTCGACAGAGGTCATGAAGCAGTTGGGCTTACTAACCACAGCACATCCACAACTGTACACCATCGAGTGGCTTCACCAAGGACGGGATCTTCGCATGAGCCAGCAATGTCGCCTTCCATACAACATCAAGCCCTTCACAGATGAGGTATTGTGTGACATTGCTCCCCTTGAAGTTTGTGATGTATTATTAGGATAGCCATACTTGTGGAAGCGACATGCTGTGTATGAATCAAGGCCCCGTGTTGTTATTATTACATTGGGAGATAAGTTGTACAAGATACCAGAGGTAGCACCGCCTACCGCCATCTCTTTGATTACTGCAAAACAATGCAGTAAGCTCATTTCCAAAACCGGGAAATTTTTTTTCCTAATGATACGCCCTTAAGGAAAGAAGAAGACGGTGGCCACGGCCTCCAGACAGGGCCCCTCTGCACAACAACTACAGATGGACAACGTCATGTAGGAGTACGAGGACATCTTCACCTCCCCCGCAGGGGTTCCTCTACATTGTCAGGTCAAGCACTCCATCGATATGACCCCAGGTGCGCCACTACACAATGGACCAATTTATCAGTGCTCTGTTATAGAGAATGATGAAATCAAGAGGCAGATTCAGGAGCTCCTACAGAAAGGTCACATCCGTCCGAGTTCATCGCCTTGTGGGAGCCCGATCGTGTTGGTACAAAAGAAGGATGGGACTTGGAGACTCTGTATTGATTATCGGGCGCTGAACAAGATCATTGTCCGTAATAGGTACCCGATCCCGCGGATTGATGACCTCCTAGACCAACTAAAGGGGGTGAAATATTTCAGCAAGATCGATCTGAAGTCAGGATATCACCAGGTACCAATTGAACCCTCTGATGTGTGGAAGATTGCCTTCAAAGCCAAGGAGGGCCTTTTCGAATGGTTGGTTATGCCTTTCGGATTGACGAATGCTCCTGCAACCTTCATGAGGCTAATGGATGACATCTTGCGGCCATTCACCAACTCATTTGTAGTGGTATACTTGGATGACATTCTAATCTTTAGCCAGTTCTCCAAACACTGCGGCAACACAAGCTATGTGCCAATTTGGAGAAATGCACTTTTGGCATGACCCAGGTTCAGTATCTGGGATACATTATTGATGAACAGGGGGTGCATTTGGATCCAGCCAAGATCCAAGTCATTCGAGATTGGCCATCTCCAACCACTCTGACAAAGCTCCGCAGCTTTCTAGGTCTTGCCAACTTCTACCGCAGGTTTGTGTTGGGGTTTTCTCATATCACTTGGCCCTTGAGTCAAGTCACCAAGGGAGGAGCGAAAGAAAAATTCTTTTGGTATGAATCTCAACAGAAGGCATTCATAGAGTTGAAAGATTGCCTCTGCACAGCACCAGTGCTTGCGTTACTAGATTTACAACAACCATTTGAGGTCGAGACAGATGCCTCTGACTATGCTATTGGGGTAGTCCTTACTCAACACAGGCATCCAGTGGCATATCACAGTGAAACACTTTCAGACACAGTCCAGAAGTATCCCACTTATGATAAAGAGATGTATTCCATTGTGCAGGCCTGCCGACAGTGGAAGCATTACATTTTGGGGAAGGAAACGGTCATCCACACAGACCACCGACCCTTGTAGTTCATACAGACCCAAGGGAAATTGCAGAATGATTGCCATCAGAAGTGGTCTACATACCTACAACAGTTCCATTTGAATATCAAGTATAAGAATGGCAGCACTAATAATGTTGCAAATTGCCTCAGTCGACCACCGATCATGGCTTTAACCATCGTGCTCAACTCTTGTGGGCACGAGACTTCTAATTGGCCACTTCTCTACAAAAGCGACCCAGAATTTGGCCACACATACCAGACACTCTTAGAGGTTCGGCATGTTCCAGATTTTCACCTCCAAGGTGCCCTGTTATGCCACCTGGCTCACCTTTGTGTTCCTTCAATCGAGCGTGCCAAGATGATTTGGGAAGCACACTACAGTCGGGCTGCTGGACATTTCAGGGTTGAGAAAATGGTGGCAGTACTGCAGAAGTATTTCTACTGGCCGAATCTTCGACAGGATGTTGGGCAGTACATCAGATCATGTACTGCCTGTGCCATTGCCAAACCAACCATCAAGAAGCAAGGCCTCTATGCCTCGCTGCCTACCCCTAGTCGACCTTGGGAATCCATCTCCATGGACTACATGTCAGGCCTTCCTTCCACTAAGCATGGAAATGACTGTGTTTGTGTGGTCGTCGATAGGTTCTCGAAGATGGCCATTGTGGCGTCTTGCAAGAAGAATATCACAGCAGAAGCCACTGCTAAACTCTTCTTTGAACGAGTGTGGGTGCACTTTGGGATCCCACAGTCTATCATCTCAGATTGGGATAGTCGGTTCCTCAGTACATTTTGGTCCAGTCTCTGGTCAATGCTGGACACCAAACTCACTAAGTCCACAGCCTTCCATCCTCAAACTGATGGCCAAACAGAGGTTGTCAATAGGATGATTGTGCACATTCTACGCATGTACAACTCAAAGCATCCACGCACATGAGATGAGAACCCCCCTATGTTCAGCACAGCTACAACCGAGCTCTTCACAGCTCGACTAGCCATAACCCTTTTCAGGTGAGCTTGGGATTCCAGCCACTATGCCCCATTGATGTGGTCATGCCACTTGCAGCTACTCACATAGATTCGAATCATGTCCAGTCCGAAACAGATAAAGCAACTAGCGTCATTAAGCACATCCACAACATATTCGCCAGCGGGTCCATGACATTCTGGAGAAATCAAATGCCAAGTACAAGCAGCGACATGATCAACATCGGGTGCCACACAAGTTTCAGGTGGGCGACAAAGTCTGGTTGCATTTGCAAAAGGAACGCCTTACTGGAGCCTATCGGAAACTAAGACCACTCCAATATGGTCCTTACACCATTACTAAGGTTGTGGGAGACAATGAATTTGAGCTCAGCATTCCCCCATTCCTTGGCCTGCACCCAGTGTTCAATGTGGACCGCCTTCGGCCATACTTGCCACCATTGCTAGACACATCTGACATTGCAGAATAGCTCACACCCACAGAATTAAATCCAGATTGCATGGAACAAGCTGCAACTAATTGGATCATGGACACACAAATCAAGAACACTCTCCAACAGAATATCCAACTGTATCGAGTTGCTAAAGCAGGCCAACTCCTTCACCAGGGCAAGTGGCTCACCAAGGACCAAGTTCAGCAAAAGTTTCCTCATCTCATGGAGGAACTCAATGCAATGGGGACCATTGCTTCCTAAGGGGGGAGGAATGATCCAGGTGGATCTTGGTGGCCACCTGCCAAGTCCACCTGGACCCCCACCATTGTTTCTCTCAGCATTTTCAGTTTCCTTAATTGTAGCACAACTTACTATTTTTAGCAGTTTTTCGGGTCCTGAACTTCCGGAGCCATTTTGAGGCCCTAAACGATGTTTTTTTGGAAATCTGGGGGCAACATCAATCCATGGACGATGTTGCCCTTCCCAAAGTGGTAGTGCTCGGATAGATCTTTCTAACGACCTATTGTACGCGTCAAACGGAGATCGTATGCCAAAGTTACGACCCTGGGAAGTCGATGTACCAATTTACCCAAACGGGGCCCACAGTTTGGCGTTTCATCTTCTAGGGTTAGGTTTTGGAATGTGAAGGGTTTTCCATTGTTTCTCAACAATAAATATGCCTTCGAGCCTCATTGTAACATAGTTCAGAGGCATGTAGCCACCACATCTCTTCTCAGAGATAAGCTACCATCGCCCTAGCTGGTTTATTTCCATCACTATTTGTAAGCATATTTCAGTATTTTACATTAATGAAATGAAATATTATTTCCGCTGCATATCTATGTTTGTGCTTAACTCTGTAATTTGTTGCATTCCTGTTTAAGTCTAGATCATTACCCTTTTTACCCTTTCCCTTATTCTTTTTCTTCGAATTTTGGGGATTGGTCACACTCTGCTTCACAAACACCTGACCCTAAGGAGGTGGAGGTTTCTTGGGCTATGAATGTATGGGAGGTTGCGACACTAATTCTTGAGGGGCTAGAGCACTTGGTTGTGCGTAAGGAGGAGCAACAGTTTGGTAAACAAGTTGGGGCCCTGAAAACATGTTGCTAGCAGGAGGGGCATAAGTTTTGGAGGAAGTGGTGTCCCCCTAAAGAGAGCCATAACTTTGTTGAGTATATGGAGAAGGGTGTGAAAGGGTTCCAACGATACCGTTGGCAGCGTGAGATTTCCCTGGTGCATTGGCACTTCTGGGACGAGGGAGGTTTGGAATGACGGTATAGACATAACCAGATTGCGCGTAAATCAGGTCATATCTTAGAGCGGTTTGGAGAGATTCTTCCTCGGTCTGAGGAAAATGGGGCGCGACAACTTTTCCAATGGGTGATAAAAGGATCCTAAGAAACCAATCTAGATAGACACGGTGTTCGAAGGGTAGGGCACAACATGTGCTCCTCCTTCTACGCCACTATTGAACATGGTCGGAAAGCTGAGCGGTGGAGGACTGACGGAATGAGGTCAATAGCTCCGTACCAATGTCGTACTGGAGAGGTAACTAGAAATATGAAAGGGACACTTTAGCAAGCATCACAAAAACGGAATGAGATGCGGTGGGCTGGTCTATATACCATTTTACAGCGTCTCTAGTGAGTGTGCATTGGAATAAACAAAGACAAATGGAGTCATCAGTTATGGAGTTCGACAAACACCACATGTGGAAGGATCATACATGGTTGGTAGGATCCTCTCCAGCATTACCCTCAAATTTCGAGATGTCTGAGGGAAGCTTAGTTAGCATAGAAGGCCAACAAACATCATGGTGTATGGTGTCGTTCATCAACTAGTTAAAATTCAATAGACTTAACCCAGCCATAAAGGGGAGCATGGGGGCTGTCGGAATGGTTCCTGAGACTGTTCCGCTTGATGTGACCACCGGGATAGACCCATAGCCATCACCAGGTTGGGTTCCTGCACCAACTGTGGGTCCAGACATGGTGACGATATGCGGTGAAGGAGGATCGAAATCAGATGAGGAATCAAAAGAACCAAGAGAAGAGTCAATGTTGGGACTCGAAGGGCTATGAACTCGAACCTGACAGGGAGGGGTAATATGCCCAAGTGGAAACTGGGGGTGAAGGCCTAACGGTCTCCGTGAAAAATGCCTTGGTGGCGCAATGGTGGTAAGACACACCTGACACGAAAATGGTGAAGGGAGATCAACAATATGCCTTTGTCTCAATGAGGCAAGATAAATTTATTATGTTAAGTCTTCACTCGGCGGTGTTAACCAAGCACTCTTCGCTTAAGGTGTGCAAGTGTGTGCAAGTGTATTTATTTATTAAGCCCAGATCGTGTTTGTAAAAAAGAAAAAAGCTTGCTAAAAATAAAATAAAATGAACAACAAAACAATTAACTAAATCCCACCAAAACTAGGTTTGCCAACACTGTGTTGGTTGGTGGCTAAATCGAAGGAAAATACACTAAAACAGTCAAGAGATCTAAATGTTAGTGTGACAGGGATCAAGTGACACCAAGTTGCTGGAAAGTGGTGTAGAAACTGCAAAAAACCAGAGAAGAAAATCGTTGCAAAATGATAGGGAGATGGGTGAAACACCTAGGACAACCAATGGGACCCTAAGGCCAATGACCAAACAAGTTTAAATCTAAAACTATGGATGGTAACAACCTATCTTTACAGATCTGAAATAGAAGGGTACATATCTGGAAAATGTGGTTAAAAGCGCCGCAGAAACTCATACTACTCACTCAGCTAAACTCCTCCTAGAAAGGTGGAAGCATACTATAAGCCCTAGGGGGGCTAAATTCAACTTTCAAAATTAAATCAGAGTAGATCAAGGCCTAAGTGAGATGAGACAGAGGTCAGACAACCCAGTAGATAGCTCTCTACAAAACCCAGAAACAGATTTGAGAAAAACCCTAAAACAGAGAAATCACAGGTACTGACCTGTTTTCCAGTGGGGATCGCACTTTTTGGGTTGATAAGTGCACTCTAGCCTCCACATCACACTTTTTGGGCCAAAAAGTCTGATTTCTGCTCTGTGGATCCTGGTTGGAAAATCTCGGAAAAAATTGTCGCCTTTATCGCGGCTATTTCTTGTGACCTGTGGAAACAACCAGAAAGCTTGCAGAAGTTAGAAATTTAACATATCTAGGGTTAAAAAACTAGGAAACATTAATAGAATTGAAAAAAGAACAAACCCTAAGCTAAAAACTGAAGGTCATCCAAGTTTCTGAATTTGAAGTAAAAAACTAGTGGAGTCGCCAATTTTGTTGTAGTGTTTTCTTCTCAAAGATGTATGAAAAGAACCCACTTAAGATTGTGGATGACAAACAATATCAACAATATAAATTGTTGTTAAACATTGTATATCTGCTGCAACTGATAGAAACAAAACCTGCCAAAGTCCAAATCTATGTCACAATCATAGTTAAACAACAAAAAGAAAGAGTAATAACTCCAATCATCCAATGGAAACTAGATATACAAAGAATAGTTTTATTATAACACCTGTGAAGGGAACAAATAAATGTTACCAGTCCCCCTCTATGGGATGGGTTCTTGGCTATCCTCAAATGTCTTCAGCTTGTGTAGAGTCTCTCTCCTCTATAATGTGTAAACCTAGCAAAAATATGGTGTGCGACAATGAAAATAATCAGAGTTACAACAATGAGTGCAACAATAAAAATAATCAAAAGTGAATAATGAATGGAAAACCCTTCTATTTATAACAAAATATTGAGTTATCCTCAAATAATGAGCAATAATAAAATATTATTAGCCCCATTCTTGGAATAACCACTTGGAATATTTTATTATATTTGTTTAGGAGGGAAAAAATATTTAAACTTTTATGTAGAAATATTAAATAAATAAATGATTTATTTATCATCTCAATAAATTAGTTAAGGAATAATAAACAAATAATGATTTATTTAATTATTCCTAAGGGATTTAGTCAAATTTGACAAAAAATAATAATTAATTTGTAATTAATTAATTATTCTTAGAGAAAAATAAGATAATTAATAATTTATCTATTTATTTTTCATAACTGGGTCAAATATGACAAGGAATAATAATCGAACAATGGTTTAATTAATTATTCTTAGAAGAAAATCAAATAAATAGTGATTTATTTAATTATTCTTCATGGGTTTAACTATAAATTACTTAACAAAGGTGGTTTATTAAGTAATTTCTCACAGTGAAAGAAATTTTACTATGGTAAAATTGGCTTTACATGGTGTACTTCGATCCATCTACTAAATTATGATAGATGATCAATTTTTTTGTGATAACACAACCCAATGATACGAGATTTCTAGAAGGGTTGGATAATAAAATGGAGAAACCATATGTTCTTACAAATCTGAGAATAAACTAAAATTGGATTGGTTTTTGAATTGAATTTCAAATTGAAAATATTTTAACTCTATAATATATAAAACTTAAAATACTTCTCCCAATATAACTTCACAATCAAAGATCACCTTTGGAATTCTGAGATTGAGGATAAATGTTATTTGTAATGTTGAAATGTGTATTTTAACCAATAATGTAATATGGAGATCGAAAGATGATAAAAATAACTAAATCCATAGAGGAACTTGCACAATGCTTGGAATTGGTTATCAATGTTAGTGTTTCTTTAAATCAATCAATTATTTTCTTCAAGAGTGAAAATACGCATACGAAACTCAAGAGTGAAAATATAATCTCGTTAGATATGTGTCTATGGGTTATTGGAATATTTAAAAAGAAAGTTAAAATTTTCCATAAAACATAGATTAAAAAAATAAAAACCCACCTTAAAATTAATATAATAAATTGAAATTTTTTAATTTTATGAAGTGATTTAAAATGGTTTAATATTTCACATTGCATAATTTTCTAGTTGGATATTTTAATGAGCTTGCAAGTCTATTATGTGGCTTATTTAAAGCTAATAATTAAACGAACTTAGATCCATCTTAACTCAAGATCTAAGACAAACCTTTACAAAATCATTTCAACGACGGAAATAGAGGATAATCTATAATCAATCCATAGAAGTTACGATTAAAAAAAGTTGAAAATTATGCTCCACAGGGTTCAGTTATAAGATTACAAAGGATGTGCAATGATCAGGAGGATCTTATTAATGGATTAAGATCTGTTGGGCTACAAGATATACCACATGAAAAAGGTAAAGAATGGTCACATGATCACATAATCCCAAGAAGAAGAATTGTTAAAGTGTGAGTATTGCGTCTATGAATTGCAGTGAATTACAAGACATGGAAAATACCAGTTCAACTTATTTTCCATATCATGAAGAGATTTGGCCTTCATACTCATCCAATGAGAAACAATTGAGAGAGTTGTAGGAAGAGCTTAAAAGATGAAATTTGAGGTGCAGACTTCTAGGAGAAAAATTATGTTCAAGAGAGCTTCAAGTGGAACAACTAAAGGAAGAAGTTGAGACATTATAAAGAAGTCAGAAGCTTTCCAACAATGAACAAGAAAGGCTACAAAAGATAATTGGTAGTGAAATCCACAATGTGACAAGTTTGGAATTTAAATATGGTGTCTCAGGTTCTACTTGTGCCAACTATGAAATCAACCTCCTCTTTTGAGTGACATGCATGTTCCTTCTTAAGCTCTTCACACAAAATGCAAAGGCATTTGATAGAAGTCAGAAAAGAGAAGTGGAATACTCTAGATTATTATGAGTTTTCCTTATAAGGAAGCTAACTATATATATATATATATATATATATATATATATATATATATATATATATATATATATATATATATATATATATATATATATATATATATATATAGATAGATATATATATATATATTATATATATATATATATATATATATATATATATATATATATATAATTAACAAAACTGTAATATCAAAACAATCATAATACCTTGTTGAGTTATATGTGATTGTGAAATAAAAAGATAAAAGAAGGTCCTAGTTCTCACTCAAAAGGAAAAAAAACAATATGAAGAAAGTTTGAAAGCAAATATATAGGGTCACACAAACTGGCTTTGACTTCAAGTTTGAAAAGTAACCAGAATAGATCTTAATATAGAGTATCATACTAACCAAAGAATCAAAAAATATAACCCTAAAAGACACAGACCAAAGAAAAAACATAAAAAAAAAAAACAAACAAAAACATATATATATATATATATATATATATATAATATATATATATATATATATATATATATATATGCAAAGGGTTAAGTTGAGAACTTGATAGGGTTATCCTTTGAGCTAACCCTCCCTCCCCTTACTCTTACTCTTGATGGGACATCAAATTCCAAAACTATTATTTGCAGATGGCATCACCTCAAATATAGTCTCCTCAAAAGTACGAAAGTGGATTATCCATCAGCATTCATTTTTTATCATTAGAATTTATGAGGGCTTGATTTCTTAAGTAGTGATTAAGGGTAGTTTCAATATGGTTTTTGCTTCTTTTCCAAAACTCTATTCATCTAAGTGAAGCGTAAGAATGGCAGAAGAAGGCGGTTGAGTTTGCCTCAGAATCAAGGCTATCATAACTCAACAGGGAAAAATGAAAGTTCATTCCATTAATACTTGGAGACACAAAATATTTCTCAGGTGACTTTAGTGTGTGCACATTTCCAGTAATGTGTGCACATTCTAGGAATAGACAAAATGTCCTAAGAGCTCCTACCTAGAGTTGATTTAGAACCCAGTGATTCACAGAATGTTGAAGCTTACAATTAGAAGACATGTATAGTTGGTTTAATCTATAGTTTTTCTCATGATATTAGCATGTGATGAAGTCCATTTAAAAGGTTTGAAGAATTTCATTATAAAATGTCTTGAGTGACCTTTTTTTTTTTACAAGCTTTGCCAAATTAACCAAGATAAATGAAAATATATTTTTGAAAGCGAGTTTTTTCCCTAAAATGTTTACATTGTATAATTCCCTTATGACTATCGATGTTACTTCTCTTACTATGAGTGTTTTGAAAATAGACCAAATTGAAAAAGAATGGTGCAAATTTTGCCATTTCCCTTCTAGTAAAGAACTACAATAAAAAAAAAAAGGATAATGTCCATATAGAAGTTTTTGTTCTCTCTACAAAAGTTCCAAAATCCTTATCACAGGACCTATGAGTCATCAAATTTAGCTAAACTACACTCATAGGAAATAATGGTGAAGATCTCAAAGACCAAATTTTGCTTTGAAGTTTCCATTAAAACAGTCATTTTATTTTACATGAACCCAATGTTTTTACTGTAGAAGGTAGGAAACTCACAGAATTGTGAATCATATAGTGTCATCACCAAATTCATCCAAACTACACTTACAAGAATAATAACAAAGTTGTTGTAGCCCAAGTTGCTTTGAACTTATTATACAGTGGGATCACCAAATTTGGCCAAATTACACTAATAGGAAGGATAGAAGAGGTCTTGTAGCCCAAATTTTAGTTTGAAGTCATGGGACATGTCATTTCAGGGACTCCTAGGAAAAAATGGAGTGAAAATAGAATCTATAACCCCCACCCCTTCAACAACACCACAACTAACCTAACTTGATAAAAATCATCATTACAGGTCCTTCCCAATAAGGAAAGGTGACAAATTATTTTAAGGTTTCTATAAAAGTCATCATTAAAACCCATTCACAACCTATGAGTCATACAAAGGCACCATCAAATTCAACCAAACTACACTCATAGAAAATAATGGTAAATATCTCAAAGACCAAATTTTGGTTTGAAGGTTCCATTAAAACAGTGCTTTTCTTTTACATGAATCCAATTGTTTTACCGTAGTAGGTAGGAAAATCACAACACTACGAAATCACCAAATTCATTCAAACTACACTTACAGGAATAATAACAAAGTTGTTGTAGCTTAAGTTGCTTTGAACTTATGATACAGTGGCATCACCAAATTCGGCCAAATTACAATAACATGAAGGACAGAAAAGGCCTTGTAGCCCAAATTTGGTTTGAGGTCATGGGACATGTCATTTTGGGGACTCCTGGGAAACAATGGAGTGAAAATAGAATCTGGAACCCCCACCCCTACAGCTAGACCATAACTAACCTAACTCGATAAAAATCATCATTGCATCTCCTTCCCAATAAGGAAAGGTGACAAATTGTTTTAAGGGTTCTATAAAAGTCATCATTAAAACTCGTTCCCAACCTATGACTCATACAAAGGCACCATCAAATTCAACCAAACTATACTCTTAGGAAGTAATTGTAAAGATTGCAGAGACCAAATTTTGGTTTAAAGCTTCCTTTAAAATAGTCCTTTTCTTTTACATGTACCCAATTTTTTTACAGTAGCAGGTAGGAAACTCACAAAAATATGAATCATAGAGTGGCATCACCAAATTAAGCCAAACTACACTTACAACAATATTAACAAATTTGTTGTATCCCAATTTTCTTTGAACTTATGATACAATGGAATCACCAAATTTGGCCAAATTACACTAACATGAAGGACAGGAAAAGTCTTGTAGCCCAATTTTGGTTTGATTTCAAGGGACATGTCATTTGCAGGACTCCTGGGAAAAAATGGAGTGAAAATAGAATCTGGAACCCCCACCCCTACATCTAGGCCACAACTAACCTAACTCGATAAAAATCATCATTGCATATCCTTCCCAAAAAGGAAAGGTGAAAATTTGTTTTAAGGGTTCGATAAAATTCATCATTAACAAATATGAAAAATACTCAAAGCTTCGAGAGAGCTCACCGAACAACGCTCAACAAAGGAATTACAGACATAGGAACATAAACACCCTGAGTCAAAGTATTAGGCAAGGCATGAGAGGGATAACTCAGGCCTACCTAAAAGTCAGAGGGATCAGAAAGAACCACACAAAGATAGTTAATAACCATAATGAGCCCACTAAGAGCAACTAAGATAACAAAAAAATCAGCACAACAAGATTACCTTTTGTGTTTGAGTGGATCCCGATGCTTTGCAATTCTTACCTGTAGTAGAAAGCATAATTGTAATATGCCAAAAATTGATGAGGAGGTATCATAAACAGATAAGGTGGAAGAAATACATGAAATAATGAAATTATTCCTTGACTTTGAAGTCGTGGCAGTAGCAGCAAATGAACAAGAGAAATTGTGGGGATATTTTAAGTGAAGGTTGGAACCATCAGAGCAGATGACATGAGAAATTATGGGGATATTTGAGGGAAAGATGGAACCCTCGAAGAAAAAAAGAGGTGAACAATTAACAGTTGTTCAGTTAACACTAAACAGTTGATCCATTCAATTGACATTAAACAGTTGATCCGCTTGATCGTGGATCATGGCAGAGTAAAATTAGGTTGACTTGTGTGTTGATGGGGATCTTGATAAAGGAAAGATGTCATTTTTAGACAAGAGGACAAATGTCAACACAATAGCAAAAGGGTAGACAATGGTTGGCCTTACCATTTTCAAGAAGGGAATGCCTATCGGTGTGATTAAAAAAACACAAGTAAACTTTAAAAACAAACACACACACACACACATTTACACTTTAAAATAAATTTATACTTTTTTTTTTTTTTAACTAAGTAGGTGTGTTATATTATGTCATAATATGTGTGTGTGTGTGTGTGTGTGAACATCATGAAATAGACCTCTATGTTTAGTAGTTTTCCACATGGGAAACCAAACTGGTAACATAGCATCACTATATTTGACCATTTAAAGAATTTGAACCTCTTATAAGGGACTATCTATATAGCCTACTATGTCCTAATTCGCTGACTAGAGGGCCTATTCTATAAACCTTTAATCTCAATAATTTACAAGGCACCATAACAAAAATTGCCATAGTGACAAATATTTAGTTGGGAAATCCACCTGGATTGTTACAGGTGGGAAGATGTCTTCTTCCAAGTCTATAATATCTAAAGTTTCTACTTTATTGTCCATCTTTGTCATCTTTATATCCATATTATTGACATGTTTATGAGTTCAATCCAGACAAATAATAATTTCGGGTTGTTCCTCTCATCTTTCCACTAACAGCTTTCCCATAACTATCTTTAATTTCCAATATATATCTACTATCTGCATATATTTGGTCTTATTCGGTCTTTGGTCTTACTTGTCTTATATTTTCAATTCATCTTCATTGGAAATGAATCTTCTTTCTATTTTGCCCTCTCTTTCAATATTTTTAATTTCTTGTTGAACTAGTGGTGGATTTTTTATGAAATGAAACTAAACATAGATCTCTACAACAAATTCAACCATTGAGGTGAATGGTCTTGCACTATCATGATGACTTTTATTGTTACATGCTCCTCTACCCATATGCATAATTGTGTTTTTACAGTTTTGATAGAGTTGAGAGAAAAAAAAATGCATAGGGAACTAGCAATCCAACCCAAGTTAGGACAAAATACAGAAATGACCATGGGTTGTTTGCACCTATGATCTTCACCCCACAAGTCAAAAATATATTTGCAGACTACCTACCACTGGGTGTTGTCCAACCCAGTCTCCCAAGAAAACACAAAAAGGGGAAAAAAAGATAATTGAAATGAGAGACAAAGTAATAGATGAATGAATGATTTGAACAGGCTAGCTTCAAAGCTACAAAAGGAAAATCTCCAATAATTCCTCCTGAGAGTGTGAGACAGAAAATAGCTAGAAAGAGATATGCATTCTTTTGGAGGACATGGAAAGAGCAATGATCAGTTTAACCAATTAAAAAAATGGAGCAGGGAATAGCGTTGAGCATTAAACAAAACAAACAAAATTAAATATAACTATAAATAAATAAATATATAGATAGATAAATTTAAAAAAATGATTTTTTTTAACAAAAATTTTAATTTTTTCCTATAATTGGGGGCCAAAGGCCCAAGGACGAGCCTTCTCGAGCCCGGGCAAGCTCGTCCTCGGGCCTTCAACCCCCACTAGGTCGAAGGCCCATGGGTGGGGCTATCATGCCCGTATTCGGCCCCTCGCTTGGCCGAGGGGCCAATTCCAGGAATCGACCCCTTGACCCAACGAGGGGGTGAAGACCTATGGGCGCGCCTACCCGGGCTCGGGAAAGCTCGCGCACGGGCCTTCGACCCAAAATTTTAGAAAAATAATCAATTTATTTTTTAATTTATATATTTAATTTATTTTTATTTTTAATAATAAAAAATATAAATATTTACAATTTGTTTAATTTATATTGTTTTCAAAAAGAATTATATTATTTTTACATTGATATTGTTTTTAAAAAAAAATTACATTTTTAATTTTTTTTAATCGTTTAATTAATATATGTGTTTTTTTAATTAACTAATTTCTATATATATAATATCAGGTAGATGGCATCAAAGAAGGTCTATGTGAATGTTTCTTGAAACAAGGACAACAATTCCATCATCTAAAGTTGCAGTTGGATGCTCTATGAATATTGCTAAACATACCCGAACTAAGAAACATCGTAAAAGTCAAGCAACTGGCCCTTCAAGTACATTCAAGATTATTCCTGAATGGAGGAATTCATGAGAAATAAATAAAACAAATTTTACATTGCATGTTAAAGATATTGAAAGAGATGATTGTACACATATCTATCTATATTGTGGTATGATTAACTTTGGTGGACCATATGAGGTGATGGGTAGAGTACGAGACATATGTTTGGTGCCGAATGCAGACATTGTTTATGTTCTTACAAAATTTACCAAGACACATGAAAAGGTTAGATATCGTTTCTCAAAGATCAAGTATGACACATATGAAGAATCTACACAGTTGTATGAAGAAATCGCAATCAACATTTATGTATTATGCATTATTGTAAGGATCATTAAAATTTTTATAAATTATTGATCATTGACATAATGTATTTTGTTTGATAGGATTTTGTTGAGAGTCTTTCAATCATGTTGGAGGGTATTTATTATCTAGAGCCAAATATTATGAATGTGATCAGTCATTTCCATACAGAGACAGAAGAAGAAAAGAGAAGGAAGCAAAGAGAAATAATTCAAGACACTGCAATAGGACATAGATGGGATCAACAAATAATCCCTAAGGTGGTTCAATCTAGTAAATCTAAACATGTTGTTTTTGAAGTTGTGGACACTGAAGCTGAATCTGAAAAACATGTTACCGTTAGTGAAGAGGAGAGGAGATTAGAATTGTTGTTCAAAAGGAGAAAAGAAATAAAAACACCAAAAAGAAATATGGCCACGAATGTCTCTCTTCCAGTTGATGATGAGGAGATTGTTTATGTCGAAGAAGATATGTTAACCAGTAAGAAGAAGAAATCAAAAGTTGGTCAATCTATAAAAATCATGGGAAACAGTGAAGATTAAAGTAAAATCTCTAAAGGCAGTAGAGAAATCATAACACCGAGTTCTGATTTAGAGGATGGCATTATTAAAAAACAACAAAATTCCATTTGAGATCACTTGATGAAGAATACATTGATTAATGGTGGCAAAACATTTCAACTTAATTTCAGCCAATTCTATAGGCCAAATGAAGAACAATCACAATATCAAATTAGAAAGGCACATCACCTACATGTCCATAATTTGAAAACATTATTCAGGTACAATTCATATGCACATGCGGTGGATTATGTGGTTCTTATTTTTCCAAATCAAGTTGCCAAGAAAGAGGCATTTGATAGGACACGATGTTTTGAATACAAATATTATGTAATTGGAGGGAATCATTCAGCAGAGGCCAAAAGACAATTGATCGAGGAATATCCCAATAACTCTCTTTTTGAAACAGTGAAATGCATCATTTATGTTGGTTTAACATAAACAAAAGCAAAGTTATTGGCATGGGATCATAATGCAAATAATGAGTATAGAATATCTATGACTTTCATCCAAATGGTTAGATTTATTCATAATGAATTTGTAGAAAAATGTGGTGGGGATAAGACAAAAGTTAGTTTAAGATTTCAGAATGAATGTTGTATGGAAATAGGTTATCAAATTGAAGATAAAATCAATTCAAAAGGTGGAAAAGTAAATTCAAATTTATTCAGAGGCATGGATAACATTTTCCAGTTGGAATTTAGAACTGGGGAGATATGGGAATTGATTGATGAGATTTTCGACATGTGGGAGAATATTTCCATAAAAAATCAGAAGGTTAAAATGTCTAAACCCATAATTTGTACCAATAGTAAGATAGTTCTATAAATGAAGTAATTCCAGATGATATGACTATCACACCTTGGAGAACATTGCAAGCAGTGAAGGATTACAAACTAGTCAAATCGATACTATGTTGTGTGAAGTCAGGTGAATTGTCATTGGACAAAATGTGCTCAGAATTTCAAAAGTAAGTTTATTGAATTATTTTTACTTTTCTTGGATTATAATTTTCTTTTAAATATAACATATTGTTGTTGGTAGTATTTGCTATACATATCACTATATTAACAATATTTACTTTATATATTCAGTCATAAGATTTATATGAAAATATGAGAACATATGGTTAAAATGTTGAATGAGGAGAGTTGGGATGATGTTGTATGCAACTATCGAAAATCAAGTTCTACAAAAACATGTTGGGACGAGGTCCCCTAGGTCAAGTTTTGATAAGATATTATAAAGTCTCTACAATTTTAGGAGTGGAGCAGGAGTAGCGCAGGTCACTAGGAGTCAAGGGGCTTTAGGAAGGTCAAATCCCCTTAGTTTTGTATGTTTTTGAGCTCCACCAGGGTTTGTGTACCATGGTATTGTAATGGGAAAAAGTATATAAAAGGGTGTCTTAGTGATTCTAAGAGAATTAATCAGTAGAAAGGGATTTTGATATGTTTTGAATATATACGATCTTTTTGTATTTTTGGCAAAGGGGAAGGCTCCTGTAGATGAGTGCGCGGAGACCTTGGTAAGTTTGCAGCTGAGTGCACGGACCGCTGCAACTGTGTGTGCACGATCTAGAAAGCTTGTATATGGAAGATCTGAAGTAATAAAGAATATTTGAAGTAATTTTGTGTCCAATTTGTATACTTAAGTGTTTTTTGTAGTTGCGCACACTTGAATGATAGTTATCTGTATTTTCGTATCTATTGCTCCGCGAAGATCTGTATCTATTGTTCTATGTTATTTTATGCATGACTAGACGTTTTCACGAAGTTCATAACTCTGTTTAACCGAAAATCACTTTACTTTATTGGACTTCATGAATAAGGGTTCGCGAAGGTCAGATCCATCCTAAAACTAAAGAAATGCCCTAACCCCATGTCACATGTAGAATTTTCTCTACAAATCAGCTAGCTCACTGATATAATGTAGAAATTTCACCTACAGATCCAACTGATATATGCAATGTACTAAAGCATAATACTAGATCTACATCTACCATAAACTTAGCGGAAGCTTAATTGAACATGAGAAACATCAAGCATGAACAGATGTAACTGAGAATGAGAAGTAATCAACCATAACAAAAAATATATAACCTGGGGAAAGCACCAGCCTAAAACCCCATCTTTGTATTATCAATCAAGTGGAAATCCTCAACAACATACAAAAATAATCAGCTCAAAAGCTATCCTGCTCTCTCTGTACTCTGATGATAAAGCTCATGGACTACCTAGCCCTGTATATAAAGGCTGCACCTCAGGTCCAAGATCCTATTTCCTTGCACAGTTTTGATTGGGGTCCAATTACAAAACACATGTAAATTGGCCTGATCATACCTGCTGTCAACCTCAGGTCCAACTACAGAATACTTGAGGACTCAAGTTCCTCCTGCATGCAAGGAATACTTACTAGAAATATCCTAGCAACTGACAAAACACTATCCCACCATCTGATCTCAACTAGGTCTCTGTCTGAACTGCCATGCATCAGTTATCCATGACAGAATACTCAGTTATCTGAAAATAATAGTTGTCACATTCATGCAAGAATCAACAAACTATATCTCACTAATTTAACAACTTGTTATATCAATCTAACTGGACTTGACTACGTTAAACTAAGTCAACTGATCCTCCCATTATATAACTCATCCTTAATTCCTCAATCAGTGGAGCAAATCAATGACACATTCTCCAATTAGTGGAGAAATTATTGCATGTTCTCATAAAGACTTCAAGTTTGATTTTCCTTAACTAATTAACTCATGGAGAATTAATTAATTAATATTCCAAACTGCTGGTAAGACCAAATTCGAATTTACTTCCTATAAATAGACCAGGGACTGCTATAAATAGTAAGGGACCCAGAAATGCTCTTTTTAGAAGATGTTATTTTTAGCAGTTTCACCTCTCACCCAAGGTGGCAAAACTGCTATTTTTAGAAGTGATATTTTTAGCAGTTCTATTTTTAGCACTTCCTAAATTCAGCATTTCTTGTTGCACACTTTTCAAGACTCCCTCTCAACAAGAAAGGCTTCCTCTTGAACCTAATCCTGTAACTCTGGAATGTTCTACATGCAACACATCTACCAAGTGCGATTGCTCTAGCAACACTCGAAACAAAAAATACTCCCAACTAACCTCTCTGTTGGGCTAGAACATACTTTGATGCTGAAGCTCTACCTGCTACTAACAAGTGCTCCCTCTCTGACCTCTGCGCTATTGCAACATCTCCATGCATCTCACACCATTGCACCCTTCTTTGTGCTACCCTGCACTGTGCAACACACTTGTGCCTCTCGCATTGATGCAGCCTGAATGCTCTGTGCTATCCTGGGATTCCCTGCACTGTAGCTCTCTCTGCCGCTCCATCTGCATCTGTCTCTACCCAATCAGTCAGTTCCTGCTACTCCACATCGAGGCTCTCGTAGCAAGGTATCATCTAAGAGGTTGGGTACCTCAAGGATCCTACCCCTCCTCCTTGGGACGATCACTTTATATCGCCCCACCTCCTACCTAGAGGTATGGCTGCATGTGATCCCTCTACCCACCTGGCTCGAAGTTCCCCTTACTGAAGGTCTCTGCATGAGTAGATGTCTCTACTCGATCTCCACTCAGCTTCCCCTGTTGTGGCTGCTCCACAACCTCCTGAAGCTGTTGCACCGATCATGGCTCCTCCACAATCGTCTAAGACTTCTTCTAGCACTGCATGTTGAGAGGTAATAAACCCTCCCTCTCAACCACCAAGTCTCCATTAGTTTCCTTGCTACTCAAGGCTTTACATGCATCTTAAACCTTAAGAGAATACAGGTTCTTGACCCATGAACCAATCTGCTTCACCTGTCTAGTGATGATGTGTCTAAGGAAAACCTTTCCCTTATTGAAGACTACATCATAGCCTCTGTCTTCCAGCATCGCGATCGACACCAAGTTTCTCTTCAGTCATGGTACATACTTGACATCGGTCAAGGTAAGGCGAGCTCCATGCTCCCTCTGAAAAATAACCGTGCCTACACCTGAGACACTATACTTTTCATCATTACCCATCGCTATGAGTATCTGAAGATCTTTCTCCTCCAAAGTACTGAATAAACTCTTGTCACCGGTCATGTGGAAAGAAGCTCCACTGTCAAGAAACCAACCACTTCCCACCATGGATGAAACCATGCATGCGAAGCGTGTGAAATCCAACTCGAACTGTGAAGCAAGTGCCTCACCTTCAGATCCTTCCCCGGATCCCTTCTTGGATTTCCTTTGTGGACAATTTGTAGCATAATGGCCCACCTCATGACAACGAAAGCATCGCACTTTCGATTTGTCAACCCTCTTCCCACCATTGGAAGAACTGGATTTGGAAAGAGAAACCTTCTCCTTCCCCTTCTTTGCCTTACTTACTAAGGCATAGTTCTCCTCATCCTCCATGGATGAAGAATCGTCTTTGGTGCTCTATCTGATCTCCTCCTGCATCAAAGCTGACTATAGTCGTTCCCAATCTAGCAGTTTCTCCCTTCCATTAACCGAGTCCTGGTAGCTATGCCAGCTTTTAGGAAGGCTAAGGAGTGCTAACTCACCATATCATCATCATCTATCACGACCCCTACACTTGCAAGCTCATCCCTGCATGTGATGAGCTTGGTTAGATACATAGATATCGTCTCATCCTTTTCACACTTGATCTTTCGAAGTTTGTCCTTCGGTGCTAGCTTCCTCTAACCACTGCTATTCTGATAAATCTTTCAATGTTTTCCACATTGCAAACGGAGTCTCCTTCCCATGGAGGCTCGAGACAATGTGATCTTGCGATCTCCCACTCCCTCTGAGAGAATTCTCCTAGCTCTAGCCACACACTTCTTCCATTCCGCCAGTTGAGTAGCATCCGTAGGCTTAGGGACTTCTTGATTAATGAATTCCTTAAGGTCGTTATCTTCCAATACTACCTCCATGCGATCCTTCCAAGCTATATAGTTTGAGCTGCCATCAAGGGCATACTCAAGCCTCAAACCACAGAATGCCATCGGTGAAATAGATGTGATAAGAACTTGAGATCTATATCCCGAATAATAAACTTCGAATTCCTTCTTGTATATTATTCTTCCTTAATCAACTATGCTCTGATACCATGTAGAATTTTCTCTACAAATCAGCTAGCTCACTGATATCATGTAGAAAAATCACCTGTAGATCCAACTGATACATGCAATGTACTAAAGCATAATACTAGATATACATCTACCATAAAATTAGCGAAAGCTTAATTGAACATGAGCAACATCAAGCATGAATAGATATAACTAAGAATGAGAAGTAATCAACCATAACACAAAAGATATAACCTGGGGAAAGCACTAACCTAAAGCCCCATATCTGTATTATCAATCAAGTGGAAATCCTCAACGACATACAAAAAGAATCAGCTCAAAAGCTATCCTGCTCTCTCTGTACTCTGATGATAAAGCTCATGGACTACCTAGCCCTGTATATAAAGCTTGCACCTCAGGTCCAAGCTCCTATTTCCTTGCACAATTTTGATTGGGGTCCAATTACAAAACACATGTAAATTAGCATGATCATACCTGCTATCAACCTCAGGTCCAACTATGCAATACTTGAGGACTCAAGTTCCTCCTGCATGCAAGGAATACTTACTAGAAATATCCTAGCAACTGACAAAACATTGTCCCACCATTTGATCTCAATTGGGTCTTTGTCTGAACTACCATGCATCAGTTATCCATGAGAGAATACTTAGTTATCAAAAAATAATAGTTGTCACATGCATGCAAGCATCAACAAACTATATCTCATTAATTTAACAACTTGTTAAATTAATCTAACTAGACTTGACTAAGTTAAACTAAGTCAACTGATCCTCCCATTATAGAACTCATCCTTAATTCCTCAATCAGTGGAGCAAATCAAGGACACATTCCCCAATTAGTGGAGAAATTATTGCATGTTCTCACAAAGAATTCAAGTTTGATTTTCCTTAACTAATTAACTCATGGAGAATTAATTAATTAATATTCCAAACTGTTGGTAAGACCAAATTCGAATTTACTTCGTATAGATAGACCAGGGACTGCTATAAATAGGAAGGGACCCAAAAATGCTATTTTTAGAAGATGTTATTTTTAGCAGTTTCACCTCTCACCCAAGGTGGCCAAAATTCTCATTGGCCAAACTGCTATTTTTAGAAGTGCTATTTTTAGTAGTTCTATTTTTAGCACTTCCTAAATTTAGCATTTCTTGTTGCACACTTTTCAACAACATAGCCTTCCGGGTGCAGAAACCTAGTTCTAGAATCCCCCAATACCTCCTCGGGTGAGATTGCAGCCTGCGCTAAGCGATTTGTTGCTGAAAGGGCCGATAGTGTAGGGTTTTTTTGGTTAGCACAGCTAACTCTGAACCTGGGTCCAAGCCCTCTCAATCCAAGAAATGGTTCCAGTGTTGCCGGGACCAGGATCTATTCGAGGGATGTGTGATGTGGCGTAAGTGGATACCAACTAAGAAGGAAATCAAGAAGTGGATAGATCGGAAGTTGCACGAGCTTGCAGCTTAGGAGAATCGAAATCCACGCTTGTCAAAATAAAAGTGGTTACAGAGGTATCTCTACGCAGAAGTACATGAAGTTTTCTTTTCTAAATTCCCTTGCGAATTACATGAGTGGTTGTCCAAATTATCGGATAGCGAACCTACTTTGAAGCACAACGATCTCATTGTGTGCACTCTAGAAGTAATAAAACATCTTGAAGGATCTGATTATAACGTTGCAAGGTCTGTTGATTACTAGATTGATAGTATCTTGGGCAGTTTCATCACTAAATTTGCAATAGATACATTTGTATCCTATAGTGAGCTGAACGATGATTCTTCAAAGGTCTGAGAGGTAAGTACCTGAAATCGCTAAAAACTTGGATTAAAATGCTTTTGTGTGAAAAATGGATTATGCCTTTACCTTAATGTTTAAGAGGGATCATACTGGATCTACGCGACGTGGAAAGGGATTCAGGGTAGATCTAGAAAAATTCATCGAAAGTGAATACAATCCCTTATTGCGAGAGTCTGAAAGTGAAGAAGAAAGAAGTAGTCCTAGTGCGCGCAGAGGTGTGGCATAGAGAATAGATTAGGGAACTTCTAGAATTACACATCATCCCTCCACCTCTGCCTCATACACCTACACCTCCACCTCCACTATTCAGTATGGCGAATACAGTGAAAATGCTTGTATTCAAGGGTCAGGGATTAGAGGATCCCGATCAATTTTTATTTGTCACAAATGCTGTGTGGAAAGCGTAGCAAATCAATGATGATGACATGAAGAAATCACAACTGGTTACAGTGTTGCAGGACAGAGCGCTTACCTAGTACATCAAATACAGTACGACTCATCTAGCTACTTCATTGGCTAACACAAAGGATGCGCTGAATGCTCAATTTAGGAAGCTGAAATTGTAAGCTCAGTGTGTGACTGAAATCAAGGAGATCAAGCAGAGGATTAATGAGACTACGTGGGATATAGATCAGTGATTGAAGTTCTTACTAAGTCAAGCTAGCCTTCAAATTTCATATGAACAACATAGGGACTAGTATATAGCTTTGTTATTACCTCACTTAAGATTTCCATTATCTCAGTAGAATATTGGGTCTCAGGCTGAAGCGTTGGAAATCACAATAAAGCTAGAAGCTTCGTTGATCCAGGATACAAATATAGGAGTTCAGTAGATCCAGTCGCAGCTAGCATGCCTGCATATGGAGCTGCAGGATCTGAAGAATGGAAAGGAGGTTAAGTCAGAGACACATTCTGAAGTTTGGTGCACAAAGTGCAAGGCTAAAGGTCATCATAAGGATTAGTGCCTTGTATTATGGGATTATATTGCTGCAGGAGGTCCTAACCCTCTCAAGCCAAAATATTTCACTAGCTCAAGCACAGATGCAAGTTCTTGGTGTAACATCTTCCAAGTATTAGGACAACATTCGACAGATAATTGCTCCCTATTATAGAAACTTACACAATCTCCAAAGCAACGTTTTTGTATCTTTTGTAAATCGGTTGGTAATGATGAAAGGAATTGTCAAAGCTATGAACTAATGATGGATAGGACTCCGTTGTATAGAATGTAGGCTGAAAACAGCCCGCAGAATCATCAAGGCTCATCTATAGCTCACGGAGGATTCCAAGAGTAGGGAAGAGGATGAGGAGGAGGAGTTGGAAGAGGTCAAGGCCAGATTATTTTTTACAGTTGTGGAGAACCAGGACACTTCGTGTGCGACTGTCATAATCCAATGCACCCTTCTTGTCAATACTATTGTCAATTTGATCATGTTATAGAAGATTGCTTGGTATTAACACAGTATTAATAGCGAAGATACATGAGAAGAAGAACTAGTATCCAACGCACAATATCAAGATTATGAGATCCGAACCATGTGAAGACAATCCCAGTATCAATATAGTCATGTGAAGCAGTGTATCCACTGGCGAAGATAAGGTCAAAGGCAAACAGCTAGCATTAGATTCATGGTTTCGAAAAGCTGGTGAGAAGAATGATGGGCTTGATTTACATAGAGAAAAAGAGATGTTAATGGAGGCAAGAAATATTTTTATGGATTCATGTGCTTCTACGTCTCAAAACCAAATGTCGATAGTCTCATGAAAGAAGAAACCTGAAGAAGCTACTACAGCACCTGACTCAAATCCCACGGTGTTAAAATCGTTTCTGCAGACCTGCATGAAGTTATTACTGGATCAGAAGGGAGTAGAAGGACTGCAAGAGCTGATAGATAACTATGCCAGTAAGGATAATTCGTTACCAAAAAAACACATAGTCAATAAGGTGAACCAAAGCAAGAAGAGAAATGGTAGGGAAATGTGGTTGACTTCACAGATTGGTTATTTCGAAATGGATTAGGTAATCCTAGACTTGGGCTCTAATGCTAATGTATTGCCGAAGCAAACTTGGGAATGTATGGGAAATCCTAAGTTACAACGGTCACCAATTTAGCTACGCATGGCGAATCAGTAAAAGACAACTCAAATGGGGTGCTTGCATGGAGTAACTGTAGATATTGAAGGTGCAAAAGCAGTAGCCAATTTTGAAGTTATTGAGATCGTCCATGACAGTAATCCATACCCAGCATTGCTTGGGATTGATTGGGCCTTTCACATGAATGCAATCATTAACTTAAAGAAGTGAAGCATGGTATTTGAAAAGAATGAGCTTTGAGTAATTATCCCATTGGATCCAGCTGAAGGTGCATGATACACATAACCAAAACGTGGCTATTATGAAGATGAAGACATTAAGAACATATATAAGTTAACTGTGCGAAATAAAGATTGGATCAATCCCACTGCATATGGAAGGATCAGTTGGGAGAAGGACAATTCTTGCTAATCAAACTCAAACAAAGAGTTAGAAAACTGGCAGAATCGGTTGTATGAGGTCTCTACGCTGCGATGTAATCGGCTTACAAAGTCGCTACATTGTGTATCTACTGAGGTACGTAAGTTTCCCTATTATGATGGCTTGGATGATGTCAATATATTTATTAATCATTTTGAAAGGGATGTACGAAAGGAACATCGGTTCCAGGCCTTAGATCTAGCATTGAGAGCTACGCCTGCTAGTTGGTGGGGTATGCACAAGGATAATTTTTCCAACTAGAAGGAAAATCTTAGAATGATGTGATTAACATTTAGCTATGTGAACACCCGACTCACTGAAAAATACACAGGGAAGGATGATCCCCACGAACATCTCGTGTGATGGACTAAGATGTGGGGTGAGATACCTCAACTTGAGTGGGTGCATATCTTTATTCATACCCTGAATGTTATCCCAAAGATCTGGTATTTAGAGACGAAGCTATGACACAAGACCGCTGATTGGGATGAAATGAAGGAAAGTTTCTTGCTGACATTCAGTTTCGAAGATGGGTTTGAATGTATTGATGAAGTGCTTCAGGAGATTGAAGCAGCAATCTTCTGAACACCCGTAGAACCTATCACATGGGTACAGCCTCACTGGAATGTGCAGCCACAACATGCTTTCAAATGTTACAATGTCATGACGAAAGAAGGTGATGAGGATCCATAGAATATTAATATCCCTGAATCAAAGGGACAGCGCAAAGTTGGTGGACCTAATGCAGAGATCCCTGATATTTCGTAACCGGTGCATATACAATAGGTAAACATTGGTTCAGAAGCAGAACCAAAATTTGCAAACATTAGCAACAATTGGGATGAAGTCACAATGGATAAGGTTGTTGAATTATTACATGAATATTAGGATTTATTTCCAACTACATTCTCTAACTTGAAAGGGATAATAGGATATTTGGGTATGATGAAAATCAACCTAAAACCTGATGCAAATCCAATTAAGTAGCACCCATATCGGTTGAATCCGAAATACAAGGAAAAGGTAAGGGAGGAACTCGACAAGACGCTCGTAGCAGGAATAATTGAGCCTATAGAAGAATCTGAATGGGTCAGTCCTATGGTGGTCCACAAGAAGAAAACGAAGGGTGATATCAGGATCTACGCAGATTTGAGAAAGTTAAATGATGCATGCATACAGGATCCATTCCATACACCATTTATAGTTGAAGTTCTCGAGAGTGTTAGTGGACAGGAAGCTTATTCATTTACAGATGGATTCTCGATGTTAGTGTCGGTCTTGAGCCCTCCATCAGTGATCAAAAGCTCTTTGCATATGCATAGGTAGGTGTCTCATCAGTGTCAGTTTTGCATCCCGTTAGGCATGCCATAACACTGATGGAGGAGTTGGTCCTTGTCCCCTTCTTGGCTTTGCTGCATCAGGTCATGTCAGGTATTAATCTTGTGTCATACTTGTTTTGTTTTGTCTTGAAGTCCCAAGTCTTAGGTCTAGGGTTTTGGTCAAAAATCACTGCAAGGTCATGAGTCCCCAGCAAGCCAGAAGGAGGTATGTACATATGCTTCATTAACATTTTTCATCAGGTACAGTTCATTTATACCTTGGATTTAAAAACCCTGTTTTTAAACCCAAGGTCATGTGAAATTTGCAAAAAATAAGGAAAATCTTCAAAAGTCTTCAAAATGCCGGCAATAACCCTGGTCTCCTCGCCAGAGTCCATCAGATGGTCAACCTGCAAAAAGAATGAAGTTAAAGCGCCTCAAAAGCTAAATTCAGGACAAAGCAACTTAAAAAGCAGTGTTAAAAGTGAATGTCAAAATAGAACATTAGAGAGTGGGTTTTATAATTTAAATTTTTTCAAATTCAACCTACAAGAGCTAAATTTCCCTCTAAACATTTCATTATGCCTCTATGAGCTAACAAAGAGGAGCAAGAGGGCGAAAATAGTGAAGGAGGTCGAATTGCAGTGAAATTGGAGAGTTTCTCTGGTGCGCGACCACTCGGGCAGGGTGCGCGACCACCTGGGCGGTGCGCGACCACTCGAGCCCTCCTCCGCAGTGCAAATTTTACACTGGCGTGACCACTCGAGCTGCGCGCGACCACTCCAACCCTGCGCGCGACCACTCGAGCTGTAAATTGCAGAACCGGCCCAAACTCACTCGAATTGCCTTGTGACTTGTAAATTGCTCGAGGTAGGCCTCTCAAATGTTTTGAATGTTGAAAATAAGGATGATGAGCTTGTGTTTGTGCATTTTTATCATCAAAATTATGAAGAGAAATAGGTTAAGTGATTGCTTGTTCTTGTAGGCAATTTTGCTAGGGTTATGTTTGATTTCAAGGTTTTTAATTCCTTTTTATTCCCTCCATTACTCCTATTAGATTTACACTTGTCATCATGTGTCTCAATCTCGTCTCATTTGCAAAGAATGAATCTCAATTCCCCATTCCCTACACCTAAAACCCTAATCCCTCTCATATGCATCCCTAAAACCTAAACCCTCTATACAAATCTGTCCCAAAACCCTAATTCATTCCCCACAGCAATATCATTATAAAAATATGTAAAACCACAGCAAAGATCAAATAGTGATGTGAAAATGAAAGAGCAATTGCAATAATAAAACAAAAGGACAAAAAACAGAGAAAAAATATTACTATGTGTAGCCAAGTTATTGCAAAGACAAAAGAAACTTATTGCTGTGTATAGTCCTCATAAAAACAGTGAAAAGGAGGCTGTTATTCATAACAAAAACAAAGTAAATACAGTTGTACCTATTTGTTAAAGGACAGGTTGCCTTGAAATGTTGTTTGTAAAGGAAGATTGCTGTGTTTCCAGACCCAAACCTATGTATCTTTTTTCCTTCTATTCCCCTAGATGCAATATATCTCCTTTCTCTTTGAATTTGTCAAATAAAGCCTTTCCCCTCCCCTTATGACAAATGCAAATTAATCCCTTATTGCCCCTTAGCATCAAAAGCATATCAGTCCCTTGGAAAAACAGAGTATGTTTCAAAATGTACAGTCAAAGGACATAATTGAAAAGCAATCTGTTGATGCTAGTTATCATTGTTTCCTTATACCCCTGTAATCATGCTATCCTTTACCCCCTGTTGAAAATTGTATTGTCCTTTCCCTTGGTGACCCTATTACATGTTTTCCCTAATAAAGATATGTCTTTGCAAATGATTTCCCAATGATGAGAGATGGGATAACATGTTTGACATTGTGTGAATTATTCCTTAAAAGTTCCCTGTTTTTATATATTTTCCCATTCCTTATGATAAAATCCCTCCCCTAACATTTCCCTCATGGTTTTTCCCCTTGAAAACAGCATACTTCTCAGCATTTTGCAGGCAGGGCAGCAGTCAATTTTGCCTATTTTCTCCACCTTGCTCAATAACATCATGTCAACCACTGAAACTAATGAGCAAGGTGATGACCAGTCTTCTTCTACGGAGGTTGAGGTACAGCAGAGGCCTCGTAGGGGTGGCAAAGGTGGTCATCATAGGAGAGAAGAGCCCACATCTTTAGCAGAATTACAGGCATGCCCTTTGGCAGTGACTTGTTTCCAGTACATGTCATGTTTTCAGTTTTGTGAGAGGCTTGCCCAGATTCAGCACCACAGGGAGTTGGCTCGACTATTTGTTTTGCACCTTCATGATGGGCAGGTCACTCTTGCAGGGGTGAATTTTGTGTTTTCCCCAGAGGTGATTTCACAGGCTACCGGGATACCCAATGTGGGTGAGGTGTGGTCCAAAGCGCAAGTGGCTGGATTTTGTCTATTTTGAGCCATATGTCAGGCCAGCATTCACACATAACTTGTCAGGGAACTTTCCTTTCAGATTCCTCCGGAGGGAGTATGCTCCTATCATGCGGCTTATCATGCATTACTTCACATGCAAGGGAAGGTTTTCACGAGTCTTTTCTTGTCACATTCGCTTGTTGATGCACTTTACCCGGGTGAGGATGATGAACATCCCGGTTTACTTTTTCCAGGACATTCAAAGGATGGTGTCCGTGTTTCAGAGGCAGACCCCAGCTCAGCAGCATAGGAGTTTGTGCCATCATGGTCTTATCCAGCTCATTGTTTCCCATCAGCTGAGTCAGCAGGGCATTTCATGCGCAGATTTCATTTCCCGTGAGTTCTTTACATAGCCAGAGCCAGAGCCAGAGACCATTTATGAGGAGGGAGGTCCATCACACCAGCCCGAGATTATTGTTCCGAGACATATGGCTTCTTCACCTCGGGTCACCTATCAGAGAGGTCCTAGGACCTTATTTGCAGCAGCTCGACGAGTATTTTCTCCACAGTAGGTGGAAGGGGTCTCGTCATCTTCTTCAGATCAGTGAGTGTTATCTCCACACCAGGTGGAAGGGGCCTCGCATTCTTCATGAGCAGAGGCAGTACCGGAGGGCAAGCAGCCCATGGTCGAGGACGAGAGAGTTGGCGATACACACCATGATTTCATTGATCTTGATGCTCGCTCCCTCACTTCAGATTTGCATGAGATCATCCGACAGAGAGAGGCAGAGAACCTCGTGTTGCAGCAGAAGCTCCAAATGGCTCAATGGACCATCACTTATCTGGAGCAGCGCAACAGACAATTAGAGGCGGAGAAAGAACTTGATGAGCTATGGAGGATCCGCGGTAATAGAGGCTTGAACCGTAGGAGGCCCGGTGACTTGCTGCCCAAGGAGAGGGAGTCCATGCTTATTCGTGTGAATGCACACTTGGAGAGACTGTTGGAGAAAGCCAACAAGGACAAAGGGCTGCTACGAAACATGAAGAACCATTACTGGGCAAGGTTACAAGTTTGTAAGGCAAAAATGAAGATACTCCAAAGGAAGTTGTCCGAGGCCCAAAAGAGGAAGAAGAAGACCAACCCGCTCCGTATCTTGGCTGAGGCCTCTCTTACTCACCATGATACTCACTAGCCTTCTTCTAGCAGCAAAACCAAAAAAATTTGAGAAGTTTTGGAGCATTTTTGACATTTTTGAGAAATTTACAGGTTTTGGCCGTTGGAGTGGTCTCACCCCGCGCGCGACCACTCGGGGGGACAGCTCAGAATGAGAAAAACTTTGCATTTTTGGAATTTTCATGCAAAAATACACTTGCCTATGCATGGGGTCAAGTTTTTATGGAGATTTGGGCCTCCAAAAGCTTAAAATACATGCAAATTTTGACTTTCTGCCCACTTTTTGAGTTGCAGAAATCTGTCTTGGGAGAAATGACTTTTGAGGGGTCAAATCAACTCCAAATTCAGAAATTCCAGTTGTGTTGGAAAGTAGACTCACAGACCTTTCCAATGAGCTATCTTGCACCTGATTTGGACACCAGGAAGGCCCTCAAACACAGCTGCCAATGTGCGCGACCACTCCAAGGCAGGGGCGCGACCACTCAGGGAAATTTTGCCAGTTTGACCATTTCGGCCTGCAAAACTCAGTTTTTACTATGGTTGACTCTTAATGCTTGTAGATGATGGATTTTTGGATAATTTTCATGGCACATGGATACATTTACTCTCCTTTAACCCTTCTAGAAGTTTCCTTGATGTAAATAGTGAATATTAAATGCATGGATGGGTTACCTAAGTTTTAGAGGCAAGTTGTTTTGATTGCCTATTATCTAGTGCTTAGTTTAGAATTAGTTCAAACTGCTCCTAGGAAGCTGAGCTCGACCCCTAGAGGTGGGGAAAGGAGTTAGATGATCTATATTATGCCTTCTCTTACTCATTTTCATGGTTGGACTCTTGAGGGAGAAGCTCTATTGTATATTTTACTTGTATCTCTGCAATTTGAGGAAAAGGAAGGCCAGGGTTTTGCAGACATCATTGTGGATTCTTGTGGATTATTGTGTTGATGGTGTGTTTCCTACTTGTCATTGTAAGTGTGTTTATGTGTTCCATCTCTTATTCTATTGCTGCTAATTAAACAAAAGAAGTGATAAAGTTTGAATTCATGCATGCCATGCTCAGCTTTCAATTTTGTTTAATATTTATGTTTTCCACTGTCTAAAGAGGATTCAAAGTCATTGTTTGCCCTCTTTAGCTCCCTCTTTTTCTTCCTTGATCATCCATCTCAGCTTAAGGCATCAGCACAAACTCCTTCCTTGCCCCAAAGACCCACCTGCAAAAACTGAGCTCAATCCCCACACCCTGAATTGCACTCCCTCCAATTGCCACCAAAAACCCCAAAAACTTTAAATCAACCCTCCTCATCAGTTTACTAGCCTAATATCTTTGATCCTAATTGGTCAGTTCACCCCATTGAGAAAATACCTTGAGTCTGACCGGAGAGAGCCTTCTCCTTCCTCGTAGGGCTAGCTACGAGGTGTAATGGTTTGATGTAGCCTTGAGATTTGTCTATCTCAGCCTAGGTGAAATTTCAAGCGCTAACATAGTGGCGACCATACTGGGGAGAACAAACTTGTTTGTGTGTTGATGTGTGTGTTTCGCAAGTCTTAGACGGAGCCTGAAGTTACGCCAGGTAGCCTTTGAACACGCTCTTGTTTTACATCAGCGTTAGTAGATAAACGCTGCTTCAGTCAATCTCCGTGAGCTTCTGAAACCCTCACTTCAGTGACATCTTTATCCCAGTACCATTATGGACTCTAAGCTTCGGATGATAGGCTAAGAGTTTCCATACGGCTGAGCGGTTTTTCCTTTCCTAGTCTATTCGCGAAAACAAGCTGGCTACTGATCCAAGACCAATTGTTAGATCTAATTCATGCCCAGCTATTTTTGAGTATCTTGAAGATCTTGATTTCGATGAAAGTTTTGAGTTGTCGTTGTTTAAAGCTAAATCTGAAAGTGCACTTGCTACTCTAGTTCCTAATCCTGATTTTGCAGCTGCTATTGAATTCGAGAGGCATAATAAATTAGTTGAAAATTTCATTTTGAGGAATCTCCAGACACGTGTACAAGCTACAACTCTTGCTGATTTCCTTGAAAATATCTCTGGTCATATTGGATCCTCTATCACGGCGCATGAACAGGCCAATCCCCCTTATATTGCCGTCACTCCCATAGTTACTCATCCCCCATCTACAGTTGTTTCACCTTCGGTTTCACATACTACTTCTCCTCCTCTTACTCCTCATACTGCCACAACTACTCCGCCTGCCACTCCAAGACCTACATTACCAAGAAAAATGGCAGCCCGGTTTGCCCCACTTGTATTGCCTGCTAATCTTCATGACATGCCAGCTGACTATCAAAGCAAAATTCCCATGTTTGATGGCACTCCGCAAAGTATTACAGCACAGCAACATATCGATAAAATGTCCACTTTCTTTGATCTATATGAGTTAGATGAAGAAGATGTTACCATGCGGTTGTTCGTGCAAACATTTGCCGGAGAAGTAAGAAAATGGTTCAGAGGGTTGGCAGCCAACAGCATCACCACCTTGGAAGCACTCGAGAATCAATTCTTGGACCGATGGGAAATAAGAAAAGACCCGCTGCAAATCAATGCCGAGTACAATAACCTCAAGCGAAATCCGGGTGAGTCAGTTCAAGATTATATCATCAGATTTAATTCAGTGTATAACGCTATACCCGATGATTTGAAACCATCAAGAAAGTCCGCATTGCTTAAGTTCCCGGATGGTTTCGATCCGGAGATGGCCTACTCACTGCGGGACCGAGATCCTCCTACCTTGGAGGAAATGCAGAAAATTGCAGTCAGTGTGGAGGCTAATTTGAATGACAAAAGGGCAAGAATGAAAGCGGAGAAGAAGGTCACAATCAAAGAAGAGGCAGCATCCACTTCTCAGGTTCTTCGTACAGTTGAGGAGATGAAAAAGGCACTCCAAAATCTTAGTCTTGGCAAACCGGAACCTCAAGTTCGAAACCCAAATTTCAGAGGTCAACAACAGCAGCCCCAATATAGAATCAAGCAGCGGGAAACACGAGCACAAGAGGCTACCGTGCAGCAGCCAATCCAACCCCCATTTCAGCAAAACTATGTCACTCAAGAATCAGAAGATGAAGGTGAAGGTCTTGGTGAAGAGAATCATTTTTTCACTCCCGATGATCTGCCCACATACATCACGGAAGAAGAAGAGCTGGTAAGTAATGCTTATACACCTCAAGATGAGCATTACATTCTATCTAATGATGTTGTACTTCAAGAAGAGTCGGAAGAGTATCAACGAGGTTACTTACACGCTTTATCAGCTCAGCAAGGACAGCAGAGACAATTGAGAAACCGGACAATTCCCATACATCCGATTCAAAAGAGGGCAGAAAACTTGGCAAACAATGGTGCTGCTGTTCCACAGAGAAAGGGTAAAGAAGTCATGGATCCTTCTTCAACTCAAACAGTTCCAGCAAACAAGATGGATCAGCCATCAAATGTACCCAAAGATAGAGCAGAAAAACGAGACAATCCGGCAAAGGAAGGCGAAAAGAGTCAAGCATTCAGCATTGAGAATGAAGTTGCAAAACTGAAATTGACCATTCCATTGACAGAAGTCATGAAGAACAGTACATATCGTGCACAAATTTCTAAAGTGTTCAACATTGACCCAATGTTAGATGCGGTGAACGTAGAGGATGACCAGCCGGAATTGATCTTTGGGCCAGCTCTAAATGGTGAGTCCCCCGAGAGTGAGGTTCCTCCATTCTATATCAGCTTGAGAATTCATGATTATGTGCTTCATAATGCTATGTTTGATTCGGGAGCGTCACACAATTTAATGCCCAAGGCAATTATGGAGAAGTTGGGGCTTGATATTACTCGAAAGTACCATGACCTATATTCATTTGATTCCAGCCGGGTTAGATGTATTGGCTTGATTAAAGATTTGGTTGTTAGTCTGGATCAAATTCCAGCAAAGAACCTATTGATGGACGTGGTAGTGGCGGACATTCCTCCACGATTTGGCATGCTGCTTTCAAGGTCATGGGGATCCAAGCTCAAAGGTACTCTTCAGCTGGATTTTTCATATGCTACTATTCCGGTGTTTGGACAAATGAGGAAAGTGTATCGAGAGCAAAAGATGAAGTATATGATTACTAGCAAGGAAAAGCCAGTAAATCATCCTGTAAATTATGTAAAAACAGATTTAGAATCTTTTGTTTTGTTTGCGGAAAATTTAAATGATATAGATAGTCAGCTAGTTCAGGTAGAAGATATCCCAGGCGTTCCAGAAAATTTCAGAGAAGTATTGAGAACGGAAAGTGAAGAAAGGACTGCTGTCATAAGGTCAATCGCTGAAACAAATGGGCAGCAAATCATGTCTGCAACAACATCAGATTTTCAGCACTTAGAAGATGATGAAGAGGGTCTTTGGACTATGGATTTTGATGGTGCAGTGGGCAGCGATGGTGCTGGTATTGGTGTGTGGATTCGAAGTCCATTCTCAGCCCAAGATCGAGTTCCAAGCAAGGTACGAGTATGTTCTTATAAATTAGCATTTGATTGCTCGAATAATGAGGCAGAATATGAAGCTCTTATTGCTGGTTTGAAAATCCTTCTGAAGTTAAAGGCAAAGAAAATAGCAGTATATGGCGACTCCGAACTAGTTATCAAACAAGTCAAAGGTGAATTTCAGGCCAAACACCCACGTATGAGAGCTTATAGAAATGCTGTTTTAGATATCCTGAAAAGATTTTCTGAACATACTTTGACATGTGTGCCCCGGATTCAAAATGGTGTTGCGGATGCATTGGCCAAGGCAGCAAGTAATTTGAAAATACCAATGAATTCAAGCAACAAGTTCGAAATCTATGTGAAGCATCGCCCTACAATCCCGGATAATCAAAGGTGTTGGCAAGTCTTCCAAGATGACGAAGAAATCAAAGACTTCTTGCATGGAGAAGGTAAATTTGAAGAAATCTCAATAGACATGGAGCCTGAAGGAGTAAATCAAATGGATGTTTTGCAGCTGAAAGACAATTATATTCCTAAAGGGTTAATTCCTTTAGAGGAACTTTTTGATCAAGATGATGTGGCCCGCAAGCCAACTTTGATGCCAACAGACGAAGGTGTGGAAGATGTGAATCTTGGAACAGCCGAGAATCCAAAGATGGTGAAATTATCAAAAGCATTGCCGCTCAAGGTAAAGAATCAATACATTAGATTATTGTCATCATTTTCTGATGTGTTTGCTTGGGATTATTCAGATTTAAAGACCTATGATACAAGCATTATTCAACATACTATTCCCATAAAGCCAAATCAAAAGCCTTTTCGACAAAAGTTGCGGAGAATTAATCCTAAGTTGTTGCCTTCGATCGAGAAGGAGGTCAATAGGCTCTACAAGTCTGGAATTATAGTCCCTATTCGCTTTTCTGATTGGATCTCCAATCTAGTGCCTGTGAGAAAGAAGACCGGTGAAATACGCTTATGCATAGATTTCAGAAATTTGAACAAAGTATCTCTCAAGGACAACTATCCGCTGCCCAAAATGGACCACATATTGCAGCGGGTGGTGGGTGCCTCAAGGATGTCATTGTTAGATGGATACTCCGGCTACAATCAGATTTTAGTGCATGAAGATGACCGTGATAAGACAGCCTTCACTACGCCTTGGGGAACATTTCATTATGCCAAAATGCCATTTGGGTTGAAGAACGCGGGTGCCACATTTCAGCGAGCTATGGATATGGCCTTTGCCAATGAAAAGGATATATTCTTAGTTGTTTATCTTGATGACTTAACCGTATTTTCCAAATCAGATGAAGAGCATTTATTTCATTTGACGAAAGTTTTCCAAAAATGCAGAAAATATGGCATTTCTTTAAATCCAAAAAAGAGTCTTTTTGCCATGGGTGAAGGCAAGTTGCTGGGACATATCATTTCCAAAGATGGTATTCGAATTGATCCTGCACGGGTGGAAGCAATTCAGCAACTAGAGCAGCCCCGAAACAAGAAGGAAATACAATCTTTTAATGGCAAATTAAATTTTCTGCGCCGCTTCATTCCTAACCTTGCAGAGCACCTTAGAGAGATAACCAATATGCTTCGGAAGGACAGCGAGATCAAATGGACCGAGGAGGCGGTCAAATCTTTCAATTTGATCAAGGTGATCTTGTCTTCAGCCCCAACCTTGATCAGCCCCGATTATACTCAGGATTTCATTTTGTTTTCTTTTGCTTCTGAGCATACATTGGCAGCCGTATTAATGCAAAAGAGAGAAGGAGTTGAGAGGCCAATTGCATTTTTCAGCCGAATCATAAGAGATGGGGCACTAAATTATAACATCATTGAGAAACAAGCGTTGGCACTGATTAAAGCTTTGAAAGATTTCCGGGTATACATACTCAACTCTCATGTATTGGCATATGTTCCTAGTGCAGCCGTAAAAGATGTCTTGGTACAAACGGAGCCGGAAGGTAGGAGGGGTAAGTGGATTGCTGCTCTTTTAGAATATGATGTTGAAATCAAGCCCACCAAGCTGATTAAAGGACAAGGTCTCGCTAAATTGATGGCTGAAACAAACCTCCATGCCCTTGACATCAACTTGATTGCTGCCTTATCCGATGGTAATGAAGAAAATTCAGCGGTTCAGGTATCGGATATTTTTATTACTTCTCCTTGGTATGCTGATATAGTTTATGTGCTGCAAAATGTATCCGCACCTCCTGGAATGTCAAGAAACAAAGCAAGAACATTAAAGCTAAAGGCTGCTAAGTTTTGTATTATGAAATCTGCACTTTATTGGAAAGATCCCGGTGGCATCTTGCTGAATTGTTTGGTTGAAGAGGAAGCAAAAGCAACAGTAGAGGATTTCCATAAAGGCGACTGTGGAGGTCATTTGTTTTGGAAAACTACAGCCAATAAGATCTTGCGAGCTGGTTTCTATTGGCCTTCCCTATTTTCTGATGTATACAAAGCAGTGAAGAGCTGCCATGAATGCCAAATATTCCAAGGAAAACAAAGGTTGCAGCCATTGCCTCTCAAACCGGTAGAAATCAGCGCACCATTTCAGCAGTGGGGCTTAGATTTTATTGGCGAAATCCACCCAGCATCATCCGGGCAGCATCGATGGATCCTAACTGCCACTGATTACTTCACAAAGTGGATAGAGGCAATTCCCACCCGGCAGGCCACAGATTCGGTAATCATCTCTTTTCTAGAAAATAATATCTTGTCACGTTTCGGCTGTCCATTCAAAATAATCACAGATAATGCAGCAGCCTTTAAGTCCAATAAGATGGTTGATTTTTGCTATAAGTATAACATCAGCTTGGGGCACTCCACTGCTTATCATCCGCAAGGCAATGGGCTGGCCGAATCGTCAAATAAGTCACTAGTGAACATTATCAAGAAGATGCTGGAAATTAACAAGAAAAGTTGGCACAAGAAATTGGTAAATGCATTATGGGCTGATCGGGTGAGTCAAAAGAAGTCCATTGGCATGTCGCCATTTGAGATTGTTTATGGAATTGATGCGGTGTTTCCAACATCACTTAGTGTACCGGTCGCGAAATTGCTTCAAGAAGCGGGAGAAGATCCGGATCCAATGCAAAGGCGAATCAATCAAATGGTTCACTTACAGCAAACAAGGGAAGAGGTTCTCCAAAATTCTTTAAGGTTGCAAGAGCGTATCAAGAAAATCTATGACAAGAAGGCAAAGTCGGAAAACTTTCAGCTGGAGGATGTTGTTTTGAGGTGGGATGCCCGAAATGAGGACAAAGGTAAGCACGGTAAATTTGATAATTTGTGGAAAGGTCCTTATAAGATTGCTGCATATCGTGGTCCCAATGCTTTCATTCTCAAAGAGTTGAATGGTGATGAATGTCCCGGTGGGTCGGTGAATGGCCGGCTTCTGAAAAGATATCATGCTTGAGCAATGCTGCTCTAATCATCCTCATTGTAATTACCGTTTTCCTTTCATTACAGCAAGTGTGAACTGATCTCTCATCCTTAGTTTGGGGCCCGCGGTGAAGGCTATAATTCTGAGGGTGAGGATTGGTTGGTGTGAAGTTTTCAGATTGTTTATTTTCTGCAAAAGTTAGTTTGTTTGAGTCAAAGTCCTTCGAAAATTTCAGTTTACAGTCCAAGTCGAATAAAGTCATTTCAAGTTTGGTCACGTCTGTACAAGTTGACTCCATTTGCCCAATGAATAAAGCACTGGTCTGCTCTCCCAGAGGTCTAAGGTTCTTGGCACCTCCAAGGAGCTACCATCCCCATTGGAGCCAATGTTAGTGTCGGTCTTGAGCCCTCCATCGGTGATCAAAAGCTCTTTGCATATGCATAGGTAGGTGTCTCATCAGTGTCAGTTTTGCATCCCGTTAGGCATGCCATAACACTGATGGAGGAGCTGGTCCTTGTCCCCTTCTTGGCTTTGCTGCATCAGGTCATGTCAGGTATTAAGCTTGTGTCATACTTGTTTTGTTTTGTCTTGAAGTCCCAAGTCTTAGGTCTAGGGTTTTGGTCAAAAATCACTGCAAGGTCATGAGTCCCCAGCAAGCCAGAAGGAGGTATGTACATATGCTTCATTAACATTTTTCATCAAGTACAGTTCATTTATACCTTGGATTTAAAAACCCTGTTTTTAAACCCAAGGTCATGTGAAATTTGCAAAAAATAAGGAAAATCTTCAAAAGTCTTCAAAATGCCGGCAATAACCCTGGTCTCCTCGCCAGAGTCCATCAGATGGTCAACCTGCAAAAAGAATGAAGTTAAAGCGCCTCAAAAGCTAAATTCAGGACAAAGCAACTTAAAAAGCAGTGTTAAAAGTGAATGTCAAAATAGAACATTAGAGAGTGGGTTTTATAATTTAAATTTTTTCAAATTCAACCTACAAGAGCTAAATTTCCCTCTAAACATTTCATTATGCCTCTATGAGCTAACAAAGAGGAGCAAGAGGGCGAAAATAGTGAAGGAGGTCGAATTGCAGTGAAATTGGAGAGTTTCTCTGGTGCGCGACCACTCGGGCAGGGTGCGCGACCACCTGGGCGGTGCGCGACCACTCGAGCCCTCCTCCGCAGTGCAAATTTTACACTGGCGCGACCACTCGAGCTGCGCGCGACCACTCCAACCCTGCGCGCGACCACTCGAGCTGTAAATTGCAGAACCGGCCCAAACTCACTCGAATTGCCTTGTGACTTGTAAATTGCTCGAGGTAGGCCTCTCAAATGTTTTGAATGTTGAAAATAAGGATGATGAGCTTGTGTTTGTGCATTTTTATCATCAAAATTATGAAGAGAAATAGGTTAAGTGATTGCTTGTTCTTGTAGGCAATTTTGCTAGGGTTATGTTTGATTTCAAGGTTTTTAATTCCTTTTTATTCCCTCCATTACTCCTATTAGATTTACACTTGTCATCATGTGTCTCAATCTCATCTCATTTGCAAAGAATGAATCTCAATTCCCCATTCCCTACACCTAAAACCCTAATCCCTCTCATATGCATCCCTAAAACCTAAACCCTCTATACAAATCTGTCCCAAAACCCTAATTCATTCCCCACAGCAATATCATTATAAAAATATGTAAAACCACAGCAAAGATCAAATAGTGATGTGAAAATGAAAGAGCAATTGCAATAATAAAACAAAAGGACAAAAAACAGAGAAAAAAGATTACTATGTGTAGCCAAGTTATTGCAAAGACAAAAGAAACTTATTGCTGTGTATAGTCCTCATAAAAACAGTGAAAAGGAGGCTGTTATTCATAACAAAAACAAAGTAAATACAGCTGTACCTATTTGTTAAAGGACAGGTTGCCTTGAAATGTTGTTTGTAAAGGAAGATTGTTGTGTTTCCAGACCCAAACCTATGTATCTTTTTTCCTTCTATTCCCCTAGATGCAATATATCTCCTTTCTCTTTGAATTTGTCAAATAAAGCCTTTCCCCTCCCCTTATGACAAATGCAAATTAATCCCTTATTGCCCCTTAGCATCAAAAGCATATCAGTCCCTTGGAAAAACAGAGTATGTTTCAAAATGTACAGTCAAAGGACATAATTGAAAAGCAATCTGTTGATGCTAGTTATCATTGTTTCCTTATACCCCTGTAATCATGCTATCCTTTACCCCCTGTTGAAAATTGTATTGTCCTTTCCCTTGGTGACCCTATTACATGTTTTCCCTAATAAAGATATGTCTTTGCAAATGATTTCCCAATGATGAGAGATGGGATAACATGTTTGACATTGTGTGAATTATTCCTTAAAAGTTCCCTGTTTTTATATATTTTCCCATTCCTTATGATAAAATCCCTCCCCTAACATTTCCCTCATGGTTTTTCCCCTTGAAAACAGCATACTTCTCAGCATTTTGCAGGCAGGGCAGCAGTCAATTTTGCCTATTTTCTCCACCTTGCTCAATAACATCATGTCAACCACTGAAACTAATGAGCAAGGTGATGACCGGTCTTCTTCTACGGAGGTTGAGGTACAGCAGAGGCCTCGTAGGGGTGGCAAAGGTGGTCATCATAGGAGAGAAGAGCCCACATCTTTAGCAGAATTACAGGCATGCCCTTTGGCAGTGACTTGTTTCCAGTACATGTCATGTTTTCAGTTTTGTGAGAGGCTTGCCCAGATTCAGCACCACAGGGAGTTGGCTCGACTATTTGTTTTGCACCTTCATGATGGGCAGGTCACTCTTGCAGGGGTGAATTTTGTGTTTTCCCCAGAGGTGATTTCACAGGCTACCGGGATACCCAATGTGGGTGAGGTGTGGCCAAAGCGCAAGTGGCTGGATTTTGTCTATTTTGAGCCATATGTCAGGCCAGCATTCACACATAACTTGTCAGGGAACTTTCCTTTCAGATTCCTCCGGAGGGAGTATGCTCCTATCATGCGGCTTATCATGCATTACTTCACATGCGAGGGAAGGTTTTCACGAGTCTTTGCTTGTCACATTCGCCTGTTGATGCACTTTACCCGGGTGAGGATGATGAACATCCCGGTTTACTTTTTCCAGGACATTCAGAGGATGGTGTCCGTGTTTCAGAGGCAGACCCCAGCTCAGCAGCATAGGAGTTTGTGCCATCATGGTCTTATCCAGCTCATTGTTTCCCATCAGCTGAGTCAGCAGGGCATTTCATGGGCAGATTTCATTTCCCGTGAGTTCTTTACACAGCCACAGCCAGAGCCAGAGACCATTTATGAGGAGGGAGGTCCATCACACCAGCCCGAGATTATTGTTCCGAGACATATGGCTTCTTCACCTCGGGTCACCTATCAGAGAGGTCCTAGGACCTTATTTGCAGCAGCTCGACGAGTATTTTCTCCACAGCAGGTGGAAGGGGTCTCGTCATCTTCTTCAGATCAGCGAGTGTTATCTCCACACCAGGTGGAAGGGGCCTCGCATTCTTCATCAGCAGAGGCAGTACCGGAGGGCAAGCAGCCCATGGTCGAGGACGAGAGAGTTGGCGATACACACCATGATTTCATTGATCTTGATGCTCGCTCCCTCACTTCAGATTTGCATGAGATCATCCGACAGAGAGAGGCGGAGAACCTCGTGTTGCAGCAGAAGCTCCAAATGGCTCAATGGACCATCACTTATCTGGAGCAGCGCAACAGACAATTAGAGGCGGAGAAAGAACTTGATGAGCTATGGAGGATCCGCGGTAATAGAGGCTTGAACCGTAGGAGGCCCGGTGACTTGCTGCCCAAGGAGAGGGAGTCCATGCTTATTCGTGTGAATGCACACTTGGAGAGACTGTTGGAGAAAGCCAACAAGGACAAAGGGCTGCTACGAAACATGAAGAACCATTACTGGGCAAGGTTACAAGTTTGTAAGGCAAAAATGAAGATACTCCAAAGGAAGTTGTCCGAGGCCCAAAAGAGGAAGAAGAAGACCAACCCGCTCCGTATCTTGGCTGAGGCCTCTCTTACTCACCATGATACTCACTAGCCTTCTTCTAGCAGCAAAACCAAAAAAATTTGAGAAGTTTTGGAGCATTTTTGACATTTTTGAGAAATTTACAGGTTTTGGCCGTTGGAGTGGTCTCACCCCGCGCGCGACCACTCGGGGGGACAGCTCAGAATGAGAAAAACTTTGCATTTTTGGAATTGTCATGCAAAAATACACTTGCCTATGCATGGGGTCAAGTTTTTATGGAGATTTGGGCCTCCAAAAGCTTAAAATACATGCAAATTTTGACTTTCTGCCCACTTTTTGAGTTGCAGAAAGCTGTCTTGGGAGAAATGACTTTTGAGGGGTCAAATCAACTCCAAATTCAGAAATTCCAGTTGTGTTGGAAAGTAGACTCACAGACCTTTCCAATGAGCTATCTTGCACCTGATTGGACACCAGGAAGGCCCTCAAACACAGCTGCCAATGTGCGCGACCACTCCAAGGCAGGGGCGCGACCACTCAGGGAAATTTTGCCAGTTTGACCATTTCGGCCTGCAAAACTCAGTTTTTACTATGGTTGACTCTTAATGCTTGTAGATGATGGATTTTTGGATAATTTTCATGGCACATGGATACATTTACTCTCCTTTAACCCTTCTAGAAGTTTCCTTGATGTAAATAGTGAATATTAAATGCATGGATGGGTTACCTAAGTTTTAGAGGCAAGTTGTTTTGATTGCCTATTATCTAGTGCTTAGTTTAGAATTAGTTCAAACTGCTCCTAGGAAGCTGAGCTCGACCCCTAGAGGTGGGGAAAGGAGTTAGATGATCTATATTATGCCTTCTCTTACTCATTTTCATGGTTGGACTCTTGAGGGAGAAGCTCTATTGTATATTTTACTTGTATCTCTGCAATTTGAGGAAAAGGAAGGCCAGGGTTTTGCAGACATCATTGTGGATTCTTGTGGATTATTGTGTTGATGGTGTGTTTCCTACTTGTCATTGTAAGTGTGTTTATGTGTTCCATCTCTTATTCTATTGCTGCTAATTAAACAAAAGAAGTGATAAAGTTTGAATTCATGCATGCCATGCTCAGCTTTCAATTTTGTTTAATATTTATGTTTTCCACTGTCTAAAGAGGATTCAAAGTCATTGTTTGCCCTCTTTAGCTCCCTCTCTTTCTTCCTTGATCATCCATCTCAGCTTAAGGCATCAGCACAAACTCCTTCCTTGCCCCAAAGACCCACCTGCAAAAACTGAGCTCAATCCCCACACCCTGAATTGCACTCCCTCCAATTGCCACCAAAAACTTTAAATCAACCCTCCTCATCAGTTTACTAGCCTAATATCTTTGATCCTAATTGGTCAGTTCACCCCATTGAGAAAATACCTTGAGTCTGACGGAGAGAGCCTTCTCCTTCCTCGTAGGGCTAGCTACGAGGTGTAATGGTTTGATGTAGCCTTGAGATTTGTCTATCTCAGCCTAGGTGAAATTTCAAGCGCTAACACTCGAGATACCACCAAATCAAGATTGCGCTAGAGGATAGAAGAAAGACTATTTTCGCTACAGAATGGGGGTTGTTCCAATATAAAGTCATGTCATTCGGACTAAAAAAATGCTCCTGCAATCTTTTCAAGGGTGGTAGTCGCAACGTTCAAGGAGTTCATTCATAATTTTTTGGAATTCTACTTCGATGATTGGATAGTGTTTGGGCTACTCAAGAAACATGTTTCTAGTCTGCGCCTAATGTTGGATACATGTAGGAAGTATTAGATCTCCTTAAACTTGAAGAAATGCATTTTTTGTGTACCTTATGGAATATTGTTAGGTTATGTTGTATGTAAGCTAGGATTGATGGTAGACCCTGCTAAGATTGTCACAATTATCAATTTGGAGCCCCCTAGGAATGTGAAGCAGCTATGTGTGACATTGGGTCATACTGGGTACTACAGGAAGTTTATTAAGGTGTACGCGCAAATCATCGCACCCATGGAGAAGTTGTTAAATAAGGATGCTATGTTTTTCTAGGACGATGATTGTCAGAAGATCTTGGATACTCTGAAGGAAAATATGGTTACGGCGCCAATCCTAGTATTTCTAGATTGGAAGAAGGAATTTCATGTGCATCTGGATATGTCTTGCATAGCGTTGGGAGCCCTCTTAACTTAACCAGGGGTAGGAGATATCGATCAGCTGATTTCCTTTGCCAATTGAAAACTATCCAAGGTAGAGAAGAACTACTCAACCACAGAGTGCAAAGGATTGGCCATGGTTTATGCACTACATAAATTCAAGCATTATCTGCCAGGTGCACACTTTAAGATGTACACGGACCATTCTTCTTTGAAGTGCCTAGTCAATAAGCCTGTGTTGGGGGAGGATCTATAGACGGTTTCTCCTTTTCCAAGAATATGATTTTGAAGTGATTGTAAAGCCCAGGAGATTGAATGTTGGACCAGATAACCTTTCTAGGATCAATAATGGTGAAGAGCCTACAAATATTGATGAAGGATTACCTGACATGCAGCTCTTTGCTGTCAATATTGCGGATGATCATTTTGTAGAAATTATTTAGTTTTTATCTACTATCATAGCTCCTGAAGGTTATACTACAAAGCAAAAGAAGGATTTAGTTGTCAGGGCTGCAGATTTTTCTGTGATTGTGGGGTAGTTATATAATATGGGTCAGATAAAGTTCTTTGCCGATATGTACCTGAATATGAAAGACACAATATTCTAGTTGAAGCACATGGTGGTGTATCTAGAGGACACTATGCAGGAAAGGAAACTGCACAGAAGATCCTATGGGTAGGATTATGGTGGCCTATGATACATAAAGGTTCTAAGGAATATTGTAGTGTGTGTGATGTATGTCAAAGAACCAGAAGGCCATCATGAAGGGATGAACTCCCATTAAATCCACAAGTCATGCTACAAGAATTTGATAAATGGGAAATTGACTTCGTTGGACCTATGTTGGGTCGTGGAAAAGGTATGTTTTATCCTCATATTAGCTTAATTAATCATTTGTCTTTATGTTTTTATCTTTGTTTTAGGAATAAATATAGAAGAAATAATTGTAGAAGCTAGATAAAATCGATCATTAATGAACTGGGTACATATGGGCATAAAAAACTAACTTCCACTATCTTTATATGCAGGAACAAGAATTGAATGATTGTTGTTCAAACGATGGAACATCAGTGACCAAGAAAGGAAAAAGGACAATGTCTCGATTACGAAAGTCAACGGAAGACTAGGAGAACGAAGTCTATTCTGTGATGAAATTAGATTGTTGGTTGAAAAATCCTCAGGATCTCCTGATCCTGAGGATTCGCTTTTATCCGTTTGTCTTTCCTAGGTTATATAAAGCCACCACACGAAATGAACAACTAGATAGAAATTTTGAGATTGTAACTATTCATTTTTGACACAGAGTACTTTTATTACTGTGACGTTGTAACTCTATTATCAAGTTTAATGAAGAAGGCTGTGTTTTACCTATAATCGCATTTTGAGTGTCTTTCTGCAATGACTTATGTCGGCCGATAGGATATTTACTGTTTTAATTGTGTCATATTTATTTTTGTTTAAGTTACAATTGTTTATTACTGTTAGTTCATGAAATTAGAATTATTCTGATTGTTGTGCGTATTGATTGTTACGATTTACTTTTACCGTTCAACTAGATTCTAGATCTTGTTGTGTTTTACATCTGCGTGTTAATCCTTACCAAATTTATCATGTTAGTTTAAGTATTTTATTGTTGTTCATTCTGAAGTAGTGTTATCAGAGATCGTAAGCTTATAGTTGATTGCTTTCCATGAGATGTTTGAATAGTTACTTGCTATTCATTTGTTGTAGCTTTCCTTCTGAACGAATCATTGTCTATACTAGTTAGATTTGCTAAGAGTGATTCCTTTTACTTGCATTCCAATTCAATCCTCTGCATAATAGATTAAAGTAGATTTAAAAATTCTTTAAAGATTTTGTTCAGAATTGTTTTGATTTGAACTTCACCAATTAGATGTTAATCATTGCAACGATTCTAAATCATTTCATTATGAATTAGCCTCTGAATTCACTTGCATAGACAATGATTGACACTCTTGAAATAAACAGACTTGCCTTGGTTTGAAACTAATGTAGGTATTAAGGTTTCTTTTAATAGTCATCTTAATGCACCAACATTTTGGCGTCGTTGTTGGGGAGAGTGTTTCAAAGTGATTTCTTTTTTATTTTGCTATAAAAGAATTGGGTTTTAAAAATGGGAGGTAAGAACCTGCGTAACCAGAAATTAAAGGGCTTTCTCATCAACCCACTTTTCAGCAAATGCATAGAGGTTAAATAGGAGTAGGGGTTTTTTATGAAGGACTGGGAATAAAAAGATAGAAAAAGATCAGAACCCCCCACCTAAATCCACAAAACCCAAGGGATTGGTGAACCTTGGGAGATCATATTTTATAGAAGAAATCATAAGAAAAAGAAGAATCTCAGGAATCAGTATGACCCCAGACTATATCTGGAAAAATCCCTACTGTAATCCCTCAGGCAGCAGGCTCACCATCTGCAACCTATGCCGAGATCCATAGCCAAATTGGAGGATCTGAACAGATATTTTAGGTTACATAAAATTTACATTATGATCCTTTACAAGAGGTAAAATCGTGCAATCTAAGAGAAAGAGACGAAGAAACCAATGGAACTGCTAAGGCAAAGCCACAGTTGTCTGAACTAGGATCTCTTATGATCCCAGACCTTGGCAATGCCACAAACCCGCCTCAGATTGAGAACACTCCACTTACTTAGATAGCATCCCCTAAAGTCCCTGAAGGATATTGGCACATTTTCCACCAAATGGTGAACCAAGTACCTCAAGGTCAGACATCGACATTGGAATACCCCATAGTCGACCCAGTAGCCAATGCCCGAATGAAAGCTATTATCTTGCAAAACATCCCAACCTTTCATGGGATGACCACAAAGGATCAAGATGATTTCTTTTCGAGTTTGACGTCCCGTGTAGAGGATACGATTATACCACCGACCCTCAAAAACTGAATCTTTTCCCTTCTACCTTAAAAGGAGAAGCTTTGAGGTGGTTCATGGGTTTAGGTGGGTGCACTATTAACTCTTTGGATGACATGAAAATTTATCTTCTCACAAAATATTAGGACTATTATAGGACTAGGGAATTAAAAGATGAAATATTTAAGATGTATGCAAAGGATAATGAAACTCTATAGGAATATGTCGAACGGTTTCACTACAATTTGCAGAGATCCCCTCACTCCACATTACTGAAAGAAGTCTTGAAAGACATCTTAATTAAAGGAATGAAATACAAATGGATAGAACTTTGAATTTGATGGGGAAGGTAGACATTTCTCAAGATGATTATGATGAAATCATTCTCTTGTGTATCAGGTGTTCGCGAGGTAGCACACACACCAAGTCAGGGAGTCGAGATCTTATGACTAGAGGAAGCAAACCACACAATGGAGGCATAAAAAGAATGGAAATTGGTAACCTCTTGGAGGACTTCAAGACAGGCATCCTGGGTACCCTTACAACGCAGTTGGATGTCCTATAGGCCAAATAGAAATAAGCCTTACTAGAACAGAACTTGGTCTTTTTTTTCCCACGCTGCCGGAAGAAGCACAGTCAACGAAAGTGTCCATTGGACATGGTCCAGACATGCGTTATCTCATGCCACTTAGTAGTGTCCATCACTTCCAAGGCTGAAAGCAGTTTTTAAAGAAGCGGAAGAAGAGATAGAACCAATATACTTAATGGACCAACGTTGACAGTGGAAAGGTCGACCCACATGTATGTCACAAGTCCTATCTCAGTTCTTTCCTTCTTCTCCATTTAATTAGTAGCAGAATTCCAGAACAGTGTGGCAAGGTTAATCACCTTTCTCGAATTGGCAGTCCCAACCATTTCCTATGTCACCTTGGCCAACTCACTCCTTTCCATGTAATGGTTGGCCGAATTCTCTTTTTACTCCTTGTTGGAAAAGTAATCCATACCCATCCCAGTGGCCTGCCTCTACTTCACAAAATTTGAACCAGTCTCTGAATTGGAGCAACCTCTAGGGATAACTAATATGCCTATAGGGATAGGTCCTCAACCTCAACCTGCATTATCAGCACCATATCCATTACATTAAAATCCTCAGCCCCTTCTGCATCCCCAACTACCAACTCAAACAAATCGAAACCCCAATAATAGATTGGTTCAACTGGTGCAAATTGTTGAAAACTCAGACTATGAGACCAAACAAAAAGAATGCAATGAACTTAGACTGAGGTCAGGATTCATTATCACTCCTAAGGAAGACAAAGACTAGCCACCAATTGAGTTAGAAACCCCACCTGTACATACACCATCGACTGTGACTTACACAAAAATAAAACAAGGAGAAGACACATTTGAGCATAAAGATCCTGAAAAACTCGTAGTTACTTCTCCCCTGCTCCCTGAAATATTAACAATACCTAAAGCAATTGTTTATACAAACTTTGATCTCGTAGGGGAACTAAAAATTATTTGCATTAAAATTCCTCTCCTCTAGTCCATCCAAGATATTCCTATTTATGCTAAAACAATTAAAGAATTATGTGTGAAAAAGCATGTGATTAAAGTAAAATCTCCACCCACTATTCATGTTGTAGGGACCTTGTCTAATTTACTCTTGGTCGGAGAAACACCGATAAAATATGAAGATCCCAGGAATCCCATAATTACATTCCAAATATATGGTTTCTCCTTTCCAAACACACTAGTTGACTTGGGTGCAGTCATTAACATCTTAACCACGGAAACTTGTAAGACACTTGGTATCACAGCTCTGGAACCAACCACCACCCTGCTAGTACTCGTTGATCGTTCGATGGTAATACCAGAGGGAATTTTACAATACATTATGGTTTATGTTGATTCATGGGAGTACCCAGTGGATTTTCTTGTCATAAACCCAAAAAATTGATTATATGGGAACCCTTTAATTTTGGGCCAATCTTGACTAGCAACAGTTGATGCTTACATAGGTTTCCATGAGGGCAGCATGACTATTGCTAAGGGGGACGCTGTAAAAAAACTGGTTCTATACCGTCCTGCCAAACCAAGTCTGCCCATTGTGAAAATATATAAACAACCATCCATATACGTGGAATAAAGTATTCGTTCACCACTTACAGTACCAGAGGCACTTGAGTTCAAGAATCGGACTGAAGATGATGTGATCAATAACTTTATTAATCAGCCAACCACTATGAATAATGTCAAATTTTAAATGAAATTCTTGACAATGAAACCTTGGAAGACCCTTTGAAAGATACTGATGATCAGCATATCCAGACAACTTTCGTTCATAACAGCAAGCCTATTGAAATTGAACCAGGCAAGATTTTAAACATTAATGATAGTCTGGACAGTGACCAATAGCAAAATCTCATTCAAGTTCTGCAAAAATATAAAGGGTCTTTTTCTTGGGACTATCCAGACATGAAGGGCATAGACCCACAATTATGTACGCATCATATCTACACTGAAAAGGATGCTCGTCCTATCCGGCAACCTCAGCGGAGATTGAATCCGCATCTCAAAGATATTGTAAAAGAAGAGCTACAAAAGTTGTTGGATGTGAATTTTATTTATCCCATTTCGGATAACAAGTGGGTCTCTCTACTAGTAGTTTTTCCAAAGAAAAATGGGAAGTGGCGCATCTATGTGTATTATCAGGAATTGAACAAATCCACGTATAAAGATCACTTCACTCTTCCATTTATTGATCAAGTACTTGATACACTTGCAGGAAAACAGTTCTTTTCTTTTCTGGTTGGCTTCAGCAGCTACAATCAGATCCAAATCACCCCTGAAGACCAAGAAAAAACCACCTTTACCTGCCCATGGGGTACATTCGCTTATAGAGTGTTACCGTTTGGCTTATGCAATGCCCTAGCTACGTTTCAGAGGGCCATACTCAGTATTTTTGTTGATATGATAAATGAAGGACTTGAAGTTTACATGGATGACTTTACCCCATATGGGGACAACTTTGATCAAGCAATACAGACATTAGAGAAGGTTTTGGAATGATGCATCGCCACCGAGATGTGTTTAAGTAATGTCAAGTGTCACATGATGATGACGGAAGGCATAATCCTAGGACACTACATTTCTGCAGCTGGGATACAGGTAGATCCAGCAAAGATACAGGTAATTCTCCTACTACCTACACCCTGTACTCAGACGAAGGTACGTAGCTTCCTTGGATATGTAGGTTATTATCGCAGTTTTATCAAAAAAAATCACAAATTGTTGTGCCTTTGTATGCTTTAATAGGAAATGTTGACTTTAAATGGTCTGATAAATGTGACACAGCTTTTACAGATTTGAAGAAATTAGTTTCGATGACACCAGTATTGCGTGGACCCAACTGGGAGCTACCCTTTCACATCTCTATGGATGCATCAAATGCAACAATAGGCACTATCCTCGGCCAAGAGGAGGACAAAAAGCCTTATGCTATTTATTATATCAACAAAAATCTTACTGCTGCTGAACTTAATTATATAGTAACAAAAAAGGAATTCTTAGTTGTCATTTATGCCATAAACAAATTTAGACATTATATAACTAGCTATCAAGTTTTTTTGTATACTGATCATTCTACCATTAGATACTTAGCTAACAAACCCATTACAAATGGTCAAGTGACTCGTTGGTTGTTATTTTTGCAGGAGTTTGATATCACCATTAAAGACCGTCTAGGGAAGGAAAACCCAGTCGCAGATTTTCTGTCTCGGGTTCCAAAGGTAAATGATCTATTGACAGTAGATGACTAGTTTCCAGATGAACATTTGTTTCCTGTAGCAGTTAAAATGCCATGGTATGCAGATGTAGAAAACTATCTGGCGGTAGGAAAGTTGCCCAAACACTTGATAGCAAGGGAAAGGAAATAGATTATCCAGTGCAGCGCCCAATTTTCTTGGATTGGCGGGTACCTTTTTCATACAGGGTTTGATATGTGCATACATAGATGCATTCATGAAGATGAAATCTACAACATCCTGAAGGTTTTCCATGATGAGCCCTGCGTAGGACACGTTGCAGATCGCAGAACTAGGCATAAGGTACTACAATGGGCTATTAGTGGCCCACCATTTTTAAAGTTGCTAAGTAATATGTCCATGCTTGTGATAGCTTCCAAAGGATGGGTCATCCTGATCAATATGATGAAATGTCGTTGCAGCCCCAATTGGTAATAGAACCTTTCGAACGATGGGCATTGGATTTTGTTGGCCCATTTCATCCGCCATCAAACCAAAAGGCCTACATACTGGTTGCTACAGACTATGTAACAAAGTGGGTAGAAACAGTAGATTTTCCAAGAGCTATAGAAGAGTCGTAATTAATTTCCTTTTTGGGTTATTTGTGCAATATGGTTTACCTAGGGAAGTGATAACAGATGAAGGGGGGCAATTTGTAGGACATAGATTACAGCCACTCTACGGAACCACCACATCACACATAGATTCACTTCCTTGTATCACCACAGACGAACTGGCAGGTTGAAAGCACCAATAAGGTCATTGAAGCAATTTTGACCAAGACAGTTTCGACACATCGACGGGACTAGGCTGCTAGACTCCTAGAGGCCTCATGGGCTTATCACACAAGTTGGTGAAATACTACTGGATATTCTCCATACCAACTTGTATTTGGCAAAGAACCTATCTTTCTTATTGAATTTGAAATAAAGACTCTCAGAACAACCTAGGAAGTGGGATTAGATCTGATAGAGGCTCAAACTAAATGACTTCAACAAATAAATGAATTGGATGAGGCTAGACTACTTGCTCTACAATGCACCGAAATTATTCAGCAGCAAAGGGAAAAGTGGCACGACAGTCTTATTAAAAAGAAGACATTTCAAAAAGGAGACTGGGTGCTCCTCTATGGTTCCAGATTCCAAGTATTTCTAGGCAAGTTACAAACAAGGTGGCTTGGCCCTTATGAAATTCAAGAGGTACACAACAATGGCACTCTCACTCTACCTACTATTGATGATTCTGGCCATTATTTCTGGGTTGAATGGACATCGGGTGCGTCTTTATCATAAACCACTCACCAAAGATTCTTTTTTCCAACAGGTACCTGATGATCCCACTATGCAAATTTTAGCTGCAAGGAGTGATGACCCAACAACTTTACTTTCATAAAAAATTATCTTTCTTCAGCTGTAAATAATGTATATATTCTTTTTATGGTTGGTTGCAATTTAGTTTAGGCATCACTATGTAAATACAAGGATTTCTCTTATTTTTTTGGGTGTGTTTAATAATTGATGTTCAATCAATTGAACAATTTTTGTTCAATCAATTGAACAATTGTTGTTCAAACAAATGAATAGCTCCAATTTTTCCCTTTTGCGTATTTTGTTGTTCAATCAATTGAACAACTCTAATTTCTTCCTTTCGTGTGTTTTTTTGTTCAATCAATTGAACAGCTCCGATTTCTTTTCATGCATTTTGTTGTTCAATCAATTGAACAACATTGATTTATTTTTGTGTGTTTTGTTGTTGAAACAATTGAACAGTTGTTGTTCAATCAATTGAGCAGCACCAATTTCTTTTTGTGTGTGTTTTTTATTCAATCAATTGAATAGTACTGATTTCTTTTTGTGTGTTTTGTTGTTCAATGAATTGAACAACACTGATTTCTTTTTGTGTGTTTTGTTGTTCAATCAATTGAACAACACCGATTTCTTTTTGTGTGTTTTGTTGTTCAATCAATTGAACAACACTGATTTCTTTTTGTGTGTTTGTTGTTCAATCAATTGAACAACTACTGTTCAGTAGAATGAATAGCTGTTATTTCTTTTTTTTTCTTTCTTTTCCACCATCGGTCATTCTTTTATCAAATTATCATTTTTCTCTCCCGTGTTTTCTTAGCAAAACCATCTGTTTGGATTTGGAATTTGTACCTAAGATAAAAGAAAAACAGTAATATTAATACCATTATGACTTGTAAAACCTTTGATGGTTATCTTTATTCCGAAACTAACCTGGTTCATCTATATAATGACTAGTTGGATATCTTCTCTTTGGACATATCATAAAATGATTTACTATCTTAATACTATGCTAGTTTATCTTTCACGCTTTCAATTGATAATTCCCTTTGGTATGATGATATAGGGATAAAAGCATAACTTTCATTGGATTTTTTTTTTTACTTCTCACGCCATCCCTGACTCTTAAGGAGTAAATGAGCTTCCCTCCCTTACAATAAAAATACGAAAATATGGAAATATGAAAATGCAACACACGTCTTCTTAAAGAGGATAGGGTGTCTCATCATGAGCCAGCCTACCATGATCATAAGGGTGTAACAAGTGACATTCCATTATGGCCACCACACCAAGGTAATGAACTTCTTGATAGTCAAAACTGTCAGAAGTACAGGAGGTCTCATCACGAGTCGGCCTAATCACTTTGTTATATCCTAGTGAATGGCACTATGATTATTTGGTTACCATGCTAGCATAGTGGTCTCTTTATAGCAATGGAAAGGAAAATCATCTAAATACTAAAAGGAGGACTCTGGCTCATTTTTTGGCTATAAAGCAACCTTGTCGAGGCTATGAACGCTTGCTGGGAGTAGTGGCCCTGCTTGTGGTATTAAAGTGCTATGTTACATTGCCAAATATTCTTTATTCCAATGCTTCCTATTGACTCATTTCTAAAGGTGAATTTACCATTTAAACAGTGTTTATAAATAAATTAACCAACATGCATGGTAAACTATATCTTTATATGCATTATATCATTATTGTCCGATCAATCGATACCAACAGCCATTATCATTTATCGTTGGTCATGCATTCGTCACCTTTTCCACCTAAGGAAAATATCTCTTCACATAATGATCTAGTCTCTGTTTTATTCCTTTTACAGGCATTTCAAATCTTTTGCAACCTGTACTTCTCTGACTGTTTTTGTCGTATTTATGCCGCTTTGATTGTTGTCCATCTGCATTTATGAATTCCTGACACCCTTTCCATTTTTCCCATGATTTATGGTCGTGGATGCCCTTTTCTGATTGGAGGGGGGAAGGTCTACATTATGGATAGCATGTGTAATGATTATCAAACTGTTTTCTGATTGGAGGAGGGAAGGACTGCATTATGAATGTGTACGTAATAATTATTAAATTGTTTTCTGATTGGAGGGGGGAAGGTAAGCATTATGGATAGCATGTGAATTAATTATTAAGTTGCTCCAAAAATTGCTGATGTGACAAACAGCACAATTTCCCTTAATATTAACTCTAAAACAACGTTGTTGCTCTGTTAATAACTTTAACATTTTGTATACGGTTTACAATGTTGTTCCAAACTGTGAAATTGTGAGAAGAGCACATGCAAAAGTCCAAGTGAACCAGCTACTGAGAAATAGCAACCATGGCAGGACAATCCATCCGCAGTGAACCTACAGTACTCCGAGTATCAGAACAGGCTCGCGAAATTCTTAAGCGTGCCGACTGGTTTCAATACCTAACCAAATTACATGGATTCCATGAGGAAATAACGCTTGAATTTTTGTAGAATCTACAGAATGGACACACGATGGTGAAGGGAAGAAATATAATAGTTTCTAAAGCAGATATAGCTGAAGTCTCTGAAATTCCAACAGAAGGCACAAGATGGACTGATAAGCATGTTCTCCTGCAGGACACAGTTGCAGTATTCCAAGACCCAGATGAACAATTGGTATGAAAAGGCAAAGGGATTCAGCCCACAGCTTTAAAGCAACCATGGCAAGAATTGATGACCATTGTTCAGAGGTATATCACTTGTGATGGATGCCAAGATGTGGTAAAACCTCAACAACTCAAATTGTTAGCTATTATCAAGCAAAAAATTACAGTTAATTTGCCATTTTATTTAAATTCTTTATTGCATGTCGTTGCTAGTTGAGTTAGGAAGGCTAAGGACCCACATTCTGTCGTTAGCCATCATGGTCTGATTAATTTAATCACCATTCATGGACTAGCCCAACATCAATTAACCTGGGATAACCTTGTAAATCTCGCCTTAACCCCACCAGAAGAAAACCCAGAGACTAGACAGCAGGGGGTAAAGGTAACAGGTCCAAAAAGGACAAGAAAAAGAAGGAATCCTTCTTTAGCCTCAGGCCCAGCAAATCGTAGGTGCTCTGCAAGGATAAAATCACAACAGTGCACCCTAATTCCAACAGAAGAAGCATGGTTGTCTCATATGCCCTCTCCAAGTCTGCAAGATGATTTTCTGCAGGAATATGAGGAAGAAATGGCTCGAGTATTGGAGAATATGGGAACATACAGTGAAGAAAGTGATCCATCTGGAAACTCTGAAGGGAAAAATCATTCCCTTAACCTATCTGCCTCTGCCGGTAGTTCTGGCCATGCTGAAACTTTTCCATTTCTTGATAGTTTGGAGGGTCAAAGGGAATCAGTTCCCTCTATGAATGAGTCCCTTGAGAAAGAGGCACATGCAGAGGAAACCCTCGGGGATGGAAATCAACCAGAGGTTACTATTCCATTGGAGTCCCCAGAGAAGGAAGCCCCTACAGAAGAAACTCTGGAGGATGAAAATCAACCAAGATATATTGTTTTAATGAAGTCCCCAAAGGATGAGGCCCATGTAGAAGAAGACCTTGCAAACGAAAATTACTCAGGAGATATTGTTCGATTGGATTCCCCTGAGAGAGAAGCCTGTGTAGAAGAAGACCTCGAAGATGAGAATCAATTGGGAGATACTGTTCCATTGGAACATAACCCTGATATTGGCACAACTCCTCCTAAACCTGAAATAAACACAGTTGTGCCACCTCCGATCAAAAACCCCATGACGAAGAAAACATATAAGAATAGATTGAGGAAGCTTCTTAAGAAGTACAAGAAGGAGAAGAAAACAGTTAAGCAATTGAGAGAGTGGTTAAAAGAAGTAGTTAGGGTTCAAAAACAGAAAGTGGAATTGGAAATTATAGGGACCCAAATAGAACATTGTTCTTTGGAGGATATTGAAACTCCGACAGAAAGTCCTTGTGTTTGTTCAAAAGGGACCCAAACAGAGCATTGTCCTTTAAAGAATATTGAGACTCAAACTGAAGGTCCTTGTGTTTGCTCAATGTAGACCCAAATGGACTTTCCCACCACAGATGTTGCTGTCCAAACCAATTCTGAGAAGAATAACTAGGAAGATTTTTGTATGCCCCAAGGAATAGTTGAATTTGTTATTCAAACTGATTTTGAAGGAAATTCCCAAGCAGATTTTTGTATGTCTCAAGAAACAACCAAAGTTTTTGTTCAAACGGATTCAACGATAATACATACTAGTGAAACTTAGACAGAGGAAACACCTCACTACGTTCCTCTGGTAAAGTAAGTTGTTATCATGAAATTACAGAATGAATTAACCAAGACCCAGAAGGAGTTGGCTCAACATAAGGAAGAAGTAGTGTCGTCACAGGTACACCAGGAGTTGCAGAAGAAATTCGAGGCACTTACTATAACAGAAGATGATACTTTCGCCAACTTCAAAGATGAGCAGAAAAAATTAGAGAAAGCACAAGCCAAGTTGCAGAAGGCGAAGGAGAAAATTGAAACTATTTATTCTCTTTACTCTGATGCTTTGTCTTGTCGATCACCTGCCGCCAATTATGCACTATTCTTGTTAGAAAGATACCTCTTGCTGAAAGTTAAAGCTGTTAGGGCTAGTAAGTCAACGGAACTCAAGACCACTCCAGACTTTGTCAAATGTTTTATGGAACAAAATGAATAATTACAATGCCTTCTATGCGAATTATACATGCACATTTTTTCTTGGAGGATGAACTAGATAGTAATCCTAGCCCCTTCATTGGGGATATTCAATTTCAAGCTTTTCTCTCTTTTGCTACCAATCAGATTAAATGGGCTAAAGCCTATAACACTTTTCAAAAAAGGGAATATGGTATAGATTTATGGGTTAGGGGAGAACCCACAAAACCCTTACATCTTTATGTCCAACATAAACAGTTCATGAAACGAACAGGAGTCGTGGCTCAATTAGGACCACTCCATACAGATATCATACAGGCAGGAAAGGAATACTTTCAGGAAATTAAGGAGGAAGCTTTGTCAACAACAAGACAAAGATGGGAAGCTTCCACAAACAATGTCAGGAACAGGGAGCCATTTGGCTATAGAAATTTCAAAGTTGCTAATACTCGCCTACACAGATACAACAATATGGTCCTAAGCATGGGCCCTGACTGGATAGGATGCCGCTACAAATTTCCTATTATCTAGTACCCTCCTAACGGGTATTACAGTGATTATAATTTGCCATATTACCGTGTAAACTAGGCTTTTGCAATACTTAAATAGAAAAATGGTTTTAGGCTATATAAGGAAGAAGTTTATCATGCTTATTATTTAACACAAATACACCTCAATCATCTTATTGCATGAGGACATGCAAACAGGTAATCAGGGGAGTATGTTGGGTCATGGAAAAGGTATATTTTATCCTCATATTAGCTTAATTAATCATGTGTCTTTATATGTTTATCTTCATTTTAGGAATAAATATAGAAGAAAAAATTGTAGAAGCTAGATAAAATCGATCATTAATGAATTGGGCAAATCTGGGCATGAAAAACTAACTTTCGCTCTCTTTATATGCAAGAACATGAATTGAATGATTGTTGTTCAAACGATGGAACAGTAGCAACCAAGAAAGGAAAAAGGACAATGTCTTGATTACGAACGTCAGCGGAAGACTAGGAGAACCAAGTCTATTCTGTGATGAAATCAGATTGTTAGTTGCGAAATCCTTAGGATCTCTTGACCCTGAGGGTTCGCTTTTATTTGTTTGTCTTTCCTAGGTTATATAAAGCCACCAAGCAAAATGAACAGCTAGCTAGAAATTTTGAGATTGTAACTATTCATTTTTTACGCAAAGTACTTTCATAACTGTGATGTTGTAACTCTATTATCAAGTTTAATGAAGAAACTGTGTTTTACCTATAATTTCATTCTGAGTGTCTTTCGGTCAATGGGAGATTTACTGCTTTAATTATGTCATATTTATTTTTGTTTACTCTTACAATTGTTTATTATTGTTAGTTCATGAAATTAGAATTGTTCTGATTGTTGTGAGTATTGATTGTTACGATTTACTTTTGTCATTCAACTATATTATAGATCTTGTTGTGTTTTACATCTGTGTGTTAATCTTTACCGAATTTATCAGGTTAGTTTAAGTATCTGATTGTTGTTCATTCTGAAGTAGTGTTATCAAATATCTTAAGCTTACAGTTGATTTCTTTCCGTGAGATGTTTGAATAGATAATAGTTGTTCATTTGTTGTAGCTTTCCTTCTCAATGAATTATTGTCTATACTAGTTAGATTTGCTAAGAGTGATTCCTTTTATTTGCATTCCAATTTATTCCTCTGCATAATAGATTAAAGTAGATTTGAAAATTCTTTAAAGATTTCTTTCAGAATTGTTTTGATTTGAACTTCAAAAATTAGATGTTAATCATTGCAACAATTCTAAATCATTTCATTATGAATTAGCCTCTAAATTCACTTGCATAGACAATGTTGAATACTCTTGAAATAAATAGAATTGCCCTTGTTTGATAACTAATGTAGGTATCAAGGTTGCTTTTAATAGTCATCTTAATGCACCAAAAACCTATTCAGCCACCAGGAAAAAATACGAGAGAACGGTATATTATCACTGTGAAAGAGTACTTAACCAGATGGGTTGAGGCACACCCTGTGAAGGATTGCAACATGGACACTGCTACGAAGTTCATATTCAAGTTTATTCTATCAAGGTTTGGATTTAGAATATTTTGATGAGTGGTCGAGGTTCACACTTTTTGAAGAAGACAATTGCATCTTTAACAGAGGAATTTCAGATGTACCATCAGAAGAGTACGCCATATCATCCCCAAGCGAATGGAAATTTTGAAGCTTTCAACAAGATCTTGGAGAATGCTCTCACAAAGGTCTGCAATGTTAATAGGAATGATTGGGATGTGCACATACCAACGATTCTATGGGTATATAAGAAAACCTGTAAGAAATTGACTAGGTAAACACCATTTCGACTAGTGTATGGACAAGAAGCAATAATGTCGATGGAATATATAGTGCCCAGTCTAAGAATCGTAACAGTAACCAAGATGCCATATTGCAACATAATGGAGGAATGCCTAGTGCAACTGCCTTTGTTAGAGGAAGGCCTCTTTTTGGCTACCTTTCATCAGCAGGTGTAGAAAGCTAGAGAAAAGGCGTGGCACGATCGTCACATTAAGTAGCACACTTTCAAGAATGGTGATTTGGTCTTCATATATGACAGAAAGTTTACCAAATTTCCGTTGAAATTTCAGATGCACTGGCTAGGACCATATGTAATTAAGGATATTTCAGATGGTGGCGCAGTTCAGGTCGCGAATCTGAATGGGGAAGTATTTCCTGGAAGGATTAATGGGAGCAGGTTGAAGATTTACATGGATGATCCCACCCCTGCTCAATGACTACATGGCCACAAGAAATTCTTAGTGCTTCTAGTAGTTGAAAGAAAGTGCATGACTATAAACTACTCTGTCAAGAAAGAAATATATTCAGGAAGGAAGGTTGCATGATTTTTTGGAAGATGGCGCAGGTGGAAGCTGTGATGAGGTAGTTGCACCACAAGGAATATTTCCACACAGCCTGCCCAAAATGTGATTGTTGGAACAACTACATTTGATTTGACATCAATTTTGTTGTTAAAAGAGCGGGGAAAATGCATTTAAGGCACAAATCTTGGAAAATATGTCGCCAAATTCACATTTATCAGGAAGATATAAAGGGGAACAGATAGCTTGAATTTGAATTGGGTTATAAATATCATAACCCTTTCTACGCTTGGACACTTTGCTTCTTGAGAAATTGTTATGTGTTTTTGCACTTAAAATCCAAGTGTGTTGTTGCATGTCTGGTTACCTGAGTTGGGAAGAATTTGAGCAAGAGTTCTTGAGGAGAGGATTAGGGAACATCATGACTACAACACCGCAAGTCCCTACTACAGCACCCAGGTCACCTAGGCCAAAGCCTACTGCCTCCGTGGCAGGAAAGAAAAAAAAAAGAAAAATCCACAGCAGCCCCCGGTTCAGAAATCGCCGCGAAAGGTCCCTACTGAGCAAAGGTAGAAGGTCAGAATGGATAAAAACAAGCATCCTATGAAGCCTCAGGACTTGGAAAAAGAAGAGCTGAATGAGGGGTACGAGGATATCGGCACAGAAGGCGTGGAGCCAATTTCTTGGTTGCCGTTGTATATGCCACCACGGAATCCTACCTCCAAAGTAACTAAGGATCCTGACTCTATAAAATTCAAGGTATTCACACCATTGCTACCAGAGGAAGTACCTATTCAAGGTGACTTGTTGGCCTAGGTACCATACCAGAAGATGGAAGATTCGGATTTGGGCAACCATGAGAAATTTCCACAGTTGGCACCTAGCAAGTATCTAAAGACGGTATACTATGAGGAGGTGGGCCTTACAAGACTTGAACCAATGAAATGGGTGGATGGTATTGAGCGTGTAGGATTGCTAAACATGTTGTATATCCTGTATTTTAGCCAAGGCATCATTAACACTATTTGTGTGCACCATTTTTTTGCGTTGGTCCATGATGGGTGTCTCTCAATGGGAGAGCCCATCCCCATTGACGACATGTTGATATGAAGAATCACAATGCTTTGCTATCAAGGCATGAACCCCACAGATACTTTTGTGGGGAATTCACAAGAGAAAAAGCTCGCAGATCAAATGAAAAGTGACTTTGGGTTGGTCAAGAAGTCTAGGAGATATGCCATCAATTCCATCTTAGATGAATTTGTGCGGTTTGCTGCACATATTTTGGCAAGAAAAATCATGAGAAAGTGTCGTGCAAATGAAGTGTCGGCACCAGTGGTATCCTTGGTTGTGCAGTGCAGCAAGGGGGTTCAATTCAATTGGGCAAAATATCTGTGTCAAGAATTCCTAAATGATTGTCATGAAGCACGAGAGGACAGAAAAGCATTCCACTACGTGTGGTTGTTATTGTTGATCGCGCTGATAGCTTGGAGGACACCAGAGGATTCACAGTTCCCCACAATGGATCCAGAGTTGTGCGAGGCTGCCAAATTTGCCTCACTATGGGCAACAAAGGACCCTGCCCACGTAATAGAAAATAAGATGTTCTGGGTACTATTTGAAATGGAGCTGCAAATGGTGATTAACCAGAAGCCAAGGTTGTCACCAAGTCTATTCACGTAATATCGGTGCATCGTTGATTTTAAGGTTGACTTCCACCATGTATACATCTATGCGAGGTGCGATTTGATGAAGAAATGGACAGCATTGTTGTTTCCAGTCACCGAAGACGATATCGCCCAGTTATTCCTTCATTGGCCACTGACTGGCTCCTTCCAACAGATATTGTAGAGGGCACACTAGGGACTAGTAAAGAAGGTGCATTAGGGACTAGTAAAGAGGCGCAGAAGGAAAAGAAGACGGTGACCATTGACCTAGAAAAGAATATCGCGCAGGAACCAGAGCACGAGAAAGAAGAAGAGAAGCATTGATCAAGGTAGAAAAACCCCTATGTAGGCCCAGAGGACGTTAATTTTCCCTTTATCGTCAAACAGAATTAGAAGACAAGTGCAAGAGGCCCATGTAAGAAGCACAAATATAGTCAAGTCCACAACAGAAGATATCTAGGGCCACATTGAAGAGCAATACTAGTCTGTATTGACAAAGGTCCAAGAGGGCCTCAAAGAATTTCATGGTCAGGTGATTCAGGTTCAAGCGAGCCGGTCTCAAGCAAGCATGGAAGCCATGACATCAGGAAATGTGCAGTGATTACTCACTTTAGAGCTCCACATTGTACCCCTGCCTCATGGCTCTATGTGAAGTGGAAAGTGATTTAGGGGAGATCCATTCTGACCCCTCTTAAACATTAAGGTAAAGGCATAATCCCTTTTACACACAAAAGCATTTTAATCCAGGTATTTAACAATTTTAGGTACTTACCTCTCGAACCTTTGAAGAATTATTATTTAGCTTCACTATAGGATACAGATGTATCTATTGAAAATTCAATGATGAAACCACCCAAGATACTATCAATCCAGTAATCAACAGCCATTGCAACCTTATAATCAGGTCCTTTAAGACGTTTGATTACTTTTGGAGTCTGTTATCCTCTACAATTTCCTAGGTTGAGGAGGAGATCGAAAAAGGTAACCTCAAACCACTTTTAGTTACATCATGAGTTTTGACTTTGACCAAGTCAAACTAAAAACTAGGAAATTACACAGTGAAATTTTAAATAAAAACTCAAAAATTTATAGAAGTAGTGCCAACTTTGAGCCCACTATATGAGAGAACGGTCAACTAGCCTTGTCGATCTAGTTTCTAGAACACCTTGATTTTTTGAAAATGACCCATTGGAAGGAATTCAAAAACTCATTCTCCCAAGGTGTCTCCAAAAGTGCAGCACCTGTCAAAAAGAGTGGCAGAATGATGATTTTTGACCCATTTTTCTCCTTTTTCTCAAAATTTGAGCCCTTTATGAGAAATCTGATGAAATGGGTTTTGAGAGGAGTTCATTATCTTTCCAAAAATTCAAGCCACTTGTCATTTGGAGCCCTAAGTAAAAAACGCAGCGCCAAGGTGTTGCGCTTCTGTGACTAGCCCAATTTCTGAATTTGGCACCAAAATTCTCAAAAAACCAAAAATGCCCAGAAAACCTTCAAAGTTGGTCATGAAGTGAAAAATGAGGTATGTCATGCTATTACACAATAATTTGTCACTGACCTCACATCCCCTGATCTCGAATAAATTCAGTCTCTGAGTGACCTCTCCACTGTGTCATACATCAAATAAATGTGTCCACATCTTCCTAATCATTCAAGAAGATTAATAAGTGTTCCTTAATTCTAAACATTGATGCTTTTACCCATGTTTCAAGATCATCGCAAGTAAACCTCATCTTGCTTGCGACGATTCTCTGTAATGAACTAGAACGTCGCGACGTCGTCACAGGGGTACATTTGTTCCTTGCGACAGTCGAATTTTAGGGCTCGGCGCAAGTCCCCTCTGCGGACAGAGGCGATCCCTACTAGCCCAAATGGGGTATAGCAACAATCAAACAACGCTAACACGCAGGTTCCTAATTGCAAATCAAATACTGATGATGAGGGCCTACCTGGATTCCAACGCTAGTACTTGTAGAAGAGTTGTCGCTCCCGTTCCTTTGCTCCGGCTGGTCACAATCCCCACGATCCTCGTGAACGGACACCTGCACATGCAAAGAACGACACAAACACAAGCATAAAATCCAATAGATGCAACTATATATCAGTCAAAAAGGATATAACTCAATCATCATTACAAAGACAATAAGAGTGGAACCATAATGATAGTTGTCTATTATTGATAAAAAAAGAAGAATACAACCATAGTTCTGACGTCAAATCCTCCTTTAGCTGGGTGATCAGCAGCACATGCCTTGTAAAGCTTGTTGGGAATGGGGAACAAGCCTCTCTCTCCTTGGTTACTTGGACAAGAATCTCCTCACTTTAGATTTAGCTTCATGGGAATGAAGAAGGCTTCTTGTAGCATGAGCTTAGCAATTCTCAGACTTTGGGACTTAGAATTTGGAACTTGGAGATTAACTTGTCAAAGGAAAAAGGACAAGCTTTTATAGATAGAGGAGAAGGAGTTAGGGTCATCTACAAGATTCATGGGATTTGCTTTATCACTAAGAAGCTTCCATGATAGGTGGAGAACTACTTCCCTTCTATGGAGATTCGAAGCCCAACTGAACTAACTCAAGATGGAATCAGTTCATGAATAGGTTAGGAAGAACCTTCTTAAGTTTTTTTGTTAAAAGCTTTACCCAACTGAGTTGGCGCGAGTGCGACTCTGAGACAGAGCGCCAGCTAGCGCGCCCTCTTTGGAGGATTTCCCCCATTGGCGCGAGTGATACACAGTGGAACCGCGCCAATGGAAAAAGGGCTATTTTTATGGGTATTTTGCAGAAGGTGTCTTCAGGGCATATGAAGTACATACTCAAGGGGATACAATGCAAGTGTTTTCAGGTTATGTCACTTCTCACAGGTCCCGGAATAAGTCCTCCAATGTGCGGGAGAAGGGGTAATAGGGACGGTGACAAATTATTGTGTAACAGATGCCCCCTAAAGCATGAAGCCCGAGAGAGAGAGAGGGGTGAAATGCTTTACAAGAACATGGCCAACTGAAAACACTGCGCTGGAGAACCTGCATGAAGAAGTACAACTGATGTCTCAAGTACATGATGTATGTGGTATTGGCGCAGCCATCCATAACAGAGTACATAAAAATCCAGATCCAAGGTATGGGTGCAGCCATCCAGTAAGGATCGATAAGTAGACTCAGGCATGGTCGCAGCCATCCAGTGAATGAGTCATGTAATGATCATAATAATCCACAAAATCGCAACCTAGATCTCAACAAACAAAATCCAGGGTCTTGCACTCCATCTCGACCCGAACAAAGTACAAGTTCAAGCATACGAATATGGGAGTCGAAGTCGAACATGCAAGAACATCATCTGATTACCAGTCAATGATGAAAACTTTTAACAGACGTGAGAGGTACCACCAATAATGACAATGGTCCTCAAGGCACTATAGGTACAATCTACGGCGTGCGAATCAGTGAGCCGGCGTCGAACACCCGTAAAATCATTCGATCAAAGGCCAATGATGAAAACCTCATGTCGAATGCGAAGAACCTGCCATTAAGGCATGCAGGCTCCAAGGCACCAGAAGGGAGTCTCTAGATCAACTTCCTGGATAATGAGCTAACGTCGACAGGAAGTGACCTTAATCGAAGGTGGGCCATAATGTTTCCCACATCATCGACATGAGACAGAAGAAGATAAGGTTGTTGTGAATCAGGATTATGTGAGCTATCAGAGGTAGGTTGTTATTTTGCAGAGGTCAACTTCTCTTGAACATATCGGCGGCACGACAGTGGACTTGGCAGTATTTGACATCAAATGATCAAAGGTCATGGTGACAGGGCAAAGAGCAAATGAGAGGTCAAACAGGATCACCCAAACCCATGGAGGCAAGTGAAAAACGAGATGAGATGTCCCCACCTAGACACGAATGCAGAAAAGTGCCATGTTCAAGAGCGACATACTGCCGACACGACAATGATTCTGGTTCTATTTTCCCCACCATTTCTAGTGAGTACCCCAGTTATTTTTATCAACAAGCTTGATGGGGATAGCATATGCTTGTAAAGCATCATTTCGACGGAATCCAATGTCATCAAGTTTTAACAAGTCTGACAGAGGAAAAACTCGGCGTCTTTTCATGTTTAGAGAGTTTGAAAAGACAGCAAAAAAGTAAACTCCAGGGGTGTCCTTTTTCGTAAAGTTGTGTCTCTCGAGCCCGAAAAAGTATAAAACAATGCTCGAAAGAACCGTCCGTCCATTACAATCGAGGATTACTTTTCATGACTAGTGACTTCGACCTGAAAAAGTAAAAAAGTGATCGAAATCACATTGTTTCATAACCGTTAACGAGCCTGAAACGACAAGGGGCCCGACAAACTTTTCGTCTTTACACGGTTGGAAAAGAGTTTAAAGACGACCGCCTCTTATTTACATTTAACGAGTCAAGAGGAAAATCTCGGCAATCTTTTCGTCTTTAAACAGTCGGAAAAGCGCTGAAAGCAGACCTCCATTTTTATTCTCTTTAATGAGTCAAAAAGGGAAAATACTCAGCAATCTTTTCGTCTTTAAACGGTCAGAAAAAAGCTGAAAGTAGACCTCCATTTTTATTCTCTTTAACGAGTCAAAAAGGGAAAATACTCGGCAACCTTTTCATATTTTACGAGTCAGAAAAGAGCTTAAAGGTGACTCATCCTAGAGGAACGAGTGGTATAAAGGGTAGCAACTAGTTCCGGCAATGGTGGAACTGCTCAAAACATGTAATGGTCAAGAGGCTGGCTAATAAAACCACTCATCGTTTTGGTCCCTCAGGAAAGGTAAAACAACCAAGTGAAAGCATATGATCGGCCAAAGAGATGGTGGCGATGGAATGAAAACAACCAAGGCTCATCTAGCAGAATTTAGCAGATAAAGACAGCAATCACGAGATGTAAAATGGGTATGGGTTCATTTTTACACAAGCTTGAACCATGGAGAACTCTGCTTGGATTCGGTTTCATGTTTACACAAGCTTGAACCATGGAGAACTATGCTTGGATTCGGTTTCATGTTTACACAAGCTTGAAACGAAAAACTATGCTTGTTATGAGTTCGCATGCCCCCAGCATAATGACGCAAAACGAGGTACATGCCCCCCAAGCTTCATTACATTCAACAAAGTGGATGGAATGAAGGTTCACTTTCGAGATCTTGGAAAGACTCGACTGGTATTTTACGAGATCTTAATCAAAAGACTCGATCGGGAAAGGGAGTTGTTTCATTTTTTAATGAGGTTGACACAGTAAAAGAACTATCCTCATAACCCTTGTTTCATTTTTTTAACGAGCTTGACACAAGATCAGGAACTATGCTCGACCAGATCCAGTTTCATTTTTTAAGGAGCTTGACATAGGAAAGCGAACTATGCTCCGACCAAACCTAGTTTCATTTTTTAAGGAGCTTGACATAGGAAAGTGAACTATGCTCCGAATGAACTTCATCAGAATGAACAAGAAGTCACGGCATCCAAGAGTGTCACTCCCGGTGGAAGGAAAACGTCTTGGAAGTCAGGATCCAATGCCCCAGGACACTATGCACGACGGCACCATCACTGGATATAGGCACGAGATAAGTGGCCATGTAGTTGACCTGCGGTGGGGCAGATACAACCAGTGGATAAAAACCAAGAGGGATGGCAGCTGCGTAGGAGGCATCGGGGGACTAAAGAACGATAATTGATCTATAGTCAAGATTCTTCCGTCGTGTGGAAAACAAACCACACGGAAAAGTGAAGAGACGAGGGCCCCCATGGCATAAACATAGTCACGACCAAGGAGAAGACTGAAATCTAAAGCACCTTGGGTAACCAGTACATCTATATAGACGGTTTTGCCTCCCAAAGTAACAGGAAACTTTGGGAGGATCCCTAACGGTTGACTGGTTCCTCCGTCAAATGCCAACAGATTCTACGTGACTGGCCCAAGCAGCGAGGAACCCAAAGCTTGCCAAGTAGTGGACGGCATAAGACTGACAGACGCACCTTCATCCATAACAGTGCCAAGTACCGCCTTAGCATAGGCATGTACTGTAATCTGGAAAGGCATATTGGATGGAAGGTGGAAGTCAGTCAGGTAATTCCAGTCGAAGGAAGCAACCAAACTACTTGGTGGGGGAATCGTATGATTGCCCCCATGCTCTAAAGGAACCGAAGAGGGACTCTCAGGATCAGCTGGGATAGGAGAGTCATTTCTGGATTCAGGAGAATTTGAGGAGATGAGAAGAACATGAGCATGATGCTCTTCTGAAACAGAGTGATTGACGGGTGGTGAACTCGAGTCGACACTCTTTCCGACCAATGGTTGGTCTGGAACAGGCTTGGCACTGCCAAGTTCGGGAAGAGGAGCCTGGACAAGAGAAGAATCTAAATCAATCTCTTTGTCAATAGGGAGACGATCTGCAGCTGTAGAGAGACGTTGATAACCAACGGGAAGTTAGGGTTAAGAAGCTATAAGACTTTCCAAAACAGCGGAAGCTTTATCCATGAGCAAACAAAGGTGAAGGGGATGATTGCCTCACATAGTCTATAGGGGATTCGAATCTTCCCTTTCTTCTGAATGTTGTTAGTTGATAGGGTGGCATCGCCATGAGCTTTAGAGGACGATGAGGGACAAGCCGGATCGTGAGACCATACTTCTAGGATCCTGGGAATACCAGGACAATCACGAAGAAGATGGTCACCCTTGCACAACCTACAAGGAAATTTGACCTTCCGCGGAGGAGCAGAAGGTGGCTCGACTTGAGTTGTACTTTTAACCTCTCGCTTAGGAGACTTCTTCTTCTTCGTCTTCTCCTTCTTCTTCTTAGCCACCTGGTTACTTGAATCCAGACTTTCACCAGGCGAAGTAGAAGATGAGGACGCAGAAACAAGCGAAGAAGGGGAGAGGTCCACCTTAGAATCAACATGATGTTGTTCGGGTGGAGGAACTGATTGACCAGCAGTTGAGACGGTAGGGACCAGAGAGGTTGAGAACAACCAAAACAGGCAACCCAACAGTTAACCCAGGAAGGGACAAGGTTGCCATGTAAGGAGCACCAACATTTCCAAAAGGATGGAAATGACCAGGATTCCCATCAGAGGGGATGCCTGGGTTGGTAAACTCCGGAAAAGTTTCCATCACAAACGAGAAAGAACCCTACTCAAACTAACGCAAACAAGATCTAACCGGGTAAATGTGAATCGTGGCCGAATAAATTTTAAGACGCAAGGACATAACTTGACCTTTTCATTTTTTAAGAGTCGAGAAAAGGACAAAAAGATGACTCTAGTCGCCTTTGAATGTTTAATGAGCCCGAAGTGACAAATGCTCAGATGAGCCTTTTCTTTTAGGGAGTCTGAAAAGGATCAAAAGTGACTACTCTGGAGAAACTAGGAAAAAGGTTTACCAGACAATCCGTAAAATTGCATATACACCTTGGCAATCATATGAAAACCAAGGACTTTCCGTACGGCAATCAATCTTCCCGAATGTTGTGTTCAGTGCGTTATGGCTTGTAAGGCGACAGACACGGCTTCCTATGGATAAAGGATGATAACCTAGTGGGGTCTCCACATATACTCGATGGTACGTGGGAGCTCAAATCCGTGCTAGACCACTATTGAGTCACGGAAGGAGGAATCACCCAACCTTGAGTGAAACAAAAGTGACTAGGTTTAACGACGCCGGAGCACGTCTCTAGCCTAGACCTCTAAATGTGTGTGTTATGTTCCAATGCGTTGTTAGATTCATTCAGTTCATTTTAAAGTTGATCTTGGGTTATGTTTCAGTTTTCAGGCCCTACCATATGTAATCTCTCAAAATTCCCTAAATGCAAACTATATGCCAAAATGAGAGGGTTTGAGGGCTTTCACGCAAACGAAATGATCGCAACACAAAAAAGAACTTCCCTAATGCAGCTAATGGAAATTAACAAACTTTTCTTCGAGATCACTAATCACTAATCAAAATGAAAAGTTCTAATTCTCATTAACTAATACAAAGCAAAAGATATTTTTTCTTTTGTTGATGGGAAAACGCACTAAACAACTTTGAGAAATGACAACAAACAAATTCTATTCAATACAAGAGCATTCAGTTCCTTAAATTACAAATCAAAACTCCAAAGAACAAGAAAGATCCCAAAGACACCAATGAGCCGTGTAATCTAGGCTCAAAGTGAGACGAAGCGGAATTCAAGTGAAGACAAAGCAAGTCACCCAAATAACGCAACAAAATGATTTACAACCACCAAACAAGTGCAAGGGAGTAATCAAAGAATCAACTGGACCACTAGAAGATCAAAACACTTGAGGAAGGCTTGACACACAAAGCCACTAGATGCCCAGAAAAAAACGAACACCCAAAGGGTAACGATCAAAGCCAATCAAATCACACTCCAACACACTCAAGTAGTCTAAAAAAAAGGTACCCAGAACAAAAACCAAGCTCAGAGGGCTCAAAGACAAGAAAACTTCAAAAGTTCCCAGTCCTGGCACGACTGTCAGGATGAAACTAGCGCCTTTCAGGGATTGGCGCTGGTTGTCAATGTGCAACTAGCGCCAATTGGCGTGACTGTAACGCTATAAAAAAGTGCCAGCCGAGTTTGCTATGGAAAAAATAAAAAACAAACGAGCCAAAGCTAAGTCAACAGCACCCAGGTACACCAAGGGGCAAGAAGCAACACAGGGACTCAACCCAGAAAGCTAATCAAGCAGGAGAAACCAAGAAACAACCAAGAAATAAGGCAAGTTCCAAGTCGTTCAGCTCATAAACCAAACCGGAGATGGACTGAAGTGGCGTTGATCTACTTTGCTAATGCAGAGCAATAGCATTTCGAAGGCTATCTGGCCATACTTCAAGCTCCGTCTAAAGTTTACAAATCAAACAACAAGACAAAACAAACAACAAGGAAAAAAGCCATCATCCCCAGCGGAGTCACAAAATTGTTGTGGAGGTAAATCCCCTCTGCGAACAGAGGTGATCCCTACTAGCCCAAATGGGGACTAGCAACAATCAAACAATGCTAACATGCAGGTTCCTAATTGCAAATCAAAGACCGATGATGAGGGCCTACTTGGATTCCAACGCTAGTACTTGTAGAAGAGTCGTCACTCCCATTCCTTTGCTCCGGCTAGTCACAATCCCCACGATCCTCGTGAACGGACACCTACACATGCAAAGAACAACACAAACACAAGCCTAAAATCCAATAGATGCAACTATATATCAATCAGAAAGGATATAACTCAATCATCATTACAAAGACAATAAGAGTGGAACCATAATGATAGTCGTCTATTATTGATAAACAAAGAAGAATACAACCATAGTTCTGACGTCAAATCCTCCTTCGGCTGGGTGATCAGTAGCACATGCCTTGCAAAGCTTGTTGGGAATGGGGAACAAGCCTCTCTCTCCTTGGTTACTTGGACAAGAATCTCCTCACTTTAGATTTAGCTTCATGGGAATGAAGAAGGCTTCTTGTAGCATGAGCTTAGCAATTCTCAGACTTTGGGACTTAGAATTTGGAACTTGGAGATTAACTTGTCAAAGGCAAAAGGACAAGCTTTTATAGATAGAGGAGAAGGAGTTAGGGTCATCCACAAGATTCATGGGATTGGCTTTATCACTAAGAAGCTTCCATGACAGGTGGAGAACTACTTCCCTTCTATGGAGATTCGAAGCCCAACTGAACTAACTCAATATGGAATCAGTTCATGAATAGGTTAGGAAGAACCTTTGTAAGTTTGTTTGTTAAAAACTTTACCCAACTGGGCTGGCGCGAGTGCGACTCTGAGACAGAGCGCCAACTGGTGCGCCCTCTTTGGAGGATTTCCCCCATTGGCGCGAGTGATACACAGTGGAACCGCGCCAATGGAAAAAGGGCTATTTTTATGGGTATTTTGCAGAAGGTGTCTTCAGGGCATATGAAGTACATACTCAAGGGAATACAATGCAAGTGTTTTCAGGTTATGTCACTTCTCACAGGTCCCGGAATAAGTCCTCCAATGTGCGGGAGAAGGGGTAACAGGGACGGTGACAAATTATTGTGTAACAGACCTCACATCCCCTGATCTCGAATAAATTCAGTCTCTGAGCGACCTCTCCACTGTGTCATACATCAAATAAATGTGTCCACATCTTCCTAATCATTCAAGAAGATTAATAAGTGTTCCTTAATTCTGAATATTGATGCTTTTACCCATGTTTCAAGATCGTCACAAGTAAACCTCATCTTGCTTGCGATGATTCTCTATAATGAACTAGAACGTCGTGACGTCGTCACAGGGGTACATGTGTTCCTTGCAACGGTTGAATTTTAGGGCTCGGCGCAAGTCCTCAAGATATTTCTTGCGATGATGGCTCTGAATACATTGTTTCCTTGCAACGTCGTCATTGAGCCCTAGTGTATGACTTGCGATGATCCAGATATGGCGAATTAGTTCGAATAGAATGCTTCTGGATGGTTCTAGAACTAGTTATTGGGTCAAGGAAGTTCACCTTTCCTCCTCTAGGATGGTGGTTCCACCTTTTTAGAAACCTCCCTTGATGATAAGCTCCCCCTCCCTCATTTATGGAGGTTCCTCCTCTTATAAAAGCACTCCCTATTACTATGATCAACTAGTTTTTGGTATTGTGCAAATTAGCTAGCTTTGGTGTGAGATTGATAGTTTGCAGTGTGAATTGCTGATAGTATAGCAATTGGTTGTGGATTGCCTTAGCCTTGTACTAGTGCTTTTGAGTGAGAGATAAAGTTGTCAACCTCTTGGGAGATCCTTTGAGAGTGAATGCTTTAAGAAACATACTGGTTGGACCCTTCGAGGAAGCTTGCAATGTTAAGGCTCGATTGTAAGCTTTGCTTTTATTCATTTTAATACAATCAACGGTGATTTCCTGTGCCTTATGTAAAATATTCTTTATAGCCTATGGTTCCTTGACTCTGTAAGTAAATAGATCATTGTTGTATGTTGTTACGTGTTCTGTTGTTCTCTTGTGTTTTTTAAGGTGAATATCTAATCAAGGAGAGGGAAACGATAGTTGAAGCAGTGCAACGAAAGCTCCATCGAACACCGGTTTGAGGTAGGCTCTTTCAACAATGATTGTTTAAGGAAATTAGCTGTTGTTTTATCTTGTTGTGACTAGACCCACTCTATGGCTAGAGGGGTTGCCTCTGTCCGCAAAGAGAACATTTCCTACATCACAAGTTGGAAACTCCGTTGGGGAGTCCTTTGTGTGTTGTATCTTATTTTGCTCTTGATTTGTTTTCAATTGAATTACGTGTCTCTTAATTTTTGGACTGAGCCATCAGTGTTCTGGGTTACTTGAGTCAAATTTCTAGTAGTCCCTTTCACTGTCTGAAAGATTAGTCTGGTGTCCTTTAGGTGTTTTTACTTTGTTTTCTCTCTTAATTGAGATTGTCGATGTTTATAGCTTAACAGCGGCGACGACGTCGCGCCTGTCATCTTTGGTTAACCTATATGTTGCGGATATCTTGTCGTACAGTTGCGATGATTCCTAAAATCAGACCGTCGCCGAAGACAGGTGTACACCTACGACGACGTCGCCAAGTTGTTAGCTTTGTGCTTGCGACAATTTGCCTTTCATCTCAGGTTGATAGTTAGAGCCCTGCGACGATTCCTGTAAAAGTTGTTTTTCACAGCTTTACCTCCTGAATCAACCAATGTTTCTTGTCCCCTGCTGTCTCTTGTCTCTCATCATCTTGTTTTGGCTACATTTGGTTAAGGCACTTTCTCCTTAGTTTCATTTAGTGAGTCTTGTATTTTCAGACCGTGTGACCTAGCTCTTTTCAAGGTTTCGTCCAGAAGTCATTTGTTTGGGTTACTCATCCATCCAAGATTCGTCCACAACCAGCTGATTGATTTGTTTGAGGTTGTTTTACTGCTTGTCTTCTTTCTGATCGGTCTCCATTGTTTTGTTATTGAACCAGTTCCTCATGTTGATTTGATTTCCACACTATCAAACATAGATTACATTTGTTTGGGTCAGTTAGATTTGCACTTGCTTTTTTGTCATTAAAATTCCAAAAAATCAAAAATATTGCATTCATACAGCATATGAAAGTGAAAGAGCATTCGCATTACTGAATTTTCATGATTGAGAAATTAGGAAGCAAAGTTCAAATCTTTCATTAGTAGTTGTGAGATAAGTGTATTGATGCATTGTGTTTTCTCAGTGCTTGCATTTTCTTGTCTTGGTTTGTGTTCGCTTGGAAATGAACTCCTTACCCTCATTTAGGTAGTTGTTCATCGAAACGAATGGTGTTTTACTCATTGTAGCTGCATCCTAGGAATTGTTGAAAGACATTCGGTAGGGCCTGAAAACTGAAACTTAATCCAAGATTAATTCTTAAAATCTATTGAATGAACCTAACAATGCATTGGAACTTAATGCACATTTATCTAGAGGTCTAGGCTAGAGACGTGCTCCGGCATCATTAAACCTAATAACTATTGTGTTCACTAAGGTTGGGTGATTCCTCCTTTCATGATCCAATAGACACTAGTACGGACTTGTGCTCCCTATACCGTCGAGTATATATTGGGAGACCCCACTAGGTTATCAGCCTATTAGCCATAGGAAGCCGAGTCTGCCACCTTACGAACTGTAATGCACCGAACACAGCATTCGGGAAGATTGATTGCCATACAGAAATTCCTTGGTCATTTCTCTTTCATTTGATCACCAAGGTGTATATGTAGTTTTGCAGTTTGTCTAGTAAACCTCTTGTTTAGTATTCCAGAGTAGTCACTTTCGTTCCTTTCGACTCCTTAAAAGAAAAGGATCATCTGAGCACTTGTCCTTTCAAGCTCAGTAAACATTTGAAGGTGACTACAGTCATCTTTTGTCCTTTTTCTCGACTCTTTAAATTTGAAAAGGTAAAGTTTCATTCCTATGTCATAAAATTTATTTGACCACGCTCACATTTTACCTATTAGTTTTGACTGTGTTTTGGTTCGCGTAGAGTTGCAACCTTACTCGATTATCTCTTTTCCTTTGATTTTGAGTTAAGTCATCTTGGCGGACTCACTGATCCCATCCCCTTTACCAAGCGATGAAGGCTCTACATCCCATGTCTCTTCTGATGTATCAGCTATTAGTGATACCCTCTCTATTATCCTGAGTATTCAACCTCTTGACTCTCAAGCTCCGGGAGAGGAACCTTACGATATCAATTGGAATCCTATTTTTGAACCTTCAGAAGAGGACTTCCCATTTACTTCCCCTGGTGTTTCGGTTGCAATGTCCTCTTCCGACTTGGATGAGACGACCCCCGTTACCGGTGAAGAGAACCTTCTGTCAAGTGGAGAAATTCCTCTACCCACGGATGGTTTCCCCTTTCGCTCAGGTCTTGGCGTGACATTGCCCCTGGGCTATCGTGCCTTGTTTGACATCATGATTTCCATGTCTCTTAATTGGAGTTCTCTGTGGTCTCGTACTATAGCCCCTACCTTGGAGCCTTTCATACCTCGGATTAACAATGTGTCTGTCACGTCTGTTCTGTCCATGCCTACTGTCTGTGTGGCCTCTACAGCTCCTGTTGTTAGTGTCATTGTTGCATCCTCGGTAGTTACCACTATTACTGGGCCTTTAGTTGAACCCACTAGTGGTGGTCCTTCAGCCTCGGCGTCCGAAGTCATAAATCCCACGGGTAGTGTTCCGCTCTCTTCTAGTTCCATTCCGGCGGGGTGGTCATATTAGCAATACATGTTTGCTCTTCAAAACCCAGATCTACATAATTCTTTACATTATTATGATCCTTGAGGGACTCATATTTATCATATTAGGTCCATCCCTTCTCAACCCACGGTTGAAGTCTCTATTCCGTTATTCATTGCCAGGGCTCATACTACTTACCATGGTGGCCAAGGGCAGCCTTCCGCTTTCCAAGGGCCGTTGTATCAAGGGCGGTTGTATCAAGGGCAGTTGTATCAAGGGAAACTGTATTAAGGGTAGTTATATCAAGGGAAACCGTATCAAGGGAAACCTACAGGCCTACAAGGACAACCCTTACAGGGACAACCTTCGACCCTTACAGGTTCCTCTTTTGTTTACTTAGGGCAACCTTCTGGTCAACCAGGTTAGCCTCAATTCCAGCCAGGCCAATCCGTTGCTCAGCAAGGTCTACCCTCTGGAAAAGTAGTCCAACCTCAATTCCAGCCAGGCCAACCCCTTTCTCAGCAAGGTCTACCCTCTGGACAAGTAGGCCAACCTCAGATCTAGCAAGGCCAACCTACTGTCCAGCCAGGTCCACCTTCTAGACAAGTAGGCCCACCTTAGATTCAGCAAGGTCATCCTACTGTCCAGCCAGGTCAACCCTCTAGTCAAACAGGCCATCCTCAGCTTCAGTAAGGTCAATCTATTACCTAGCAAGTTCAACCTTCTAAGCAAATAGGTCAACCTCCGTACCAACAAGGCCAGCCTTCTAGCCAGTTGGTTCAACCTCAGTTTCAACAAGGACATCAGTCCGGTCAAATCAATCCATCTCCTAGTCAACCAGGCGCTCAAGCACTCATTGTTTCTTAAGCCCCACCCGGTTTCCAAACTCAAGGTGGACTCCAGACCTAACCTGGTCTCCAAACTCAAATTGGATTTCAAGCCCAACCTGTTTATCAAATGCAGCCCAGATCTCAAGCACAGTTTGGAGCTCAGCCACAATACAGTCTCCAAGAACTTTAGCAACCCCAAGGGCAACCTCAGGCTACTCTGTATCAAAATTATGAGCAACTGCAGGTCAATCCTTATCAACATTTTCAGCAGCCCTATGTTGCTCCTGTTGGTCAAGCTGGGAACCAATGGGTTGCTGGTGGTCAAAACCCAGGTCAACCGTCAGGTTATACTTATAATCCCTATGGAAAGAACCCTTATGGACAAAACCCTTATGGGAAAAATCCTTCTGGCCAAAACCCATGGGGGAAACAAGGGGCTGGATGGAACCCTACTGCTAGCTCTTATCAAAAGCCTATGATGTCCTTTAATCCTCAATTACCTTTCCTGGCAACCTTGGAACTGCCTGATGTGTCCAAGCTCATGAACGATCTGATCCTTCATAATCCATATTGGCCACCATTTCCAACCAAAATTCCCGGTGATTGTCCTAAATTTGATGGTAAATCTGGAGAGTACCCTCAAACGCATCTCATGACTTATCACCTCTGGTGCTCATCTAACTCATGGCTTGATGATTCTATCTGCCTTCGTCTTTTCCAATAGACTCTCACTGGTTCCGCCGCAAAATGGTATATTGAGCTTGCTCGTGGAACTTTCCAGGATTTCAATTCACTTGCAATGGCATTTCTTACTCACTTTCAGTTACCAATTCATTATGAAACGGGAACACACCTCCTTACATCTTTGAAACAGGACATAGCGACACACATCTCTGATCATATCCATGAATGGAGAAGGCGGTGTCATTTGATTAAGTTTTGGATCCCTTATCAGCTTCTAGCTGACTGGTTTACTACCTCGTTTGTTAGTCTGATAGCCCGCGATATCACCATGGGAGCATGTGTTACTGAAGAGCAAGCTATCGTGCGTGCTCAGTATCTCGATTTGGTTTATTCCCAGTCTGGTAAATTATATGATTACTTGCCTAATGCTCCGCGACCCGGAACTACTAAGGCTCCATCAACGCCATCCGTTGACAGTGTCATTGGTTCCGTTACTTCATCCTCCCAAAAGTCTTACGCGACCCCTGCGAAGCAAAAATCTACTGCTCCTAGTGAAAATGTTTCTCAGGCTCCGTCTAATACTAGTAAAACTTCTGAATTCAATGTCGTCCACTCCATCATGGCAAATAAAGCTTCAAAAGGTAAGAAAAAAGGGAAAGGAAAAAATAAAGTCGATCCACCAAAGCAGGACCCTCCTAAGCCTCGGGCCGATGATGGTACTAAGCGCAAACCCAAGTACCCTTGTCTCATCTATGATGAGGATCACTACACTAAGGACTATCCTGGACGGTCTGAGGTTAGTCGTTTGCTTAAGGGGACTCCTGGAACTCTTGTCGTGCTTAAAGAGCCTTTTCCCTCTCAACAAACCCAAATGGTGGTCGATCAACCTCAATCCTCTTCCACTTTTTGCTCTCAAGTTTTTATGGCTGGGACTATTCCCATTCATATAAGTACTCGATCAAAAGAATATCCTCCACCCGCTGGAAAGGAACCTGAAGTCCCTTCAAATGTTCCTTTGTCCAGTTTTGGCCCTCTCCATATTGAACGGCCTAGCACTGAACCTGTCATTCGACCTCCTACCAAGGGCGTGCTTCGGAAATCTTCTTACAACCCCAATGCTCGTGCCACGCAACACTATAGCATTGTTGAGGACTTAGCCCAAGCCCCTTCAGCTATGTCTGCTTTGGAAGTCCTCAAGAGTTGTCCCTTCCAAAGGAAGTCTTTGTTTTCAGCTACTGGTGGCATTGACCCGACCGATTCAGATTTAATTACTTTCAATCTTGACAATCATGTGCCATGGTTGCCTCATCAGATTTCTTTCCTCATTCAATTCATCATTAACTTGAAGAATATTTATCGTACTGTTATTGATGAGGGCGCCTCCACTTGCATCATGTCTGTTGCCTATTGGAAGGCTATGGGTTCTCTGACATTGAGTCAATCTCCTAATACTTTGGAAGCCTTCAATGGAAGAGATTCCCGTCCATTCGGTATTTTCCCGTGTTTGCCCATCACTCTGGAGGGGAAGACAGCTGAGGTTGAAGTTGAAGTCGTTGATGAAAATTTTACTTACAACCTTTTGTTAGGTTGACGCTGGACATACGCCATGCGCGTTGTGGGCTCATCTCTATTCTGTGTCCTTCGTTTTCCCCACCAAGGGAAAATTATCACGGTTGATCAATTGTCCTTCTTTGCTTCCTCCTCTTTGGATGGCAATGTTCCATTTATGGAGCATACCTCCATTCCCTATGAAAGTGTGGACGCTGGTCTTTTCAAAGATCCTGCCCTTATGGGTGTCTTTCCGCTCCCACCTCCCAACGTTGCCCCCATTAATATGATTTATATCTGTTCTGATCCTTGGGTAGTTCCGCCCATCGATCAGGCAGACTCCTGGGGTGATGTCATGCCATTGAGTCCCGCCGAGCTCAACTATATAGAAATTGTTTCCGCATCAGTTTCATCCTCTGATTCTGCTCCATTGAGCAGGCCTCTCGATGCGTATGTGCAATCCCCTTGGCTCGGAGATAGCATTTCTTCATATCTGTTAAAGCATATTTTTCCTTTCGATGAAGCGATTTTAGAGACTATGTCTTTTGAGGAGCTTCCCTAGTTCGATCATCACCATCGCTCCTCGTTTCTCCCAAGCCATGGGGCCATGACTACCTGTCTAGAGAAGTTTGCTTCCTGTATCCCCTCTCAGCCACTTCAGATGCCTATTCAGATTCATGAAGTTTTCTCTGAAGGAAATATGGGGAATATTACGCAAACTATGCCCATCGACATCTCTGTCAAACCAAGGATTTTTAAGAATATCCACATTGGAGTTACCTGTACTTCAGAGGAGATTCAACTTTATACCAACCTTTTCAGAGAATTTCGCGACGTGTTCGCTTGGTCATATGAAAAAATGCTTGGTATTGACCCTAGTATCATGGTGTTATGAAACCAGCTCACAAAAATATAGAAAAGATAGATCAACGCCTTAGAAATAAGCCTCCTCGAGGGGGCAACCTCCTTTACATTACACAAATGAACAATTCTTGGATGATACAAATGAAAAGACCTCCTTTCTATATATAGGAGTCTAAGGGGTCATAGTATAATCAAGGCCAACATAACAATAATAATGTAAGGGCACAATAATAACAATAGTGGGCTTCTATGGGGCACAATAATATAATAAGGGGGTTGTACTAATAACAATAAGGGGTTACACTAGTAGTATAGGGGCCTAACATGCCCCTCTCCTTCAAAAAGTGTTGTCCTCAATGCTTCAGTAGTTCTTGATGCTTCTGTATAAAATTCTTGTCCTCCCATGTGGAATCTTCAACAGGTAAGTTCTTCCACTTGATGAGATACTCTGAAATTGATCAATTTCATAGCTGTTGGATTCTTGTTTCTATGACTGCTCCAGGTTCAAATATGATTTTTCCTTCTTCTTCAAGTTCTGGCAATATTGTTTGAAATGGGATCTTCTGCAACTTTTGAATGAGTGGCCATACTTTTTCGTCCTTCTTCCATTCATCCATTTCTTCATTTATCAAATCTAGTTGGATAATAGAAATAGCACAAAACAATGCTTCCACATCCTCATCCTTTCTTGAGAGTGCATCTGCAACAAAATTTTACTTCCCTTTTCTATAGATGATGTCAAAGTCATAACCCAACATATTTGTGACCCATTTTTTCTGTTCTTCTAAAGATAATAGTTGTTCTAAAAAGTATTTAAGACTATCATGATCCATTTTTACCTTGAAGTGTCTTCCCGTTCGGTAAGGTCGACATTTCTTAAGTGCATGTAGTATTGCCAACATTTCCTTCCCATAAATAGCTTTCTTGACATGTAGTAGTAAAAACACCCAATCACCTACATCAAAAAAAAAATCACTATGATGTTGATCTACCTTTTGTTTCATTTGATTTTGCACCAAAGTGGCGTTATCCTTAAAAGTTGGAGAACTTGTTGTTGATGCTCGATGTGATCTTTCATTGCTTGAACCTTTTTCTTCTTGATATGTCCTTCTATCTTGAGAGTTTGAGGAGTGGTAATCTCTTCCAATGATTTACAAGATATGGTTGGATTCAGTTCTTGATGCTCGATGTGATCTAAGTTCACTTCTTGAACCTATTTCTTCTTGATATGTCCTTCTATCTTGAGAGTTTGAGGAGTGGTAATTCTTTCCAATGCTTTACAAGATATGGTCAAATTCATTTCTTCTTTCTCTGGGGTTGGGTCCTGGCATATATCCTCTTCTCTTGATGTTTCTTGATCCTTTTCTTCCTCATCTTCATACTCTATGTAAAATAATTTCTTCTCAGCACACTTATGACCTTTAGTGCATTTGCTATCACAATTGTAACAAAGCCCTTTTTCTCTTTTTTCTTCCAATTGTTGTGGTGTAACCCTTGTAGGTTGTGGAAGGCTAGGAGAAACAACACTTCCATCTTTATAGTTGTGAGGGGTAGAATTCCTTATTGCCATCATTTTACTTTCCACTATGTAACAAAGCTCTTTTACTCTTTCCAATTGTTGTGGTGTTGCTCTAAAGAAGGTGTTGCTCTTTGTATCCTCATAATGTGCTATCATTTCCTCCGTGAAAATTGACCACGTAACAAGTTATTTATGAGAAAAAATCCCTTTATACCATAAAAATTGATCCGGTTCTAAATTTGAAGATGCAATACATACCTTTTGTAACAGTGGTACACCATGTAGATCAAAATATTGCTCCATCTGAAGTATCCAATTTACCAGATCCTTGCCATCAAACTTTCTCATATCGCCTTTTCTTGATTTTAGGAGCTTGATCTTGAAACGACTATAACTCTATAATTTTGGTTCTTCCAGTTCTGAAATTGCGACCCTCAGTATCCCTCTATGTCCCCTTTCCAATGCCACTAGTTTGATCAAATTTAGGTTCTCCAAGAAAGAGTTATGCACAATCTCCCAAGATGACCTGATTATATACCTTTTCAAAAAAGTGAATTTTTATGAAGTGCCACGTGTCACTGTGTTGATCTTCGAGTCTAAAAAATATACACAGGAAACTACAATCTGTCCTCTTTCTGCAACTTCTTACGAAATTTCAATCTGATGCTCAAAACAGAAGTAATGACGATTTTCCCCAGGTCACCTATTTGGAATTAAATTCGGGAGTCTACAAAAGGGCCAACTTCCTCAGATCATATCTCCGCAAATTTGGCACAAAAAGCTCTGAATTTTGTACCGGAGGTTCAGAACTATTGCAACCCAAATGGGTTTTTTTTTTAGCATCTGAAACGTTGCAGAAAAAAAGTTATATCACAAATTCCATGATGACTTGTTTGGAGCAGCAAAACCCTAGAATCCAAAGCTCTAATACTAAATGTTATGAAAACAGCTCACAAAAAGATAGAAAAGATAGATCAACGCCTTAGAAATAAGCCTCTTCGAGGGGGAAACCTCCTTTATATTAAACAAATGAACAATTCTTGGATGATACAAATGACAAGACCTCCTTTCTATATATAAGAGTCTAAGGGGTCATAATATAATCAAAGCCGATGTAACAATAATAATGTAAGGGCACAATAATAACATTAGTGGGCTTCTATGGGGCACAATAATAACAATAGTGGGCTTCTATGGGGCACAATAATATAATAAGGGGGTTGTACTAATAACAATAAGGGGTTACACTAATAGTATAGGGGCCTAACACGTGGTACACAAGATCCATACGTATCCTAGTGCTAAACCTGTTCGACAACGTTTACGTCTCGTGCACCCAAGAAAAGTTGCGGCTATTAAGGGAGAAGTTGAAAAAATTCTCAAGGCAGGGTTTATTTACCCTATCCCATTGACTGACTGGGTCTCTAATATTGTCCCTGTGACCAAAAAGCAGGGCACTATTAGGGTTTGTGTTGATTACCGTGACATCAACCATGCATGTCCAAAGGATAATTATCCTACACCCTTTATCGACCAGCTCATCGACGATTGTGTTGGGAGTGAGATTTTCTCGTTTATGGATGGCTTTTCTGGTTACAACCAGATTAATATTTCGCCTACAGATCAACACAAAACTGCCTTCATCTGCCCATGGGGTACCTTTGCTTACAAGAAGCTTCCTTTCGGCCTTAAAAATGTCGGTGCCACCTTCCAGCGAGCAATGTCCTACGCATTTCATGACATCCATCACATTGTTCAGCCATATCTAGATGACCTCCTGGCTCATTCAACTAAACGTTCTGACCATCCAAACCACCTCCGCGATATTTTTCTTCGTTGTCGACATTACCATATTCGTCTTAATCCACATAAGTGTGTCTTCTGCGTCGAATCTGGCAGACTTCTTGGGTTTTTCATCTCCAAAGAGGGCATCCGTCTCGATACCCTTAAAGTTGAAGTTATACTGAATCTCCCTCCCCCTACTTCTTTACATCAGTTGCAGAGTTTGCAAGGCAAAGCCAATTTCCTACGTCGTTTTATTCCTAACTATTCCGAGATTGCTAAAGGCTAGATGCAACTCCTAAAGCATGACATTCCCTTTGTTTGGGATGACACTGCCCAAAAGTCATTCGAGCAACTCAAGGCACTCCTTGTTTCTACTCCCTTATTACGTCCACCTGATTACCATCACGACTATACTCTTTATCTCACTGCTACCGATAGCACTATTGGCATGGTTTTGGTTCAAGATGACGATGATGGTTCCAAGCACGTTATTTATTATCTCAGCCGCAACCTCCTTGACACTGAAACTCGATATGCTTATGTCAAGAAGCTCGCCTTGGCAGCTGTTCACGTTGTCCAACGTTTCCGTCACTATATTTTGTTGTGCACGACGATAGTGATTTCCGATTGCAACCCGATGATGTACATCTTGTCACGTCAATTGCTAGGGGCAAGTCCTCGAAATGGATCATTATCCTTCAAGAGTTCAATTTGGAGTTTACTACCGTCAAGTCTAAGAAGTCCCTCGTCTTTGCTGAATTGATTTGCTCATTACTGTCTGCTCCTGCTCCCTTGCGAATAGAGGATCACATCTTGGATGACACTCTATTCTTGATCAGTACCCTTGACCCCTGGTACAGTGACATGATTGTCTATCTCCAAACATCTTCTTTCCGTCCTGATTTGTCTAAGGATGCTTGTGACGTATTCGCCACCATTCTCAACCTTATCGTATTATTGGAGACACTTTGTACCGTCTCGGCGTTGATTCAATTATCCGTCGTTGTTTGACGTTCAAGGAAGCTGAACAAGTCTTGAATGACTGCCACTCTGATGCCTGTGGTGGCCATATGTTTGGTTATGCTACTGCCCAAAAAAGCCTCCGTGCTAGTTCTTTTGGCCCTCTATTTTTAGGGATTGCATTCTCGCTGTCCTTTCCTACCACACGTGCCAAATTTACCAACGGAAGATGAGTGCACCTCCATCCCCTTTACATCCTGTCATTACCATTGGTCCTTTTGCTAAATGGGGCATAGATTTCATGACCTATAACCCTCGCTTGACTGGGGGGCATGGGTATATTATCGTTGTCGTCGATTATTTTACAAAATGGGCCGAAGCAATGCCTACATCATCCAATGACGGTAAGACAGTTGCCCAATTCTTATTCAATCATGTGATTACTCGATTCGGAGTCCCTCAGGCTATTGTCACTGATCATGGTTCTCATTTCCATGGTCATATGATGACTAAGTTAACAACCTAGTTAGGCTTGTGTCACGATAGTTTGACGCCTTATTACCCTCAGGCCAATGGCCAAGTCGAAGCCATCAACAAGGTGTTGGTTACGATGCTTCAGTGTACCATTGGAATGCACAAGTCTAATTGGCATTTGATGTTGTTTTCCACCTTATGGGCCTACCGTACCTCAGTGAAGGATGCCACCAGATTCACACCGTTTCAACTCATTTATGGTCTGGAGGCTACCCTTCCAATTGAATGCGAGATACCTTCTCTCAAGTTAGCTGTCGAATTGCTCCCGAATACTACTCCTGTAGAAGAACGTCTTCTTTACCTAGAGTGGCTAGACGAGACCCATCATCTTGCTTCTTTAGTCATCGAAGCACAGAAGAAGAGAGTGAAAACTCACTTCGATCAGACTGTTACTCCTCGTTCTTTCATTGAGGGAGATTTAGTCTTGCTATACGATCAAGCGAATGATAAGCTGGGGGCAGGAAAATTCAAACCTATGTGGCATGGGCCTTATATTGTGAAACGCGTTTTGCAGAAAGGGGCCTATGAGCTAATTGACTATGAAGGAAACCCTTTAGATAAGCCCTGGAATGGGCTTTATCTTAAAAAATATTATGCATGAGTTTTTCGTGCATCTACTGTGTACATACGTGTGTTTTCAGTGTGTGCATGTTTGGCTTGGTGTGTAGGCATTATTGCCACTTATTGTGTCTTTTTACTTCTTGTGCAGATGTCTGTTGCACCTTATATCGGTTTCGTTGATGGTGCCTATCGTAGTACAGGGAATCTTCCCTCTACGGCATTCGTGATCTATGATCCTCATGGTGAGTTAGTAGACCTTCAAGCTATTTTTCTAGGGTGTACCACGAACAATGTCATTGAATATAGTGCCGTCATTGAATTATTGGCTGAGGTTGTTAACCTCAATATTCGTGCATTGATTGTGAATCTGGACTCTCAACTTGTTGTTCTTCAACTTAACGGGCGGTATTTCATCATAAACCCTCAAATTTTAAGACTGTATTTACGTGTTCGCTTACTGGAAATAAATTTTGATTTTATCACATATCAACACATTCCTAGAAGGCTAAACATGTTAATTGATGCATTGGCAAATCATGTATTAGACAAACATTTATGCAATTTATAATAAAAAAACATTATATGCAAGTATTCAAACACAATAATAGAACATAGATAGCTATATATCGTGTGGCGCACCGAGGCGCTCAAAAAAAATTGTATCTGTCCAAAAAACAATGTATATGTTCAAGTTACAATCCAAGACACATGTCTCTCAAAACAATAGAAAAGGAAACCTAGGCGACTACTGTGGTGGGTTCTGCTCTCTGTAGCAGACCACTGCCCGAACTACTCGTCTGAGCAGTCTATGAATCCTGTTCGACACACCTGCGGTGTGTCGTTGGTACTATCGCGGGATCTCCTCAAACCCTCTATAGTCCGGGATCCCCTCGGTCAAGCCCTCCAAGTTCCAGGCTATCTCCTCCTCTACGTCACCACCTGGAGGTGGCAGGGCAAGCTCTTTGTTCTCCCCCCTCCGGGTCGTAGGAGCGAGACCCACCAGTCTCTCAGGTCTGACATCTGCAAAATTGAACATAATTATTAGGGCATATACGTTTAAAATCCAAAAATAATAAAAAACTAAAATATAAAAGTGTAGCAATCAACCCAAGTATGTTACCTCTCTCGTCCCACTGCTCTCCAAGCAGAAGCAACATATTCGGATCTCCCCTGAAATCTGTACCTGCATAGGGCCAGTCCTCAACCACTACCTGCTGATGATGCAGCCACTCCATGAAGTCAGCACCCCATGCTACTAGCTAACCACCACCTCCTTGTGGCATCACATGGGCCCACCTAGTGATTCGGGTCTCTCGTATTCCTAGCCACGGGACTCACATATCCTGCAACTAAAGTATGGGTACCCTCTCCAGCGTGAGCGGCACCAGAATGGACCCGTACCCGAACTGCTTTGTCTCTCCTCGCTAGCATTTAGTCAGCTGCCTCTTCACATTCAGAGACGCTGCCTCTGCCCAAACGAACATGGTAGGATTGAGGCAATCTAAAGCCAATCGCAGTTGGGTTTTAGTTGCCTCATGTTGAGCCTAAGAGCCTGCTACTCTCATGATCGTAAATAACAAAACACGCAATGACAGGTTGTTCACTGTTGGAATCTGTAGCTTCCCGCTAGTGGGTGATTTGGGTGCCCCTAGGCACGCTCATGCAATCAACATGTCTAGAGACTCTCTGATAACCCACACACCACCCATGCGGGGTCTCTCCCCTCGTCGAGATAAACCAGTGAGGAAATATATGTCTGTCGAGTCCAACTCAACCTCCTACCCCTGGATGATGAATTGACCCTCTGTCAGGTTCCATGATCGAATCAAAAATTCGAGGAGGTCCAATTGCGCTCTTAATAGCGGCGTGAGGAAGAATTTGAGTAATCCGCAATTCCTGAGAACTTGCATGCATTGAGGATCAGTTGCCCCTCTTTCGTTGTCGGCATCATGTGTGTGTTCTTGCCATACAAATACCATTTACATACGCAAATATTAGCTGATTAGAACTTGTTTGACCCGTTTTCATATGCTAAAATGGTGAAAAAATTAAATTGTTGTGTTTCTCTACGCTTGTCGCAGCTATTTCTAAAACAGCTACGACGCTCAAATTTGACAATCACAATTTCTCAGATCGTCGCAGGAGTACATCACTCTCCTGCGACGATGCCAATTTTGGCTCGTTCAAAATTCATGGTCGTCGCAACCCCGCAGGGAACTTCTGCGATGATCGAGGCGATTTTTTGGAACAAAAAATCCTTCCAAACTTAGCCAAAATGCATGAAACTAAAGCTTAAAGCACTTAAAACATGGAGGTAGAGGCGAGATACTTACTTGGCGAAAGATTGGCACGAAATGGATCACCCCAGCTATAGAAATCGACCTCCAAATTTGCAAAGGTACGCGTTGTTTTGAATATTACCACGATTAAAAACTAAAACAATGTAAATTTTGTTTTTACCATATGCCTTATATAACCCTTTTTCGAAATTTAGGGCTTTAACTATAGGCTTTTGGGTTTTTTTCTATATTTTTTTGGGTTTTCCTTATGGTTTTAGGGTTTTTGACTTAGGTTTTTCTAACATTAATCATGTATCCTTATCGAATGGGTCTTACACTTGGGTTTCTCTGTGCAGGAAGAGGTGTGTCGGATATAAGTTCTGGTTGATGCGTGCTTGGTGAATACAACGAAAATTTCTCATGAGTCCTCTTTAAGCTCTTTTTTGACTCATAAAACATGAAAAGATTACCGAGTATTTTTCCCTTTTTGACTCGTTAAAGAGAATAAAAATGGAGGTCTGCTTTCAGCTCTTTTCCGACCATTTAAAAATGAAAAGATGGCCGAGCTTTTATTGTTTCAAGCTCATTTTTGGTTACGAAGCATCATGTCTCCAATAGATTTTCTACTTTTTCAGACTGGAAACACTATTTACGAAAAGTACTCCTTGACCAAAATGGTCAAGCAATTCTCTCACATATCGTTTTCTACCTTTTCGGGCTCGAGAGACACCAACTTATGAAAAGGGCCCCCCCTGGAGTTTTCTTTTCTGTGTCTTTTCCAAACTCTCTAAACATGAAAAAGACTCTGAGTTTTACCTATGTCGGACTCGTTAAACCTTGACGACATTGGACTCATCATCATGATGAGACCCGAGCTTCTCCTCCCTAGGGCTCATTAAAATTTCACTAGGTTGGATTTGTCCGAAGGACGAACTTATATCGCAAGCATATGATATCCACTTCAAGCTTGTTTTTCAAAAATAATTGGGGTACTCGCCAGCAATGGTGGGGAAAATTTGGAAATCTTCCATTAGTTACCTACGGCAGCTAGTCACTCTTGAACATCAACACTTTTTCTTCTCGCCGGGTTTGGGATATCCTCACATTGTCATTGGCCTTCTGGGGTTTGGGTTTGTCATTTTGCCTCATTCCATTTGATCCTTGTTGTCTCCATCAGATTTCTGATCCCTTGGTACCAAAATGCTACCACATTTCGGAGTCGTGTCGCCGATATGTTCAAGAGTTTAATCCTTCTGCAGTTTGCACCCTTACATCCTCCTCTGATTCTTTGTTTCATCCATCTTCATTTTGTTCCTTGTCTCATGTCGCTGATCTGGGAAACATTATTGCCCTCTTGTGATGGGTCGCTTCCTTTCAACACCAACTCATTATCCAGGAATTTGATCTAGAGATTCCTTTCGGTACCTTGGAGCTTGCATGCCTCAATGGCAAGTTCTTCGCACTCGACAACAGGCTTGTGTTATTGGTCTTCGATTAGGTGATTCCACGAGTGTTGGACTCCATATCATTCTTCACACTTCATGGATTGTATTGGCAGTACCTTGAGAACCATTGACATTATTGGTGCTCTCTCTTGTGCTTGTTAACAGTTTACCTCATTGGCCGGTAATCAAGCGATTTTCTAGTATGCTCGACTTCAGCACATCTATTCACATATTAGAAATTGTACTATGATTGGTTGGGATTCAAGACCCCAGACTAAGATTACATAAGTTCGGGTTGTGTGGATTGGTTCGTGATTGCATACATGACTCTTTGATTGGATGGTTGCAACCATACCTGACTCTTTCTGGATGGCTACGTCCATACCACAGACCAAGTTTTATCTGTCTTTTGTATGGTTGCGCCCATGCCTAGACTACATGTATTTCATTGTCAGAGATATCAGTTGTACTTGCACCTGCAAGCTCTCAGTGATGGTGTTCCAGTTCGGTTATGATTTCGTAAAGCATTTCACCCCTCCCACTCTCTCAGCCTTCATGCTTTAGGGGGCATTTGTTACATAGTAATTTGTAACTGGCCTCATATCCCCTAATCTCGGATAAAGTCAGTCTCTGAGCGACATCTCCATTGTGTCATACATCAAATAAATGTGTCCACATCGTCCTAATCATTCAAGAAGATTAATAAGTGTTCCTTAATCCTGAAGATTGACCCTTTTACCCATTTTTCAAGATCGTCGCAAGTAAACCTCATCCTGCTTGCGACGATTCTCTATAATGAACTAGAACGTTATGACATCATCGTAGGGGTATATCGGTTCCCTACGATGGTCGAATTTTAGGGCTCGGTGCAAGTCCTGAAGATCTTTCTTATGACGATGGCTTTGAATACACTGTTTCCTTGCGACGTCACTGCTCAGCCCTAGTGTATGACTTGCGACGATCTAGATATGGTGAATTAGTTTGAACAGAATGCTTCCGGGTGGTTCTAGAACTGGTTGTTGGGTCAAGGGAGTTCGCCTTTCCTCCTCTGGGATGGTGGTTCCACCTTTTGAGAAACCTCCCTTGAGGATAAGCTCCCTCTCCCTCATTTATGGAGGCTCCTCCTCTTATAAAAGCACTCCCTGTTGCTATGATCAGCTAGTTTTTGGTATTGTGCAAATTAGCTAGCTTTGGTGTGAGATTGATAGTTTGCAGTGTGAATTTTTGATAGTATAGCAATTAGTTGTGGATTGCCTTAGCCTTGTACTAGTGCTTTTGTGTGAGAGAGAAAGTTGTCAACCTCTTGGGAGATCCTTTTGAGAGTGAATTCTTTGAAGAAACATACTGGCTGGACCCTTCGAATAAGCTTGCGACATCAAGGCTTGGTTGTAAGCTTTGCTTTTATTCATTTTAATACAATCAACGGTGATTTCCTATGTCTTTTGTAAAATATACTTGATAGCCTATGGTTCCTTGACTCTATAAGTAAATAGATCATTTTTGTACTTTATTACATGTTCCGTTGTTCTCTTGTGTTGTTTTAGGTGAATCGCTCATCAAGGAGAAGGAAACGATAGCTGAAGTGGCGCAACGAAAGATCCATCAAACACCGGTTTGAGGTAGGCTCTTTCAACAATGATTGTTTAAGGAAATTAGTTGTTGTTTTGTCTTGCTGTGACTAGACCCACTCTAGGGCTAGAGGGGTTGCCTCTATCCTCATAAGGAACATTTCCTACATCACGCATGCCCTCGTGAATGCTTCAACAATAATCTCCAAGTTATCCCTCACATTTTGTCCTGTAGGGTTTCCTTTAGCTTATTTTTCAACTGCTTTAGCTTGGTGTACATATCATGTTTCTGGTTTGATAATGATGTGCCATGTGCCTCAATAGTTGATTATCTCTATTGGATTTGTGAAGAAGATGTTCTAAGTGGTCATTGACCTTATTTATCCAATACTCTCTATCCTCATTTATCTCTAAGTTAATTATGTCCTCCATGTCTAGGTCTTCATCTAGCAAAGTATGTCCATTCTCCTCCTTAATTCTTTTTTGAGTCCCTTGTTACTTGGCCTCTTTTTCCTAACTTGTTTTTCAGTTTCCTCATGTTCACTAGGCTCTAACATTGCTTTTCCTTTGCCTCCTTGTTGCAATACCTTGGATTTTTCTTTCTCCATAATGAGTTGTTTAGTCTTAAGCTAACTGTTCTCTTGTTCAAGGAAGGAAATGATCAAATGAGGGAGTTAGGGAAGGGAGATGATGATATGGAAATTTTGGGGGATGGATAGGGGTGGTAGAAAACTTAGGAAGTTTGAATGGAGTGAAATGAGAGAGAGAGACGACTAGGAGAATTTAAAAACAGTCCTGCTAGGAAATTCTCCAAAATGATAGGTATGAGCTAGGGCTTCTATAAAGGTGAGGTAATATGAGGGTAAATGAGCTGATTAGTGAATGATAGAGTGATTTATACATGTAGAGAGGTATAAGATTAAAAATTTAAAAGTTTAAAATGTCACAACTAATAAAACCCATCATTTGTACTAGCCTTGCAACATGAAATTTCACATCAACCCTAGATGAAGAAAACTCACATTTGCACTTGCTTTTAAAAAGGAAAAAAGTGAGTTAGATGATGATACTCACTTGTAGAATAGCTTAGAAGAGCAAATGAATAGGAAAGAAAGATTTAATTTGAAGTTTGTGTGAGTTTTGGAAACTTTTGGGCCACTCTGTCCTAAGTGCAACGTCATTGGTAGAAGCATCATTTTAGGAATAAATATAGAAGAAAACATAAAATTGATCATTAATGAATTGGGTAAATCTAGGCATGAAAAACTAACTTTCGCTATCTTTATATGTAGGAACATGAATTGAACGATTGTTGTTCAAACGATGGAACAATAGCGACCAAGAAAGGAAAAAGGACAATGTCTCGATTACAAAGGTCAACAGAAGACTAGGAGAACCAATTCTATTCTGTGATGAGATCAGATTGTCAATTGCGAAATCCTTAGGATCTCCTAACCCTGAGGGTTCGCTTTTATTTTTTTGTCTTTCCTAGGTTATATAAAGCCACCAGGCAAAATGAACAGCTAGCTAGAAATTTTGAGATTGTAACTAGTCATTGTTTACACAGCATACTTTCATTACTGTGATGTTGTAACACTATTATCAAGTTTAATGAAGAATATTGTATTTTACCTATAATTGCATTCTGAGTGTCTTTTGGCAGTGACTTCTGGAGACCCTGGGCCTAGTCAATGGGATATTTACTGCTTTAATTATGTCATATTTATTTATGTTTACTCTTACAATTGTTTATTACTGTTAGTTCATGAAATTAGAATTATTCCGATTGTTGTGAGTATTGATTGTTACGATTTAATTTTGTCATTCAACTATATTATAGATCTTGTTGTGTTTTACATCTATGTGTTAATCTTTACTAAATCTATCAAGTTAGTTTAAGTATTTGATTGTTGTTCATTCTGAAGTAGTGTTATCAAAGATCTTAAGCTTACAGTTGATTTCTTTCCGTGAGATGTTTGAATAGTTACTAGTTGTTCATTTGTTGTAGCTTTCCTTCTGAACGAATTATTGTCTATACTAGTTAGATTTACTAAGAGTGATTCCTTTTACTTGCATTCCAATTCAGTCCTCTGCATAATAGATTAAAGTAGATTTGAAAATGCTTTAAATATTTCTTTCAGAATTGTTTTGATTTGAACTTCAACAATTAGATGTTAATCATTGCAATGATTCTAAATCATTTCATTATGAATTTAGCCTCTAAATTCACTTGCATAGACAATGTTGAACACTCTTAAAATAAACATACTTGCCCTGGTTTGATAACTAATGAAGGTATTAAGGTTGCTTTTAATAGTCATCTTAATGCACCAAAAACCTATTCAGCCACAAGGAAAAAATACAAGAGAACGGTATATTATCACTGTGAAAGAGTACTTAACCAGTGGGTCGAGGCACACCCTGTGAATTATTGCAACATGGACACTGCTGCAAAGTTCATATTCAAGTTTATTCTATCAAGGTTTGGATTCTCGAATATTCTGATGAGTGGTCGAGGTTCACACTTTTTGAAGAAGACAATTGCAGCTTTAACAGAGGAATTTCAGATGTACCATCAGAAGAGTACGCCATATCATCCCCAGTCGAATGGAACTTTCGAAGCTTTCAACAAGATCTTGGAGAATGCTCTCACAAAGATCTGCAATGTTAATAGGAATTATTGGGATGTGCGCATACCAACGGTTCTATGGGTATATAAGAAAACCTGTAAGAAATTGATTAGGCAAACACCATTTCGACTAGTTTATGGACAAGAAGCAGTAATGTCTATGGAATACATAGTGCCTAGCCTAACGATCGTAACAGTGACCAAGATGCCATATCACAACATAATGGAGGAACACCTAGTGCAACTGCTTGTGTTAGAGGAAGGCCTCCTTTTTGCTATCTTTCATCAACAGGTGCAGAAAGCTAGAGAAAAGGCGTGGCACGATCGTCACATTAAGTAGCACACTTTCAGGAATGGAGATTTGGTCCTGATATATGACAGCAAGTTTACCAAATTTCCTTTGAAATTTCAGATGCACTGGCTAGGACCATATGTAATTAAGGATATTTCAGATGGTGGTGCAGTTCAGCTCGCGAAGCTGAATGGGGAAGTATTTCCTGGAAGGATTAATGGGAGCAGGTTGAAGATTTATAGGGATGATCCCACCCTTGCTCAATGACTACATGGCTGCAAGAAATTCTTAGTGCTTCTGGCAATTGAAAGAAAGCGCATGTCTATAAACTACTCTATCAAGAAAAAAATGTATCCAGGAAGGAAGGTTGCATGATTTTTTTGAAGATGGCACAGGTGGAAGCTGTGACGAGGTAGTTGCACCACAAGGAATATTTCCACACAAGCTACCCAAAAAGTGATCACTGGAACAACTACATTTGATTTGACAGCAATTTTGTCGTTAAAAGGAGCGGGGAAAATGCATTTAAGGCACAAATCTTGGAAAATATGTCACCAAATTCACATTTATCAAGAATACCTAAAGGGGAATGGACAGTTTGAATTTGAATTGTGTTATAAATATCATACCCCTCTCCACACTTGGACACTTTTCTTCTTGTGAAATTGCTATGTGTTTTTGCACTTAAAGAGCCGAGTGTGTTGTTGCATGTCTAGTTACCTGAGTTGGGAAGAATTTGAGCAAGAGTTCTTGAGGACAGGATTAGGGAACATCATGACTACAACACTGCCAGTCCCTACTACAACACCCAGGTCACCGAGGCCAAAGCCTACTGCCTCCACGGCAGGAGAGAAAAAAAAGAAAAAGCCGCAACAGCCCCCGGTTCGGAAATTGCCGCAAAAGGTCCCAACTGAGCAAAGGTAGAAGGGCAGAATGGATAAAAACAAGCAACCTATGGAGCCTCAGGACTTGGAAAAAGAAGAGATGAATGAGGGGTATGAGTATATTGGCGCCTTTGTATATGCCACCACGGAAGCCTACCTCCAAAGTAACTAAGGATCTTGACTTTGTAAAATTCAAGGTATTCACACCGTTGCTACCAGAGGAAGTACCTATTCAAGGTGACTTGTTGGCCTAGGTACCATACCAGAAGATGGAAGATTGGGATTTGGGCAACCATGAGAAATTTCCACAGTTGGCACCTAGCAAGTATCTAAAGATGGTATGCTATGAGGAGGTGGGCCTTACAAGACTTGAACCAATGAAATGGGCGGATGGTATTGAGCGTGCAGGATTGCTAAACATGTTGGATATCCTGTATTTTAGCCAAAGCATCATTAACACTATTTGTGTGCACCAGTTGTTTGCGTTGGTCCATGATGGGTGTCTCTCGATGGGAGAGCCCATCCCCATTGATGACATGTTGATATGAGAAATCACAGTGCTTCCCTATCAAGGTGTGAACCCTGTAGATACTTTTGTGGGGAATTCATAAGTTCCTGGAAGTATACTTTAATGATTGGACTATGTTTGGGCTGGTGAAACGCCATGTAGCAAGCTTGTGCCTGATGTTAGATACCTATCGAACATACCAGATCATGCTCAATCTGAAGAAGTGCTTGTTTTATGTTCCTTTTGGGACCCTGCTAGGTCATGTGGTTTGCAAATAGGGACTGATGGTAGACCCCATGAAGATCGTGGTGATATTGAACTTGGAGGCACCAAGGAGTGTGAAACAGCTACGCGCTACCCTAGGACATACGGGATATTACAGAAAGTTTATCAAAGGCTATCCCAAGATCACTATGCCTATGGAAAAGTTGTTGAAGAAGGATGTCACATTTTGTTGGAATGAGGATTGTAAGAAGAGCTTGGATGTATTGAAAGAAAAGATGGTCACTGCACCAATTTTACTCTTCCCGGATTGGAAGAAGGAGTTTCATGTGCATGTCGATGCGTCATGTATAGCGTTGGGAGTAGTACTGACACAGGCTGGTGGGGAAGACTTGGACCATCCTATAGCATTCACAAGCACAAGGTTATCTAAGGTGGAGAAGAACTATTCCACCATTGAGCGCGAAGGGTTAGCTATGGTATATGCACTCCAGAAGTTTAGACACTACTTGCTAGGAGGCAATTTTAAGATGTACATAGATCATTCTGTTTTAAAGTACCTAGTCAATAAGCCTGTGTTGGGGGGGGGAGAATCTGTAGATGGTCATTATTGTTCCAGGAATACGATTTTGAGGTTATTGTGAAGCTTGGGTGATTGAACGCAGGATCAGACTATCTGTCGCACATCGAAACAGGGGAAGAGCCCACTAATTTGGAGGAGTGATTGCCTGACGTGCAGCTATTTGCAGTGCTCATCGCATATGGTCATTTTGAGGATATAATACACTTCCTAATGACAGGAACTTCCCCAGAGGGATACACCGTCCAGCAAAAGAAGGAGTTAATGGTGCGCACGACCGATTTTTCTGTCATTGCTGGGCATCTGTACAAAATGAGGTATGATGAGATATTACGACGGTATGTATCGGAGTTTGAAAGAAGTAGCATCCTCACGGACACTCATGGGGGCACCGCGGGAGGACATTATGCAGGGATACGAAGGAATTTTAGGTATATCACCAGAAGAGCACGCCTTATCACCCGCAGGCTAACAGGATAGTACAAGCATTCAATAAAGTGCTAGAGAACACACTGACCAAGGTTTGCTATGATTGCAAACTTTATAGCTTGTTGGAAATCTCTTGAAGTCAGGTACAAGATGGACTCATCAAGAATGTCATTTGGACACTCGAGCAGGGAGAAAATTTGATTTTCCAAAGGTCACTCCAAAAACGTTGGGTGTCTCTGACAAAAGCGCAGCACCAACTTGCAGATCACTTTTGGATGCCTTCCACTAATCCAAATCACGATCTAAAGGTACCATTGGAAATGTTAGGATGTCAGCTACACAATAGAGTCCTTAATCACTGCCAACACCTGCTCCAAATCCTGAAAAACTATCTTGAAGTCACATTGTCCAGAAGTGTAACAACTCTCCTGTTGCAAGTGTAGTTTGGGCATTTCTCTCAAATCATAATACCTATGCATAAATTGAAGGATTTTTTTTGTTCCTTGGACTATAACTGACAAAAAACTCTTTCAATTTTGTAAAATTCTTCTCCATTTGGTCAGAAACATATTTTGAAGAAAAAATGTCCCTATGAGAAATGATGAGACAAGGTAGTGTACTGGAGCATTGTCTTATTTGAAATAAAACATTACCTTTACCTTTATTTTGCTTTCCCTAAGTTGCTAACTCCCTTTACCCAGTGAATCACATGATGGACATGTTTTTGTTTTGACATATGGTATCATGATGACAAATGGAGTCAAACCCTAGACCATGACCTAAAATGAGGAATTTAACCATTTCATGACCCAAGACACTTAAATGAAGATATGATACCTCGAAAAAGATAATGACCATGAGTAAGTGAAGGGAGTAGAAATGACCTAGACACAACAACCAGTGACCAAATTTTTATTTGAAGATTCATTGAAATGACAAAAAATTGACTTGACATGCTAACAACATCTTGTAAGAACATATTTTATCATTGGTGACAAGCTAAACTGACTGACACTAACATTGGCTCCAGCTGGGGATGGCAGCTCCTTGGAGGTGTCAAGAACACCGTAGACCAAGTAGCCTTGTTTCATTGGGCATGGAGTCAAAATACAAATACCAAACTCAAAAACTGAAAACTAACTGACTAACTGACTTTGACAAACAATAAACAAAACAAACTGACTGAACTTACTTATGGCAGCAGACCATCGGGATCTTAGGGCCTTCACCTCGGGCTTCAAATCCTGATGATAACCACCCACCTATTGAAGATGTATATACAATCATGTGTAATGATCCCTCCAATGTAACCAATCCATCAAATGGCTACTTATTTGAATCAAGCTCATACTTTTCTTGAGCAAGCAAAAAAAACAAAAGCTAGGCCACTCCAAGTGTCCACTGAACATGTTCTCATGATCCATAATTACAAGAAAATTCGTCTTCCCAGATGGCTGCAACAAATTAGGGTAAGGATCCTTAAAAATTTGAAATGTTACCTTGCCTTGAAATCCAGCAAAGGTACAAGTACTCCTTTCATTTTGATATGAAAGAATACTTGGTTTTTGATCCATAGGAAGGCATAGGGAAGTATACTGTTGGTTGTAAATTCCTCAAGCATGAGAAACTCTTACTCTACCTCTGGCATACTATTTATCTCGGACTCATACTCTTCCAATTCATAGTCTAAATCATCCGTAAACAGAACACATTCTTCAAGATTATTAAACATTTCAGCCCTATCCTCTTCATGAAAGAAAACAGTCCCTGTTATTTGATCTCCTTGCAGGAAATCTTCATCACATATTGGCTTACTCACAATAACTTCTTGTATAGTTTCATCAGTCTCATGGCTGTCATCATTTAAAACCAGATTTTCATTTTAAATAATGGAAGAAATTTCTCTTACACATTCTTGACTGTGAGAGCACTACAAACCTGCCTTAACTTGGGTTGTAACATGGTTTTTCAAGCGCTGATCTATTTCATCTTCAAATAGAGGAGAACACTGAGTTTTATAGAAATCAACATTAGCTTGGTGATTTTCATTTTCAAAATCTGGAATAGGCCTTTCTCTATTTTGATCCCAGTCTGCTTCATCCAAGGAGGAAGTTGCTAATTCTTGTTGGGAGGAAAAATCATAAAGGGCTTCTAATATATCTTCTTCCATACATTCTTCATCCCCATATTAATTTTCAAGAAAAATAATGAAATTTTTAGAAATCTCACAACATCTATCCATCATTGATAAGGAAAAAGTGCATCTTTGATAATGTTGAAAGAAAACTGAATGAAAATCCTTTAGAGAATATAAACTAGCAGATGGTTGACTCTCATGCCATTTCCTCGCTATTTCCTCCAAGGTAGCCATGAAGATCTTCATCAAACAATCTTCAAGAAATTTAATCTTTAATCTGTGAATATGAAAATGAAATTTGACCAAATGCAAACTAGCATCTTCTCCATCCTGACCTTTAAACATTGGCAGACCAGTTTGCCAATCTATGCAAGGAATATGATTCGTTAAACCAGGAATATGAGCTCGATTCATAGGAGCATAGCTTCAAGCAGTTGAATCCATTTTGAAAACAATTAAGTCACCAACAAGTTCTTCAAACTACCGATTTTTGAACAGTGGAGTCACCATGAAAATTCTAAACCTTAGGATTCTTCTACACTGGAGTCGCCAAGTGAAATATGCACAACCTTTCTTGTGTCTAATCATTATTCACCATCAACAATCATATCTGATCCTTGTCGTTCTTTCCCAGGGAAGATATGATCTTTCGTTCCCCGGCAATGACACCAAAAATGTTATCCTCTACAATTTCCTAGGCTGAGGAGGAGAGCGAAAAAGGTAACTTCGAACCACTTTCAGTTACATCATGAGTTTTGACTTTGACCAAGTCAAACTAAAAACTAGGAAATTACACAGTGAAATTTTAAATAAAAACTGAGAAATTTGTAGAAGCGCAGCATCAACTTTGAACCCATTTTAAGGTGTCTTCCTGAAGTCCAAAATGAGATTTGAGAGAACGGTCAACTATCCTTGCCTGTCTAGTTTCCAGAACACCTTGAATTTTTTTAAATGACCCATGGAAAGGCCTTCAAAAACTCATTCTCCCAAGGTGTCTCCAGAAGTGCAGCGCCTGTCAAAAAGAGTGGCGGAATGATGATTTTTGACCCATTTTTCTCCTTTTTCTCAAAATTTGAGTCGTTTATGAGAAATATGATGAAATGTGTTTTGAGAGGAGGTCATTATCTTTCCAAAAATGTAAGCCACTTTTCATTTGGAGCCCTAAGGAAAAAAACGCAGTGCCAAGGCATTGTGCTTTTGTGACTAGCCCAATTTCTGAATTTGGCACCAAAATTATCAAAAAAACCAAAAATGTTCATAAAACCTTCAAAATTGGTCATGAAGTGAAAAATGAGGTATGTCATGCCCTCATGAATGCTTCAGCAAGCATCTCCAAATCATCCCTCTCATTTTTGTCCTTTAGGGTTTCCTTTAACATATTTATCAACTGCTTGAGCTTGGTGTTACATATCATGTTTCTGGTTTGATAATGATGTGCCATGTGCCTCAATAGTTGATTATCTCTATTGGCTTTGTCAAGAATTTGTTCATTAATCCCCAAGGCAATTATGTCCTCCATGTCTAGGTCTTCATCTAGCATATTATGTCTTTTCTCCTCCTTCAATGCCTTTTTGAGTCCCTTGGTCATTGGCATATTTTTCCTAACTTTTTTTTCAGTTTCCTCACGTTCACTAGGCTCTAACACTGCTTTTCCTTTGCCTCCTTGTTGCAGTACCTTGGATTACTCTTTCTCCATAATGAGTTGTTTAGTCGTAAGCTGACTGTTCTCTTGTTCAAGGAAGGAAATGATGAAATGAGGGAGTTAGGGAAGGGAGATGATGATAGGGGAATTTTGGGAGATGGATAGGGGTGGTAGAAAACTTAGGAAGTTTGAATGAATTGAAATGAGAGAGAGAGATGAGTAGGAGAATTTAAAAACATTCTAGCTAGGAAATTGTCCAAAATGATAGGTATGAGCTAGGGTTTCTATAAAGGTGAGGTAATCTGAGGGTAAATGAGCCGATTAGTGAATGATAGGGTGAGTTATACATGTACAGAGGTATGAGATGACAAATTTAAAAGTTAATAATTTCATAACTAACAAAACCCATCATTTTTACGACCCTTGCAGCATGAAATTTAACATAAACACTAAATGAAGAAAACTCGCATTTGCACTTGCTTTGCCAAAGGAAAAACGTGAGTTAGATGATGATACTTACTTGTAGAACAGCTTAGAAGAGAAAAAGAATAGGAAATCAAGATTTAATTTGAAGTTTGGGTGAGCTTTGGCAAGTTTTGGGCCACTATGTCCTAAGCACAGCACTGTTGGCAGAAGCGCAACGCCAAAGCGCAGCGCAGTTCATGGAAGTGCAACGCCACCTCCAGAAGTGCAACGCAGTTCATAGAAGCATAGCACCAACTTGTAACCCGATTTTGAAGGCCTTAAACTGCTCCAAATTGCGAACTTGATGACTCATTGGAAATATATTGAAGTCTGCTACAATATGGACTCCTCAACAATGTCATTTGGACACTCGAGTAGGGAGGAAAATTGATTTTTCCAAGGTCACTCCAAAAACGCAGGGTGTCTCTTATAAAAGCGCAGTGCCAACTTGCAGAGCACTTTTGGATGCCTTCCACTAATCCAAATCACCATCTGAAGGTACCATTGGAAATCTTAGGATGTCTGCTACATAATAGAGTCCTTAAAAACTACCAACGCCTACTCCAAATCCCTGAAAAGCTATCTTGAATTCAAGCTGTCCACAAGTGTAACAAATCTCCCGTTGCAAGTGTAGTTTGGGTATTTCTCTCAAATAAAAATACCTGTGTATAAACTAAAGGATTTTTTTGTTCCTTGGACTATAATTGACAAAAACCTTTTTCAATTTTGTAAAATTCCTCTCCATTTGGTCAAAAACATATTTTGAAGAAAAAATGTCCCTATGAGAAATGATGAGACCAAGTAGTGTACTGGAGCATTGTCTTATTTGAAATAAAACATTACCTTTACCTTTATTTTTCTTTCCCTAAGCTGCTAACTCCCTTTACCCATTGAATCACATTATGGACATGTTTTTGTTTTGACATATGGTATCATGATGACACATGGAGTGAAACCCTAAACCATGACCTAAAATGAGGAATTTAACCATTTCATGACCCAAGACACTTAAATGAAGATATGATACCTCGAAGAAGACAAGGACCATGATGAGTGATGACGACCATCAGTAAGTGAAGGGAGAAGCAGTGACCTAGACACAACAGCCAGTGACCAAATTTTTATTTGAAGATTCACTGAAATGACAAAATTTTGACTTGACACCCTAACAACACCTTGTAAGAGCATATTTTATCACTAATGACAAGCTGAACTGACTGACACTAACAAAGTCCACACAATGGGATCTTCGTGCTTCCAAGTAGGTTCGTTATCCGCTAATTTGGATAGCCACTCATGTAATTCACAAGGGAATGCCGAAAATAAAACTTCGTGTACTTCTGTGTAGAGATACCATTATAACCACTTTTCTTTTGACAAGCGTGGATTCAGATTCTCCTGAGTTGCAAACTTGTGCAACTTCTGATCTATCCACTTCTCAATTTCCTTCTTAGTTGGTATCCACTTATGCCACATCACACATCCCTCAGATAGAGCTCGGTCCCAGCAACGGAACCATTTGTTGGATTGAGAGGGCTTGGACCAAAGTTTAGAGTTAGCTCCACAAACCAACAAAACCCTACATTGTTGGTGCACTAAGATGTCTTTTTACAGGCAATCTCAATTCCTACATTAATTGTCAACCCAAGGAAAGTCTTTTTTTCAAGAGTGTCAGCACTATATACGCAATGAATTCAAAGGTTAACTAATAACAAATCATTGCAATTGCTAACGACTATCTTGTCAAACTCAATCCAAACAATTCTGAAAGAAGTAACTCTGAAAGAAATTCATAACATACTTTGTAATTCTACTTAACCTATCATGAAAGTAAATGAATCTGAATACAGCTATAAAGAATCACACTTGGCAGTCTTAAATGGAATTGAAACTAACTCACTCAATCATTAAAGAGAACTACGGCAATTGAACAACAAACGATAATTGAACAACAATCCCAATTGAACATCAACTGATAATTGCACAGCAAATGATAATAGAACAACAAATGATATCTGAACAGAAAATAACTATATTGCCAAAAGCAATGAATTCTATCTCTAAAATCTATGATAAATTACTTGGAATGAATCAGCGATCTATTGTTAGCACTAAAATAACCAATCCAACCAAAATTATTACTCATATATAACACACGGCTAAATCTGAATCTCAAATGAACAGCAAAAGCAAATCGAATCGACAATCCTCACGATAATCAAAATGATATTAACTTAACATTAACAAACAGTAAAGAATAAAATAGAAAATATTATAGCATAGGCGAAGTAGTAGATCTTCTCTTGACTGGGCCCAGAGTCACCAGAAGTCTCCGCTATGAGATACTCAGAATATAATTATGATTTAAACACAGTCTTCTTCATTAAAATGAATAACAGAGTTACAGCATCACCAAAGTAATAGTATTATATGTCCAAAATAATAATTATAAACTGTGAATTTCTAAACTAGTCATGTAGTTTGCCTTTCGGCCTTATATATAACAATTAGAAAAGTAAATAGATAAAAGTGAATCCTCGGGATTAGGGGATCCTAAGGATTTCGCAATACTCAATCTGATTCTGTCATAAAATAGCATTGGTCTGCCCGGTCTTCTATTGTCCTGCCTTGCCTCCGACGTTGTCTTTTTCCTTTATGAGATGATGTTGTTCTGTCGATTGAATAACTATCGTCCAATTCGCGTCTTCTGCACATAAAGATAGTAAAAATCATTTTTTCCTGCTTAGATTCGTCTAATTTGTTATTGATTACTTTTACCCAACTTTAACTGTTATTTCCTCTACTTTTACCCATAAACAAAGATAATCATGTGAGGATGAGTGCTAAATAAAGCTATTAACAAGGAGAAAACATATCTTTTTCTTCACCCAACATACTCCCCAGCTTACCTTGTTGCATGTCCTCATGCAATTAAATGGTTTAGGTGCAGCTGGGTTAGGGAGCAGGGTATACCTCCTCCTTATAAATTATGAAGCCATTTTTCTTCTTAAGTACAGTGAAAGCCTGGTTTACTTCTTGATCCTTCAAGTTGTAGTCACTGCGATACTTGTCTAGAGGATACCATATGATTGGGGTTCTATACTAACATCCTATCCATTCAAGCCCCATGGTTAAGACCATGTTACTATATTTATGGAAACGAGAGGAGGTAGCTTTAAAGTTCCATTATCCAAATGGTTCTCAGTTTCTAACAGTATTGTTGGAGACCTCCCACCTTTGTCTGTTGTAGACAAGGCTTTATCCTTGATCTCTTGTATAATATCTGTGTGGAATGGCCCTAATTGGCCTACAACACTAGCTCGCTTCATAAATTGATTGTGCCTGACAGAGAGATGTAGAGGTTTTGTAGGTTCCCCCTAACCCATAGGTCGACTCCATATTCACGCTTTCTAAAAGTATTGTGAGCCCTGGCCCACTTGAGTTGGTTAGTAGCAAAAGAAAGAAATGCATGGAATTGGACATCCCCTATAAAGGGTCCAGGGTTGCTATCTCTGTCATCTTCCAAAAAGAAATTATGATGTAAATTTCACAGAGGAGGTGTTGTACCTGCTCATTTTGCTCTCTGAATCACTTGACAAAGTTAGTTTTGATTTCCATAGACTTTCCAACCTTAATAGCTTTGATTTTCAGTAGGAGGTACCTTTCCAAGAGGAATAATGCATAGTTTGTAGCAGGAACTCTGTATGACAGGGTGTCTGAATAAAGAGAGCAAACAGTCTCCAACTGCTCTTTAGCCTTTTCTAATTTGTCCTGTGCTTTCTCAACCTTTTTCTTCTCAGCCTTATACTAAGCGAAGGTCTCATCCTCAGTAGTTGTGAGTGCCTCAAACTTTTTCCTTAGTTCTTGATGTATACGTAGGGGCATCACTTCGTCTTTGTGTTGAATTAATTCTTGTTGAACCTTCAGTAGTTCATTCTACAGTCTCCTAATAAATGCCTCCCTTACTAAGGGAATGTAAGCAGGTGTCTCCTTTGTTTGGGCTTCATTATCTTGTGTCTCAATAAGCTCAGTTTGGACAGCAGCCTCGGTTGTTTTGTTGAATTATTCAAAAATCAATTGGGATGCTTTCTTCAGCATCAGCCCAAACGGAAACATTCACAGTAGGGTTGTCTGTTTGGGTCTCCTATGAGCAAACACAAGGGTCTTTAGTCTACATTTCAGTGTCCTCTACAAGACATGGCTCTGTTTGAGTTTCCTTTGAACAGACCAAAAGAATCTCAATTTGGGTTTCAGCATCTTTTCCAAAACAATGTTCTCCCTGTTTTCCTGTGGTATCCATTTCCACTTTCAATTTTTTGGCTTTGATTTCTTCTTTTAACCACTGTCTAAGCTACCCAATTATTCTCTTCTGTTTTCTATACTTTTTAAGAATTTTTCTGAGCATGTCCTTGTAGGACTTCTTTATTCTGGGACTTCCAACTGGCAGTGGTGCAACTGCATTTTCCTCAAGTTCATGCTCAGGTGGTATTGTGTCATCATCTATGAGGGTTTCAATTGGAACTATATCTCCCGATGGAGCTTCACCTTCTGGCTCTTCTTTGTCATGAATTTTTCTCTCAAGAGACCCCAATAAAATGGTGTCTCCTGAGCAGTTATCGTTCTCCAGGTTTTCTTTTGGGTAGGCCTCATCCTTAGGGGACTTAAAAAATATAATATTTCCTGGTTGATTTTCATCTCCCAGGGTTTCATTTGCAGGATTTTATTTAGCTGGGGGGTCCACTGGATTGGTATCTGTTGTTTGGTTTTCTTCTCTAATGGCTTCCTCTTCATGCACCTTGGATTCAAGGGGTTTTTCCACAGAAGGGATTGGTTCCCTCTGTTCTTCCAAGAAATCAGTAAATGGCAGGGTTTGATCATAACCAGGGCTGTCAGCAGAGGCAGACTGGTTGGGGGTACAATTTTGTCCTTCAACATTCTCAGATTGTTCTCTTCCCTCACCAAATATCCCCATGTTTTCCAATACCCTGGCCACCTCTTCCTCATAGTCTTGCAAAGGGGCATTTTGCGGACTTGGAGGTGGTGTGTGAGATGGCCCGGCCTCATTTTTTTGAATTGGGGTATGTTGTTGGGACCTCACCTGCACAGAGCACCTACGTTTGGCTGGGTTCAAGGGCATAGAGGAATTATTTCTTTTTAGTGTCCTTCTTAGACCTGGGGTTCTTGGCCCTTGTTGTTCTATTGTTGGGTTTTCTAGAGGTGGGGCCAGAGTAGGATTTACAATATTTTCCAAGGTTAGGTACTGCTGGGCCAATCTATGCATGATAATCAATTTGAGCAGTCCATGATCACTGATGACTATGTGTGGGTCTTTAGCTTTCCTAACTCGACGAGCGACATCATGAAATAGAGAATTCAAATAAAATGGAAAATTAACTGAAATTTTATATTTTAGGATGGCTAACAATTTGATTTAGCGGGGCTTTACCACATCCTGACAACTGTCGGATGTGATGTACTATTGCACAATGACTTCCAATTCCTACCATGGTTGTCTTAACGCTGAAGGGTGAATCCCTTTCACTGTTCACACCAATTGCTTGCTTGGATCCTAGAACACTGCGAGCGCATTATGCAGAAGGACGTGCTTGTCTGTCCACTTTGTTCCCTCAGCCGGAAGTCCAGTGACTTCAGCTATGACTGCTTCAGAGATCATTATGTCCCTGCCTCTTATTGTGGTGCTGCCATTCTGCAAATTCTGCAAGAATTCGAGTGTCATTTCTTCGTGAAATCCTTGCAATTTATTCAAATATTGCAGCTAGTCGACACGCTCGAGAATTGCACTAGCCTGGTCCAATACCATGAGCATTGTGGGTTCATTTCAGATAGCTCTACCTCCCACTGCTGCTATTTTCCTGTGATTTGTTCACTCGTATGGACTTCTCTTGCACTTCCGTAGTTTAGAACAGTAGCAAAGAACGTTAAAAGAATTAATAGGAAAATAACATTGTTTTGGGAATTAACAACATATACAGTCAAGTAATGATCTAGGTGGCTCCAGAGACACACACAGGACAAAGAGGGCTTATGAATGATCAAAAATCAAAGTGTTTAGATTATTCTTGAACCAAGTTCATGTTAAAGATCTCGTCATCATGATCATGGTGGTGTGAACGGTTCGTCAAACCGAGTCAGTATGCGAAAGTTAGGAGCAGTCAAAGTTCAGGTTGACTTTGGTGATTGGGCAGGCTTAAGGAGGCCGCAATTTGGACAAAATCCGGCCACATGATTCTAGCCAACTTGGGCCAGATTCTGGGCGAAATTGTTGCCTCATTAAAAAGACTCCTTCAGTCCAAATTTCAGATTTTCAAAAACGGCCATCTTGTTTTGTTTTTAAACAAAAAAATATAATTTTGGGGTGGCGGGCCACCAACCCCGCCACCCCCACATATCCAAATATTAAAATATATTATTTTATGGGCCGATGAGCCATGACCCCTGCCGGCCCTCCCTCAACCCTGCAACCTTAACAAAATTGTATTAAAAAAAAGTGCCTCAGCGGCCATCACCCCACCGAGCCCTCCAACAAACACCGCACTATATACATGGTATTAAATGGGGTGGGCACGAGACACCACCGGTGGACCCGGCCCACACCCCCAAACTTGACCACATGCCATGAGTTAATGTGGGGCCGGCGGGGATTGAACCCACCAGGCCCACGTGGGCCGGCCCCCACTGAGCGGCCCCATGTACAACAAAACAAAACCAATGGCCCAAATAAATGTGCCCAACCAATTAATACATGCACACCAACACTCAATGCAGTCTGCGTGAGCTAAGGGGCAGGCCACCGTATGCGGACATGACCCCCCTCCAAAAATAATGATGCGGTTTAAAAAAAAAAAAGTTAAACATGGAGGAGGCGGAGTTTGACCACCCGACCTCCTCCACCAAATTTGGGAAATCTTAGCCAATGTGTCAAATGGCTTCTTTGGTTTATCTACCCTCCAAACTTATATAAACATTCATTTCACCAGTGCGCTAGGGTAGATGGAGGAACGAGGTGGAGTCATTTTATTTATTAATTTTTAATGCAGGTGGAACCATGACTGAGCAAAAATTCCAGGAGGGTGAAATTTTCGCAGTGTCCAAATTGGACAAACTTTATGTCGATCATACACCTCTCAACGACACAAACCCGATGGCATAGTCAATTTGTTGATCTGAGCAGCCTATTTGCAGAGGACCCGGAGGAGGGAATCTTTGAGGAATATGGGGGGAATCTAAAAGATTCCTTAAGCCCCAGATTTCCATCTTCTCAGAATTCAGAAATTTGATAGTCGATTTTACACCATTCGACGCCACAAATCTGATGCTGCATTCAGATTTTCTATTTTCTCATTCTATTTTTCAGCCACCTTTCTAAGTAGAGTGCAGGTGTCAGCATTCATGTGTGAGCAGCCATTTCCATGAGATTCGACGCAGTGAGGTTGATGGTATGGCCAGCTTCAGCAGTTTGACATCCACTTCTTCAGATGGCCCCTGGATGTGAGGTATATGCAATGTGTTCATGTACTTCTTTTTCTATGCACTGTGTTGCATAGATCCCTGTTTGATGTTTAATGTGGGATCTTGTTTCTTACTTGTTTTCATGATCTCTACTTGATGCGATGCGAAATCATTTGTGGGATGTACTTGTTGTCATGATTCGTCATGTTTCGTTTGAGACCCCTTTGTCGTCATGCTGATGGGATACTCATGTTGTCATCATGTATGTTTGCATTGAGATCCCTTTTATGCCATGTTGGCGGGATGCTCATCGTGCATGAGTTTATGTCATACTGATAGGAGTCTTTTGACTGAGAGTTCCTATAGTGGAACATCTCTTGGAGCCACTCCTATGTGAGGGAATTTCCCTTGTATGATAGCGACATCACCTCTTATGTGCATCATCACTATTGACAACACTTAATGCAGCGGCATACACCATCTTGACGCCAAGACCCGGAGACATAGTCCCTCCTGGACGAACTCCATTATCAACGAATTATGTTTTCATGTGTTGACGATTGACATGTTCCTCTTCTTTACAGCATGCATATGTACTCACTTATGTTCTTTTAAAAATGTAATTTAACACATCACGAAATTAAAAGGTCTTGGAAGGGTCCTTTGTCACACTCGGACCTGGATCAAGTGGTATCAGAGCGGTCTTTGCATGGATGTGAATTGCAAGCGTGAACAATGGAACGTGCAGCGATAGAGGATGAAAAAGCGATGCACGAGACCATGCTCAAAATTTCCAAAAGAGTGGAGATAATGTATGATACTCTATAGAAAGAGACAGAGGAAAAGGAGCGATTGCAGCGTTAGTTGCAAGCCACGGAAGAGGCCCTAGAAGAACTGAAGCACAACAACCAAAATCTTCAAACAGAGAACACTGAATTGAAGATGCGTCTACATGAAGAGAAAGAGGAAAAATAAAGTTTGCTACGATAGCTGCAAGCTAAGGACGAGGCTGTGGAAAAGCTGCAGCGTGACCCATGTGAGGTAAAATGTAATTCTCTGAATTCTTGTATGTGTCCTAATGATGATTTCGCTATTTTTGAAAATCATACCATAGGAATTGGCTCCAAACTGTTGAAGATAATGGGGTATGAATGGAAGGGCTTGGGCGTTAATGGCCAAGGCATTTTCAACCCCATAAAAGTAGAAGAATTACCCTGTCAGGCAGGGCTTGGGTATGTCAGAAAGGAAGTTGGGGAATGCGCCAAGATAGCTAGTGAACCACCAACAAAAAATGATGAGAAGCCATCATCAGTTCTTTCCAAATCAACAGAGGAGGTAAAAGATGTTGACTTCCTTTCGGTTTCATCTTCACATAATATGATTTCTGTTGGAGATGTGGAGATCCCAATTACAGGGACAAACATGAGGCTCCTTACTAGGATGAGACATGATGAGGAAAAATAAATTGGTGTTAATAACCAAGGCATAACTCAACCATTGGAGGTTATGCAAAGACCTCAGTTTGCAGACTCGAGATACGCAAAAGGAGAATGCTAGAAGGTGTCAGATTCTTCCGAGACATCATCGAAATCATGAAGGAAAGAGAATGATGGGAAAATATCCACATCATTCCATGACAGTTTCCATTGCAGGGAAAGAGTTGAGACAAGCTCTCATCACCATACTTACACCAAAGACGAAAAGGAAACGTATAACCACTTTCGACATTCGAATGTTCATTTCAATTATGATCATGTTGTTAATAATGTGATCCTTTTGTGGATTACATAACCATACATTTTCAAAGTGTTGGAAAAGAATGGTAGCACACAAAAGGATTAGGCGTGAAAGACCCTCTCAACAACAGGTTAAACAGATCTTGAGAAATAAGATGTATTGCAGTCATTGTGACAAAAGTGGCCATCAAAGAGCCACTTGTTGGAGGCTCCATCCAGAGCAACGCCTTAAAAACAAAGCGTCGGTGCATGAACCAGGTGAAGTAGTTGTTCGACCATCCAATGCGCCACAAGGAGGTGACCCATTCACCTTGATAAGTGAAAAATGATTTCTAGATATGTTATCATTTCATGGTCATACTTTTGTAAATCATTTGTTGCATTTTAAAATGTAAAAGTGATGATGTGTTTCCATCACTTGTTAAGCAACAATGATGTCTGGTCTTATTTTGAGTAGCATGATAAACTGTGAAAGTGATGTCGTGTTTCCATCACTTGTCAAGACAATAGTGTTTGGCCTTATGATTGTAAATCATGTGTTGCAGTGATGATGTGTTTTCCATCACTTGTTGAAACAACAATGATATGCTTGCCTTGTTTTCGTAGCTAGAGTATTGCGTCCATCTCGTTGTAAAATTGACCACCGAGTATGTGTTATAAACTCATGGCAAGTGTGGGACCCTTGGGTCATTAGTTGGTCATGAAAGTCCAGTAGGTAATTTGCAAAACAATGTACTACAAGTTGTAGAGGTGGAAGGTCTCGGCTCATCGCTTAAGGCTCCGAAGAATTAAGATGAAGGAGATGGAAGCGAGACCTTTCAGGACGCTTGTGATGCAGACAAGATACAGAGAAGTTGCAGGGTATTTTTCATGCTTTTGGAGGATCAAAAGCTCCTCAATGGGGAGGATTGATCTAGGTGGCTCTAAAGACACACATAGGACAAAGAGGGCTTATGAATACTCAAAAATCAAAGTGTTTGGATTATGCTCGAACCATGTTCATGTTAAATATCTTGTCATCGTGATCGCAGTGGTGTGAATGGTTCGTCAAATCGAGTCCGTATGCGAAGGTTAGGAGCAATCAAAGTTCAAGTTGACTTTGGTGACTAGGCAAGCCTAAGGAGGCCGCAATTTGGACAAAATCCGGCCACCGGATTCCGACCAAACTGGGATAGATTCCAGGAAAAAAAATTGCCTCGTTAAAAAGACTCCTTTGGTCCAGATTTCAGATTTTCAAAAACGGCCATCTTGTTTTTTTTTTAAAACAAAAAAATATAATTTTGGGGTGGCGGGCCACCAACCTCGCCACCCCCACATATCAAAATATTGAAATATATTATTTATGGGCTGATGGGCCATGACCCCCACCGACCCTCCCTCAACCTTGCAACCTTAACAAAACTGTGATAAAAAAAAGTGGCTCGGCGGCCATCACCCCACCGAGCCCTCCAACCAACACCACACTATATACATGGTATTAAATGGGGTGCGCACGGGCCATCTCCAGTGGACCTAGCCCACACCCCCAAACTTGACCACATGCCATGAGTTAATGTGGGGTTGGCGGGGATTGAACCCGCCCGGCCCACATGCACCGACCCCCACCAGGCGGCCCCATGTATAACAAAACAAAACCAACAGCGCAAATAAATGTGCCCAACCAATTAATGCATGCACGCCAACACTCAATGCAGCCTGTGGGAGTTAAGGGGCGGGCCATCGTATGCGGACCCAAACCCCCTCCAAAAATAATGTTGCGGTTTAAAAAAAAAAAAAAAAGTTAAACATGGAGGAGGTGGGGTTTAACCACCAGACCTCCTCCACCAAATTCGAGAAATCTTAACCAATGTGCCAAACAGTTTCTTTGGTTTATCCACCCTCCAAAATTATATAAACATTCATTTCACCAGTGCGTCAGGGAAGATGGAGGAACCAGGAGTGGGCACAGAAAACGAGGTGGAGTCATTTTTTAATTAATTTTTAATGCAGGTGGAACCATGACTGAGCAAAATTTCCAGGAGGGTGAAATTTTTACATTGTCCAAATTGGACAAACTTTTTGTCAATCTTACACCTCTCAGCGACACGAACCTGATGGTGTAGTTAGTTTCCTGATCTGAGCAGCCTATTCAAAGAGGACCCAAAGGAGGGAATCTTTGAGGAATCTAGGGTGAATCTAAAAGATTCCTTAAGCCCTAAATTTCCATTTTCTCAGAATTCAGAAATTTGACAGTCGATTTTGCACTATTCGACATCACAAATCTGATGGTGTGTTCAAATTTTCTATTTTCTCATTCTATTTTTTGGCCACCTTTCTAAGTGGAGTGCAGGTGTCAGCATTCATGTGCGAGCAGTGATTTCCATGAGATTCGACGCAGCGAGGTTGATGGTATGACCATCTTCAGCAGTTTGACATCCGCTTCTTCAGATGGCCCTTGGATGTGAGGTATATGCAGTGCGTTCATGTACTTCTTTTGCTATGCATTGTGTTACATAGATCCCTATTTGATGTTTGATGCAGGATCTTGTTTCTTACTCGTTTTCATGATTCATGCTTGATGTGATGCGGAATCATTTGTGGGATGTACTTGTTGTCATGATTCGTCATGTTTCGTTTGAGATCCCTTTGTCGTCATGTTGATGGGATACTCATGTTGTCGTCATGTATGTTTGCATTGAGATCCCTTTTATGCCATGTTGGCAGGATGCTCATCATGCATGATTTTATGTCATACTAATAGGAGTCTTTTGACTGAGAGTTCCTGTAGCGGAACATCTCTTGGAGTCACTCCTATGTGAGGGCATTTTCCTTGTATGATAGTGACATCACCTCTTATGTACATCATCACTATTGACAACACTTAATGCAGAGGCCTACACCATCTTGACACCAGGACCCGGAGACGTAGTCCCTCCTGGACGAACTCCGTTATCAACGGCTTATGTTTTCATGTGTTGATGATTAACATGTTCCTCTTCTTTACAGCATGCAGATGCACTCACTTATGTTCTTTTAAAAATGAAATTTAACACATCACGAAAGTAAAAGGTCTTAGAAGGGTCCTTCGTCACACCCAAACCTGGATCAAGTCATTTGTCTCATCAGAAATATTTGACGTAGGCTCATAATCAATCTGCATGCCATCCATAATGATTGTCGTCTTTTCTCCAATCAGAAACACTTTGATAATTATTATGCACACACAATCATCATGCAATCCTTTACCTAAAATCAATTTAATAATTATCACTCAATTATCCATAACTGTCACACATGTTGTTCACACGTAGACCATCCCCCCTCCAATGAGAAAAGGGCATCCACGTTCGCCAAGCATGTGAAAAGAAAGAGAATAAATTGGTAATTCACAAATGCAGGCAACCAATCCATAAAATCAGTGCGATTTATGACAAAGCAATTAAAGCAATACACCTATCAAAGGTAAAATGGCCAAAAAATAAAAAACAGATATTTAAATCATCATGTCAAAATATTTTCGCCTTAAGCGGTATTAGTAATAAACGCATAATTGGCGGTAACTATTAATGAATATCATAAAGTGATTGGACAAATATAATATAGTGAATATATAACATAAGTTACCATGCATGTTGACTTGTAAGAGTGTTGTTCAAATGGGAAATTTCCTTAGCAACGAATCCATAGGTGGTAATAGAATAGAGAGCATTTGGCAATGTGCGATAATACTCCGATACCACAAGAAGAGCCACTGATGTCAGCAGGCATTCATAGCCTCGACGGGGTTTCTTTTTAACCCCAAGAATGAGCCAGAGTCCTACTTTTAGCATGTAGATGATTCTTTCTTTTCTTGTCATAAAGAAACCACTATGCTGGCATGGTGACCAAATAATCATAGTGCCATTCACCAAGATATATCAAAGTGATCAGGTTGGCTCGTGATGAGACCCCCTGTCCTTCTAACAGTTTTAATTATCAAGAAGGTCATTACCTTGGTTTGGTGGCCAACATGGAATGTCACCTATTACATCCTTATGATCATGGTAGGTTGGCTCGTGATGAGACCCCCTATCCTCTTTTTGTTGTATTTTCATATTTCGTTATTTTCATATTTTGATGCTTTTATTGTAAAAATAGGGAGGTTCATTTACTCCTTAAGAGTCAGAGATTGTGTAAGAAGTAAGAAAAATGCCAATGAAAGTTTATACTTTTACCCCCATATCATCATATTAATGGGATTTATCCATTTGAAAGTGTGAAAAATAAGCCAGCATGGTTTTAAAATAATGAATCATTTTATGATGTGTCCAAAGAAGAGATGTTCAACCAGTCATTATAGAGATGCACCATATCAGCTGTTGAATAAAGATAACCATCAAAAGGCTTTATAGGTCATAATGGTATTGTCATTACTGTTTTTTCTTTATGTTAGGCACAAATCCACTCAGATGGTGTTCATTCAAAACATAAAAGAAAAAAGAAATATGGCACAATGATTGGCAATGAAACAGCAAAAGAAATCACAGTTCTTCCTATCAAAAGCACAAAAAGTGTTGTTCAATTGATTGAACAACAATCGTTCAATAGATTGAACAGCAAAATCGAAAAGAAAATGCAAAAGTGTTTTTCAATCGATTGAACAGCAATCATTCAATCGTTTGAACAGCCAAATTGAAAAAAGAAAAATGCAAAAGTGTTGTTCAATTGATTGAACAACAATCCTTCAATCATTTGAACAACCAAATTGAAAAAATAAAACCACAAAAGTGTTGTTCAATCGATTGAACAACAATCTTTCAATCGTTTGAACAGCAAATTGAAAATGCATGTGTGTTGTTCAATTGATTGAACAACAATCATTTAATCGTTTGAACAGCGAAATCAAAAAAGAAAAATGTGATAGAGTTGTTTAATCCATTGAACAGCAATCATTCAATCGTTTGAATAGAAAATCGAAAACACACAAGTGATGTTCAATCGATTGAACAACAATTGTTCAATCGTTTGAACAGCAAAATAAAAAACGTGAAAGTGTTGTTCAATCGATTGAACAGTAATCGTTCAATTGTTCGAACAGCAAAATTGAAAAAAGAAAAACATGAAAGTGTTGTTCAATTGATTGAACAGCAATCGTTCAATCATCTGAACAGCAAAAATACAAAAAGTTGTGATTTAATCGATTGAATAACACTTACCAAAAACAAAACAAAACAAAAAAAAATAAAAAAATCTCATATTTACATGGTGATGCCTACTGAATTGCAATCAATCAAAAGAACATATACATTATTTACAATTTAAAGAAAATCACAATTTTACGAAAGAAAAGTTGTCGAGTCATCACTCCCTACAGCTAAGATTTGCATGGAGGGGTCCTCACGTACCTGCTGGCAGAAAGACTCCTTGGTGAGTGGTTTGTGGTAGAGATGCACCCGATGCCCATTCACCTTGAAAGAATGGCCAGCCCCGTCAATGGTAGTCAAAGTGAGAGTACCATTGTTATGTACTTCTTGAATTTCATAAGGGCCGAGCCATCTTGTTTGCAACTTGCCTGGAAAATCCTAGAATCTGGAGTCATAGAGGAGTGCCCAATCCCCTTTTTGAAACGTCTTCTTTTTTATAAGGTTTTCATGCCACTTTTCCCTTTGCTGCTGAATAATTGCAGTCCATTGCAGAGCAAGCAGTCAAGCCTCATCTAGTTTGTTGATTTGTTGAAGCTGCTTGGTTTGGGCTTCTGTTAAATCCAGTCCCACTTCCTAAGCCATTCTTAGAGTCTTTATTTCGAATTCAATAAAAAAAATAGGTTCTTTGCCGAACATGATTTGGTACGGAGAGTATCCAGTAGTATTCCTCCAAGTTGTGCGATAGGCCCACAAGGTCTCTGGCAATCTAGCAGCCCAGTCTTGCCGATGTGTTGAGACTGTCTTGGTCATAATTGCTTCAATGACCTTATTGGTGCTTTCGACCTGCCCGTTTGCCTGCAGGTGATACAAGGAAGTGATCCTGTGTGTAATGTGATTATTCCTGAGAGTCGTTGTAATCTTATGTCCTACAAATTTCCCTCCCCCATCTGTTATCACTTCCCATGGTAAACCATACTGCACGAATAGCCCAAAGAGGAAGTTAATGGCAACTTCCTCTATAGCTCTTGGTAAATATATTGTTTCCACCCATTTCATCACATAATCTATGGCAACCAGTATGTAGGCTTTCTGATTCGATGGTGGATGGAATGGGCCAATAAAGTCCAACGCCCATCATTCGAAGGGTTTTATGACTAGTTGGGGCTGCAGCGGCATTTCATCAAATTGGTCGGGTCGGCCCATCCTTTGGAAGCTATCATAAGCCTAGGCATATTTCTTAGCATATTTAAAAATAGTGGGCCAATAATAGCCCATCTATAGTACCCTATGCCCCGTCATTCGATCTGGGAAGTGACCCCCACAGGGCTTGTCATGGAAATCCTTCAGGATGTCATAAATCTCATCCTCGTGAATGCATCTGCGTATACACATATCAGACCCTATGTGAAAAAGATATCTGCTAATCCAAGAGAATCAGGCACTGCGTTGAATAATCTGTTTCCTTTCCCTTGTTGTCAAATGCCTGGGCAGCTTCCCTACTTCCAGATAATTTGCTACATCTGCGTACCATGGAATCTTGACTACTACGGAAAATAAATGCTCATCTGGAAATTGGTCATCCACTACTAGTGGATCATTTATCTTCGGGACTCGGGACAGAAAATCAGCAACTGGGTTTTCCTTCCTCGGACGATATTTGATAGTGATGTCAAACTCCTGCAAGAGAAATAGCCAATGAGTCACTCAACCATTTGTGATAGGTTTGTTAGCTAAATACCGAATGGCAGAGTGATCAGTATACAGAAAAACTTGGTAGCCAGTTATATAATGTCTAAATTTGTTTATGGCATAAATGACAGCTAAGAATTCTTTTTCTGTTACTATATAATTGAGCTCTACAACAATAATATTTTTGCTAATATAATATATAACATATGGTTTTTTGTCCTCCTCCTAGCTGAGGACAGTGCCTATCGCTGCATCTGATGCGTCTGTGGATATGTGAAAAGGTAGCTCCCAGTTTGGTCCTCGTAATACTGGTGCCGTCGAGACTAGTTTCTTTAAACCTGTAAAAGTTGTGTCACATTTGTCAGACCACTTGAAATCAACATTTCCAGTTAAAGCATATAAAGGCGCAGCAATTTGTGAAAATTTTAATAAACCTGTGATAATAGCCTGCATATCCCAGGAATCTACGTACCTCCGTATGAGTATAGGGTGTAGGTAGTAAAATAATTACCTGTATTTTTGTTGGATCTACTTGTATCCCTGCATCATAAATATAATGTCCCAATATTATGCCTTCGGTCATCATCATGTGACACTTGACATTGCTTAAACATAACCTGGTAGCAATGCATCATTCTAAAACTTTTTCTAATGTTTGCAGTGCTTGATCAAAGTCATCCCCATATGGAGTAAAGTCATCCATATATACCTCAAGTCCTTCATTTATCAGGTCGGCAAAAATGTTGAGTATAGCTCTTTGAAACGTGGTTGGGGCATTGCATAAGCCAAATGGTAACACTTTGTAAGCGAATGTACCCCAGGGACAAGTGAAGGTTGTTTTGTCTTGATCTTCAGGGGTGATTTGAATCTGATTGTAGTTGCTGAAGCCATCTAGAAAGGAAAATAATTGCTTCCCTGCCAAAGTATCAAGGACCTGATCAATAAAGGGAAGAGGGAAGTGATCTTTCTGTGTTGCCTTGTTTAATTCATGGTAATCCACACAAATACGCCACTTCCCATTTTTCTTGGGGACGACCACCAATGGAGAAACCTATTTGCTATCTGAAATAGGATAAATGAAATTTACATCCAGCAGCTTTTGTAACTCTTCTTTCACAATTTCCTTGAGATGCAGATTCAATCTCCGTTGAGGTTGTTGGATAGGATGAGCATCCTTTTCAGTATAGATGTGATGTGTACACAGTTGTGGGTCTATACCCTTCATGTCAGGATAATCCCAGGCAAAATCCCCTTTATATTTTTGTAGGACCTGAATGAGCTTTTGTTGTTGATCACTGTCCAGGCTATCATTAATGTTTAAAACTTTGTCTGGTTCAATTTCCACAAGCTTGCTGTTATGAACAACATTCGTCTGGATGTGTTGATCATCGGTATCCTTCAAGGGATCTTCTAGGGCTTCATTATCCATAATTTTAGCATTTGACACTTTACATTTCTCACATTAGTCGGTTGATTGATAAAGTTGTTGATAATGTCATCTTCAGTCTGATCTTTGAATTCAAGTGCCTCTGCTACTGTGAGTGGTGAACGGATGCTTTCTTCCAGGTATGCTGGTGGTTGTTTACATATTTTTACAATGGGCAGACTTGGTTTGGCAGGGGGATATAAAACAAGATTTTTTATAGCATCCCCCTTTGCAATAGTCATGCTGCCCTCCTGGCATCCTATATATGCATCAGCTGTCACTAGCCAAGGTCGGCCTAGTACCAGAGGGTGCCCATCCAATCGATTCTTTGGGTTTCGAACAAGAAAATCTACTGGATATTCCCATGAATCAACATAAACCGTAATATCTTGTAAAGCTCCTTCTGGAATTACCACCGAATGATTAGCAAGTTCTAGTAAGGTGGTGGTTGGTTCCAAGGTTGTAATACCAAGTGCTTGATAGGTTTTTGTTGTTAAAATGTTAATGGTTGCACCTAGATCAACTAGCGTATTGGGAAAAGAGCGGCCATATATTTGAACTGTCACTATGGGATTCCTGGGATATTCATACTTTACTGGAGTTTCCCCTCCCAAGAGTAAATCAGATAAGATTCCTACAACATGAATGGTGGGTGAAGTTTTTGCTTTCCTCACAGGATTCTTTACACATAGCTCTTTAATTGTTTTAGCATAGATGGGAATGTCCTGGATGGCCTAGAGGAGCGGAATTTTTATACAAAGATTTTTTAGTTCCCCTACAAGATCAAAATCTGGGTAAACAATCGGCTTAGGTATCGTTAACCTTTCGGGGAATGGGGGAGAAGTGACTATGAGTTCCTTAGGATCTTTATGTTGATCTGTCTCTTCTCCTTGTTTTATTTCAGTATCAATTACAGGTGGTGGTATATGTACAAGTGGTGTTTCGATCTCAATTGATGGATGATCCCTATTTTCCTCAGGGGTGATGATATGTCCTAACCTCAATCTTAGTTCATTACATTATTTTTGTTCAATCTCATAGTCTGAACTTTCGACAATCTGCACCAATTGAACCGATCTGTTATTCGGATTCCGATTCGGATTCGGTTGGGCTGGCAGTTGAGGGCACAGAAGAGGTACAGGATTTTTTTGTAATGGATAAAGCACTGACAATGCAAGTTGAGGTTGAGGACCTATCCCCATAGGAGTATTGGATATTCCCAAAGGTCGCTGCCAATTTGTAGAACAGTTCGGATTTTGAGAAGTGGAGGAAGGCCACTGGGATTAATAGGGATTACCTTGCTAAACAGGAGTAAAAGGAGAATTTGGCCAGCCATTACTCAGAAATGATTGAGTTGACCACGTGTCATAGGGAATGGTTGAGGTTTCCAATTCGAGTAAGGCGATTGGACTTGCCATGCTGCCCCAAGGTTCTGTTCCTGATTAAACTGTGAAGAAGGAAAGAAATGGGATGCATCCTGTGACATACATGTAGGTTTGGCCTGCCACTGTCAACGCTGGTTCATTAGATACACTAGCTCTGTCTCTTTTTTTCTTCCTTGAACACTCCTTTTAGCCATGGGATTGATGGACATTGTTTAGTGGCATGATCCTTGGTACAGATGGTGCATGTTTGAACCATGTATAATGGACACTCCCGTTGGTTGTGCTTCTTTTGACAGCGTGGGCAAAAAACGGCCAAGTTTTGTTCTGCTAAGGATTGTTATGTTTAGCCTATAGGACATCCAATTGTGTCATGAGGGTGCCCAGGATGTCCATCTTGAAATCTTCTAGGAGGTTACCAATTTCCATTCATGTTACACCCCCACCATGGGGTTTGTTTCCCCTGCTCATGGGATCTCAGCGTCTTGCTCCTATGTGTGTGCTTCCTCGTGAACAACTGATACACAAGCGAACAATTTCATCATAATATTCTTGAGAAATATCCCCTTTCCCCATTAAGTTTAGAATTTTTATCCACTCTTCTTTCATTCCTTTAATTAAGGTAGCTCTTAGGACTTCTTTTGGTAAGGTGTTGTGTGGAGATCTCTACAAGTTATAATGAAATCGTTCGACGTATTCTTCTAGAGTTTCATTATCCTTTGCAGCCATCTTAAAGATTTCATCTTTTAGCTCCCTAGTCTTGAAAAAGTCATGGTATCTTGTGAGGAAGGAAGTCTTCATATCATCCCAAGAATTAATAATACATCCTCACAAACCCATGAACCATCTTAAAGCTGCTCCTTTTAGAGTAGAAGGGAACAGTTTTAGCTTTTGAGGGTCAGTGGTGTAGTCATACCCTCTGCAGAGGACATCAAATTCAAACAGGAAGGCATCAGGATCCTCTGTGATCATCCCATGAAAAGTTGGGATGCTCTGCAGAGGAATAGCCTTCATGGGGGAATTAGCTACTTGGTCGAATATGGGGTATTCCAATGTCGAGGTTTGACCTTGAGGTGGTTTATTTTCCATTTGGTTAAAGATGGGCCAATATCCATGAGGGATTTCAGGGGGTGCTTTTTGAGTAAGCAGAGGATTAGCAATCCGAGTTGGCTTTGTAGCACTACCTAGATCTGGGATCACAGGAGACCCTTGTTCTGACAGTTGAGGTCCTGCCTTAGCAGTTCCACTGGTTTCTCCCTCTCCTTCTCTTAAGTTACACGACTTTCCCTCTTGTAGAGGATCAGAATGTAAATTTGTTGTAACCTGAAGACTCTACTCAGATCCTCCAATTTGGCTTTGAATCTCAGCATAAGCTGCAGATGGTGAGCCTGCTACCTGAGGGATTACAGTAGGACTTTTTCCAGATACAGCCCAGAATCCTATTGATGCTTGAGACTCTGCTTTTCTTACAATTTCGTCTATAAAGGTCGTTCTCCCAAGGTTCACCGATCCCTTGGGTTTTGTGGATTTAGGTGGGGGGTTTTGATCTTTTTCTATCTTTCTATTCTTAGTCATTCATAAAAACCTATTCCTATTTAACCTCTAAGCTTTTGCTGAAAATTGGGTTGGTAAGCAAGCACTTTACTTGCTAGGTACGTAGGTTCTTACCTCCCATTTTTAAAACCTAATTCTTTTGCAGCAAGATAAAAAGGAAATCACTTTGAAACACTCTCCCCTACAATGGTGCAAAAATGTTGGTGCACTAAGATGTCTTTTTACAAGCAATCTTAATTCCTACATTAATTGTCAACCCAAGGCAAGTCTTTTTATTTCAAGAGTGTTAGCACTATATATGCAGTGAATTCAGAGGTTAACTAATAACAAATCATTGCAATTTCTAATGACTATCTTTTCAAACTCAATCCAAACAATTCTGAAAGAAGTAACTTTGAAAGAAATTCATAACATACTTTGCAATTCTACTTAACCTATCATGAAAGAAAATGAATCTAAATACAACTATAAAGAATCACACTTGGCAGTCTTAAATGGAATTGAAACTAACTCACTCAATCATTAAAGAGAACTATAGAAATTGAACAACAAATGATAATTGAACATCAATTGATAATTGAACAGCAAATGATAATAGAACAACAAATGTTATCTGAACAGCAAATAACTATATTGCGGAAAGCAATCAATTCTATCTCTAAAATCTATGATAACATTACTTGGAATGAATCATCGATCTAATGCTAGCACTAACATAACCAATCCAACCAAAATTATTACTCATATATAACACACAGCTAAATTTGAATCTCAAATGAACATCAAAAGAAAATCGAATCGACAATCCTCACGATAATCAAAATGATATTAACTTAACATTAACAAACAGTAAAGAATAAAAGAGAGAATATTATAGCACAGGCAAAGTAGTATATCTTCTCTTGATTGGGCCCAGAGTCGCCAGAAGTCTCCACTATGAGATTCTCATAATATAATTATGATTTAAATGTAGTCTTATTCATTAAAAGGAATAACAAAATTACAGCATCACCAAAGTAACAATATTATATGTCCAAAAGAATAATTATAAACTGTGAATTTCTGAACTAGTCGTGCAGTTTGCCTTTTGGCCTTGTATATAACAATTAGAAAAGTAAATCCTCGGATTAGGGGATCCTTAATATTTCGCACTACTTGATCTGATTCTGTCATAATATAGCATTGGTCTGTCCGGTCTTTCGTTGTCCTACCTTGCCTCCGACGTTGTCTTTTTCCTTTATGAGATGTTGTTGTTCTGTCGATTGAACGGCTATCGTCCAATTCGCATCTTCTGCACATAAATATAGTAAAAATCAATTTTTCCTGCTTAGATTTGTCTAATTTGTTACTGATTACTTTTACCCAACTTTAACAGTTATTTCCTCTACTTTTACCAATAAACAAAGATAATCATGTGAGGATGAGTGCTAAATAAAGCTATTACCAAGGAGAAAACATACCTTTTTCTTGACCCAACATACACTACCGGTCGTTTCGGCAACAACCCCCTTAGCACGGGTTGTAGTCTCACCCGAGGTTGTATTGGGGGATGCTAGAACCAGGTTTCTGCATCCAAAAGGCTATGTGATGTGGGGTTAGGGCATTTCTTCAGTTTGAGGCTGGATCTGACCTTCGCAAACCCTTATTCATGAAATCCCCAAACTTAAAGTGATTTTCAGTTAAACAGAGTTATGAACTTCACATAAACATCTAGTCATGCATAAAATAACGTATAACAGTAGATCCAGATCTTCGTGAAGTAATAAATATGAAAATACAGATAACTAGCATTCAAGTGTGTGTAACTACAGAAAACACTTAAGTATCCAAATTGGACACAAAATTGCTTCAAATAATCTTTATTACTTCAGATCTTCCATATACAAGCTTTCCAGATCCTGCGCACACAGTTGTAGGGGCCTGCGCACTCAATTGCGGACTTACCAAGGTCTCCGCGCACTCAGGTGCAGGAGCCTTCCCCTTCACCAAAAATACAGAAAAATGGTACAGACTCAAAACATATCAGAATCCCATTCTACTGATTAATTCACTTAGACTCGCTAAGGCACCCTTTTATATACTTTTTGGACTACAATACCATGGTCCGCAAACCATGGCCGGAGCTCAAAACCATACAAAACTAAGGGTATTTGACCTTCCTAAAGCCCCTTGACTCATAGTGACCTACGTTACTCACATTCCACTCCTCAAATTGCAGAGACTTTACAATATCTTATCAAAATTTGACCTAGGGGACCCCGTCCCAACACAACACTTAAATATTTTTATCTTGCATTCAAAAAGTTATGTTGATTTTTACATTCATTTTATTCATATGTAATCTTTTTTTATTTTATTACTTATACATATATTTGTTTATTTCATTAAAGATGTTGAAGAAGGATGCAAATGGAGTACCAAATACTTTCAAAAGCTTTATTGAAAAAATTAAGTTGGAAAGGATGAGAAAGCAGCGTCTTAGGAATGTTGAACTTGATCCTACTCTTACTCATTTAATTTGGAATGGGTTGGACCCTATCCAATATCAAATAATACAAGGTGATTGTGAAGACATTGAAAAACTCGTACCTAAAAGGAAATATGCCCCGGTTATTGCAGACATTCCTCATGGTTTCAATTTCCCATACATTGGATATGATAGTGAGCCTTATACTTATCAAGATTTTAATTAAGTGGTTACATGATTTCAAGAAGTCACAACATCACCACCTTAGAGATTTGTGACATTTCATTCAGACATACAATTTGCAATGCTATTAACAAGCTTCAAGGGAAAAGCAAACTCAAGGATGCAGCTTACATGGTAAGACATTGAAATTGTATGTTTGATTAATGTTAAAAAAAATATTTATGTACAATTTAATTGAAATTTTACCATGTCATGTTACAGGCAAAAGTAAAATCTTATTTCTTCCAGAGATCAGCCAATTATAATTGATTTTGAGTTCATCCATGTCAAATGTTGGACAAAATATGATAGTTATAAGCCTATTCTTCTTACTCGAGTAGATGGAAAGAGTCATAGCCAAGTACTGGTTCATGATGTTGTCGTAAGAAAGTTAACATATGAGGATAAAGATGCGAAAGGAGAGATAGTTAGCATTTATCAAAAACTGCAAGCATTGATTAATTATCTTATAGATTTATGTTTGGTGAGCCCTGGTATTGCACCAAGAATGTTGCAACGCCCAAAGGCTCCTCAACTCAAATTATCAACCAGTGGTTCATACAAACTTCAAGGTGACAATGCTATATGCACAGCAGATAGGATTCCACTCATGCCACCCTCAATTATGATATTTGATCAAAAAGTGCTCAAAGACCCTTCCTTCTACTGAATTAGGATGAAATCTTGATAAAAGGACAAATTGGAAATTGCTTCTAAGTATGAAAATATAAATTCCATTGATTCAACTAGTAAAACCCTAATTACTCAATTCATGAAAAGATAAAGGCTAACCAACTTACAAAAATGAAGCTATGTTATCTTGCAGAATTCATCACACCAACTCATCTACTTGCAAAAAAGAAACTAATCTATATGGCATAATTCTTCAAACTACCAATCAAAATCACAAGTACCATCTACCTAATTCATACTTTCTCATAAATCAATAACATATTTGCTTGATAAAGAAACTAACTCTACTTTGTTTTTGCAGTGAACACAAGGAAGGTTTGGAGTTGCCTAGGATATTTTCTTGATCATATTATCACAACTGGAGGTCATTACGCATCTATCCTAGGGAAAAGTTGCAGTGTGGGTCAAAATCGATGAAGAAAAAGGTTGCTACATGTTTGCTACAAGTGATTTCATAATGCTACAGGATGGTATCTGAGTGGTTTTTGAAGGTGAAAATGTTGGCTTCAAGGTATGGAGAGGTGAATAATAGTTGAAGAAAATGAAAGAAGGTTGGTTTGAGCCCCTAGACAATCTCAGGACCTCTTGCCTCTCTTGCACTAGGATGAGTGCTCTCGCTGACCTAGACAGAATAGCTTATAAAACAGGGTTTTTGGGACAGAGCTTGGAGTTGGAAGGGGAAGGTGAAGGAGCTCGGGATGGAAGTGATGAAAGTGCCCTTCCCTACAGATAAATCAGCCTTGCAATCAATCACATGCTTGCAACCATCTATCATTTGCAAAATGAAATAAATTATGATGGAAAAGATGAGTTGAATTTAAATGACATCTAGTTCATGCAAAACATTGATCTATTCATTAAACTAACTTCTAAACTACATAAAGTATATGTAAAAATGGACAACCAATACTAATCTATTTCCAAGAAATCATAAACACAAACTTTTTGGGTTGTGGTTGTGAATCCTTCCACTCATTCCCCCACAAGAGAGGTGATGTAGAGGTTGCAACCACAAGATTTTATAGGTTAACTTCTACTAAAATGCAAGAAACTATGCATTGCTTGGAATCAAGAAGAAACATAAGGACAAGAAGAGGGACCAAAACCTCTAGGTTGGGCGCAAACCCAAGGGTCTCAGCCCTCTGAAACTAACTCAAATGCAGCTTAAAATCCATCTTCTCATTATCAAATAGTGCAGTTCTAATACATCACATAAAAGTTGAAAATAACAATGCTTAGAGCTCAATAGTTACACCTAGATGAACAAAAAATTTGAATCCTAATGATCTCTTCCTCTAGTTTATTTATACAAAAGGGCATCAGAGGCATCTCCCTTGAAAATAGGAATGGTTCCCTTCTTGATCTCCAAAATGGTGGCTCTTGTCCTCCCTGATCTTCACTTGGACTAGGAGGCACTCGGCTGCCAATGAACTTGAACTAGTGAGAGAGGATATGGTGATCCCAATCCAAGTTTAGGGATTTAAGGAGGTAGAAAAACCCCCTAGATTCTCTCCTAGTTTTCTCTATTGAGCCCCTGCATAAGAATAGCCTCAAAAATGCCTCATTTTACTGCAATTAAACCACATTAGGCCACATACTATGACAGACACCTTCTACTCCTCATACTAAGTATAATATAACAAAAAATGTGAATTAATGCAAGAGAAGGGTAGTTTTAAGGCTGGAGGATGACGTATTAACCTTCAAAATGTACCTATTGATGGGACTCATCATAAATCGTGTTGTAGTGTTTCCTTCTCAATGATGTACGAAAAAAACCCACTTAAGATTATGGATGATAAACAATCTCAAGAATAGAAATGACTGCTAAACATTGTAGATCTGCAGCTATTGATAGAAACAAAACCTGCCAAAATTTTGATCTATGCTACGATCATAGTTAAACAGAGAAAGAAAGAGTAATAACCCCAAAACATCCAATGGAAACCAGATATGTAAAGAATGATTTTATCATAACACCTGTGAAGAGAACAGATAAATGTTACCAGTCCCCTCTATGGGATGGGTTCTTGGCTATCCTCAAACGCTTTCAGCTTCTGTAGAGTCTCTCTCCTCTATAATGCATAAACCCAGCAAAAATATGGTGTGCAACAATGAAAATAATCAGAGTTACAACAGTGAGTGCAACAATGAAAATAATCAAAAGTGAATAATGAATGGAAAACCCTCCTATTTATAACAAAATATTGAGTTATCCTCGAATAATGAGCAATAATAAAATATTATTGATCCCATTCTTGGAATTACCACTTGGAATATTTTATTATATTTGTTTAGGAGGGAAAAAGTATTTAAACTTTTATTTAGAAATAATAAATAAATAAATGATTTATTTATTATCTCAATGAATTAGTTAAGGAATAATAAACAAATAATGATTTATTTAATTATTCCTAAGGGATTTAGTCAAATTTAACAAAGAATAGTAATTAATTAATTAGTTATTCTTAGAGAAAAAAAGATAAATAATGATTTATCTGTTTATTTTTCATGATTGGGTTAAATTTAACAAGGAATAATAATAAACAATGGTTTAATTAATTATTCCTAGAAGAAAATCAAATAAATAGTGATTTATTTAATTATTCTTCTTGGGTTTAACTATAAATTACTTAATAAAGGTGGTTTATTAGGTAATTTCTCACGGTGAAAGCAATTTTACTAAGGTAAAATTGGCTTTACATGGTATACTTCGATCCATCTAGTAATTTAGGCTAAATGATCAATTTTTTGGTGATAACAGATTGCCCCCCAACGTACGAGTGTTAGGAGCAAAATGTATGACCAAAGTACGTTGTAAAGACACAATCACTTAGACAACACCAGGGAGTCAAGGAGAGAGAGAGAGAGAGAGACCAATGAAGATGAAGCTGAGAGAGGATAGTGACAGAGGGGGTGGGACTATTTCAAGTCTCCTTTTATGTTGTGGTATTGGACCTCAATGAGGCAGGGGAGGCATACCCATACTTGCTGAGATAACTTAGTACAAAAATAATGGCTCGCCCAAAAATATGAAACTGAGCAATAAAGTACATGATGAATGGTACATGAGACGCTGGCATAACAGAGCCAGAAAATAATACAATGTGTCCCATGTACATAATGCACCTGGTAAAAACATGAGCCAGGATCGAATACCATAATATCTGAGTACATGAGATACAAAGTCCCTTCCCTCAAAAAATGGGTGAGAGGGAGGGTAGAACAACCAAAGAAGCCCTGTTGAACAAGGAAGGACTCTGCAAAACTGAATGGATCATCTGGAGGAGACATGCATGCTATGAACACTGCAATCGATAGGCATTGAACCCATCAACTCTGTGAAATTGCATCTGAGTTTGTAGCATAGCAAGTATGCATCTGAGCATGTGGGGGGATACCTGAAGAGCCACCCCCTCATGAGGTCTGAAACATCTCACACATACCTGAGAATCACTGGTACAATCTACTGCATCACTGGACCATCAAGTGTATGGATCACGAACATGAAATGATCAAATCAAAGGGAAAAAATGAGACCCTTTGCTCGATCCAAGGCGCCAAACAAGAATGGAAGCTGGAACTGAGATACACCACCCTCTAGGTCGTTCTTCTGGAATAAATGAGCTAATGTTGACAGAATAGGGCCCATGATAGATCAGGCAATGAGGAACCTTAACTAAATCACGAGGGAAAATAGCAATGTGACTGATGGACTGACACCAGGGATAATGGGGAAAAGGGGACTGAGGTACAAACAGATGACTATCCTTATCAAAGCATAAGGTGCATGGTTGACCTGGTAGCAACTGACTCAACTCTAGAGGGGATGGGGACAATATGACTGGAGGAAAAAATGGGTAACAGAGGATGGATGGTATGCACATATGGATGGAATACTGTGACATGAGATGATGTGGCATGAAATAGACTCCAAGAATGCAAGGGTGACTCATCACGGATGCTCTGAACAAGGGTGACTTGATGACGCTGCCACAAAGATGAGGTCTGATGGGGACCATGAAAACATGAGTAAATGATGGTTACTCATGACCAAAATCGACATATGGTATGACAAGTATTTAGAGGATGTGGACTTCAAAGTGCAAGTGTCGCCTTATAACAAAAGTCGTTTTTGAGGGGCGATGAAGTGACCTTCTTGGAAAAATGATTTCCTAGTGAATTGTCAAATCATCTAAAACTGAAGAAGACCCATTTTAGAGCTCGGTGAGGGATTACCAATTGTTATGATGGTTCATCAAACTGAGCTACGATCTTGTCACAATAGGCGACAAAACAATTGTGGATTTTCCTATAAAAGGATGTTTTCCCTCCAATTTGGATGCATTTGCTAAGTCAGCTGTGGTGAATTTGGAGAGGAGGAAAAGGCCCTAAATCTTATGGAGATCGTAGCGGACAAACCGACCGTCAAAATCAGGATCTGTGACTTTTAGGTAGGTGGCCTTACTCATCTCTTCAATTTCAGTGGTTTATTTCCTGATTTTTGGCACCTAGTAGCTCCCTGAGAAACCCTTTCCCTTGCTCACGGTCGCATTGCACTTTCTGGGTACAGAAGTGCAATCTGGCTCATAGGAAACAGTTGGAAACCTGTGAAATCGCACTTTCTGGGCTGAAAACTGTGATTTATGGCTGGAGGAAGGGTTGGTCTGCCGGCCTAGTGTGGGCTGCAAGTTGATCAGTGTAGTTGGTTGTTTTCTTTTCTGAACTAACAAGACATGTGGTGTTTTGCAGATATGGCAGAGCTGAAAATCAACTAGCGTGAACGAGACTTGGATACTCTTTGATCCGAGATCCAGGGGGATCAGGTGGTTCGAGGGGCATTGGCTCGTTATGGGGTTCTTAAGTTGGTAGAGAACCCACTGATGAGGGTAGGTGAGCCCTTGCTATCGAGAATTGTGAGCTATTGGGATCCAAAACAAGAGGTATTTGTCGTGCAGGGGCACAAGATTGAGCTCACATTACAGGATATTTACTTTTTTACTAGACTACCTCCCCTCGGAGTGGTGGAGGATATTCATCTGGTGTTACCTCATGGGAGGAACATTACTAAGTTTTTGGAGCACCATTGTCGACGGGGTGTTCGTGTCAAGGGCATGACTATCCCGCTTGTTGATCTAGAGAGGCTAGAGACATAGGTTGTTGTCGCAGTTGTGCTACGGGTCTTGGGCAGCCAGGCATTCCACCACATCACTAGAGGGCAGATGATGTTAGTTGAGAGTGTTTTGGCTGGGACCTACTATGGGTGGGCCTAGATGATGTTGTCATCAGTGAAACGACAGTTGAGACTTTGCAAGAGACAAGTGAATTGTAACTATTTTTTGGTATAGTACTATGTGTGTTCTTATTTGAGAAGATACCCACTATCTGTCCTCATGTACAGATCCGACATGGGGGGCCACAGGAGCCCAGGATGAACCATTGGAGCAGCTACTGCGTAGAGGAGGAGGAGGGGGAGTTGGATGGGTGTTCAGACCTGAGTTTTTCGCACACTGGGACCAGATGCCCCTTTACATTGACGACTACCCTTATAGCGGGATGAACTATCAGGGGGATCCTGACTTGCCACTTCCGCTCGAGTGAGCATGTGGACCAAACGATAAGTGTTAAGTTGCTATGTTTTATGGTGAGTTATATATTTATGTCACATGTATGTGGTACTGAGTGTGAAACATGTTGTATGCAGACATAGCGCCAGTGAAGCCAGCAGGATGCCGAGCCACAGCGCCTGGGCTGCAGATCGAGGGACATCATCATCATAGCAGGGTCTAGAGGATACTGCGTTGCTTGCTGATTTGCATTGTAGGTTTGATGTACTCTTGACTGGGGTTTCAGAGCACGAATGGCACGACTTAGAGGATTGATACATAGATGAGTGCACCAGTCTTCCCTCAGAGTAGCGAGGTATTGTGCAACACGTGGCGATGGCAGGTTAGGTAGTACGTGATCTACATGCAGGTGGAGCAGAGCCTTTGGCACGAGATCCACCGGACAGTGACTAGATGCAGGGACATGTGGGTCCCTTTGATTGTGATTTTTGTAACATGCTATGGGCATGTCAGATTTATTTAAAGCTATGGCTCCAAACACTTTTATGATACATAATATGATTATGCATTTTTTATGACGATGATGGTTCGCCATTTGTGTGGTTATCTTCTGTCGTATACATGTGATAAATGCTAATCTAGAATGTTGTTTGTAATGGTATCTACATAGTGATTTTGGGCTCTAGGCACATGACTGAAAGTAATGGTTTCAAATTCACAAACGAGTAGATTCACTCGTAGATATTTTCTAAATAGGACTTGGTTATGCACATGATACACACCATTCAATTGAATGACAAGTAATAAGGAATCTAAATGAACATGAATATGAAGGATCCGATGAGCGAGGGCATCGGCTAACAAACCTATCATTGCATCATATTCGTCATGATTATTGGTGGCAAATCCAATGCACATGTCGTTTGAAAGGACTAACGTATGCAAGGAGGGTAAAAATGGTCCAGGATGTTGAGGCTAGATTCCGAGAGAAGTGACTCACACCATCAGCATGGCCGATATACAATGTGGATGATGGATCCATCTGAAAGGTGCAAAATACAATGGATGAGATGATGCAATCTACTTAACTTTATGAAAGAAATAGAGACACACAAATCAAAGGGATGTGTTGTGAGAAATATTTATGGAGGTAGAGCACATTGGGAGAATTAGGAAGGAGATGGCCTTCAAAATCCTCGTGAAGCAATGCCCCCTTACTCAAGTGTAGGGGTAATCAGGGGTAGACATAGCTTCCATGGTGTCCTCATCAGGCTAGGAATGGGTGGACGGGAGGAAGGTTGACTACATGATATGGCGGCATTACCTAGTGCATCAACCTGAGGAATAACATTCACATACACATCGTCTTGAATGGTAGATGACGGACTGGTAGACAGAGGGTCTACTAATGTTGAGACCTCAGATTCTGTCGCAAAAGGTTCGATAGAAATGTGCGCATCCACCTCAAGAAGGTTTATCGGCGAGGAACGCAAGGATGACGACAGGTAAAGAATGGGGCTTTTGGTGTCTGCCATCTCGACAACGTGGGAGGGAATCATAATAGATGGGCCAGAGTTTCCTTGTTCTGGTTGACTGGTGGTACCAGAATCCACAGGTAGAGGAGTATAGGTTCTACTACGAGTGGCCTCGTATTCACGAATCACCCCAAGGCAATCGTGAAACTTGTTAAGACGAGGGAAACAATGGGAATAGTGACCATGAAGATCACAAAGGGTACAAGAGTGGTTTATGCGAAGTGTTTTGACTTTCTTAGGTGGGACCGATATGTCAACATGAAATTCCGGAATATTCGACTCAGGGAACGCTTCATGAACAAAAGGTTTAAGTTGAGAAATTTTAGGACAATTGTTGGTGCCATGCCCAACAACTTCACATAAAGCACATGACTTTGAGGCCTTAGGGGTTGGAGGAGCTTGGGGAGCCTTGTCCTTCAAATCTTTCTTTTTGGCTTTACCCCCCCGGCCATATGTTTTCGCAACAGGAGCTGGTTCATGTTGAGGTTGTGATGGTACTGAAGTAGCGGCAAGGGTCATGGGGACTAGTTGAACTAGGGTCAAAGCATGATACAGTCTTGGCTAACCAGGCGGAATGTTTGCAGTGGGATCTATGTACCATACTGGGATCTCGAGAATTATGTTAGGAAGGACTAGTGAAGCCATGACAGGTATAGAAAAACTCCCGAAGGGGGGAATAAGAAAGGTGTCTGTCCGGCAGGATAATGTCCTAGTGGAATAGCTCCTAGATGGTTAAGACTTGGAGGAACAGTTCTTGGAGGGAACATAGGAGAGGTACCCATAAGTGGAGGAGGTCCTGGGGGAGTGGGTCCAAAGGATTCAGCTGGAAGAGCAACAGCAGGATGCTGAGGAGCTAGTTGTTGATCAGGTGTACTAGACTGCTTAAGGGCAGCCCATGACACTTGTAACATACAAACACTCATGGAAGTAGGTTTAGAAATGGGAGGGGGAGGACCAGGGAAGGAACCAACAATGAGGAATATTTATACACTACGGATGAGACACTGGTGCAAGAAGTTGAACATTGGTTGTCGGACATCGATGAGATGATGGACTCGAGGGAGGTCACAGATGTCAACTCGTAGTAAGTCAACTAATCAATGGTAATGTTCTTCCCTTCATGGGGGAAGCACATCTTGAAAAACACCGCAGAAGCGAGAACTAACATGGCATATGTGTAATTACGACCTAAGAGGATGTTGTAATCCAAAGGGGCATCAATGACTTCGATATTGACATGGATGGTCTTGCCTATAAGGGTCATTGGACAGTTGTGGTACATGCCAAGGGGCTAGGAGGAGTGTCCATCCTAAGCACACAAAGTGATGGTGAGGGGGACAACTCGGGTGACTTGAGTTGTTTCCAAATAGCAGCGGACAACACACAGGTGGATGCGCCAATTTGTTGTAGTGTTTTCTTCTCAATGATGTACGAAAAGAACCCACTTAAGATTGTGGATGACAAACAATAGAAATGATTGCTAAACATTGTAGATCTGCAGCTATTGATAGAAACAAAACCTACCAAAATTCAGATCTATGTTACGATCATAGTTAAACAGTGAAAGAAAGAGTAATAACCCCAAAACATCTAATGGAAACTAGATATGTAAAGAATGATTTTATTATAACACCTGTGAAGAGAACAGATAAATGTTACCAGTCCCCCTCTATGGGATGGATTCTTGGCTATCCTCAAATGATTTCAACTTATGTAGAGTCTCTCTCCTCTATAATGCATAAACCCAGCAAAATATGGTAAGCGACAATGAAAATAATCAGAGTTACAACAGTGAGTGCAACAATCAAAATAATCAAAAGTGAATAATGAATGGAAAACCCTCCTATTTATAACAAATATTGAGTTATCCTCGAATAAGAAGCAATAATAAAATATTATTGATCTCATTCTTGGAATTACCACTTGGAATATTTTATTAAATTTGTTTAGGAGGGAAAAAGTATTTAAACTTTTATTTAGAAATAATAAACAAATAAATGATTTATTTATTATCTCAATGAATTAGTTAAGGAATAATAAAAAAATAATGATTTTTTTAATTACTCCTAAGGGATTTAGTCAAATTTAACAAAGAATAGTAATTAATTAATGATTAATTAGTTATTTTTGTATTTATGCTTCTGTGATCCATAATGAATTAAGCAAAGTCTTTCGGTAGAAATCACATAAGAGAAATTTTTGGCCAACGCGTTTCAAACCAAGAAGTGTGGTTCAAAACGCGTCGGCCAAAAATTTCACTTAATTAGTTATTCTTAGAGAAAAATAAGATAAATAATGATTTATCTGTTTATTTTTCATGATTGGGTCAAATTTAACAAGGAATAATAATAAAACAATGGTTTAATTAATTATTCCTAGAAGAAAATAAAATAAATAATTATTTATTTAATTATTCTTCATGGGTTTAACTATAAATTACTTAATAAAGGTGGTTTATTAGGTAATTTCTTATAGTGAAAGCAATTTACTAGGGTAAAAGCTTTACATGGTATACTTCGATCCATCTAGTAATTTAGGCTAGGTGATCAATTTTTGGGTGATAACAACCCCCTTAATGAAGGTGTTTCTCATCCTCTGAGAAACTGAGTCATACATGTGCAGCTCTTTCATGGCCCTGGTGGCCTCCCTAACATCTTGTTGACATGGCTGATGTTCTCTATGCCAACAAGGGGAACTAACCCGATCGCAAGCCCCAATTAGACCTGCTTTCGTTTGGAATGGCTAGCTCCGATGGGTTTTAAGGGACCCCGTAAACTGTTTGAACATGTCGAAAGATTGCTTCCGGGAGGAAGACTTCAATTAAATCAACAAAATAAAACAGTTAACCTATATGTGTTAAATCCTATCTATACTACTTCTAATTACTCTAATCTAGTCCTAGCTATCCTAATCTATCCTACAAGAGCATAATACAGAGGTTTAAACATAATATATATGTTCAGCAGGAGCGTGATAAAGAAGGTTAAACATCATGCATAAATTCAAGTCCAAATAAATCAATCACTGAATTCACAGCTAGACAAGACTATATTAAAGCTAAATTGCAATCCAATCACTCATATAGGAATCCAAATTCTTCTATGAAATTAAAACTTGCAACTGATGTTTAACTTAGTTTCAAACCAAAGACCATTCACAAGTTAACCATGAAACTGAATCACATTCAATTTAACAAGACTAATAGTGAATTGTAAGTCATCAATATGCATAAATGCAAATCACATTTACATTCATGCCAGTAACAACACTCTGATCCAAAACAATATAATGAGTCTGAAACTATGGCTCCTCCTTGAACCAAACAGTCCCCTTTATTCACAATAAATCAAAATTGTTCTTCTCCAAGCCAAAAAACCCTTTCTCCTCTTCGGAGGTAATACTTATGTAAACATCCCTGACTCTAGGTCTAGCCTACCTCTTCATCTTCCCACTGTTTCAGATATGCAAATCGAGTACATAGAGATAGGATCATTAGCATGACTGCTGGCACGTAGAAATCATAACGGCCAGGTCGATTCCTTTCCTGAGGAAGAGAACAGATGTTGGTAAAAGGGGTGATTGTATGTTGCCTTCCCATAATGAAGACCAGGACAGCTCTGCTTATGAAATGTACTGGAAATGCATGGGGTTCCGACGTGGAACGCTTGCGGCTAGACCCTTAAACGCAGCGCTTCTGCATACATGGCTCTTCGAATCACCTCTTGCATCCTTTACTTCCCACCTGTAAGGATAGCTATCATTAGCTTGATGATTGTGAACAATAAAACATAAATGTTCAATCAAACGTAAACATTGCCTTCATTCATTTTATAAACTACGAAACAAGTGTGAAAATGATTTATGCCTGATACACAGTCAACATACAATTTCCCGCTCAACCCATAGGCTTGGTATAGTTTTGTGAGGGCTTCTTTTAAATCGCAATCGGGTATCGGTCCCTTCGTGGGTTGTAGTACCCATGCCTTCCACTCCCTCGATGCACAATTGCACTATCGGGACTCCACAGGCCCGCCCTTTACACTAAAAACCCAATCTCTTTGTAATCTCGGAAAATTTGGAAAACACAGGAAATCCCGCCCTGATCGCTCAAGCCGGACCTCAAAAGTTATATCATGGAGTCTATAAATATCGCCAGGTCTGGCCTATCGTATAACACAATATGCACAAGCTTGGGGCTCCGCCGATCGGGATCTGCGATAGGGCTTCGGACCTGAAAATATATATATCATGTTTGATAGCTCAGCAGGTCCGCCATATCGCTGCGCGTAATATGTATAAGGCCCAGGCTCCACCGATAAGCGATATGCAATTGGGGGCCAAACCCGACAATGTATACAATGCGGTTCATAGTGTTGGCGAGTCTGGACGCCAAGGGCACACCATATACATAAACCTTGGGCTTAGGCCGATTGTGATATGCGACGGGCTTTTGGGCCCGATAAATATATATATATATATATATATATTATGGTTCATAACACCATCGGGTCCGGGGCCTTATGGCATGCATTATGTGCCCAGATTGAATGCGATAAGCGAAATAGGGAGGATAAACATATTTTGCAAAGGGTTTCCTTTGTAAAGGGATTATAACGAGACAATGATGTGATGAAGGGTTTTGGAAGCTAGACAAACCCTGATGAGCATATGAATGAAGGGCTTAACAAGGTTATATGTGAGGGGTTTGCTACGGGGTTTTCACCATTTGTGAATGGAAGATTCGGCTCTTCATAGAGTTAAAATCACTGGGATGAAAAGGATCATTCAAATAGATGATAGATCAGACTTATAGGGGGGCCATCTAAAATTTGCTATCAGAGCATCTTTTAGTAGGGTGGTATTTGTGGCAACAACAAATGGCGAACCATTGGGCGAACTAGCTATCTTTGTTTCCAAATAACCTTCAGATCAATAAAACATCACGATGTTAAGATAAACTTGAAATGAAAACTATATAGATGGACAAGCATGGGTTCCACTTAAACATTAACTGCTTCAAGAGGGATAGAGACAAATAGCTTCTGCTTGCTGATATGATTTTGATAGACATTCTCTAATGGCAGTATTATGGGGTTTATTGGCCTTCCTTTACCTGTTTCCCACTTTCAAAAATCCCTTTGGGGCTATCACTGGTCTGTCCATACCTGTGTAGGTGTGTACCTTAGCTCTTTATTGCTCATCAAGTTCGATGTAGACATGTTTTTCTTGCACTTTATATGAGAATTTTAGTGCTATATTTTCATTGATTGAATGGGGCGTAGTCATGGATCATGCCATATTTTTAAACCACTTAAGGAAGGTTGGGCTTGCTGTGTCAATCGGTACTATGAACCCAGCAATAGTCCTTACTCTAACCGGCTTCCCAAACAACCTGTCCTTTCAGATTGGCACAAGGACTTGACATTTCATTTCTTTTTAGATAAGTCCTTTCAGTTTCAGGCACAAGGACTAGAGCACAATTAGATTTTCCACAGGCTATGAGACAGTGAGCTTAGCCCATGAAAGGATGTTTACTTGTGAGTAACAGGTATTGGACCATTTAGTGTGGTGGATGGGACCAATGGAGAATGACTGTAAACCTTACCCACAAGCATAGGCTAGGTCTGAGTGGGATTTATTTAAATGCGGTGTTCCTCCATGTCAGTCCAGTTGTAGTTACACATTTTTTGTTTTATAAAGATGCCCCTATATGCTCCAGATATCCAAGTTATCAACAGATCTCACACAATTCCCAACAGATGCCAATGAGGGTTTTCGGTTTGCATTCCACTGCTAATTCTCAAGTGCTCATGGGTTGATAGAAGGTTTGTTTGATTTGCAGGGAAATGATGGATTCAAGAACAGCAGAATCATCAACAAGTTAATGAGGAAGGGAAAGGTTGAGAGTAGTGAATGAGGGAAAATCTGAAAGGTAGAACGAGACTGGAGGACTACAATCAGCTAGCTGAAAAGGAATGTAATTCAAAACAGCTGGAAAATAGAGTTGGAAAAAAACAAAAGAAAGGACAGAAATATAACTAAACTAACAACAAAAAAGAAATGAACTCTAACCTACTCAGGAGGCAACCACCAATGCGGTGGCTATTGGAAGTATCTCTTCAAATGCTGGCCATTAACAGGGAGCTTTTCAGTCTCTCCCTGTAACGTTTTCAACCTGTAAGTCCCTTGACCCATTTTTTCAACAACTTGGAATGGGCCCAGCCATAGGTGTTGGAATTTTGTGTGTTTACCCTTTGGCTCACTCAATTTGTCCCATTTCAGGACTAGCTCCCCTATTTGGAAATCTTTATCTCCCGCCAGATGATGATCAAACTATTTTTTTACAATCATTTGGTGAATTTTGAACTTAATTATGGCTCTATCCCTTAATTCCTCCAGCTTCATTAGTTGGTCGATCCTTTCTTGAAGCAGGGTTGAAGGGGTTCCTCTTGAAGCTTGGGAGAGCTGTAAGGATGGAAGGGCAACGTTTGGGGGCAAGATGGCTTTCTGTCCATAGACTAGGAGGTATGGAGAGTTTCCTAAGGCCACTTTAGGGGTGAGCCTATCGACCTAAAGGGCATTTGTCAAGGCGGTGTGCCAGTTCCTCTAATTATCAGCAACTGACTTGCAGATTATACGGATAAGGTTCTTATTAGAAGACTCTGCAACTCCGTTTCCCTGCGGGTAATAGTTTGTTGCATATTTTATGTGGATTGACTTATCAATGGCAAACTCAGTCAGTCTCAGAGATGAAAAGTAAGAAGTGTTATCAAAAATGAGAGCATCAAGGATGCCATACTTGTTGATAATGAATTTCTCAATGAATGATATTACCTCATCTTCATTCACCTTCCGGAGCGGGATGGCTTCGGTCCATCTAGTGAAGTAATCAGTCGTTGTGAGTATATACTTGTGTTGCTGTGAGGAGTTTGGAGTGATATCACCTATGACGTCTAGGCCCCATTGTTGGAATGGTCGATAAATCATAACATGCCTGAGGGGAACAACGGTATTTCTTTCTCGTCCTGCGGTGGTTTGGCACGCCTTACATTTGTGAGCATAGGCATGTTAGTCTCTAAACACTGTGGGCCAATAATATCCGGCTCTCAATATTTTGTGAGCAGTGGTCTCTCTGCCATAGTGACCACCTGCTAGGCCGTCGTGCATTTCTTTCAATACATGGTTGGCATCATCTTTCTCCAAACACCTCAGCCAAATTCCATCATGATTTTTTCTGTATAAGATGCTGTCGGCCAAATGATATAGATTGGATTTCAATCTGAGTGCTCTCCTCTATGATGCATCCATGTGTTCAGGACATGAAATCCACACTAGATAGAAGTGTATGTCGTGGTACCACGACTTAGGGCCCAAAAAGGTTTCCGATGCTTCTTTCTCATACATCAGCGCTTCGTTACTCCATAAGAGCTCCTCCCTGAGTTCCCTTTATGTGTATTACATGCTCAGTATTCCTGATTCTTCGGATGCCTCCTTTTGGTCCACTAAGGCTCTTGCCGCCAGCCTGCAAAGTCCCTGCCCTTGAACTATCTATGCCGGATTTATCTCCAGGTCGAACTCTTGAAGGGCAATTATCCAGTTCCCTCTTCGTTCACCCATTTATTTCTACACAAAGAGGGCTCTTACAGCAGGATGGGGCATGATGACTTTGGTCTTGGCCTTTAGTAAGTAAGCATGGAAATGTTTAATGGCCTTGAAAACTACATAACCCTATTTCTCCACATCTGGGTAATTCAATTCTGCTCCTTGGAGATTTGAACTCATGTAGGAAATGGGGACTTCATTGCCATCATCATTTTTTTGAGTGAGAATTGCGGCATATGAAAGGTCGGAATCAAAGGCGTATAAGAATAATCCTTTGCCGAAATCAGGGTTGACCAGTGTAGGAGCTTCAGCAATGGCTTCCTTGATTTGCCGAAATGCTTCCTTGGCTTCATCGCTCCATTTATACACAACATCTTTCTTCATCATCAGCTGCAAGGGGTGTACTATTTCTGCAAAGCCTGAGACAAATTTTCTAACGAAATTAATCCTCCCGAAGAAAGATTGCATGGATTTTTTATTGGCAGGGGGTTGTATTCTCATGATGGTTTGTATTCTTTCAGGATCAATCACAATCTCGTCTTTAGAAAGGATATGACCTAGTAGTTTCCCCTCTGTGGCTGCAAAGATGCTCTTCTTGGGATTCAAAGAAATTCCATACCTTCGGCATCTTTCAAAAATCTACCTGAGGTGATAAATGTGATCCCTTCTGCGATATGAATACACAATGATGTCATCCATGTACACCACTACCGATCTTTTTATCAACCCTCGAAAGGCTATGTCCATAGCTCTCTGGAATGTGGCACCCACGTTAATGAGCCCAAAAGGAATTTTACAGTATGCGTAGGTGCCCCATTTGGTTTTGAAGGCTGTCTTAAGCTGATCCCCATGAGATACCAGTACCTAATTATATCCTGAAAACCCATCTAATAGGGACAACATTTCAGACCCAGAAACACACTGAAGGATGTGTTCCATAGAAGGGACAGGATAGTTATCCTTTTGAGACGCTCTATTCAGGTTTCTGAAATCAATACATAGCCTGATGTCTCCATTTTTCTTTCTCACTAGCATAAGATTAGCTAGCCCGTGGGTGTGTCTAACCGGGAATATGATTTTAGCATCCAGCATCTTGTCCAATTCTTTCTTCACCAATGGTTCTAGGCTTGGATGCATCTTACGTAGCTTTTGTTGGTAGGGCTTGGCCTCCTTTTCCAAAGGGATCACATGCTGCATAATACTGGTATCAAAGGTCTTTAGGTATTCATATGTCCATGCAAAGACATCCTTGTATTCTTTAAATAGTTTGACAAATGCAACCTTTTCTTGCGGAGAGCACCCCAGGCCCAGATTAACATTTTTTGGGTCTTTTTCAGTCCCAAGGTTGACCGTTTCATACTTCATGGACGAGCTGTGTGTTTTGCAGTTAGTAGGTTTCTTGAATTTATCATGCAAGTCATACAAGTGCTCCATCCTAACTACTGATTTTGGAATCACATTAGGCTGATCCTTTTCCTCATCTTCCCTTTCATTCATAAGCTTTTCGTGCTCCTTTTCATCAATGACTGCACTCTTGAATTTCTTCTCGCAGTGTAGGAACTCAAGGATTTGCACATCATCTTCGAAAACCTACCAATTCAAGATGTTATTAAGCACGGACAATCTAAAAATCAATTCAACTAAACATTTATTTTTCTTCAATCTAAAATTAGGCAAAAGTTTAGTAGCCATATTAGCCATCAGATCAGCATCTTGGTTTTGGCCTCGAGGTATGTATGTAATATTAAAGGAATCAAAACTGTCAATTAAATCCCATACCTCATGATGGTACCTCACCAAGTGTGGAGAATTGCAATGTATCCTTTTCCTTACTTGATCTACGATTATCTGTGAGTCACCAAAAACTTTAAGATTTTTCATATTCATACCAATGGATTTCTTCAGGCCTTGGAGCAAGCCTTCATATTCCGTTGTGTTTTTGGTGCATGAGAACTCCAACCGGCTGGCCATTAGATGTTGGTTCCCTTGCAGGTCAATGAGAATACTTCCAGCACCTGCACCTTCAAGGCAGTTAGAGGCATCAAAATAGAGTGTCCAGAATATTGCATCTAATGTTACATCAATTGAACTACTATCCAAGAAATTAGTTCTATCATCTACTATAATACAGGATAGCTCATCAGTTGGATTATGGGAGGGAATTTCCAACAGTGTGTGTGTCAAAGTTTCTTCAATGGTTTCTACATGGAACTCTCCAAAACAGGTTTCTGTAGCATAAACATTGAAACTGTAGTTCCCAAGGATGGAGTTGGTAAGCATTACAGGTTCATTGGGACCATTTAGTTCCGTTACCACATACTTCATGTATCTTTCCCTATCAACTCTCAGCATATCACCTTTTCCCTTCTGAGGCAACAAGAGATGGGACCAATCAGTCGAGAAGTATCCGTTCAATTTTTTTTACTAGTCCCTGCTAAGCAACATTCCATAGGCCTCGAGTATATCGACTACCACTATATCAATGACCTGTGTGTACTGTGGTTTAGCAACCATCCAAATCAACACATCCTTCAATTCTCCAATTACTGTCACATTTGTCCTATCTAATTGCATGATTCGAGTTCCAGTTTTTTCAGGTATGGCCTGAAGTGTTTTAGCAACAGCATAAGGCATGACAGTGGATGAGGCGTCGGAATCTACCAAGCAATTGTGGACGTTCATGTTGAAAATTTCAAACGTGATGAGGAATGGTGGAGTCATAGATTTTGATTTCCTCCCTATCATGGCTGCGCTGACATCTTGGGATTTTCGATTCATTTTAGATAACGTGGCCTCCATAGCTGATGGTATTTGGGCTGCACTAGTGGTATTAACACATTTAGACATTAGCTTCTTGGTTTGGGTGCTTGAGGTGGTGGGGGTTTTGCAGTTCCGCTCATTCATAGCTTTCAGCAGCAAATCTCTTTGATGCGTTAATTTTAACAAGTCAAAATATGTGATATTAGCCCTAGACTTCTTAAGACATCCACAATATTGTAATCAATGTTATAAACAGGATATGGCAGAATAAACATACCTATTTTTCCATTCTTAGATGGGAGTTTACTGTCTTGAGTAGCCTTTTTTGTAGTGGGAGATGCATTTTCTTTCTCTAAGTAACTTGCAATAGGGGCATTCTTGGATTGACTGCCAGGTCTACTATTATCGACAGGAACTCTGGGAGCGGATGCTTTCATAGGGTGAACATCTTCCTTTGTTCGGTCTAAGGGCTTTGTCACACTTGGGAGCGGCCCTTTACTTTGTGTGTGGATTTCATTAGCGTTTATTTCTGCAATGTTATCTCCCTCGTCGTCATTCTCATTACTATGGAAATCCCACAGCACATTAATTTGGGTTTCCTCATCTAAGGGTTCTTCTACTTGGTATTCATCCTCGTCTCCTTATCTTGGTTCGAGCTCCAGTATAGGTTCTTCTTTGTTAAGGAGCGAACCAATAAGAGCCAACTCTTCTGTGTTTAAAGCCCCTTCAGTAGGTGGAGTAGGCAATGCAAGTTGACCATGACCACCTTCTATTTTCTTACGATAGAAAGGCTTGAAGGGCTTTCTATTATTATAGTCTTCTCCATTACCACTAGTACTCTCTCCATGATTCCTTTTCATATCAATGACTGTGTTCGTTAGTTTCTTAATGATCCGATGCAACCCTTCCACATCCGTGGTGTCCTTTTCTTTAGTTTCAGCCCCTTTGTTATCATTTCCATTATTCTTCTTGGATGTCTGAGAGGCTTTCTTTTCTCCAGTTGTACAATGACATGCTGTGAGGCTGATCATTTCATTTTCAACTTTCACTGCTTCATCGATAGCACCTTGTAAGGTTTGCACATTACTCCTTTTGACCCACATCGTTGTAGGGACAGGGAGAGCAGAGATATAGAATTCCATTAGCATCTCTTCAGTAGGTCTAGCGGTGGCTAGGATTCTGTTGAATAAGGTGTTGAACTGGATGTTAAAATCCTTAACCTTCTCCTTGGTTTTCATTTCAAACAAGATAATTCTAAAACTAAGGTCACGGGTGTTTTGTCATCACCAAACTTGTCTAAAAAGGCCTGTTGAAAAGAATCCCAAGAGGTGATTGACCCTATTCACAAGCTGAAATATCATGTGGAGGCTGCACCAATCAACATAAAAGAGAATAGGTTGCACACCACATCTTCATCGGCGACCCCCAACCTGTGCAAGGCTAGGAAGAAAGAGAGAATATGGTTATCAGTGGTATCCCCCTGCTTAGGGTCGAAATTACGTAACACTCTTTCTACATTTTTGGGTAAGAGATGCTACTACCCAGGTGCCGCTACAGCATCCTGTGCAAGCCAGGGAGGGAGTGCTCCCGGAGGAGGTGAGGGTTGATTCCCACCCGGAGGAGGAGGTGGAGGTTGATTCCCACCTGGAGGAGGAGGTGGAGGTTGATTCCCACCTGGAGGAGGAACGTTGGGCATATTATGGACATGGAAGTTTTGGTTGGAGGCTTCTCCGTTAGGATTCTCAAAATCAAGCAAGGAGTTGCCTTTAGAAGGAGAATCTTCAAGAATTTCTTCCCAAGGGCTGTCGATACTTTGAAAGGATTCTAGCACAATATCTTCGAGAGAAGTGGTTGCAGATGTATCTTCGCTCAGGGTAAAGATCCTTGGCTTTCTCTTAGTTGTCGGAGGTAAAGAATGAAATATGGGAAGCTGAGAGAGGGAATGAGCGTAAGCCCGAGTAAGCATTCTGTCTGGTTGTTCGTGAGTGACAGGATACTCCCGCAGTCTCTCTTCCTTGGGTGACCCAGAAACATGACTTAGAGGGGTCTCTGTTTCTTCAAAATGAGGCTCTTTCAAATTTGTGGCAGGATCTCTCCGACCTTTATGATCCATACATTAATCCTTTTAAATCCATGCGTGGCACCTATAGATGAAATCTTGAAAATTTGGGGATGGCAGTTCAGGCCCTCCTTCTAGTGCCAATTTATTGACATGGCTTATGTTCGTTATGCTAAAAAGGGGAACTAACCCAGTCGCAAGCCCCAATTAGACCTGCTTTCATTTGGAATGGCTAGCTCCAACGGGTTTTAAGGGACCCCGTAAACTATTTGAACATGTCGAAAGATTGCTTCCAGGAGGAAGACTTCAATTAAATCAACAAAATAAAACAGCTAACCTCTATGTGTTAAATCCTATCTATACTACTTCTAATTACTCTAATCTAGTCCTAGCTATCCTAATCTATCCTACAAGAGCATAGTACAGAGGTTTAAACATCATATATATGTTCAGCAGGAGCGTGATAAAGAAGGTTAAACATCGTGCATAGATTCAAGTCCAAATGAATCAATCACTGAATTCACAGTTGGACAAGACTGTATTAAAGCTAAATTGCAATCCAATCACTCATATAGGAACCCACATTCTTCTATGAAATTAAAACTTCCAACTGATGTTTAACTTAGTTTCAAACCAGAGACCATTCACAAGTTAACCATGAAACTGAATCACATTCAATTTAACAAGACTAATAATGAACTGTAAGTCATCAATATGCATAAATGCAAATCACATTTACATTCATGCCAGTAACAACAGTCCGATCCAAAACAATACAATGAGTCTGAAACTATGGCTCCTCCTTGAACCAAGCAGTCCCCTTTATTCACAATAAATAAAAATTGTTCTTCTCCAAGCCAAAAAGCCCTTTCTCCTCTTCGAAGGTAATACTTATGCAAACACCCCTGACTCTAGGTCTACCCTGCCTCTTCATCTTCCCACTGTTTTAGATATGCAAATCGAGTACACAGAGATAGGATCATTAGCATGACGGCTGGCATGTAGAAAGCATAACAGCCGAGTCGATTTCTTTCCTGAGGAAGAGAACAGATGTTGGTAAAAGGGGTGATTGTATGTTGCCTTTCCATAATGAAGACCGGGACAGCTCTGCTTATGGAATGTACAGGCAACGCGTGGGGTTCTGACCCGGAACGCTTGCAGCCAAACCCTTAAATGCAGCGCTTCTACATACATGGCTCTTTGAATCCCCTCCTGCGTCCTTCGCTTCCCACCTGCAAGGATAACTATCATTAGCTTGATGATTGTGAACAATAAAACATAAATGTTCAATCAAACATAAATGCTACCTTCATTCATTTTATAAACTACGGAACAAGTGTGAAAAGGATTTATGCCTGATACACAGTCAACATACAATTTCCCACTCAACCCATAGGCTTGGCACAATTTTGTGAGGGCTTCTTTTAAATCGCAATCAGGTATCGGTCCCTCCGCGAGTTGCAGTACCCATGTGTTCCACTCCCCTGATGCGCAATTGCACTATCGGGAATCCACAGGCCTGCCCTTTACACTAAAAACCCGATCCCTTTGTAATTTCAGAAAATTTGAAAAACACATGAAAACACAGGAAATCTCGCCCCGATCGCTCAAGCCGGACCTCAAAAGTTATATGATGGAGTCTATAAATATCGTCGGGTCTAGCCTATCGCATATCGCAATATGCACAAGCCTGGGGCTCTGCCGATCACGATATGAAATAGGGCTTCGGACTCGAAAATATATATATCGTGTTTGATAGCTCAGCGGGTCTGCCATATCGATGCGCATAATATGTATAAGGCCCAGGCTCCGCTAATATGCGATATGCAATTGAGGGCCAGACGCGACAATGTATACAATGTGGTTCATAGTGCCGGTGGGTCCGGAGGCCAGGGGCACGCCATATACATAAACCTTGGACTTAGGCCAATTGTGATATGCGACGAGCTTTCGGGCCCGAAAATATATATATATATATATATATTATGGTTCATAACACCGTCGGATCTGGGGCCTTATGGCATGCATTATGCGCCCAGATTGAATGCGATAAGCGAAAGAGGGAGGATATACGTATTTTGCGAAGGGTTTCCTTTGTAAAGGGATTATAATGAGACAATGATGCGATGAAGGGTTTTGGAAGCTAGACAAACCTCGATGAGCATATGAATGAAGGGCTTAACAAGGTTATATGTGAGGGGTTTGTTACGGGGCTTTCACCATTTGTGAATGGAAGATTCAGCTCTTCATAGAGTTAAAATCACTGGGATGAAAAGGATCATTCAGAAAGATGATAGATCAGACTTATAGGGGACCCATCTAAAATTTTCTATCAAAGCATGTTTTAGTAGGATGGTAGTTTTGGCCACAACACATCCCAAGGCTCCTCATAAAGTTTTCCCTCTTAGGGGTAAAAACATTCATTCTTCTATATTTATGTCCATTCCTTCTACTCTTTTGCTTCATATCTTCCTTCTTATAAGCCTAGCGGCAAGGGTGGATTGAGCTTGAGTCCTATCCACCTGAATTTCATCCTATGCATGATCCTCTTGTATAATGTTATTATCTCCAAGGCATTACTTAGCCTTTCAGGAGAGTGATATTCTCTTATATGTAGACTATAGGGTAAGGCATGTCATCTCTTTTAGCAAGCTTGCAGGCTTTCTGTTCCCAACGATGTGAATTTGTCTTCAAAGTGTAGGATGGATTTCCCCTGGTTGGTAAGGTATTTAGGTGCTAAAGTAGCAACATTGGAGATGAGGCCATGATTGCTAATGATATCCCTTGGGCTCACTAGCTCTACCCTAATATACAATGGTTCCTTTTCTTCCCTTTTCATTACCCTTTTCACTTCCTCGGCTCTTGTCTCCTCATGAGTCATCTAGGATGCTAAGGCCATCAGTTGTATATCTCCCAATATTCCATTGGGATCCCAAAAATTCATATTTGTCATAATGAGGTTGTTCATGCAAAATTCAGCCATTTTTTTCTTTGTTTTCCATGTTAGCTTGGCTACAAAATTAAATGAATTGTTTGTAACCCTGAAAGGGCATAGATCCATGTTGTGCCAAGGTTTGATTTTGAATTGTAGCCGATGTTCTTTAAGAAAGAGGGCATAAGACTTTGATGGTTTTCTGCATTGCAATGCTTCCATGGTGGGAAGTTGTGTTTCTTTCTCCTGCAGCCTCTCTCTCAACCTCATATTTTTTGCCCGTAGTTGCTCCTTCATTATAGACTCTTATTATCAGCTCACTTAACTCTTTGATCATTTCAATGACCTTTTTTTCCATCAGGCCTACATCATATATCTTCTTAGATTTAGAAATTTGCATCCACCTATGGGTTCTTCCTCTTTATATCTCTAGCTCATAAAGGAGTGGGACTGCAAATTTTTCGGGGATAATCCTCCCTCCTTCAATGAATTTGTAGTAGGAGCTCAAGCTAGGTTGTGGGCTAGGTTCTTGGAGCTCTTGTAGGTCTTTTCAAATAGTTTTTGAGGTGGTGGATACCTCTTGTGAATATTTCTTGGGCTCCTGTAGCTTCCCATGTTCTTCCTGTAGCAAATTCTTCCCCTCCTATAGCAAACCATGTCTCTCTTGTAGCTTCTCTTTTTCATCTTCCTCAAATTCATATTTTGTCCTTGGCTTCTTGAAGGTGATAGACCTAGTGGTAGGCCTACTCACAGGTGCTATGGGTGACTTTTTTTTGTTCTAGGAGGAGTGACCTCCTCAATTTTTCCCTCACTGGGTCCTATTTATTTTTGTTTATTGGTGACTTGTCAATAATTATAGGAACCCTTGTAGGAGTTTTTGGTTTTCCTTGTCTAATTATAGTGCTATTCATGGTTCTAAAATACATTTGACTTGGCTATGATTTCTTCCTTTTTGGCTTGATAGGAGTTCCCAAAGTCGCTAAGGTTGCAGCCACTTCCTGATCAGTTTCTTATGTTCCTTGGGGTGAAGAAGTATTCTCGGGGCTCATTCTTTCTTCTCCTCCTCTTCTCCTTTCATCTCTAATTCTCCTTCCTCTATCTTTGATGCCTCTTTCTCTTATGCATTTGTTTCTTCTCCTTCTATTCTTATTGCCTCCTCTTCAATATCTCTTTCTTCTTCTTCTATCCTTGTTGCCTCTTCCTCTTCTGTCTTTGCCCCTTCTTCTTCCTCTATTTTTCCCTCTCTTCCTCCAACACTAGAGGTTGGGTTTCTCCTAGTGTGAGGGTTTGTGTTTCTATGAAAGTCTCCCTATCCATGTCTACAAATTTGTTCCATAGGACATGGGTTTTCAAATGGTTCAGAGCATCTACCACTATCAATTTCTTGAGGCCATGGTGAGCTAATATTTATGTTTTCCTTCCCTTACCTTCTGAATCATCTCCATGATTGATTGCATAAGAAAATGAGGGACACTAAGTCTTTGAGAAAGGGGTAAGTCTGCCTTGAATCTCAGCTCTTGGAGCAATAGTGGTAGGCATAAACTACACTTAATCTCCCTTCACAAGATATGTATTTAAGGATATGGTAGGCTACCCCATCCCAAGGGTAAGGCAAATTTTCTCTCCTCACTCCATTCTTGTATTATACAGGCCTCTCTTTTGAAAGAAGTAAGTTTTTTCTATTTGTGACACTTTCTTGTCTTCTTTGCTCCATCTCATTCCTAGAGGAAAGGTGGTTACTTTCCTGATAGTTTATGGATTGAGAGAAATGGCCAACCCTTTGACAATGGTTGTGGCATTATCTTCCCCTTGAGAGTGTAATGTTGTGGAAAATTCATGGGCAAGGTCATCATCATACCCCTTTAGTAGCTCAAAGAAGCCCAACCACTGGTGGTTTCTGAATATGTCAACTACAGTAGGGTGTTGGTGAATTTTCCTAGTATCTTAGGGTTCCCTTATGTTAAATACTCCCCCCATTTCTTCCCTATTACTCCTTAATGTTATGTAGGTGTGGAATTTCAAAATTCATGCAATCTTAGTGGTGAAATAGTGACACAGTGCTTGGTGATAGTGAGGAAGAAGGGTGCTCAAAGTTATATTCACCAAGCTATTTATTTTATCTTAACCACAACAACCTCCAAAAGGATCCCCTACTAATCAATTGACTGTTATATGCTCTTAATTTCAAGCAGACTATTCATGAAATTGGGTGTAGAAATAAAGGAGGAGGGTATCACTTACTTCTTATCAGAGAAATTATGGGTGTGCATGAAGTTTTTGAGAGAGTATCGAGCCATTGTGACTCCTTTTTCTCCTCTCAATTCCTCTTGTAGCTCCTCTCGGCCCTCCTGTAGCAATTGTAGGCCTGCCTATAGCTTTCTCCTGTAGCACTATGTAGGTAGGGTTTGAAACTCCTCGGTGGCACTCTAGCTACTCGATGCACTAGCTCGTCCTTCCTCCACCAATTTTTGGAATGAGTGATGGTGTAAATGGAGTTGATCCAACACATAATATCATTTTTTGGTTAAAATCTTGGAGCATTATGGTGACTTGGCATTAACACGAGTTTCTTCTTTTGGACCATTGTCCCCACTAATTGTCATCATCTCTCCCTCCTTGTGATTATCACCCCACTCTTCGAGGACACCAGTTTGTTTTGAGTTGACATTTCCACATTGCATGGGTAACTTAACTCACACTTGAGTTGACTAGTCGAGGGTGGCCAAGTTCACTAGCCACCTCTAGCCTATTAAAACACCTTTTCTCGCTTAAAACACATTTTTTTCATTTTTATGTAGAGGGAGAAAGTTATGGTTTCCATACCTGAGAATACCTATGGATCGATCTGCTATAGAGACTTGCATGTTGGAGCTGGACCATACATCATTATGAACAATGGAGTTGACCTCTTTGACTTATTTCATGTGCATGTCTTCATTTTTTATGTTGCCTTGACTGTTGTTATTGTTGTGTGTTTGCAGGTGCTTTTTCTAATATTTAAACTACTGTTGTTGGTGGAAAGGATTCCTGAGAATGAGGTGTCTCTTCATGGATGTGAAATCAAGCTTCATAATCCCTTTTGGTGGTGAAAAAAAAAACATAATATCAATGTTTGTTGTGTGGTTGTACAGGTTGCTACAAGAGGAGTTTGTTCCTATAGCAGTCTCTTGTTCTCCCCTTTAAGTCTTCAGTTGGAATGAGGGATATGAGGGAGATGATGATGAGCGATGAGGATCGTGTTAGAATCATGGAGGAGTAGTGTAGGCACTGTAGAGATAGAAAGTGATAGATTCTATGTTTTTTAAGGAAGGACAGAGTGGAGAAGTTTGAGCAAACTTTTGATGAAATGAGTGGATGGATGATGGATTAGTGATGGAAAAGTCATAGGAGGACCCTCTTTACCCTTTCTCAGAGTGAGGATGGTATTTTGGATTACTTTCATCCTTGGATATACCTCTTGTAACTCCACAGACTCCTCCTATAGCACTACAGGACCTTCCTATAGCAACACAGTTCCTTCATGTAGCAAGACAGAGAGGAGATGAATTTTAGATTTCTTGATGATAGGATGGTGGAGAGAGATAGAAATGTGAATGGAGAGGATGGATATGTGTTGTATGGATAGAGGAATGGATGGAACCCTGTAGGTCTTGGCCTGTAACCATGAAATCTGCCACTGTGTACAACTCTGCAAAACAAAAGAAAGGTTAGAAAATAGGATATAAGCTTTGTGTGAAGGAGAGGATGGATATGTGTTGTATGGATAGAGGAATGGATGGAAGCCTATAGGTCTTGGCCTGTAACCATGAAATCTGCCACTGTGTACAACTTGTTAGAGTCGGTCCTTACAGCCCTTCGTCAGAGATCTTTTCGCTTTTGCATATTATTTTTAGGTGTCTCGCTTGTTCCACTTCGTTGCATTTCGCTAGGGGCATGCCATTGACTGACGAGAGGGTCTGGTTGTCTTGTGTTTCCTCATGATTGTACCTGCAAGGTTAGTCCAAATTCCTAGAACAATGGTCAAATTCATCGTCATAAATAATTGGTTTCGTTAAAGAAGAGTCTTAGTCTTAGAGTCTAGGGTTTTCAGTCCTTTGCATATATGTAATAGAAGCCTGCAGGTCATGAGGTTTTTTCAAAGATTTTCATTTTATATTCTTTCTCAAAAAAAAAAAAAAAGCATTTAAGGGCATTTTTAGTCCAAAACTCTGTTTTGGAACTAAAAATTGTCGAACTTTATTTTTGTAATATTTGTATTTGTTTCATCATAAGAAGATTCAGATGCAAGCCTCTGATCTTTTCCAAAGCCAAATGTCATATCCCTGCAAAAAAAAAATCAACAAAAATGATCAGTCTAACCTCAGAAAAGCATAAACAAAAAATCAAAAAGCAGTGTTGTATGGAAAGACCAAAAGTGAAAAGGCCAAACCTTACAAAGTGGGTTTTGAAATCAAATTAAATCAAATGAGATATTTTGATTACTTATAAAAGGGGAAAACAAGTTCATTTACTCACAAAATCCCAAAGCAATATCGGTTCTAAGTGTTCGAAGGCCAAAACCGTGAGTTGCATACTTGTAGACTGTTTTGGAGGGTGCGCTACGCATCGAGACAGTGCGCTACGCACTGGGCAGTGCGCTACGCATTGGGTTAGCGCGGCCAGTGTGAAAATACACGGGCGCTATGCATCGGACCGTGCGCTACGCTTTGAGATGGTTCGCTACGCACTCAGTCCAGCAAGTAATTTCTCTATGTTCATGCACCCAGATCGTATCTAATTGCCTCCAAATCTGCAAGTAGGTGTTCTATGTCCGGTTTAATCAATTTCATATGGTTTATAATGGGTTTGAAGAGAAATATGATGTGATGAATGTAAAAAATTTGAAACCTTAAGGCCTCACCAAAATCTGCCTTAAGGGTATTTATGGATGATTGGTGAAGATTTTTCTGCCTTCCCCTGGTGAAACATAGTCTCATATCCATGTGTAAGCTTTGAGCCAAACAATACTTCATATTTTGGTTCCTTTATCAAACTGTCCTTATCACTGTTTTATGCCCAATACACTAAAACAGAATGTCCATTATGGCATGAGTCTTATGCTGTTTAGGTTGGCTTTTGAGTATATGTTAAACTTTTGATTTCACCACAGCTACAACATACATCCTACATATTGCAGACCTCCTATATATTGCAGTCATTGTGTTTTTCAAAGTCATGTCAGATACAGATTCAGTTTATGAGCAGGGGAATGACAGTGATTCTAAAACCGAGGGTAATGTGCCTCGGAGATCTCGCAGAGGTAGCAAAGGTGGAAATCATCTCAGAGAAGAGCCCACTTCTTTAGCTCAATTGCAAGCTTGCCCGCTTGCAATGGATTTTTTTTGCCACTAGTCATGCTATCACTATTGTGAGCTAATTTCACAAATTCACCATCATCGTGAATTAGCTCGCCTGTTTGTTCTACATTTACATGATGGTCATGTAAACCTTGCTGGAGTTAATTTCATTTTGTCACCAGAGACTATTGCAGAAGCTACCGGGATACCAAATATTGGAGAGCAATGGAATAAACGTCAGCAACTAGAGAAATCCTATTATGAGCCATACATCAAACCTGGGTATATGAGGCACTTGAGTAGAGTTTTTCCTTTCCAATACCTGAATGATCAATTTGCACCTTTGATGAAGCTCATCATTCGGATTTCAGTTGTGAGGGCAGATTCTCCCGTCTTTATGCGTACCATGTCCGTTTGTTGATGCATTTTACACGGGTACGTCTCTTGAACATTCCATACTTCATGTTCCGCAACATAGAGAGGATGGTTGTATTAGTACAAAGGAAGACCCCAGCATAGTAGCACAGGAGTATTTATCATTATGCACTGATCAAGATCGTAGTGGTTCATCAATTGACACAGCAGGGTATTACTTGGGAGGATTTCATTTCTCGCGACCTTTTCACAGAGCCACAGCCACCTCCCGAGATTGTTCATGATGAAGGAGGGCCTTCACATCAGTTTGACATTCCTGAGACCTAGCATGTCAGTGCTCCAGAATCTGTGACATATCAGCGAGGCCACAGGGCCTTATTTGCAGCTACACGGCGAGTATTATCTCCACATGGTGTGGAAGGGGTCTCGCCTTCTTCTTCAGTACAGGTACAGGTTCAGGACAGAGGCAAGGAGCCAATTTACGAAGAGGGCCATTCAGGTGGTCATGATATTGATGTTGCATTGAGTGATGTGGATAGGAGCTCTCCTAGCTCGAAACAAAATACCGAGTTGGATAGATTGAATGAGAAATTGTTGAAGGCAGAATGTCAGATCAAATACTTGGAGCAGCGCAATAAACAGTTAGAGGACGAGCACACACTTATAGAGCTGCAACAAATCCATGAAGACTGTAGGTTGGCCCGTAAAAGACCAGGTGATTTGACACCTGTTGCGCGGCAATTTGTGCTTGAGAAGGTCAACCGACATTTGGAGGGGTTGTTGGCAAAGGCCAATAGAGACAAAGACTTGCTTCGTCACATGAAGAATAATTACTGGGCTCGCATGCATGTTTGTAAAGCAAAAATGAAAATTTGCAAAGGAGGTTGAGCAAAGCACTAAAACGACGAAAGAGGCTGGATCTGCTTCGAGTTTTGGCCGAGGCTTTGCTGGCTGAGCATGACACTTGATGGAGGGTCTTCGCTCCAAATTTGAGAAAATTCGGAGAAAATTTTGTCATTTCGAAATTTTTGGTCTCAAAAAACAGTGTTTTCCGCTCAATGGGTAGCGCGCCCGCGCGCTCGCTTTTGATTGGGAGACCTGCTGGAGAAAAACCTTTTATTTTTGGGTTTTTCATGATGAAATATAAATGCTCAGTTATTTCCAAGGCATTTCATCAAATTCTGGATGATCAAAAGGCCTAAAAACACCATGAAAACCACCTTGCTGTCACCTTTTGCAACAGCAGGAAGTACTTCTGGGAGAATGCAGTTTTGGAGGGGAAAATGAGCTCCAAATTGGAAAATTCCACTTGGGTTGGAAAGTAGACATCCAGGGATTTCCAATGAGCTATCATTAGCTCAATTTGGATATCGGGAAGTGCCCAAAAAACAGGCTGAAATGTGCGCTACGAATTGGGGTTTTTGGTCCAGTTTTCATCCTCCAGCTCAGGAATTCAGCCAGTTTTCACCAGTTTCACTCCTTGATGTGATTTTTGACCCAACATGATGTAATTAGATGTATGTAAGGTAACATGGCACCTATCTACCTTATTCTAGATGATTCATTCACAAATTAGCAAACAATTAATGTAATGAATCAGTTTCCTACTTTTTAGAGGCAGGTTGTTTTGGTCACCTAGATTCCTGCTCCATGTTTAGAATTTGTTGAAACTGCTCTTAGAAGGAGGAGCTCGACCCCTAGAGGGTAGGGAATGAGGTTAGCTTGATCTATATATGTAAATTTTCATTCAGTAGCACGGGTTGGACTCTTGGGAAGATTTTGGACATTATTGTACATATTTTTTCACATTTGGGCTAAGGAAAGATCAGAGATTTTGCAGCACCTGTTGGGATCCTTGTGGCTTTGTGTGTTGATGGTGTGTTTCTTTCAGTGAATGTAAGTTGTTAATGTGTATCACTTTCCTTCTTTTATCTTCTGTAATTGAACAAATGAAGTTTTAAGGTAGAATCCATATATTGTTATGCTCTGCCTTTAAGTTTGTTTGATTTTCTATGTTTTCGTCAATTTGAAGAGGATCCAAATTCTCTTTGCCCTCTTCAATTCCTTGTCAATCTAATCTGTCCATACACCTGATCAAAAGACATCAAGACTATTGCCTACCTCGCCCCAACTCGATCTCTGCAAAAATCTGACCTCAATCCCCGCACCCAAAGTTGGTTTTCCCATTTCTCCAACAAAAACCTCAAAACTCTAAATCAAAACCTTCCTATCTCTTTACTAGCCTAAAATCAGTATAAATTTGAGTCATCTCAGCCCCTTTGAAGACCTTTTGCCGAGATAGACCCGGAGAGAGGCCTCTCCTGTCCTCGTAGGGCTAGCTACGAGGCTGAGCATGGTTTGATGTGGCCTCGAGTTTTGCCTTCTTCAGCCTGAGGCAGATTCGAGCGTTAACATATTGGCGACCATACTGGGGAGATTAGAATGGTGTGCCCGTTGATGTCATTTCTCTCATAAGCTACAGACGGAGCCTGAAGATTAGCCATGTAGCCTTCGAAACGCTTTTGCTTTGCATTAGCGCAAGTAGATCAAAGCTACTTCAGTCAATCTCCGGTTTAGCTTTTGACCGTGACATTTGAAACACCCCAGTACATTTGCAAACTCTAAGCTTTTGGATGATAAGTTGAGAGTTTTCACAGGCTGACTAGCAGTTTTGTTCCTTGATATTTTGAAAATAACAAGCTGGCTTCAGATCCTAGTCTCATATTTAAATCTCATTCATGTCTGGCTATCTTTAAGTATTTTGAAGAAATTGATTTTGACGAGAGGTTTGAACTATCGTTGTTTAAAACTAAGTCTGAAAGTGCACTTGATTCTCTAGTTTCCAATCCTGATTTTGATGCTGCCCTCGAAATTGAAAGAAACAATAAAGTGGTTGAAAATTTTATTCTACGACAACTTCAGACAGATATTCAAGCTGCAAATCTGGTTGATTTTCTAGAAGTTGCATCTGCCACGAGCAGACCGAACCCCCTTTCATCTCCATTTCTCCCATAATTACATATCCAGAATCTACAATTAATTCCCCTTCTTCATCCCACGTGGTTGCTCCTCCACATACACCCCTACATACCGCACATACTTCAGCTACACCCACTCCTCCAACTACCCCTAGACCAAATCCTCCAAAAGTAATGGCAGCTTGGTTTGCACCCCTCGCTTTGCCTCAAGTTTTGAATGACATGCCTGCAGATTATCAAAGTAAAATTCCTTTGTTTGATGGCACACCTCAAAATATCACAGCTCAACAACATGTGGACAAGATGGCGGATTTCTTTGATCTTCATGAAATCGATGAAGAAAATGTGACTATGAGGCTATTCGTGCAGACTTTTAGTGGAGAAGTAAGGAAATGGTTTAGAAATCTACCAGCCAGAAGTGTTCCTACATTAGATGATCTCAAAAGACAATTTCTAGAACGCTGGGAAGTGAAGAAAGATCCGTTGCAAATCAATGCCGAATATACTAAGCTTAAAAGGAATGTTGGAGAGTCCGTTCAAGACTATTGTATCAGATTCAATACCGTATACAACGCAATTCCGAATGATTTAAAACCAACCAGAAAATCAGCGCTGCTCAAGTTCCCCGATGGTTTTGATCCAGATATGGCATATCAACTAAGGGAGAGAGATACGGCTACCTTAGAGGAGATGCAGAAAATTGCAGTCAGTGTTGAAGCAAATTTGAATGATAAGAGAGCTAGAATGAAAGCTGAAAGGAAGGTTACTATAAAGGAAGAAGCTTCTACATCAGACCAAGTTCTTCGCAAGGTAGAAAAGATGATTGAAAGGTTAGCTATTGACAAGCCCGAAACGCAGATTTGGAGTCCTAATTTTCGTGGTCAGCAACAGCCACAATTTAGGATCAAACAGCGTGAGCAACGAACACAAGACACACCATCACAACAGTAGCAAGTGAAGACACCTCTCCAGCAGAATTTTGTTGGTCCTGAGTCAGATGATGATGATCAGGTAGTTGGAGAAGAAAATCATTTTTTTACTCCTGACGATATGCCCACATTTATCACTGAAGATGATGAAAAGACAGCAAGATCAACAGTTCAAAATGATGCAGATTTTATCTTAGCAAATGAGATCGCTTTGGAGGAAGAGTCAGATGAGTATCAGAGAGGTTATATGCATGCATTGTCCGCTCAGCAGCGCCAATTATCACTCAGAGGCAGAAATGTTCCCATAAATCCCATCCAAAAAAGAAAAGAAGTTCCAGCATCTAAGGAAGAAACATCAGCAGCATCAAAGAAGGGTAAAGAGAGTGCTAACCCTATGACCAGCAAGTCTATTCCAGCAAATGAGATCCCAGCAGATGAAAAGGTAAATCAAATCAGCATATCAAAGGATAACCCTGAAAAGAAAACTGTTCCAGCCAAAGAGGTGGACAAGACTTCTTCTTTTAATTTGGAGAATGAAATTTCTAAATTGAAGGTGTCTATTCCATTAACTGAACTCATGAAGAACAACAGCTATAGAGGACAAGTCTCCAAAATTCTGAATTTTGATCCAATGTCTGATATGGTCAGTGTTGAGGATGATCAGCCGGAATTGATATTTGGACCAGCATTAAGTGGTGAGTCGGAAGTCCCTCCTTTTTATATAAGTTTAAGGCTGCATGAGTTTGTATTGCATAATGCCATGTTTGACACTGGTGCTTCCCACAATCTCATGCCGAAGGCCATCATGGAAAAGTTGGGTTTGGATATCACCAGGAAATATCATGATCTCTACTCTTTTGATTCCAGCAGGGTGAGATGTATTGGGTTGATTAAAGATTTGGTTGTAAGTTTGGATCAGATCCCTGCAAAGAATGTCTTGATGGATGTTGTCGTGGCCGACATTCCTCCTCGCTTTGGTATGCTCCTTTCTCGATCTTGGGGGGAAAAATTGCAAGGAACAATACAGCTTGATTTCTCTTATGCAACGATTCCCGTGTTTGGACAAATGAGAAAGTTGTACTGGGAACAGAAAATGAAATATATGATCACCAGCAAGGAAAAACCAATCAATCATCCTGTAAATTATGTACATACAGCTTTGGAGTCGTTTGTTTTGTTTGCTGATAGTTTTAATGAGATAGATAGTCAATTAGTTCAGGCAGAAGATATACCAGAAATCACTGAAAATTTTAGAGAAGTTCTGCAGAAAGAAATAAGTGAAAAGCAGGCTATTACGAAGCAAACAACTGAAGATAATGGGCGGAAAACAGAAAAAACAGAGATAAAACATTTTTAGCACTTGGAGGAGGATGAAGATGGTCTTTGGACCATGGATTTTGATGGCACCGTACGAAGTGATGGTGCTGGAATCAATGTGTGGATTCGAAGTCCATTTTCTGCTCAAGGTAAGGTTCCAAGCAAGGTGAGAGTATGTTCCTACAAACTAGCATTTGATTGTTCTAATAATGAAGCGGAATATGAGGCTCTCATTGTTGGCCTTAATATTCTTCGAAAGCTGAAAGCAAAAAGAATTGCAGTGTACGGTGATTTTGAGTTGGTGATAAAGCAGGTAAAAGGTGAGTTTCAAGCTAAGCATCCTCGCATGAGAGCATATCGAAATGTAGTGTTAGATATTTTGAAACTCTTCTCTGATCATACATTGACATGCGTGCCTCGCATACAAAATCGTGTTGCTGATGCACTGGCTAAGGCAGCAAGTAATTTAAAAATTCCAATGAATTCCAGCAACAAATTCGAAATTCATGTAAAACACCGCCCCACAGTTCCGGATAATCAGCGATTCTGGCAAGTCTTTCAGGATGATGAAGAGATTAATGATTTTCTGCAGAATAAGGGTAAGTTTAAAGATACCTCCATAGATACGGAACATGATGATGATACTATTGATATACAAGTAAATCAAATGGATGTGCTGCAACTTAAAGATAACATTATTCCTAAGGGATTAATTCCTTTGGAAGAGCTGTTCGATCAAGACGATGTGGCCCGCAAACCGACATTGAGACCGACTGAAAAAGGTGTTGAGGAGGTAAATATTGGGACAGCTGAGAATCCCAAGATGGTAAAGCTATCGAAGTCATTGTCACCGAAGGTAAAAGAAGAGTATGTTAGATTGTTGTCTTCATTTTCTAAAGTTTTTGCATGGGATTACTCAGATTTGAAAACATATGACACTAATATCATTCAGCATACTATCCCTATAAAACCAAATCAGAAGCCTTTCCATCAAAAGTTGAGGAGAATCAATCCTAAGCTGCTGCCTTTGATAGAAAAAGAAGTGAACAGGTTGTATAAGTCAGGTATCATTGTGCCTATCAGATTTTCCGATTGGATATCAAATTTGGTACCCGTGAGAAAGAAAACCAGTGAGATCCGTTTATGTATTGACTTCAGAAATTTGAATAAGGTGTCCTTAAAGGACAATTATCCGCTGCCCAAAATGGACCATATATTGCAGCGAGTAGTTGGAGCATCAAGGATGTCACTACTCGACGGCTATTCAGGATACAATCAGATTTTAGTGCATGAAGATGATCGTGACAAGACTGCGTTCACCACTCCATGGGGAACGTTTCATTATGCAAAGATGCCATTTGGTTTGAAAAATGCAGGTGCCACTTTTCAGTGTGCGATGGATATGGCTTTCGCCAACGAAAAGGATATATTTTTGGTTGTTTATCTTGATGATTTAACCGTGTTTTCAAATTCTGATGAGGATCATTTATATCATTTGAAAATTGTTTTCCAAAAGTGCAGCAAATATGGCATTTCGCTGAATCCAAAAAAGAGCCTTTTCGCCATGGATGAAGGCAAGCTCCTTGGCCACATCATATCAAAGGACGGCATTTGTGTGGACCCTGCACGTGTTGAGGCCATCCAGCAGATTGAACATCCCCGAAATAAGAAAGAAATACAGTCATTTAATGGCAAACTGAATTTTCTGCGTCGTTTTATTCCAAATCTTGCCGAGCATCTTAGAGAAATCACGAACATGCTGAAAAAGGACAGTCAATTAAAGTGGACAGAAGAGGCAGTGAAATCATTTAATTTGGTAAAGTTAGCTCTTTCTTCAGCCCCTACTTTGATTAGTCCGGATTACACACAGGACTTCATTTTGTTTTCGTTTGCTTCTGAGTACACTTTGGCAGATGTACTAATGCAAAAAAGGGATGGAGTTGAGAAGCCTATCGCCTTTTTCAGTCGCATTATAAGGGATGGAGCATTGAAATACAACATCATTGAAAAACAAGCACTTGCGCTTGTAAAAGCCTTGAAATATTTCTGTGTGTATGTATTGCATTCTCACATCATAGCATATGTTCCCAGCGCAGCAGTGAAAGATGTTTTGGTGCAGGCAGATCCACAAGGAAGGCGGGTAAGTGGATTGCTGCGTTGTTAGAGTATGATGTGGAAATTAAACCAACCAAGCTTATCAAAGGTCAAGGACTTGCCAAATTGATGGCTCAAACAAATCTGCATGTTCTAGATATAAATTTGATTGCTGCTATGTCCGATGAAGATGAGGAGAGTCTGGAAAATCAGGTATCTGATATCTTTGTTTCTTCTCCTTGGTACGCTGATATTATATACGTACTTCAAAATTTGTCTTCACCTCCCGGGATGCCTAGAAATAGGAGTAGAACATTGAAATTGAAAGCTGCCAACTTTTGCATCCTCAATTTTGCATTATACTGGAAGGACCCCGGTGGAATGTTGCTGAATTGTTTGGTAGAGGAGGAAGCCAAACGAGTTGTGGAGGATTTTCATAGAGGTGACTGCGGGGGTCATTTGTTTTGGAAAACTACAGCGAATAAGATTCTAAGAGCAGGTTTTTATTGGCCTTCATTATTTTCAAATGTGTATAAAGCTCTTAAGACTTGTCACGAATGCCAAATTTTTCAAGGAAAGCAGAAATTACAGCCATTGCCTCTCAAACCAATTGAAGTCAGTGCACCATTTCAGTAGTGGGGCTTGGATTTCATCGGGGAAATTCATCCGGCATCGTCAGGACAACACAGATGGATATTGACAGCTACAAACTTCTTCACAAAATGGATTGAAGCGATTCCCACCCGCCAGGCCACGGATGCGGTAATTATTTCTTTTCTTGAAAATAATATAATGTCACGTTTTGGGTGTCCTAGTAAGCTAATCACAGATAATGCAGCGGCATTCAAGTCAAAGAGAATGGTCGAATTTTGCTATAAGTACAATATTAGCTTGGGGCATTCAATCGCTTACCATCCGCAAGGAAATGGGTTGGAGGAATCGTCAAATAAGTCCTTGGTAAATATTATTAAAAAGTTGCTGGAAATCAATAAGAAGGGCTGGCACAAGAGATTAGTGAATGCACTGTGGGCTGATAGGGTAAGTCAGAAAAAGTCTATTGGCATGTCTCCTTTCGAGCTGGTGTACGGGACGGGCACGGTTTTTCCTACTTCACTTGCTATTCCGGTAGTCAAATTGCTTCAAGAAGTTGATGGTGAGGACGATCCCATGCAGCGGCGGATTAATCAGATGATTCATTTACAGCAGACACGGGAGGAAGTATTTCAAAATACTATTAAATTGCAGGAGCGCATAAAGAAGATTTATGATAGGAAGGCAAAAACAGATAAATTTCAGTTGGATGAGGTAGTTTTGAGATGGGATGCCCGTAATGAAGATAAAGGAAAACACGGCAAATTTGACAATTTATGGAAGGGTCCTTATAAAATTGCAGCATATCATGGTCAAAACGCTTTTCTTCTCAAAGAAATGAATGGAGATGATTGTTTTGGAGGGCCGGTCAATGGTCGGCTGTTGAAGCGATACCATTTCTGATGTATTTTCTGCTCATTCCATCATCATTGTATATACCGTTTTACTTCAGTTTTATTGCATGTGTGTACTGATCTCTCATCTTCAGTCTGGGGCCCGCAGCGAAGGCTATAATTCTGGAGATGGAGGTTAGTTGGTTTGAGATTTGTCAAGTTGTTTATATCAGTCCTTTCAGTTTTCAGTTTTCAGGTTAGTCGGTAAAATCGAGTCAGTATAGGTCAGCCTTGTATTCAGTTTTCAGTCAAATCAGCAGTCAATAATTGTGTCAAAGTTTGAAATAATGACTCCATCGCCCAGTGGATGAAAGCACTGGTCTTCTCCCCAGAGATCTTCCGTTCTTGGCGTCTCCAAGGAGCCACCATCCCCATTGGAGCCAATGTTAGAGTCGGTCCTTACAGCCCTCCGTCAGAGATATTTTCGCTTTTGCATATTATTTTTAGGTGTCTCGCTTGTTCCACTTCGTTGCATTTCGCTAGGGGCATGCCATTGACTGACGAGAGGGTCTGGTTGTCTTGTGTTTCCTCATGATTGTACCTGCAAGGTTAGTCCAAATTCCTAGAACAATGGTCAAAGTTCATCGTCATAAATAATTGGTTTCGTTAAAGAAGAGTCTTAGTCTTAGAGTCTAGGGTTTTCAGTCCTTTGCATATATGTAATAGAAGCCTGCAGGTCATGAGGTTTTTTCAAAGATTTTCATTTTATATTCTTTCTCAAAAAAAAAAAAAAAAACATTTAAGGGCATTTTTAGTCCAAAACTCTGTTTTGGAACTAAAAATTGTCAAACTTTATTTTTGTAATATTTGTATTTGTTTCATCATAAGAAGATTCAGATGCAAGCCTCTGATCTTTTCCAAAGCCAAATGCCATATCCCTGCAAAAAATCAACAAAAATGATCAGTCTAACCTCAGAAAAGCATAAAAAAAAAATCAAAAAGCAGTGTTGTATGGAAAGACCAAAAGTGAAAAGGCCAAACCTTACAAAGTGGGTTTTGAAATCAAATTAAATCAAATGAGATATTTTGTTTACTTATAAAAGGGGAAAACAAGTTCATTTACTCACAAAATCCCAAAGCAACATCGGGTCTAAGTGTTCGAAGGCCAAATCCGTGAGTTGCATACTTGTAGACTGTTTTGGAGGGCGCGCTACGCATCGAGACAGTGCGCTACGCACCGGGCAGTGCGCTACGCATTGGGTTAGCGCGGCCAGTGTGAAAATACACGGGCGCTACGCATCG